>CAKXYN010000121.1:666250-1332500 GCA_935064755.1 Tragelaphus eurycerus | reverse complement strand
AGTTCGAGAAAAACATCTATTTCTGCTTTATTGACTATGCCAAAGCCTTTGACTATGTGGATCACAACAAACTGTGGGAAATTCTTTAAGAGAAGGGAATACCAGACCCCCTGACCTGCCTCCTGAGAAATTCCTATGCAGGTCAGGAAGCAATGGTTAGAATTGGACATGGAATAACAGACTGGTTCCAAATCGGGAAAGGAGTATATCAAGCCTGTATATTGTCATCCTGATTATTTAACTTATATGAAGAGTACATCATGAGAAATGCTGGACTGCATGAAGTACAAACTGGAATCAAGATTGCAGGAGAAATATTAATAACCTCAGATATGCAGATGACACCACCCTTATGGCAGAAAGTAAAGAAGAACTAAAGAGCCTCTTGATGAAAGTGAAAGAGGAGAGTGAAAATGTTGGATTAAAACTCAACATTCAGAAAACAAAGATCATGGTATCCAGTCCCATCACTTAATGGCAGATAGATGGGTAAACAATGGAAACAGTGACAGACTGTTTTTGTGCCCCAAAATCACTGCAGATGGTGACTGCAGTCATGAAATTAAAAGATGCTTGCTCCTTTGAAGAAAAGTTATGACCAACCTAGACAGCATATTAAAGAGCAGAGACATTACTTTTCCAACAAAGGTCCATCTAGTCAAAGCTATGGTTTTGTCCTGTAGTCATGTATGAATGTGAGAGTTGGACTATAATGAAAGCTGAGTGCCAAAGAATTGATGCTTTTGAACTCTGTTGTTGGAGAAGACTCTTGAGAGTCTCTTGGACTTCAAGGAGCTCCAACCAGTCGATCCTAAAGGAAATAAGTCCTGAATATTCACTGGAAGGACTGATGCTGAAGCTCCTATACCTTGGCCACCTGATGTGAAGAACTGACTCATTGGTAAAGACCCTGATGCTGGCAAAGATTGAAGGCAGGAGGAGAAGCAGATGACAGAGGATGAGATGGTTTGATGGCATCACCACCTCTAAGGACATGAGTTTCAGTAAGCTCTAGGAGTTGGTGATGGATAAGGAAGCCTGGCATGCTGCAATCCATGGGGTTACAAAGATTCAGACACAACTAAGTGACTGAACTGAACTGAACCGATGATATGTTCACTGAAAGGATTCACTTGACATAGATAAGTTTCAATTTCATTTTGCTAAATGAAAGAAGCCAGAGTCAAAAGTCTACATGTCATGTGACTCCACTCATAAGATACCTTGTAAAAGGCGAAACTATAGGGACAGAGAATAGACCAACGGTTGCCAGGTATAGGGAATGGGGAAAGGAATTGTCTATAAAAGGAAAGAATGAGGAAATTTTAGGGATAATGGAACCATTGTATCTTATGGTTATTGTGGCTGTTACAAGACTATGCATTTGTCAAAACCCAAAGAACTGTTTGGGCTTCCCAGGGGGCATTAGTGGTAAAGAACATACCCGCCAATGCAGGAGACATAAGAGATGCTCATTCGATCCCTGGGTTGGGAAGATCCCCTGAAGAAAGGCACGGAAACCCACTCCAGTATTTTCACCTGCAGAATCCCATGGACAGAAGAGCCCGGTAGGTTACAGTCCACAGGGTCGCAAAGAGTCGGTCACAACTGAAGGGACTCAGCAAGTATGCAACATGCAAATAAATAACTGCATGTCATAAACAGAATGCTACTCTGCGTGAGTAAAGCATACAAATAAAAATGAATGAATAATATCCTAGAAAAAAATAAAGAATCAATAAGGCATAAAAAGTATTAAATATTTGTAATCACTAAAAGGAACTGTATCCCAATTCAAATGTACTAGGCCTGGAGAGAAGAGTGGTTTTTGTCTAAACATTGGCTGTTCCATGTAATTTTAAAGCTTCAACTGAGTTCTTATAACTGCAAAGAGAAATTCAGAACTAATTTTAAGTTCTAAATTGCTATGAATAAGAAAATGATCTTAAAAAAAGAAAATGATCTATATCATTACTATTATTGCTATAATAACTGCTATAATATACAAATTATATATTAAGTATATCAATATACTTAATGCATAAGTATATACAATAAATACTAAAGGAAATCAACTCTCAATATTTATTGGAAGGACTGATGCTAAAACTGAAGCTCCAATACTTTCACGACATTCACTCTCTATTTTGTCCCTAGACACACACACTCCTATCTTTCCAATTACCATCTACTTTGCAGTTTCACTTGCCTCTTTACCCTCGGCTCCCATAAGCAACCATTAAAACACAACGTCTATCTTAGAAACTCAATCATTCTGTTAAGAACTGTGAAGGACCTGAGATTTCCCCTTGCTTGCAAGCTAATTCATCCTGCCGCAGTTTTCATGGATGCTGGCAGAAGACACAGACACCTGCATTAGTGACAAAGGTCCATTGGCCCTTATAGGAATAGTTGTAGACAGAGTATCAGCATTTGCATCACCTCCCCAAGTTATAATACTCACAGAGCCACAAGGAGGAGGTCAGTTGTTCCCTGAACGTGTGGTGGGACATATTACAGAAAAGAAATCCCAAGCTCAGGGAACCTGGGTTGTTGTTTTGTTTTGTTTTTTTAAATAAGGAGTAATAAGTCTGGCTGTCTTTCCATGGAGGAAAATAGCATCTTTATAATACTGAACAGTGAGAAAACCTACCTTTTTCCCCCAAAGGGAGACATTATCTCTATTGTCCAAGCCTGTTCACTCTACAAATATCCTTTGAAGACAGTCCCCAACAAAAGCAGTCAGTGCCTCTGCTCACAAGACATGAAGAAATGCTAGTAACCTTCCAACACTCTCAAACCTTCTTTCTTGCTTCTAAGGGCACATATTTACTCTAGAAGACGTTATTAGCCCGGCGAATCACATTTTATAGAATCCTTAATGAAAATGAATTTCACATTTAAGCATCCTTTGAAAATGAATTCAAGTGGTCCTCACAGACACTCATCTTTATTATTTTCATCTTCTGTCTCTATCAGAGATACCTGGTTGCTCACCTCCAATGTCCTCTAAACCCTTGGCATGTAATTACCCCTAATTGACCAAGTCCCCCTTTCCAAGAATTTCAACTTGAGACAAAGGACTGAGGCAGCCAAGAACTGGTGCCTTGGCAAGACAGTGCCATGCGCAAAGTGAAGACACGGGAGATAACTATGAAAGTCTTTTTTTTTTTTCGTTTAAATAATCTTTAGAGAGCAGAATGGAACTGCCATGCAGAGGGATGAATTTCCAAGCCACCATGCAATCCCACAAAGGTGGAGAAAAGCACTTCTTGGAGCTTTGGCGCTCCAACAAGGCCTGACTCTCTTCTCTTTGGTTGCACTCCAGGAACATTTCTTGTGTCCCATGAAGCTCCCTTATCATATCCCCAAGTAGTTTTACATTTTTTTAAACTTTTCAGTGTAAGTTTATCATCTGCACCTATCAATTCTTGAATAAACCTTAAATACAATTGACCTTCCTAAGAACAGCCTCAAGCCACTTCAAATCATGGCCCAATCTCCTCCTTTGCTAAGGAGATAAAGTCAATTGTCATGCGCTCCTATGGACAGAAGAGTTTGTTGGGCTACAGTCCATAGAGTTGCAAAGAGCTGGACAGGACTGAAGTGACTTAGCACGCACATAGGTAGCACGCACCTCTTATTCTATTTCAAAAGACCTATAACATCATCTGTTTAACTAGACATATACATGATTACAATCTTTACACTGTATGCCTAATATGACAGGACAAACAGCAGTCCTTTGATCAAGGAAAATACGTTTCCTTTACTTTGTGTCAGTTGTTAGGCTTACAACTAGCTTTACGACCTTAGCAGAAATAAAGATGCTTGTTTTGGCAAAGATATCTTCAGCTCTGAAAAATGCCACTTTACTTTTAGAATCTTTTTGGCCTTTCATGACAAAAAATGATTCATTTTATAATGAAAGATATTATTTTACCCATTCCCTGAAAGACAGTTCTGATTGCTTTACAAAGAGAACACTATGCTTTTTTTTTTTTTTTTTTTTTTATACTTAAAGTGAAAACTTTCATGATGTCAAACAAGCAAGTTTGATAGTTTAACTACTGCCTGTGTGTCAGGGCAAGTAGCTAGATACTCAGCCAAGACCCAATTTTCAGCTGTTCATCATCATATATTCTATGTCAACTCTTCTTTGGGCATGCAAGATGGAAATAACACACTTGCAAATCCATTTATCCTGACAGATATACAACTGTACTCTCTATTCTGTTTACTTTACTGTGAACTACATTAGCCTCATACTTTGACAAATCATTTTATTTCCCTGGTCCACTTTTATAAAATATAATTCAATAAAAGAATATGCACATTTTACAAATATAAACAATAACATGAAAAAACTTGACCTCCTTCCCTGTGAACTGAATGTTAGCCAAGACCAAGTGAGCATATGTTCCTCATAGGACCTGAGCAACCAAGGATATAATAGTCACGAACCATCACTGAGAATGTAACTGCAAATGTACTGAGAATGTAATCTGATGAGTGATCATAATTAATCCTACATTTCATATTTATTAAATGTATTTGAACCAGTGTCTCACCCTTTTTCTCTTTGACACAGAGAGGAGAAAGTTTAGCACAGTTAAACTTCCAGTGGACCATTTGATTCTCAGCCAGGCTATACAGTAGGTCAAAGATTTTGCCTTGAGAAACACTTGCTTGTCGGCTACCTGAAGGCAAAGATTTTTACCTATTCCTTAATTATCACACAACTAGGCCAGCTGAGAACTAATATATGCCCAGGTAGCTCACAATCCTTACATGTGTATATTTCAAATTTTGTTCTTTCTTTCCCTTGCCTTAATATCTTTTTGACTCCAAGGAGACAATTTTTGTTGAAGCATGACTTTTCAATCCAGCCTTTAAGAATTTCTAACCCTTATTGCTACTTCCCTGCTGGAAGGGTTTCACATATGTGGTAAAAATCATCATCAAATTTAATATTTCCAAAACAAGCTCATAACTAGGTACTGCTGCTACTGCTGCTGCTAAGTTGCTTCAGTCGTGTCCGACTCTGTGTGACCCCACAGACATCAGCCCACCAGGCTCTCCTGTCCCTGGGATTCTCTAGGCAAGAACACTGGAGTGGGTTGCCATTTCCTTCTCCAATGAATGAAAGTGAAAAAGTGAAAAAGTGAAAGTGAAGCCACTCAGTCGTGACCAACTCTTAGCGACCCCATTGACTGCATCCTACCAGGCTCCTCCACACATGGGATTCTACAGACAAGAGTACTGGAGTGGGGTGCCATTGCCTTCTCCTAGCTAGGTACTACCTAATATCAAAAAATGCCTCAAATTTCCCATGCCATTTGTCACGTTGCTGCACTAGTAATCCAGGTTCACCTTCTCAGCCTTTTATTTCCTCTTTCTCCCATATCTACTGTTGGTATTAAAGCTATGGTATACTTTTTAAACATGTTTTTCGTTATGTTTAAATTACCACTGTAATATGGACTTATTTTAAGAGCTAATATGATCCAAAGATACGTAATAAAATAGTTGATAGTTTAACCCCAACCTCTATGTTCTGCTCCTTCTACACAATTGAGTTTTGAGACTGGTATGGCACAATGAGTATTGATACCCAATTGATAGCCCAAATTCATACCAAGTCTAATTCTACTGCAACTACCCAAGCTCAGGTCCTCCTGATCAAAACATTTTCATGTTTGAGTATCTTCACTTTGGCCATAATCCGTTAGGCTCACTTCTATCATACTGATCTTAAGATCATGTTCTATTTTGCCACTTTCTAACATCACAACAACAACAAAACAAACAAAAAGAAACACAGCCAGTTGAATACATTCTAAACTTCTTACTTTACCATTCAAAGACCTTCCAGTTGGTGGAGCACAAAATAATAAAAATTTGCACAAGGAATTAGATGAACAAACTTGTCCATTACTAATTGTGTTACCCTACTTTTAAGCCTTCTTCTTTCTCTACTGAATGAGGAATAAGTAAATCAAACAAATATCCTAGCTAACTGTAAAACTATACAAGTTT
Organism: Tragelaphus eurycerus; assembly: GCA_935064755.1. Taxonomy (NCBI): domain Eukaryota; kingdom Metazoa; phylum Chordata; class Mammalia; order Artiodactyla; family Bovidae; genus Tragelaphus; species Tragelaphus eurycerus. Next base: position 1,326,461 of record CAKXYN010000121.1, on the reverse strand, counting down.
ATCTTTCAAATCCTAGCTTCCATTACTCTGCTAAGTGTTCACTGCTTTTAGGTTCAATGAAACTAAAACGGACCCTTAACACAGTGTTAAACACTGTGGGTCCAATGATGGGTGCATTTTCTTCAATAAACACACAAAAATGTATATGTACATACAAGTACTGCAATCCTTATATAAACATAAGGTGAGTGCTATTCTATATAGTTAATAATGTGTTAGTTTTCTGTTCCGTAACTCTGCCTTTAAAGAATTTTAGAACTAACACCCAAAAAAGATGTCCTTTTCATTATCGGGGACTGGAATGCAAAAGTAGGAAGTCAAGAAACACCTGGAGTAACAGGCAAATTTGGCCTTGGAATACGGAATGAAGCAGGGCAAAGACTAACAGAGTTTTGCCAAGAAAATGCACTGGTCATAGCAAATACCCTCTTCCAACAACACAAGAGAAGACTCTATCCATGGACATCACCAGATGGTCAACACCGAAATCAGATCAATTATATTCTTTGCAGCCAAAGATGGAGAAGCTCTATACAATCAGCAAAAACAAGACCAGGAGCTGACTGTGGCTCAGACCATGAACTCCTTATTGCCAAATTCAGACTGAAATTGAAGAAAGTAGGGAAAACCACTAGACCATTCAGGTATGACCTAAATCAAATCCCTTATGATTATACAGTGGAAGTGAGAAATAGATTTAAGGGCCTAGATCTGATAGATAGAGTGCCTGATGACCTATGGAATGAGGTTCGTGACATTGTACAGGAGACAGGGATCAAGACCATCACATGGAAAAGAAATGGAAAAAGGAAAATGGCTGTCTGGGGAGGCCTTGCAAATAGCTGTGAAAAGAAGAGAAGCGAAAAGCAAAGGAGAAAAGGAAAGATATAAACATCTGAATGCAGAGTTCCAAAGAATAGCAAGAAGAGATAAGAAAGCCTTCTTCAGCGATCAATGCAAAGAAATAGAGGAAAACAACAGAATGGGAAAGACTAAGGATCTCTTCAAGAAAATCAGAGATACCAAAGGAACATTTCATGCAAAAATGGGCTCGATAAAGGACAGAAATGGTATGGACCTAACGGAAGCAGAAGATATTAAGAAGAGGTGGCAAGAATACACAGAAGAACTGTACAAAAAAGAGCTTCACGACCCAGATAATCATGATGGTGTGATCACTGACCTAGAGCCAGACATCCTGGAATGTGAAGTCAAGTGGGCCTTAGAAAGCATCACTAGGAACAAAGCTAGTGGAGGTGATGGAATTCCAGTGGAGCTATTCCAAGTCCTGAAAGATGACACTGTGAAAGTGCTGTACTCAATATGCCAGCAAATTTGGAAAACTCAGCGGTGGCCACAAGATTGGAAAAGGTCAGTTTTCATCCCAATCCCAAAGAAAGGCAATGCCAAAGAGTGCTCAAACTACCGAACAATTGCACTCATCTCACACACTAGTAAAGTAATGCTCAAAATTCTCCAAGCCAGGCTTCAGCAATATGTGAACCGTGAACTTCCTGATGTTCAAGCTGGATTTAGAAAAGGCAGAGGAACCAGAGATCAAATTGCCAACATCCGCTGGATCATGGAAAAAGCAAGAGTTCCAGAAAAACATCTATTTCTGCTTTATTGACTATGCCAAAGCCTTTGACTGTGTCAGATCAGATCAGATCAGTTGCTCAGCCGTGTCCGACTCTTTGCGACCCCATGAACCGCAGCACGCCAGGCCTCCCTGTCCATCACCAGCTCCCGGAGGTCACCCAGACCCATACCCATCGAGTCAGTGATGCCATCCAGCCATCTCATCCTCTGTCGTCCCCTTCTCCTCCTGCCCTCAATCCCCCCCAGCATCAGAGTCTTCTCCAATGAGTCAACTCTTCGCATGAGGTGGCCAAAGTACTGGAGTTTCAGCTTTAGCATCATTCCTTCCAAAGAAATTCCAGGATTGATCTCCTTCAGAATGGACTGGTTGGATCTTCTTGCAGTCCAAGGGACTCTCAAGAGTCTTCTCCAACACCACAGTTCAAAAGCATCAATTCTTCAGCGCTCAGCCTTCTTCACAGTCCAGCTCTCACATCCATACATGACCACAGGAAAGACCATAGCCTTGACTAGGCGAACCTTTGTTGGCAAAGTGATGTCTCTGCTTTTGAATATGCTAACCAGGTTGGTCATAACTTTCCTTCCAAGGAGTAAGCGTCTTTTAATTTCATGGCTGCAGTCACCATCTGCAGTGATTTTGGAGCCCAGAAAAATAAAGTCTGACACTGTTTCCACTGTTTCCCCATCTATTTCCCATGTAGTGATGGGACCAGATGCCATGATCTTCGTTTTCTGAATGTTGAGCTTTAAGCCAACCTTTTCACTCTCCACTTTCACTTTCATCAAGAGGCTTTTTAGCCCCTCTTCACTTTCTGCCATAAGAGTGGTGTCATCTGCATATCTGAGGTTATTGATATTTCTCCCAGCAATCTTGATTCCAACTTGTGTTTCTTCCAGTCCAGCATTTCTCATGATGTACTCTGCATATAAGTTAAATAAACATGGTGACAATATGCAGCCTTGACATACTCCTTTTCCTTATTTGGAACCAGTCTGTTAATCCATGACCAGTTCTAACTGTTGCTTCCTGACCTGCATACAGATTTCTTAAGAGGCAGATCAGGTGGTCTGGTATTCCCATCTCTTTCAGAATATTCCATAGTTTATTGTGATCTACACAGTCAAAGGCTTTGGCATAGTCAATAAAGCAGAAATAGATGTTTTTATGGAACTCTCTTGCTTTTTCCATGATCCAGCAGATGTTGGCAATTTGATCTCTGGTTCCTCTGCCTTTTCTAAAACCAGCTTGAACATCAGGAAGTTCACGGTTCACATATTGCTGAAGCCTGGCTTGGAGAATTTTGAGCATTACTTTACTAGCGTGTGAGATGAGTACAATTGTTCGGTAGTTTGAGCACTCTTTGGCATTGCCTTTCTTTGACTGTGTAGATCACAATAAACTGTGGAAAATTCTGAGAGAGATGGGAATACCAGACCACCTGATCTGCCTCTTGAGAAATCTGTATGCAGGTCAGGAAGCAACAGTTAGAACTGGTCATGGAACAACAGACTGGTTCCAAATAGGAAAAGGAGTACGTCAAGGCTGCATATTGTCACCATGTTTATTTAACTTCTATGCAGAGTACATCATGAGAAATGCTGGACTGGAAGAAACACAAGCTGGAATCAAGATTGCCGGGAGAGATATCAATAACCTCAGATATGCAGATGACACCACCCTTATGGCAGAAAGTGAAGAGGAACTGAAAAGTCTCTTGCTGAAAGTGAAAGTGGAGAGTGAAAAGGTTGGCTTAAAGCTCAACATTCAGAAAACGAAGATCATGGCATCCAGTCCCATCACTACATGGGAAATAGATGGAGAAATAGTGGAAACAGTGTCAGACTTTATTTTTCTGGGCTCCAAAATCACTGCAGATGGTGACTGCAGCCATGAAATTAAAAGACGCTTACTCCTTGGAAGGAAAGTTATGACCAAGCTAGATAGCATATTCAAAAGCAGAGACATCACTTTGCCAACAAAGGTTCGCCTAGTCAAGGCTATGGTCTTTCCTGTGGTCATGTATGGATGTGAGAGCTGGACTGTGAAGAAGGCTGAGCGCACGAAGAATTGATGCTTTTGAACTGTGGTGTTGGAGAAGACTCTTGAGAGTCCCTTGGACTGCAAGGAGATCCAACCAGTCCATTCTGAAGGAGATCAGCCCTGGGATTTCTTTGGAAGGAATGATGCTAAAGCTGAAACTCCAGTACTTTGGCCACCTCATGCGAAGAGTTGACTCATTGGAGAAGACTCTGATGCTGGGAGGGATTGAGGGCAGGAGGAGAAGGGGACGACAGAGGATGAGATGGCTGGATGGCATCACTGACTCGATGAATGTGAGTATGAGTGTCCTCCGAGAGCTGGTGATGGATAGGGAGGCCTGGTGTGCTGCAGTTCATGGGGTCGCAAAGAGTCGGACACGACTGAGTGACTGATCTGATCTGATCTGATTAGCATACAGTGTATATCTCTCTCATAACTGGAGAAACTTCATATTCAGCCTATCATCACAGGTAAGGGATTTTTTAAAATATAACAATATTTCTAATACTGTATGATGAATATGACTGAAATACTGTATGCCATAAAAAATGATAATGATTCATTTATTAGTGTATAGGCTAGGCTACTGTGAAGCATTCATATAGATTACACTGCTGCTAAGTCACTTGAGTTGTGTCCGACTCTGTGCGACCCCATAGACAGGAGCCCACCAGGTTCTCCGTCCCTGGGATTCTCCAGGCAAGAATACTGGAGTGGGTTGCCATTTCCTTCTCCAGTGCATGTAAGTGAAAAGTCAAAGTGAAGTCACTGGGCTAACTTAAAACAATTATATTGCTGCTCCTCCATTACCAATGCATGAAGCGTTATACCAGTAAATAAATCTCACGTTATTTCACTTTTTGATGTCTAATGTTAGTAATATGTATTACATGCAGCATTTTGTTATCATATGGATAATACTAATATAGGTACTGATAGATGATTCATCTTGGTAAACAGAGGTTACTAGGTTATTGATTAAAACAATAAATACAGTACTGTAAATGTATTTTTTCCTTATGATTTTCTTAACATTTTCATTTCTCTAGATGACTTCATTGTTAAGACTATAGTATATAAAACACATAACGCACAAAATGTAACTTAATCAACTGTGTATTTGTAAGACCTCCAGTCAACAGTAGGCTACTAGTAGTTCAATTTGGGGTGAATCAAAGATTCTCAACAGCACGGGGTCAAAGGGCCCAAATTCTCACATTGTTTAAGGGTCAACTCTATGTGCCATTTGCTAGTACTACAACTGCCAAGTTTCTGTCCTTGTTATTCCTCTCCGCACACAATAGTGGACTCTTACCCTTAATAATATATTATCTATATATTAAGGTGACATTTTTCAGAAATTTTTGCCTTAACCAGAATAACTATCTTCTATAAATCCCCAAAGCACATGGATTTTGCTTCTAACACTGCAAACTTTTTAAATATATTTTTAGTACCTTTTATATTGGAGCAGTTTTAGGTTTACAGCAAAACTGAGTGGAAGGACCTACTGTATAAGCACAGGGAACTCAGCTAAATTATGTGTAAGCTTTATGTGCCACATATGTGGCCAATTATGTGCCACATAATACTGCCAATTAAGTGGCGACCTGTATGGAAGGGGCATTTGGGGAACAATGGATGCATATATATATATATGGCTGAGTCCCTTTGCCATTCACCTGAAACTATCACAGCACTGATAACTGGCTATGCCCAGTACAAAATAAAATGTTTTTTAAAAATAAATAATCATTGTGAGGAAAAAAAAACACTGAGGGGAAGACACACAGGATTTCCCATATACTCCCTGCCACCACATGTGCACAGCTTCACCCACTATCAACATCCCCCACCAGAGACGGACATTTGTTACAATCAAAGAAGGTACTTTGTCACAGAGTTCATAGTTTACATCAGGGTTCACTCTTGATGTACACTCTATGGCTATAGACAAATGTATAGTGACATGTATTTATCACTATAGTATTATACAAAATAATTCCATGGATCACAGCCTTGTCAAAGCACAGGGACTTGTATAACTCCGTGAAGCTATGAGACAAGCTATGTAGAGCCAGCCAAGACTGATGGGTCAGAGTGGAGAGTTCAGACAAGACGTGGTCCACTGGAGGAGGGAATGCAAACCACTCCAGTATTCTTGGCTCAAGAACCCCATGAACAGTATGAAAAAACAAAAAGATATGATACCAGAACAGGAGTCCTCCAGTTGTCCAATATGCTACTGGACAGGAGCAGAGAAATAACTCCAAAAAGAATGAAGAGGCTAGGCCAAAGCAGAAATGATACTCAGCTGTGGATGTGTATAACGGTGAAAGTAAACTTCGATGGTGTAAAGAACAATACTGCATAGGAACCTAGAATATTAGGTCCATGCTGCTGCTGCTGCTGCGTCACTTCAGTCATGTCCAACTCTGTGTGACCCCATAGATGGCAGCCCACCAGGCTCCCCCATCCCTGGAATTCTCCAGGCAAGAACACTTGAGTGGGTTGCCATTTCCTTCTCCAATACATAAAAGTGAAAAGTCAAAGTGAAGTCGCTCAGTCGCGTCCGACTCTTAGCGACCCCATGGGCTAGAGCCTACCAGGCTCCTCCGTCCATGGGATTTTCCAGGCAAAAGTACTGGAGTCTATAAATCAAGGTAAATTGGATGTGGTCACGCAGGAGATGGTAAAAGTGAACATCGACATCTTAGGAATCAGTGAACTAAAATGGATGGGAAAGGGTAAATTTAATTCAGATGACCATTATATCTACTACTGTGGTCAAGAATCCCTTAGAAGAAATGGAGTAGCCCTCATAGTCAACAGAAGAGTCTGAAATGGAATACTTGGGCACAGTCTCAAAAATAAGAATCTGATCTTGGTTTGTTTCCAAGGCAAACCATTCAATATAACAGCAATCCAAAGTCTATGCCACAAGCACTAATGCCAAAAAACTGAAGTTGATGGGTTCTATGAAGATCTTCTAGGACTAACCCCAATAAAAGATGTCCTATTCATCATAGAGGATTGGAATGCAAAAGTAAAAAGTCAAGAGATACTTGGAGTAATGGGCAAGTTTGGCCCTGGAGTACAAAATGAAGCAGGGCAAAAGCGAACTGAGTTTTGTCGAGAGAACACACTGGTCACAGCAAACACCTTCAACAACACAAGAGATGACTCTATACATGAAAATCACCAGATGGTCAATAATGAAATCAGATTGATTATATTCTTGGCAGCCAAAGATGTAGAAGCTCTACTGCTGCGCTGCTGCGTTGCTTCAGCCGTGTCCGACTCTGTGCGACCCCAGAGACAGCAGCCCACCAGGCTCCCAAGTCCCTGGGATTCTCCAGGCAAGAACACTGGAGTGGGTTGCCATTTCCTTCTCCAAAGCATGAAAGTGAAAAGTGAAAGTGAAGTCGCTCAGTCATGCCCGACTTAGCGACCCCATGGACTGTAGCCTACCAGCCTTCTCCATCCATGGGATTTTCCAGCCATGAGTACTGGAGTGGGGTGCCATTGCCTTCTCCAGCAAAAGAGACCTGGAGCTGACTCTGGCTCACATAATGAGCTTCTTATTATAAGATTCAGGCTTAAATTGAAGAAAGTAGGAAAAACCATTAGACCATTCAGGTATGACCTAAATCAAATCCCTTATGATTATTCAGTGGAGCTGATGAATAGATACAAGGGATTAGATCTGGTAGACAGAATGCCTGCAGAACTATGGACCAAACTTCATAACGCTATACAGGAAGCTGCAATCAAAACCATCCCCCCAAAGAAGAAATGCAAGAAGGCAAAGAAGTTATCTGAGGAGGCTTCACAAACAGCAGAGCAAGGTAGAGAAGCAAATGGGAAGGGCAAAGGAGAAACATATATCAGACTGAATATCGTTTCAGAGAATAGCAATAGAGATATGAAAGCTTTCTTAAGTGAACAATACAAAGAAATAAAGGAAAACAATAGAATGGGAAAAACTATAGATTTCTTTAAAAACTGGGGATTTCAAAGGAACATTTCATGCAAGGATGGGCACGATAAAGGACAGAGACAATAAGGACCTTAAAAGAAGAAGAGATTAAGAAGAGGTAGCAAGAATATACAGAAGAACTATACCAAAAAAGACAGATAACCACAATGAAGTGGTCACTCACCTGGAGCCAGATATCCTGGAGTGTGAAGTCAAGTGTGCCTTAGGAAGCATTACTATGAACAAATCTGGTGGAGGTGAAGGAATTCCAGTTGAGATATTTCAAATCCTAAAAAATGATGCTGTTAAAGTGCTTCACTCAATATGCCGGCAAATCTGGAAAACTCCACAGTGGCCACCAGACTGGAAAAGATCAGTTTCCATTCCAATTCTCAAGAAGGGCAGTGCCAAAGAATGTCTAAATTACCATATAGTTGCACTCACTTTACATGCTAACAAAATCATTCAAGCTAGGCTCAAAATCATTCAAGCTAGGCTTCAAAAGTATGTGAAACAAGAACTTCCAGATGTAGAAGCTGAGTTTAAAAAAGGCAGTGCAACCAAAGATCAAATTGCCAACATTTGTTGGATCATAGAAAAAGCAAGGGAATTCCAGAAAATATCTACCTCTGCTTCATTGACTACATGAAAGTCTTTGACTGTGTAGATCACAACAAACTGTGGGAAATTCTTAGATATGGGAGTATCAGACCACCTCACCTGCCTCCAAAGAACCTATATGCAGGCCAAGAAACAACAGTTATAACTAGACATGGAAAAAAAGGGACTGGTTCAAAATTGGGAAAGGAGTACACCAAGGCTATTTATTGTCACTCTTCTGTTTAAACTTCTACCTAATTGATATCTATAGGACATTTCATCCCAAAACAATGAATTTCACCTTTTTCTCAAGCGCACACGGAACCTTCTCCAGGATAGACCACATCCTGGGCCATAAATCTAGCCTTGGTAAGTTCAGAAAAATTTAAATCATTCCAAGCATCTTTTCTGACCATAATGCAGTAAGATTAGATCTCAATAACAGGAGAAAAACTATTAAAAATTCCAACATATGGAGGCTGAACAACACGCTCCTGAATAACCAACAAATCACAGAAGAAATCAAAAAAGAAATCAAAATCTGCATAGAAACGAATGAAAATGAAAACACAACAACCCAAAACCTGTGGGACACTGTAAAAGCAGTCCTAAGGGGAAAGTTCATAGCAATACAGGCATACCTCAAGAAACAAGAAAAAAGTCAAATAAATAACCTAACTCTACACCTACAGCAACTAGAAAAGGAAGAAATGAAGAACCCCAAGGTTAGTAGAAGGAAAGAAATCTTAAAAATTAGGGCAGAAATAAATGCAAAAGAAACAAAAGAGACCATAGCAAAAATCAACAAAGCCAAAAGCTGGTTCTTTGAAAGGGTAAATAAAATTGACAAACCATTAGCCAGACTCATCAAGAAACAAAGGGAGAAAAATCAAATCAATAAAATTAGAAATGAAAATGGAGAGATCACAACAGACAACACAGAAATACAAAGGATCATAAGAGACTACTATCAGCAATTATATGGCAATAAAATGGACAACGTGGAAGAAATGGACAAATTCTTAGAAAACTACAACTTTCCAAAACTGGATCAGGAAGAAATAGAAAATCATAACAGACCCATCACAAGCAAGGAAATTGAAAGTGTAATCAGAAATCTTCCGGCAAACAAAAGCCCAGGTCCAGACGGCTTCACAGCTGAATTCTACCAAAAATTTAGAGAAGAGCTAACACCTATCCTACTCAAACTGTTCCAGAAAATTGCAGAGGAAGGCAAACTTCCAAACTCATTCTATGAGGCCACCATCACCCTAATACCAAAACCGGACAAAGATGCCACAAAAAAAGAAAACTACAGGCCAATATCACTGGTGAACATAGATGCAAAAATCCTTAACAAAATTCTAGCAATCAGAATCCAACAATACATTAAGAAGATCATGCACCATGACCAAGTGGGCTTTATCCCAGGAATGCAAGGATTCTTCAATATCCACAAATCAATCAATGTAATACACCACATTAACAAATTGAAAAATAAAAACCATATGATTATCTCAATAGATGCAGAGAAAGCCTTTGACAAAATTCAACATCCATTTATAATAAAAACTCTCCAGAAAGCAGGAAGAGAAGGAACATACCTCAACATAATAAAAGCTATATATGACAAACCCACAGCAAACATTATCCTCAATGGTGAAAAATTGAAAGCATTTCCTCTAAAGTCAGGAACAAGACAAGGATGCCCACTTTCACCATTACTATTCAACATAGTTTTGGAAGTTTTGGCCACAGCAATCAGAGCAGACAAAGAAATGAAAGGAATCCAAATTGGAAAAGAAGAAGTAAAACTCTCACTGTTTGCAGATGACATGATCCTCTACATAGAAAACCCTAAAGACTCCACCAGAAAATTACTAGAACTAATCAATGAATATAGTAAAGTTGCAGGATATAAAATCAACACACAGAAGTCCCTTGCATTCCTGTACACTAATAATGAGAAAATAGAGAAATTAAGGAAACAATTCCATTCACCATTGCAATGAAAAGAATAAAATACTTAGGAATATATCTTCCTAAAGAAACTAAAGACCTATATATAGAAAACTATAAAACACTGGTGAAAGAAATCAAAGAGGACACTAATAGATGGAGAAATACACCATGTTCATGGATTGGTAGAATCAATATAGTGAAAATGAGTATACTACCCAAAGCAATTTAAGCAATTTATAGATTCAATGCAATCCCCATCAAGCTACCAATGGTATTCTTCACAGAGCTAGAACAAATAATTTCTCAATTTGTATGGAAATACAAAAAAACCTCAAATAGCCAAAGCTATCTTGAGAAAGAAGAATGGAACTGGAGGAATAAACCTGCCTGACTTCAGGCTCTACTACAAAGCCACAGTCATCAAGACACTATGGTACTGGCACAAAGACAGAAATATAGATCAATGGAACAAAATAGAAAGCCCAGAGATAAATCCACGCACATATGCACACCTTATCTTTGACAAAGGAGGCAAGAATATACAATGGATTAAAGACAATCTCTTTAACAAGTGATGCTTGGAAAACTGGTCAAACATTTGTAAAAGAATGAAACTAGAACACTTTCTAACACCATACACAAAAATAAACTCAAAATGGATTAAAGATCTAAATGTAAGACCAGAAACCATAAAACTCCTAGAGGAAAACATAGGCAAAACACTCTCTGACATACATCACAGCAGGATCCTCTGTGACCCACCTCCCAGAATACTGGAAATAAAATCAAAAATAAACAAATGGGACCTAATTAAACTTAAAAGCTTCTGCACAACAAAGGAAACAATAAGCAAGGTGAAAAGACAGCCTTCAGAATGGGAGAAAATAATAACAAATGAAGCAACAAACAACTAATCTCAAAAATATACAAGCAACTCCTACAGCTCAATTCCAGAAAAATAAATGACCCAGTCAAAAAATGGGCCAAAGAACTAAATAGACATTTCTCCAAAGAAGACATACATATGGCTAACAAACACATGAAAAGATGCTCAACATCACTCATTATCAGAGAAATGCAAATCAAAACCACTATGAGGTACCATTTCACGCCAGTCAGAATGGCTGTGATCCAAAAGTCCACAAGCAATAAATGCTGGAGAGGGTGTAGAGAAAAGGGAACCCTCTTACACTGTTGGTGGGAATGCAAACTAGTACACCCACTATGGAGAACAGTATGGAGATTCCTCAAAATCTGGGAATAGAACTGCCTTATGATCCAGCAATCCCACTGCTGGGCATACACACTGAGAAAACCAGAATTGAAAGAGACACGTGTACCCCAATGTTCATAGCAGCACTGTTTACAATAGCCAGGACTTGGAAGCAACCTAGATGTCCATCCACAGATGAATGGATAAGAAAGCAGTGGTACGTATACACAATGGAGTATTACTCAGCCATTAAAAAGAATACATTTGAATCAGTTCTAATGAGGTGGATGGAACTGGAGCCTATTATACAGAGCAAAGTAAGCCAGAAAGAAAAACACAAATACAGTATACTAATGCATATATATGGAATTTAGAAAGATGGTAACAATAACTCTGTTTATGAGACAGCAAAAGAGACACTGATGTATAGAACAGTCTTTTGGACTCTGGGAATGGGAGAGGGTGGGATGATTTGGGAGAATAGCATTGAAATATGTATAATATCATATCTGAAATGAGTCGCCAGTCCAGGTATGATGCCTGATAATGGGTGCCTGGGGCTGGTGCACTGGGACGACCCAGAGGGATGGTATGGGGAGGGAGAAGGGATGAGGGTTCAGGATGGGGAACACATGTATATTTGTGGCGGATTCATCTTGATGTATGGCAAAAGCAATACAATATTGTAAAGTTAAGCAAAATAAAATTAAAAAAATAAAAAAAATAAACTTCTATGGAGGGTACGAGGGGAAGGCAATGGCACCCCACCCCAGTACTCTTGCCTGGAAAATCCCATGGACTGGGGAGCCTGGTGGGCTCCAGTCCATGGGGTCGCTAAGAGTCAGACATGACTGAACAACTTCACTTTCACTTTTCACTTTCATGCATTGGAGAAGGAAATGGCAACCCACTCCAGTATTCTTGCCTGGAGAATCCCAGGGACAGAGGAGCCTGGTGGGCTGCCATCTATGGGGTCGCACAGAGTCGGACACGACTGAAGCGACTTAACAGCAGCAACAGCAACAGCATGGAGGGTACGTCATGGGAAATGCTGGGCTGAGATGAATCACAAGCTGGAATCAAGATAGCTGGCAGAAATATCCATCAACCTCAGATATGTAGATGGCATACCACTCTAATGGCAGAAAGTAAAGAGAAAGAAAGAAACTAAAGAGCCTCTTGATGGAAGTGAAAGAGAAGAGTGGAAAAGTTGGCTTAAAACTCAACATTCAGAAAACTAAGATCATGGCATCTAGACCTATCACTTCATGGCAAATAGATGGGGGAAACACAGTGTCAGTGTTAACACTGACAGAGTTTTTTTTTTTTTCCTGGGCTCCAAAATCACTGTGGACAGTGCCTATAGCCACAAAATTGAGATACTTTCTCCTTGGAAGGAAAGCTATGAAAAATCCAGATAGTGTATTAAAAAGCAGAGACATGGCTTTGCTGACAAAGGTCCATATAGTCCAAGCTATGGTCTTTCCAGTAGTCATGAACAGATGTGAAGGTTAGACTATAAAAAGAAGGCTGAGCACCAGAAAATTGATGCTTTTGAATTGTGGCGTTGGATAAGACTCTTGAGAGTCCCTTGGACTGCAAGGAGATCAAACCAGTCAATCCTAAAAGAAATCAGATCAGATCAGATCAGTCACTCAGTCGTGTCCGACTCTTTTTGACCCCATGAACTGCAGCACGCCAGGCCTCCCTGTCCATCACCAACTCCCGGAGGTCACTCAGACTCACATCCATCGACTCAGTGATGCCATCCAGCCATCTCATCCTCTGTCGTCCCCTTCTCCTCCTGCCCCCAATCCCTCCCAGCATCAGAGTCTTCGCCAAAGAGTCAACTCTTCACATGAGGTGGCCAAAATACTGGAGTTTCAGCTTTAGCATCATTCCTTCCAGAGAAATCCCAGGGCTGATCTCCTTCAGAATGGACTGGTTGGATCTCCTTGCAGTCCAAGGGACTCTCAAGAGTCTTCTCCAACACCACAGTTCAAAAGCATCAATTCTTCGGTGCTCAGCCTTCTTCACAGTCCAGCTCCTGAATTTTCATTGGAAGGACTGATGTTGAAGCTGAAGCTCCAATACTTTGGCTACCTGATGCAAAGAGCTGACTCATTGGAATCAACCCTGATGCTGGGAAAGACTGAGGCCAGGAGGAGAAAGGGACAACAGAGGATGAGTTGATTGGATGGCATCACTGACTCAAAGGACATGACTTTAGTCAAACTCCACAAGATAGTGTAGGATAGGGTAGCCTGGAGCTCTGCAGTCCATGGGGTCACAAAGAGACTGATAGAACTTAGCCACTGAACAACAGCAACAAAAATCTGTGCTCCATATATTCATCTCTCCCTCCTCTATAAACCCTAGAAACCAGTCACCACATTTACTGTTTCCATAGTTTTGCATTTTCTGGAAAGTTATATTGTTGGAATCATACATTACGTAGCTTTTTCAGTTGGCTTCTTTTACTTAGGATTGTGCACTTAAGGTCCCTCCAGTCATTTCATAGCTAGACAGCTCATTTCTTCACAGTGATGAGTAATACCTCATTGTCAGAGCATACAACAACTTACCATTCACCTACTGAAGTATAATTGACTGGTTCCAAGTCGGGAATTAAGTATAAACTGCTATAAACATCCATATGAAGGTTACTTTGTGGACATAAATTTTCAACTAATTTGGGTAAATATTCAAGTTTACAATTGCTGAATCTTAGGGTAACAGATTTTGACTGTGTGGATCACAATAAACTATGGAAAATTCTGAAAGAGATGGGAATACCAGACCACCTGATCTGCCTCTTGAGAAATCTGTATGCAGGTCAGGAAGCAACAGTTAGAACTGGACATTGAACAATAGACTGGTTCCAAATAGGAAAAGGAGTATGTCAAGGCTATATATTGTCACCCTGTTTATTTAACTTATATGCAGAGTACATCATGAGAAATGCTGGACTGGAAGAAACACAAGTTGGAATCAAGATTGCTGGGAGAAATATCAATAACCTCAGATATGCAGATGACACCACCCTTATGGCAGAAAGTGAAGAGGAAGTAGAAAGCCTCTTGATGAAAGTGAAAGTGGAGAGTGAAAAAGTTGGCTTAAAGCTCAACATTCAGAAAACGAACATCATGGCATCTGGTCCCATCACTACATGGGAAATAGATGGGGAAACAGTGCTAACAGTGTCAGACTTTATTTTTCTGGGCTCCAAAATCACTGCAGATGGTGACTGCAGCCATGAAATTAAAAGACGCTTACTCCTTGGAAGGAAAGTTATGACCAACCTAGATAGCATATTCTAAAGCAGAGACATTACTTTGCCAACAAAGGTTTGCCTAGTCAAGGCTATGGTCTTTCCTGTGGTCGTATGTGGATGTGAGAGCTGAACTGTGAAGAAGGCTGAGCACTGAAGAATTGATGCTTTTGAACTGTGGTGTTGGAGAAGACTCTTGAGAGTCCCTTGGACTGCAAGAAGATCCAACCAGTCCATTCTGAAGGAGATCAGCCCTGGGATTTCTTTGGAAGGAATGATGCTAAAGCTGAAACTCCAGTACTTTGGCCACCTCATGTGAAGAGTTGCCTCATTGGAGAAGACTCTGATGCAGGGAGGGATTGGGGGCAAGAGAAGAAGGGGACGCCAGAGGATGAGATGGCTGGATGGCATCATCGACTCGATGGACATGAGTTTGAGTGCACTCCGGGAGTTGGGGATGGACAGGGAGGCCTGGCGTGCTGCAATTCATGGGGTTGCAAAGAGTCAGACATGACTGAGCGACTGAACTGAACGGTAACAGAATGTTTAATTCTGTAAGAAACTGCCAGACAGTCTTCCAAGTGACTGTTCCATTTGAATTCCCACCATAATGAATAAACAGTTCTGTGGCTCCTGTATACAATACTTTTTGGTATTTCTTTCTGTTAGTGTATTGCATTTATTCCATTCAAGGAGTATGTGGTAGAATTTCATCATTGTTATCATTTGCAATACCTTAATAATAGATGATACAGAGTAGTGTAACTATATCTATACACATTACAACTGTTTTAATATGGACTTCTTAAGGGTAGCCAAAGTTATCTTTTTGTTATCCGCTGAATGTAACATAATGCCTTGAAATAATAATTGAAGGCTAGGATTGTAGTGAAAAAAAAAAAAAAAAACTATATAAAAAGGATTGTCTCAGTTGACAAGAAGGCTAAATTCAGTTGCCCAGCTATCTTATGATATTAAGGCCAGAGTTAGTCATTCCTGCAACTGTAGTCAGAGAAGGCAATGGCACCCCACTCCAGTACTCTTGCCTGGAGAATCCCACGGACAAAGGAGCCTGGTAGGCTGCAGTCCATGGGGTCGCTAAGAGTCGAACATGACTGAGCAACTTCACTTTCACTTTTCACTTTCATGCATTGGAGAAGGAAATGGCAACCCACTCCAGTGTTCTTGCCTGGAGAATCCAAGGGACAGGGGAGCCTGGTGGGCTGCCGTCTATGGGGTTGCACAGAGTCGGACATGACTGAAGTGACTTAGCAGCTTAGCAGCAGCAACTATAGTAATTTTCTATGTTTACAAATATTTATTTGTATCCTATTTGTTCGAAGATGATATCTTTCTTGTGATGAAATAGATTTGTAGGTCCAAGGTACATGGCCTCAATGTATCACTCTTGGTGCTTTGTTTGTTTGCAAAGACTGAGAGAGATTAAAGGGAGAATGTGCTATACTTCCCAATATGTGAACTCCTATCCAGGACCTCCAAGAACCTTGAGTAATGGTAATCTGACTCTCAAAGTTAATTCATAGAGCAAAGATCTATTATCTTACTATATACTGGGCACTATTCTAGAACATGTAATATATTGTGAGCAAACCCAAACAGTTTCTATTTAATGATAAGGTCAATGATTACCAAGAAATACATTTCTGTTTTTTCCCCTATATCTTGCAGAAGACTTGGGTTTGATCCCTGGATTGGAAAGATCCCCAGAGAAGGGAACAGCAATCCACTCCAGTATTCTTGCCTGGAAAATTCCATGGACAGAGGAGCATGGCTGGCTACAGTCCATGAGGTCACAGTCAGTCAGTCACGACTGAGCGCCTAACACAAATAAAATATTTCCAGATCACATGCCATTTAGTGTATTTTAAACTATTAATGTTATAGGTTAGAAATAAAACAATCTGAAGAGAATAAGGCTAAAACCCTTTAAATCAAGTCCAAAATATTTATTTTCATTTTTTATTTGCAAAATATGTTTTTAAATTCCATGTGATTGTAAAATATTTGAATGCAAAAGATTCACTTTGACATTTAAACTTGAAGATGCACTTTTAACCACATTTTTGCTTTTTCCTATGACCTCAGCAAGTTTCCCACCCAAACTATACACTAGATGAATTTTTAAGTTAAATTATATATAATATCTGAATAATATATGATATTTAAGAACATATAATGTACACAGTACTTGATAATGCATATTATATAATATCTAATATGTATTTCTTTTCATTTAAATAAATATATAATGTATAAATATATAATACATAATCTATGTAATATTTTGCATATTATATGCAAAATATATATACATATATGCTACATATGCTACATATGTAATATATATATATATATTGTTTTTTTAATCCACCACATATAGATAGCATCCAAATGCATTTCAACATCTCTGTTTTGGCAGAAATTCAGAGTTATAAACAACAGGCTTTCGTCTGGAATTACAGTCTCTCTAAAGAGGCAAAACTGATTAATATTCATTCACCATAATTTTTAAGAGCTGAGAATGATTATCTCTTGATAAGGATGGCTGGAGACTATCTGTAGCAGATCACATGGAAAAAAAAAAGTTTGGAATGTCAATTAAATAATCTCTTAAAATACAATGCAACTAAAAAATGACATATATGACACACATCCAATGCTCTTCTATAAAAAAATTGTCAAAAATTATAAATTCAGTTAAGTTCTATTATGTATAGATATTTAATATTTGTGTGAATGAATGTGCTGTCCTTTATATATGAAAGTAAAATTATCCAGTCACTATGAGTAACATGTGTGCTTTGAATTGTTGGTTGTATTTATCAGTTTACAGCAAGTCACATACTTTTTATCCTCTTTGTGGTGTATACTCCTATACTGGGTAAAATGTTTCAAGGAAAGTGTTCATAGACAGTGTTAATATACAAAAATAGTGAATGGAATTTTAGGTCTTGATAATTTAAAATTTAAATAACACTTTTAGTTGAATACACATATAAGTATGTTGGCGCAATGATTTTCAAGTCACTTTACAATTTGTTAGAGCTGTATGTTTATTTTCAACTCTAAAGAATTATTAGGTGGCCAAAAAATTGGTTTGGGTTTTTCTATAACAGCTTATGGGGAAACCCGACCGAACTTTTTGGCCAACCCAATACTATGCTGTCACTCAGATCAACATATTATAGGAATTTCTTTGTATTTTAAAACAATTATAAATGGTATTTTATACATAGGTCTGATGTACAATGTGGAAGTGTTTCACATACAATCATATAAATAAGCTAACAGAGCCAAAGGATTCTACTGGGTCCCATGAGTCATAAACATCCCATGTTGTTAAGAATCCTTGAATAAGCTAACATACTTTAGCTTGAAATCATAGCACAGAAACATAGTACAGAAATAAGAAGCCAACTTTAGCTGTGCTTGCTAAAGAAATGGCTCCGTAACTATAGCACAAGCTTCAAAAGGTCCTGAACATATGTGATAAAGTAGAAAAATTCCATAAATACTTGAGTGTGTCTCCACTCAATTCTAATAACTATATCATTTTATAATTTACTGTCAAATGGAAAATAGTGGTCAAGTTGCACTCTCTCCATTCTGATTTGTCTACATGTTTTGGTAAATGAGTTACATAATACTAAAGGAAAAAGTATACACACACATACACACATATATATACAGATACCTATGCATATATAGAGGATGAGATGGCTGGATGGCATCACTGACTCAATGGACGTGAGTCTGAGTGAAGTCCGGGAGTTGGTGATGGACAGGGAGGCCTGGCGTGCTGCGATTCATGGAGTCGCCAAGAGTCGGACATGACTGAGCGACTGAACTGAATTGATTTATATGTACACATACTATACCTACATAAATGTTTGGAGGTGTATATATATTTTATACATATGCAAATATATATGTATATATGTGTGTGTGTATATATACACACACAGGGTCAGGAAGATTCTGTGGAGTAGGAAATGGCAACCCACTCCAGTATTCTTGTTTAGAAATCCCATGGATGGAGGAGCCTGGCAGGCTATAGTCCATGGAGTCACAAAAGAGTTGGACATGACTGAGTGACCAAAACAACAACATGATAATTGATTACTTCTGCCAGTTAAGATGATTTTTTTTCTCTAACAGAATCAAATCAGATCAGATCAGTCGCTCAGTCGTGTCCGACTCTTTGCAACCCCATGAATCTCAGCACGCCAGGCCTCCCTGTCCATCACCAACTCCCGGAGGTGACTCAGACTCACGTCCATCGAGTCAGTGATGCCATCCAGCCATCTCATCCTCTGTTGTCTCCTTCTCCTCCTGCCCCCAATCCCTCCCAGCATCAGAGTCTTCTCCAATGAGTCAACTCTTCGCATGAGGTGGCCAAAATACTGGAGTTTCAGCTTTAGCATCATTCCTTCCAAAGAAATCCCAGGTCTGATCTCCTTCAGAATGGACTGGTTAGATCTCCTTGCAGTTCAAGGGACTCTCAAGAGTCTTCTCCAACACCACAGTTCAAAAGCATCAATTCTTCGGTGCTCAGCCTTCTTCACAGTCCAACTCTCACATCCATACATGACCACTGGAAAGACCATAGCCTTGACTAGATGAACCTTTGTTGGCAAAGTAATGTCTCTGCTTTTGAATATGCTATCCAGGTTGGTCATAACTTTCCTTCCAAGGAGTAAGCGTCTTTTAATTTCATGGCTGCAGTCACCATCTGCAGTGATTTTGGAGCCCAGAAAAATAAAGTCTGACACTGTTTGCACTGTTTCCCCATCTATTTCCCATGTAGTGATGGGACCGGATGCCATGATCTTCGTTTTCTGAATGTTGAGCTTTAAGCCAACCTTTTCACTCTCCACTTTCACTTTCATCAAGAGGCTTTTTAGTTCCTCTAACAGAATAGCTACCTTAAAATTACTTATACATCTAATATTTTTTAGACAAAAATTTCCAGAGGCAGTGTTGTTTCAGATTTGGTTCTAAGTCAAGAAGTTATTTTAATAATTAATAAGTCACTTCAGTCGTGTCCGACTCTGTGTGACCCCATAGACGGCAGCCCACCAGGCTCCCCCGTCCCTGGGATTCTCCAGGCAAAAACACTGGAGTGGGTTGCCATTTCCTTCTCCAAGAAGTTATTATCATGACCTAAATAAATTCTTTCCCTTGGTTTCCTCTGTTATTCTCCCCACATCTGCTCTATCCCCCTGCTGTTTGCAAGAAGACTTCAGAAACCCCAGGCTTCATGTGTACTCACTGTCACATCCACTGAAGAAGAGTGTTTTATGCTTTTCATCTCTTTTTATTCATGGGCAATTAATTTTGCTGCAACCTTACAAAAGACTTTCCATTGGCTAAGTCAAGTTTATATTTCAATGCTCTAGCTGCAAGGGAAGCTAGAAAGCCAGTACTTAGGTATATGTCACCTTTCCAAGGGGAAACAGGTTCTGCCAGTGAAGGACCAGGAGAGGAATAGGGTTGGCAGAGTCATAAGTCTACCACATCTCTAGATTTGTCTAATTTATCCAACATTGTTCAAAATTTGTCTACCTATCTGCACCTTTCTCTTTCTCTCTCAGACACACACACCCACACCCACACACACACACACAAACACACACACCCACATCTGCACTTCTCTCCTGCAATGATCAGCTGTGTAAGGGAGATGTGGTTTATTATGATGTTCTAAGATATTTCTCCACTGTATCCAGATTGTAATTAAAATTCTTACATCTTGGCTGTATTTTTACCTACAAGGATTCAGAAGCCTTTCTTGGCATCAATACAAAGAGCTATCACAGGTTGTAGCTCTTTAAAAAAATGGAAAGAGAGCAAACAGAAGCAGTACAAATGTGCAAGGGATTCATCTATTGCTCTTATAAGTTGGGTGGGGAAAAATTAACCCATTCCCAGTATTGTTAAATGCCTTTGTTCAAAACTCAAATATTAAAATATGTTACATATTTTGCTTCACCTTATTTATTTTCCAAGAACTCATCTCATCTTCAGTAGTTTTTGGATGATAGGGTTATAGAACATTTTTGCATATAATTAATACAGAAACTACTCACTAAACAAAAACACCTTTTAAAGAGCTAATTTTTAACATACAGATATTTAACTGACTCCAATGCAACTGATTCAAATTAATCAGAAGTGTACAGTAAAAGGGATTTTGAAATGACTTACCAAGAACTTGTAAGAACTTGTTACCTTGGTTAAATCATTTTCAAATAAAATTGAAACAACACTCAGAAATTATTAAGATAGTTTTCATGAAACACTAAAGCACAACTGTATCATTTCTCTCAAGTCTACATTTTATGGATTTTATTACTGGCAACTGGTATCACCTGTATACACTCTAAGTTGAAATTACACTCTAAGTTGAAATTACACTCTAAGTTGAAATTAATATAAAGAAAAACCCAAAGATAGGAAACAAATAGAAAAATTATTATCCCTCAACTTACAAACCCAAGCAGCTAAGTAAAATCACAAGTCGCAAATCTTGATGATTTATTAGTGCAAAATAATGAAAAGGCCAAACAATTTACATAAATTTTATGGGTACATTGAAGTGGCGCTAGTGGTAAAGAACCTGCCTGCCAATGTAGGAGACATAAGAGACATAGGTTCGATCTCTGTGTTGGGAAGATCCCCTGGAGGAGGGCATGGCAACCTCTGCAGCTTCCCTGGTGGCTCAAATGGTAAAGAATCCACCTGCAATGTAGCAGACCTGGTTTTGACCTTGGGATGGCAAGATCCCTTGGAGAAGGGAATGGCAACCCACTCCACTATTCTCGCCTGAGAAATCCCACAGACAGAGTAAACTGGTGGACGACAGTACATGGAGGCACAAAGAGTTGGACATGACCGAGTGACAAACACACACACATGAAATCCTTTAAAATCATACTACCATGTTTTACTTTGAGGTCTCAGTGTTAGTAAAAGAAATGTTAGGGGTTCCCCCCCCAAATAACGCTGCTGCTGCTAAGTCACTTCAGTCGTGTCCAACTCCATGCAACACTGTAGACAGCAGCCCACCAGGCTCCCCTATCCCTGGGATTCTCTAGGCAAGAACACTGGAGTGGGTTGCCATTTCCTTCTGCAATGCATGAAAGTGAAAAGTGAAAAGTGAAAGTGAAGTCGCTCAGTTGTGTCCGACTTTTCGCAACCCCATGGACTGCAGCCTACCAGGCTCCTCCGTCCATGGGATTTTCCAGGCAAGAGTACTGGAGTGGGGTGCCATTGCCTTCTCCACCAAATATGCTATTTAACCTTAAAAAATCTTTGTACCTGTGTGTGCTGAAATATGCTTTTATGCTGCCATTGCATTGAAGTCAATTATGCCTGTTACAAGTTACTGTATGCATTTTATTTTCCATTAGCAATGGTCAAGATATCTGAGACCTTAAGAAGAATTGCCTTGTCTGGAATTCTTTGCCAGCATTGCTTCAGTAAGGTGAAGTAGCATAATATCGGAATAAGGTTCAAAAGTGGATCAATCACCTCTTTAAAAAAAAAAAAAAAGAATCCCTTCCAGTATAGAAATAATTTATTTTTTCTACTCCCCAAGCTAATCTTCACCCAACTATCTCACTTTAAAAAGTTAGATAACTACAGGAAAGAGATATATTCATAAAGATGCTAAAAAGGTAATAAAATCTCATTTTCTGACAAAATTAAAAGGATCATTATGTGACTGCACCTTCTCTTTTTTCTTAAGTTCAAAAAATGTATTAAATTTTGAATAAGAGATTCCCTTCTGGAATGTCTATGTCGAAGACATTGTTTCCCTTAATATTCCTCAAGGACATAGAGCAACTTATTTGTCTTGCTGTATCCTGTTCATGAAATCATAAAGCTACACGGAGGTGACTGCACACATACTTTCCCTCATAGGAATCATTAGTCAATTACTTTACCAAGACTATCATCTTGCTTTAAATCAAAGAACACCAAGTCTCACATCTTATGGAAATTGCTGATCAGAGCCATCTGAGTCTGGAAAACTCACACACTCACAGCATTTTAAATTGTATAGAATTAGGATCACAAAGTGATTGCAGCTGACACTATAATTGAGTAAATAATAAAGTAAATGGTCTGTTCCAGAAGTGAACTTGACGTTACCGAACTGTTGTTGATAGAACAAAAATTTTGATTAGCTGTTGATGAAAGGGATTTGAAGGCTCTCAAGCAAACTTTTTGAGGAGATTTATTCCCACTCTGTTAACTGCAAAACAGATAAATCTACAGTGAATTTCCATACACTGGAAAGATTACTGACATTTAAGGAATCTAGAAGGAAGGGACTTCATACTTTGCAACAGTTTAACATATTTTCCAGGAACATCTGCCTTTCTCCATATTGGGAAGCCACAAATAAAAGTTCAAGAAAGCAATATTCAACAAAAGAGTATTTCCTCTAAATTGAATAACTGTCATTTAATTATATATAGTAAAAAAAAATCACAATTTTATAACCTTTTAGATATTTCTGATAACATTTTGGGGAATATTTTGTTAAGTTGATAGCAGATATTTTTAAGCATTTGGAGATGGATTTCTACCACCCTCATAGTCTCTCAAATGTACTTAAACAGTAAATAAAGCTATATATGCATGTGTGCCTGCTTTATGAAGTCAACTCTTTGTAAGCCTGTGGACTGTAATCCACCAGGGTCTTCTGTCCATGGGATTTCCCATGGCAAGAACGCTAGAGTGTGTTGCCATTTCCTATGCCATGGAATCTTCCTCACCTAGGGATCAAACCTGGGTCTCCTGTATTGACAAATGGATTGTTGCTCATTGAGCCACGTGGTAAGCCTATAGTTAGATAGAGCTAAGTAGATACATAAGTTCTGGGGAGGGGAGCAGTTAGGCTGGGGAGACGGCAGGAGGAGGAGGATATAATGACAACTTTGAATGGATCCACTACTTAGATGGAAAAAAAAAAAAAACAATACAAAATAGCACTAACTCATATATAAGAATTAAGCAAGTTTCAATGATAGTCAATGTATTATTTCACTTAATTATGCCTTTACAATTAAGAAAATGAAAAGAAACCTGAAAACTAATCTTTACCCTTTTTCTCATTAAGTTCATCCGTTTAAATCAAGAATAGATAACAAATGGCATTTTAGCCAGATCCATAGGTAAATTCTAAGCCTATCCCTTCACTTCATAGTTCAGCAAGGTAAGGTTAAAAAGAAGACAAATTAACATTTGACTTGTCTACATTAAATACATGTGTGAGGGCTGATAATTCTCTAAAAGAACAAAGCCATATGTTTTTATTAAGCAATTACTATATGCTTCCTTTGTGCCAGGGGCTACACAATAGTGGGAAGAAAGTTAGAATCTGCCTGTTCTGTGAATTTTATCTCATGGAAATGACAAGCTCTAATTAATTAATCATACTAGCACATGTGTTATCATAAAGTGAGATAAGTGCTAGGAAGGCATGTTAATGAAACAGAAACCTATCAGGTTTGATAAAGGCATTACCTAAGGTGAGATGTGAAGAATGTATAGGAGTTAACTAGCAGAAAGAGGTTATGGGAGGGTGGTTTGTTAACCTAGCACAGGAAGGACACATGGAAAGGCCACTGTGGGGATGAAAGCATCATCAATTTAAGGACATGAATACATACAGAATGGTCTAGTGGTTTTCCCTACTTTCTTCAATTTAGGGAAAAGCACTAGACCATTCAGGTATGACCTAAATCAAATCCCTTATGATTATACAGTGGAAGTGAGAAATAGATTTAAGGGCCTAGATCTGATAGATAGAGTGCCTGATGAACTATGGAATGAGGTTCGTGACATTGTACAGGAGACAGGGATCAAGACCATCCCCATGGAAAAGAAATGCAAAAAAGCAAAATGGCTGTCTGGGGAGGCCTTGCAAATAGCTGCGAAAAGAAGAGAAGTGAAAAGCAAAGGAGAAAAGGAAAGATATAAACATCTGAATGCAGAGTTCCAAAGAATAGCAACAAGAGATAAGAAAGCCTTCTTCAGCGATCAATGCAAAGAAATAGAGGAAAACAACAGAATGGGAAAGACTAGGGATCTCTTCAAGAAAATCAGAGATACCAAAGGAATATTTCATGTAAAGATGGGCTCGATAAAGGACAGAAATGGTATGGACCTAACAGAAGCAGAAGATATTAAGAAGAGGTGGCAAGAATACACAGAAGAACTGTACAAAAAACATCTTCATGACCCAGATAATCATGATGGTGTGAACACTGACCTAGAGCCAGACATCCTGGAATGTGAAGTCAAGTGGGCCTTAGAAAGCATCACTACGAACAAGGCTAGTGGAGGTGATGGAATTCGAGTTGAGCTATTCCAAATCCTGAAAGATAATGCTGTGAAAGTGCTACACTCAATATGCCAGCAAATTTGGAAAACTCAGCAGTGGCCACAAGATTGGAAAAGGTCAGTTTTCATCCCAATCCCAAAGAAAGGCAATGCCAAAAAATGCTCAAACTACCGCACAACTGCACTCATCTCACACGCTAGTAAAGTAATGCTCAAAATTCTCCAAGCCAGGCTTCAGCAATATGTGAACCGTGAACTTCTGATGTTCAAGCTTGATTTAGAAAAGGCAGAGGAACCAGAGATCAAATTGCCAACATCTGCTGGATCATGGAAAAAGCAAGAGAGTTCCAGAAAAACATCTATTTCTGCTTTATTGACTATGCCAAAGCCTTTGACTGTGTAGATCACAATAAACTATGGAAAATTCTGAAAGAGATGGGAATACCAGACCACCTGATCTGCCTCTTGAGAAATTTGTATGCAGGTCAGGAAGCAACAGTTAGAACTGGACATGGAACAACAGACTGGTTCCAAATAGGAAAAGGAGTACGTCAAGGCTGCATATTGTTACCATGTTTATTTAACTTATATGCAGAGTACATCATGAGAAATGCTGGACTGGAAGAAACAGAAGTTGGAATCAAGATTGCCGGGAGAAATATCAATAACCTCAGATATGCAGATGACACCACTCTTATGGCAGAAAGTGAAGAGGAACTAAAAGCCTCTCGATGAAGGTGAAAGTGGAGAGTGAAAAAGTTGGCTTAAAGCTCAACATTCAGAAAACTAAGATCATGGCATCTGGTCCCATCACTGCATGGGAAATAGATGGGGAAACAGTGGAAACAGTGTCAGACTTTGTTTTTCTGGGCTCCAAAATCACTGCAGATGGTGACAGCAGCCATGAAATTACAAGACGCTTACTCCTTGGAAGGAAAGTTATGACCAACCTGATTAGCATATTCAAAAGCAGAGACATTACTTTGCCAACAAAGGTTCACCTAGTCAAGGCTATGGTCTTTCCTGTGGTCATGTATGGATGTGAGAGCTGGACTGTGAAGAAGGCTGAGCACCGAAGAATTGATGCTTTTGAACTGTGGTGTTGGAGAAGACTCTTGAGAGTCCCTTGGACTGCAAGGAGATCCAACCGTTCCATTCTGAAGGAGATCAGCCCTGGGATTTCTTTGGAAGGAATGATGCTAAAGCTGAAACTCCAGTATTTTGGCCACCTCATGCAAAGAGTTGACTCATTGGAGAAGACTCTGATGCTGGGAGGGATTGTGGGTAGGAAGAGAAGGGGACGCCAGAGGATGGGATGGTTGGATGGCATCACTGACGCGATGGACGTGAGTCTGAGTGACCTCTGGGAGTTGGTGATGGCAGGGAGGCCTGGTGTGCTGCGATTCATGGGGTCGCAAAGAGTTGGACACGACTGAGCGACTGATCTGATTTGATCTGATACATACAGATTTATAGAAATCACCTAATCTTAAGAGAGAGAGGAAATGGATATGAGAAAATGAACACAGCTTCAAAATTGTATGGGAAAATATTAAATGTTCTATGAGTAATTGCAGTCCCAGAAGACAGGGGGAGAGAAAAGGGGGCAAAGAAAATATTTAAAGAAATAGCGGGCTAAACTTTCTCAAATTTGGTGAACACATAAATTTATACAAAAGTTTACAATACTCAATATACTCATTAGACTTCAAAGAGAATGCAAAGAAAACCCCAGGTAACCATATCATAGTCAAATTGCTATAAACCAAAGATAAAAAGATATTAAAAACCAATACATAAGAAATATTACTCCATACAGAGTAACTACTTACATAACTGTGGACTCTCATCAGAAAGCCTATAAGTCAGAAGTTGGTAGAAAAATATCTCAAAGTTCTGAAAGAAATGTATTATTATAGCTTCTGCTCTTGAATTATTCACTTTCTTTGAATTACTTATTTTTTTAACTTCTTAAATTTAACAGGATATCACACTGAATTTCAGTCCTCCTCTTTAAGAAGCACTAAAAGTGACAAACACCAGTGTGACTGCATCACCAAATTTCTGATACAATTTTTATCATCCAGTTTAAAATATTTTCTAATTTCCATTTTTATTTTTGCTGCAATGCATGAGTTATTTAAAAGTGTACTTTTAAAATTGCCAATTCTATTTTTTAATAATTCACTTTTAATTCTTAGAGTCAAACTGGAATGTATGAATTGGAGGCTTAGAAATTCATCAATGCCTGTTCTTACAGTATAATGCATATCCAATTTTTACAAAGGATTTGTACATTTTTGATAACAATGTGAATGCTGTAAGCTCTAGGTACAAGCTAAACATGTATATTCATTTTGTTGTTGTTGTTCAGTCCTAAGTTGTGTCCAATTCTTTGTGACCTCGTGGTCACACTAGACCAAGGTTATTTACTGTTGGAATAAATCTGGTATTTCTTTAGTAAAGGATAGTCAAATAAGATGAAAATTAAGAAGGGAGATATGTGATATATTACCAATTATAATAGTGTCTTTGTCTATTGTTCTATGTAATTCTCTCAAATTTACTTTATATATAATAAAGATTATACCGTTAGTACCATACAAGTTAAGCATTATGTTCATATAGCAACTCCTTTTATCCATAAAAATATTATTACTAATAATGAAATTCTAGTCTTCTATAAATATACATTCATCTGCTATTCTATGATCATCCAATATTCAATGATATCTTATAATTTTAACCTGTAACTCTATTAATTTGGTATATCATTGTAATGATTAGATTTATATCTTTATCTAATATGATAATCTTTTCTGTTTTATGTAAAAGTTTATATGATTAGATTGAATTCTGAGTGAATTTAGTGCTCTCCTTTCTCCTTTACATACCTTTCTTTCCTCCATTTATGCTATTTTGGGAATATACTGAAATTATTTTTCATATTCTACTTTTGTCCTCTTACAAACTGAACATTATTTTCTATTCTTGAATGATTTGCATTTATAATGTTAATTAATAAAGCCCAAATCAAAACAATATCTCAGTCCTCCTTTTATTCAATACATAAACTGCTTTAAATTCCAGAGGTCATCGTCCATTAAATTTGTTATTTTTGTCCAGAACTTTGCTACCATTTTTTATTTCCCAGTATTGCATATTAACATAAGTATTTTACAATAATATTTAGTACATGGTCATATGTTCTAACTTTTTTGTTAACCATTCCTTCTGACATCCTGATCTTTTCTTTTGAGATCTCTATACTCTTCAAATACACCTAAAATTTCTTTTGTGAAGGTCTTTTCATGGTAAAGTCTCTCATAGGAAAATGTCTCATTATGCCTTCTTATTTCTTTTCAGCACTTTGAAGTCATTTGCTTTCCATTACTTTTTTTCAGATGTAAGCTCTCAGTTTACTTGTTTTTAAAGAGCATTTCTTCTTTCTGCTTCTAAAGTTTTTCTTTTTATCTGTGTTTTTCTAATATTTCCCTACTATGTGTCTAGTTATAACTTTTTATTTGTCTTGTTTGACATTTTCTACATTTCCTGAAGTTGTGGATTTATCTTTTTAAAGATCTTAATTTTAAGAAAACATACATTCAAAAATCTCATCTTTTTTATTTTCTATCTTCTACCTATGGAACTCTAATAAAATTTTTGACCTTCTCATTTTATTCTCCATGTGTCCTAATCCCTCATTTGCTATGTCTATTACATCAAAATAAATTACCCAAGTTTATCTTTCAGTTCATAAATTCAATATTAAACTGTGTCTGATTTGCTGTTTAACTTCTCTCCTGACACTGAGAGAATGCCACATGAGGACTATCATAGCCAACACACTCCAGACTGTCAGTAAACCAGCAAGAAGCTAGGAGAGAGATTCTCGCTACCAGCCCTCAAAAGGAATCCACCCTCCTAACACCTTTATTTTGGACTTCTAGCCTCTAGAGCTGTGAGACAATACATTTCTGTTGTTTTAAGCTACACAGTTTTTGCTACTTTTTTATGGTAGCCTTAAAAAGCTAGTACAGATTTTGACAATATTTTTTTCATTTTTAGAAGTATCTGGTTCTTTTGAAAATTTTCCTTTTTCTGGATGAATATCTAATTTCTTTCTTATATTTTGAGCCTATATTTTGAAAGGCATATAAAACATATTCACCTTATATGCTGTACATAATAATTCTAATATCACAAATGCTTGGAGGTCTGATTCTGCTCTTGCAATTTCTGCTGACTCTTAGCTATGAGTGTTTGTTTTATAGTTTGTAATTCTGGCAAATTCAAGTACAGTTGAGTTTTATCTATTGGCATCCTGGGAAGCGTGTGATTAAAGTAGATCACTCCAATCTACACTCTACTAAAGCTGCACATCAGCTTCTGTCAGTGACCCTCAGGTGTTGCCAACCCTGATTCACTGTTGCTAATTTATTAGCTTAGGATCTCTAAGACCACATTACTGTTATATATTTGAACCCCAGATCAACATATATGCAGAAGTCTATAAATTTTTCTAAGAAGTTTTCTTTCCTTCCAGAGTCAAGTCTAAGCAAAGATGTTTCCTTGTTATATCCTAGTCCACCATTCATTGAGAATGAAATTCTTTGATGGTTTCAGCTTTATGAGGAGTCTTAATTTCAATTTTCCACCCATAGTTGGTCCCAGGGCCATATCTCCTGGCCCAGAGGCAGATGTGAAAGTGCAAACTCTCGCAACAAAAAGAGTACCTAGGAACAAACCTACCCAAAAAGGAAAAAAAACATATACAGAAAATTATTAGACACTGATAAAAGAAATCAGGAACACACAAATACATGGAGAGATACACCATGTTCTCGGATGGGAAGAATCAATATTGTGATTCTTATCACAATAAATATACTATCAAAAATAAATATACTATCCAAAGCAACCTACAGATTCAATGTACTCCCTATCAAATTACTGATGGCATTTTTCACAGAATCAGAACAAAAAAGTTCACAATCTGTATGGAAACACAAAAGACTCTAAATAGTCAAAGAAATCTTGAGAAAGGAAAAGAGAGCTGGAGTAATCAACCTTCTTGACTTCAGACTCTATTGCAAAGCTACAGTTATCAAGACAGTATAGTATTGGCACAAAAAGAGAAATATACATCAATGGAACAAGATTGAAATCCTAGAGATAAACTCATGCACTTACAGGCACCTTATCTTTGACAAAAGAGACAAGAATATACAATGGAGAAAAGGGAGCCTCTTTAATAAATGGTGCTAGAAAAACTGGGCAGTGACATGTAAAAGAATGAAATTAGAACACTTCCTACCACCATACACAGAAGTAAATTCAAAAATGGATAAAGACCTAAATGTAAGGCCAGAAACTATAAAATTCTCAGATAAAAACATAGGCAGAACACTGACATAAATCACAGCAAAATTCTCTTTGACCTACCTTCTAAAGTAATGAAAATAAAAACAAAAATAAACAAACAGGACCTAATTAAACTTAGAAGCTTTTGCATAACGAAGGAAACTATAAACAAGATGAAAAAAGAGAATGACAGAAAACTACAACTGAAGCAACTAACAAAGGATTAATCTCCAAAATATATAAGCAGCTCATAAGCCCTATATCAGAAAAACAAACAATCCAATTAGCAAATGGGCAGAAGATTTAAAACAGACATTTCTCCAAAGAAGACATACAAAGGGAAAATACACATGAAAAAATGCTCAATATCACTCATTATTAGAGAAACGCAAATCAAAACTACAATGAGATATCAAACTCACACCAATCAGAATGACCCTCATCAAAAAGTATACAAACAATAAATGCTGGAGAGGATGCAGAGCAAATGGAATCCTCTTGCACTGTTGGTGGGGATGTAAACAATATGGAGATTCCTCAAAAAAGTAGGAATAAAACTACCATATGACCCAGCAATCCCACTACTGGGCATTGTTGTTGTGACAGTCACTCAGTTGTGTCCGACTCTTTGCGACCCCATGGACCACATACCACCAGGCTCCTCTTTCCATGGGGTTCTCCAGGCAAGAATACTGGAGTGGGTTTCCATTTCCTTCTCCACTACTGGGCATTTACCCTGAGAAAATCATAACTGAAAAAGACACATGTACCCCAATATTCACTGCAGTACTATTTACAATAGCTAGTCAAGGCTATGGTTTTTCCTGTGGTCATGTATGGATGTGAGAGTTGGACTGTGAAGAAGGATGAGGGCCAAAGAATCGATGCTTTTGAACTGTGGTGTTGGAGAAGACTCTTGAGAGTTCCCTGGACTGCAAGGAGATCCACCCAGTCCATTCTGAAGGAGATCAGCCCTGGGATTTCTTTGGAAGGAATGATGCTAAAGCTGAAACTCCAGTACTTTGGCCACCTCACGAGAAGAGTTGACTCATTGGAGAAGACTCTGATGCTGCGAAGGATTGAGGGCAGGAAGAGAAGGAGACGACAGAGGATGAGATGGCTGGATGGCATCACTGACTCAATGGATGCGAGTCTGAGTGAACTCCGGGAGTTGGTGATGGACAGGGAGTCCTGGCGTGCTGCAATTCATGGGGTTGCAAAGAGTCAGACACGACTGAGTGAGTGAACTGAGGACATAGAAGCAATCTAGATGTCCATCAACAGATGAATGGACAAAGAAACAGTGGTACATATATACAATGGAATATTATTCAGCCATAAAAAAGAAATGAACTGGAGTCAGTTATAATGAGGTGTATGAATCTAGAGTCTGTTATACAGAATAAAGTACGTCAGAAAAAGAAAAGTAAATATCGTATACTAACGCATACGTATGGAATCTAGAAAAATGATACCAATTAACCTGTTTGCAGGGAAGGAATGGAGAACCAGAAGTAGGGGATGGACTTGTGGATTAGCAGGGAAAGGAGAGGGTGGGATGAACTGAGATAGTACCGGGAGTATATATTTGACCAGTGTATGTATTTGACATATATACACTATCATGTGTAGCTAACTAGTGGGAAACTGCTATATAACACAGGGTGCCCAGCCTGGTGCTCTGTGACAACCTAGACGGGTGGGATGAGGGGCTGGCAGGGTGGCTTAAAAGGGAGGGGGAGATATATATATACACACACACACACACATGTAGTTATGACTCATTCACATTGCTCTAAGGCAGAAACCAACACAACATGGTAAATATGCTCCAATTAAAAAATGTTTTTAAAAGTGCCAAATTCTAGCATATCTGGTTAAAATATCAAAAGTGACCTAAAAAGGGATTTGAAACCTATTCAGGTTTCACTGTGCATGCACACACACAAAAATGAGCTCCTTAAAGGAAAAAAAAATCTAGACTTATTTATCTCTGTGCTCAGTCGCTCAGTCATGTCTGACTCTTTGTGACCCCACAGATTGTAGCCCACCAGTCTCCTCTGGAGACTATTCTCCCTATGGAGAATCCATAGGGATTCTCCAGGCAATAATACTGGAGTGGGCTGCCATGCCTTCCTCACTTATCTTTGTATCCATATCATTAATTGTAATTTTTACTACTTTGTCAATTAGACCAAACCATAAATGCCATATAAAACTTTTACATAACACTAGAAGTTGAATCAAAATTCCGTAAATTTATAGTTCTAGTTATCATTATACAAGTGTTGAAAATGGCATAAGTTAATTACAGGTTTGAATATTCTGGAAGCTTCTTTATTATTCAATGTGTTTAGTCACTCAGTCATGTCCAACTCTTTGCATCCCCATGGACTGTGCCTGCCAGGCTCCTCTGAGCATAGGGATTCTCCAAGCAACAATACTGGAGTGGGTTGCTATGCCCTTTTCCAGTGGCTCTTCCCAATCGAGGTATCAAACCCAGGTCTCCTGCCTTGCAGGTAGATTCTTTACCATCTGAGCAACAAGGGAAACCCAAGAATATAGGAGTTGGTAGTCTATCCTTTCTCCAGGGGAACTTCCTGACCCAGAAGTCAAACCGTGGTCTCCTGCATTACCAGCTGAATACCAGGGAAGCCCTCTTTATTATCAGATCAGATCAGATCAGATCAGTCGCTCAGTCATGTCCGACTCTCTGCGACCCCATGAACTGCAGCACGCCAGGCCTCCCTATCCATCACCAGCTCTCGGAGGTCACTCAGACTCACATCCATCGAGTCAGTGATGCCATCCAGCCATCTCATCCTCTGTCGTCCCCTTTTCCTCCTGCCCCCAATCCCTCCCAGCATCAGAGTCCTCTCCAATGAGTCAACTCTTCGCATGAGGTGGCCAAAATACTGGAGTTTCAGCTTTAGCATCATTCCTTCCAAAGAAATCCCAGGGCTGATCTCCTTCACAATGGACCGGTTGGATCTCCTTGCAGTCCAAGGGACTCATTATAGTGTATGGATAAAAAAAAAAAAAAATCAGTAATATCAGTTAATTCTTGGAGGTGGGAAGTTTTCCTACAAAGCACCAAACTTTTATATAACTGTGCATTTTAAAATATTGTGTTTCACATCAAGCTGGTACATTTTGGAGATGGGGGAGAAGATTCCTGTAAAAATACACAGTAAAAATGGTGCCCGGTGTCACTAATTCTTTCCCGCCTATTCACATAACTGGATACCAACAATAATAGCAGCAGCCTTTTACACTGAAAGAAACAAAGGTTTATATTTACTATTCCTTTTATAATTTCTACTTTTTTCTCCACTTTCATTGCAGTAACTGTTAAGGTGTCTTTCAGTCCTTGGCACCATTTACTGAGTATCATCACAGCAGTAAGTAAATAAGAGTTGACAGGGAAATTAATGTGTTACTTTTCATTAGAGGAAAAAAATTCTACTGTGAGGAAGAGCTCTTTAGAAATTTGTGAGTCATGACTTTCACCATTTTATAAACTGGACCTTTAGTCATGTTGATTTGACAGCATGTCAATGGCTTTCCTTTTATCACCAATAGATCTTTAGGGAAAAACTTAAAAAAAATATGTGCCCATAAAGAGATGTGGTTGTTCTAGTTCTCATGTCAGTCCACAATGTGGTTCTTACTTTTTGAGGAGAAATAATAACGTAAAAATAAAGTGAGTTTTCCCTTAACTTAAACTTATTCCATTTACAAAGCGGTTCTCATTCTCAAGTTGTCCCTTCTAGATTTTTTGTTGCTGTTTGTTGCTCTTGTGTTAAAATGTTATTTCACAAAATGTTGAGTTATAGGTGATGGTTTTTGTTCTGTCTGAACATTCTAATATCCTAATATGTCAAAACAAAAAACCTGAAAATTTGTTTTTGAATCACGTTTAAAATTTTTCTTACTTTACTGATCCAAAAAATTAAAAAGCCACCAAGAACCTCTCTACATAAGCAATACATTGATGTATTGTACACAGGTCAGACACTGAAGCCATCCATGGCGGTATCAAAAGTCAGCTGCTAATGAGAGAGAGATGACCAGTTGAAAGGAATAAAAAACATTGTTGGAATAAGTACATTGACTAATTTAGTGAAAATATCCAATGTAAAAGTTCTGTATGACAAGAGGAATCCCTTAAGGAAAGGATTTTTTGTTTGTTTGTTTTTCCCTGTATGGTCCTAACCAACAGAACAGTTCCTTATGAATATAGAACATTTCAGAACTGAGGACCAGCTTCTGATCAAAAACTCAGGCTCATTCTTGTCTTGAAAAAATAATTTCATAATGCATTTTTAAGTTTCAACCTATTTATAGGGTTGCTTCTTTATATTATAATGCAGAGAAAAATTAAGAGAAATAGAGGCACAGAAGAAAAATACAGAAAGACACACAGACACACACATACACAGAGAGAGAGAAAGAGAAAAGAAAATGATACTTTATTGACTTTTTTTTGCATTATCACCTCCAAACACACAATTTTTACTTGGCAATTTTACTTCTATGACATGTACTGTGCACAAGCATTTCTCTGTTTTATAAATATTAACACATTTAATATTCATAAAAAAACCATGAGGTAAGTATTATTTTTTTTCACTTTATAGATGAACAGTGAAGCAGAGATATTTAAGCAATTTGCCAAAAGTCACACAGCCAATATGTGACAGAGGTGAAGATCAACCCAGGCAGTTGTCTGCTTTTAGAGTTCACGTTCTTAACTCCTACCACTATAGCCACCAAGAATTAATAGTAGACACTGTAAATCCCAAGAATCAGAAAATCAGAACAATTACATATAAGGATTGTACAGTAGTAATAAAATGTATAACAAATAAGTCCTAATTATTTGATACTTTTTCCTCAGCATCCTTTCTCCATCACACATAAAATATTGTGTCTCTCATAGTTTCTTCCATGGCTTCATATGCTAGCCTACCCAAGTGAACGCTGTGGGTGCTTAGTCACTCAGTCATGTCCAACTCTTTGCGACTCCATGGACTGTAGCTCCCCAAGTACCTCTCTCCATAGAGCTTCTCCAGGCAAGAACACTGGAGTGGGTTGCCATGCCCTCCTCTAGGGGATCTTCCTGACCCAGGAGTTGAACCGGGGTCTCCTGCATTGCAGGCGGATTCTTTACCAGCTGAGCTACTAGGGAAGCAAGTGAACATGGCCCAATAAATTTCTGAGTTCAAAACCTTTCGTCTGGAGTCCTTGGTTTAGTTATAGTGTCTTGGAAATTTTCAAAATTATTTCAAGGCCTGAATTACATTTTAAAAAATACTTGCAATTTTTCTGTTTAAGTATATTATATATATATATATAGGAAGGCAATGGCACCCCACCCCAGTACTTTTGCCTGGAAAATCCCATGGACAGAGGAGCCTAGTAGGCTCCAGTCCATGAGATCGCTAAGAGTCGGACACGACTGAGCGACTTCACTTTCACTTTCATGCATTGGAGAAGGAAATGGCAACCCACTCCAGTATTCTTGCCTGGAGAATCCCAGGGACAGAGCCTAGTGGGCTGCCGTCTATGGGATCGCACAGAGTCGGACACGACTGAAGCGACTTAGCAGCAGCATACATATACACACACACAAACACACACACACACACACACATACATAAAATAAATGCAGATTTTAAATTCAGTGCCATGAAAAAACCAACATTCTACATTGATGTAGAGCTTCCCTGGTAGCACAGCTGGTAAAGAATCTACCCGCAATGCAGGAGACCTTGGTTCAACTCCTGGTTCACGAAGATCCCCTGGAGAAGGGATAGGCTACCCACTCCAGTATTCTTGCCTCAAGAATCCCAATGGACAGAGGTTCCTGGCAGGCTACAGTCCAAGGGGTCTCAAAGAGTAGGACAAAACTGACTGACCAAGCACAGCACACACTGAGGTTCTAATCAAGAAACAAACTTCCTCTCTTCTTATCTAGATCTGTGTTTAATCCATACAAAAAAATTGCTCATTACCTACATTGATGCTTTTGAACTGTGGTGTTGGAGAAGACTCTTGAGAGTCCCTTGGACTGCAAGGAGATCCAACCAGTCCATTCTGAAGGAGATCAGCCCTGGGATTTTTTTGGAAGGAATGATGCTAAAGCTGAAACTCCAGTATTTTGGCCACCTCATGCGAAGAGTTGACTCATTGGAGAAGACTCTGATGCTGGGAGGGATTGGGGGCAAGAGGAGAAGGGGACGACAGAGGATGAGATGGCTGGATGGCATCACTGACTCGATGGATGTGAGTCTGAGTGACCTCCCGGAGTTGGTGATGAACAGGGAGGCCTGGCATGCTGCAATTCATAAGAGCCAGACACGACTGAGCGACTGATCTGATCTGATCTGTGTAAGCATATTTTTATTATCAATATATGCATTTGCTTATTTTGCTTTTTTAGAGCATTTAAAAAGTTAAATAAAACATTATTATTTGTCCTGAGTCCAGGAACCAGATTTAGGACTGACAAAGTTGATTTCAACTTGCTTTGACCAAAAAATAAAAGGTCAAAATCCCACTTTTGCTATAATTGCATTCTTTTTTAAATTATATTCTTTAATTAAATATTTATCAGGTACTTGCTATGAGTTATATACCACAAAGAATCCTGGGGATACTGAGATTAATGTAAGTATTACTGCTGCTCAGAGAGAAACTCTGGCATGTTCATTTAGTCCAACAGGTTGAAATCATTAGTTAACCCATAGATCTACAAAATTTACTGTATTCTAGATTATTCACTTCAGTATCTTTGTCCTGTAGTTAAAATCTAATCCTTCCTTTCATTGCCTAAAAACATCAACATATTTGTTTCTATTGCTTCCAGTTCATGAAGACAGTCGCTGGCTGGCTGATTACACGTCAATTTTTCTAATCTTGACCATACAGGCAAGCACTACTAGAAAACTTTTCAAAGGAAGTGAAGCCTCCAATCTTATAGACAATAGATATTAATGCTGGAGATGAATAAACCCACTAAATATCCATGATTTTCAAGAAACAAAAACTGAGAAAATATTACAATGATACCTATGGTCTTATTTGCATTTGTTACCTTCAAACATAAACTATGAACTGGATAACTGCTCGAAGAGGAAGTATGACTTTATGTTGTTACTGAGTATAAGTTATTTTTGTTATTACATGAAAAAATGGATAGGATGGGAAAGTATCACGCATACATATCTGGTAGGAAACTGAAATGGTACAGACATTCTGGGAAACAATTTCAGTTCAGGAAACCAACATGTACTTGTGCAACACATCATTTGCACTCGGGCATTTATCCCAGGCAAATGAAAGCTTATGTTCACACAAAACCTATACCCGAATATTTATAGCGGCTTTCTGTGTAACAGCTTCAAACTGAAATTACGTCAGATATCCTTCAACAGATTAAAGATTAAACAAATAGTGGTACATCCATATCCGAGAGTACTACTCAAAAACAAAAAACAAATTATTGATACATACAGAAATTTGGATGTCTCTCCAGGGAGTGATACTGAATGGAAAAAAAAAAAAAAAAAGACTATCTTCAAAAGTATGTTATACGTATGGTTTCATTTTGAAATTGCAAGTTTTTAGAAATTTAGTATAAATCAGTGATTGCCAAAGTTGAGGGTTACGAGGTCATGGAGGAGTGAATGGGTCAGCAGAGAGATGAATATGGTTATAAAAGGATAGATTGAGGGGCATTATGTTGTTGGAACTGTTCAGTATGTTTGTGTAGTGGATACACAAACCCAGACACAATGAAACTGTGAGGAATTTAACATACGCGGACACACACGCACAGCAAATAAAACTGGGGAAATCGAAGATTAGTGGAGTGTATCAACAGAATTCTGGCTGTGATAAAAGTGTTATCATTAGTAAGAAATGAGTACAGTGAATCTACCATTATCTCAATAAAAATTTCATTTCAAAAAAAAGGAGATTAGAGAGCTGGAAGAGTCTGTATCTTTTGCTTTCTCTGTTTCTCTTTCTCTCTCACACACACAATTTTCTGCCTGGAAAGCATAATGTCTACCAGAACTAGAACTGCTTCAGTAAGGGAGATGAAAACAATATTAAAAATGGCAAATAGGAAAATAGGAGCTTTGATAACTTATGACATCAGGACTTCACCATATCATCCTCTGACTATCTACCTTTGGACTCCTTTTGTTTGAATGAGATAAAAATTAAACTTCTGCTTATGCGAAAACAAAACAAAACAAAACACAATGTGACAAGTGCTAATAAGGCAGCACAGACAGGATATACCTCGCCTGGTTACCTTCTGCCTTGCTATACAGTTCTGACTCATGAAAATCCTATTTGTTTGAAAAGTAAAATAGCTTTCAACAAAACCTAAGTCTGTATACACAATATATAACATAATAACACCCTGTTACTCCATATACACATATATAACACCGTATTACTCCATATACACATATCTAACACCGACTCAATAGACATGACTTTGAGCAAGCCCCGGGATTTGCTGATGGACAGAGAAGCCTGGCATGCTGCAGTCCATGGGATCCAAAGAGTCGGACATGACTGAGCGACTAAACTGAACACTCTACTACTCCATATACACTTATCTAACACCTTATCATGATGATATGATCACTCACCTAGAGCCAGACATCCTGGAATGTGAAGTCAAGTGGGCCTTAGGAAGCATCACTACGAACAAAGCTACTGGAGGTGATGGAATTCCAGTTGAGCTATTCCAAATCCTGAAAGAGGATGCTGTGAAAGTGCTGCACTCAATATGCCAGCAAATTTGGAAAACTCAGCAGTGGCCACAGGACTGGAAAAGGTCGGTTTTCATTCCCATCCCAAAGAAAAACAATGCCAAAGAATGCTCAAACTACCACACAATTGCACTCATCTCACACGCTAGTAAAGTAATGCTCAAAATTCTCCAAGCCAGGCTTCAGCAATACGTGAACCATGAACTTGCAGATATTCAAGCTAGTTTTAGAAAAGGCAGAGGAACCAGAGATCAAATTGCCAACATCCGATGGATCATTGATAAAGCAAGAGAGTTCCAGAAAAAACATCTATTTCTGCTTTATTGACTATGCCAAAGCCTTTGACTGTGTGGATCACAAGAAACTGTGGACAATTCTGAAAGAGATGGGAATACCAGACCACCTGATCTGCCTCTTGAGAAACCTATATGCAGGTCAGGAAGCAACAGTTAGAACTGGACATAGAACAACAGACTGGTTACAAATAGGAAAAGGAGTACGTCAAGGCTGGATATTGTCAAGGCCTGCTTATTTAACTTATATGCAGAGTACATCATGAGAAACGCTGGGCTGGAAGAAGCACAAGCTGAAATTAAGATTGCTGGGAGAAATATCAATCACCTCAGATATGCAGATGACACCACCCATGTGGCAGAAAGAGAACTGGAACTAAAAAGCCTCCTGATGAGAGTGAAAGAGAAAAGTGAAAAAGTTGACTTAAAGTTCAACATTCAGAAAACTAAGATCATGGCATCTGGTCCAATCACTTCATGGGAAATGGAGAAACAGTGGAAACAGTGTCAGACTTTATTTTGGGGGGCTCCAAAATCACTGCAGATGGTGACTGCAGCCATGAAATTAAAAGACAATTACTCCTTGGAAGGAAAGTTATGACCAACCTAGACAGCATATTCAAAAGCAGAGACATTACTTTGCCAACAAAGGTCCATCTAGTCAAGACTATGGTTTTTCCAGTGGTCATGTATGGATGTGAGAGCTGGACTGTGAAGAAGGCTGAGCGCCAAAGAATTGATGCTTTTGAACTGTGGTGTTGGAGAAGACTCTTGAGAGTCCCTTGGACTGCAAGGAGATTCACCCAGTCCATTCTGAAGGAGATCAGCCCTGGGATTTCTTTGGAAGGAATGATGCTAAAGCTGAAATTCCAGTACTCTGGCCACCTCATGCAAAGAGTTGACTCATTGGAAAAGAATCTGATGCTGGGAGGGATTAGGGGCAGGAGGAAAATGGGACGACAGAGGATGAGATGGCTGTATGGCATCACCAACTTGATGGACGTGAGTTTGAGTGAACTCCGGGAGTTGATGATGGACAGGGAGGCCTGGCGTGCTGCTATTCATGGGGTCGCAGAGAGTCAGACACGACTGAGCAACTGAACTGAACTGAACACATTACACCACAGTAGGATACATGATCTTTCTCCCAGGATCTCTGCAATAAGAGGAGAATCTGTACCCTTTATCACAAACAATCTCAGCCAATGATTAGTTCTTACAGTTTGTACTAAGCATTATTAATTCAATGGTCCCTGCAGCAATCTTTATAATAAAATTCCTTATAATATTTGTTGCATCATTTCTTTTCATTTCAGTATTCTCTGGTTCCCTGATACTTGGCCTTCTTCTAAGTTTTATTTTTAATTGGAGGATAATTGCTTTACAATGTTATGGATTCTGCCATACAACATGAATCAGCCATAGGTATACATATGTTTCCTCCCTCTTGAACCTCCCTCCCAGCACTCCACCCCATCCTACCCCTCTAGGTTATCACAGAGCACCAGATTGAGCTTTGTGTCCTACAGCAAATTGCTGCTGGTTATCTATTTTACATACAGTAATGTATATCTTTCAATGACACTCTCTCAATTCATCCCACTCTCTCCTTCCCCTGTGTTTTGATTTTTATAATTTTAAATATATGTAGTATATTGCAAAGTAATCATTTGGTTAACAAGCTCACACTCATACTTAGTCATTAAGTTGTGTGTCTGACTCTTTGCAACTCTGTGGACTGTAGCCCACCAGGCTCCTCTATCAGTGAGATTTCCTGGGCAAGAATACCAGAGTGGGTATCCAT
The DNA here is from genome assembly GCA_935064755.1 of Tragelaphus eurycerus. Lineage (NCBI taxonomy): Eukaryota > Metazoa > Chordata > Mammalia > Artiodactyla > Bovidae > Tragelaphus > Tragelaphus eurycerus. The sequence continues at coordinate 1,285,163 of CAKXYN010000121.1, read as the reverse complement.
TTCCTTCTCTAAGTGATCTTCCCGACCCCGGAATTGAATCCTTGTTTCCTACATTGGCAGGCGGATTATTTACCACTGAACCACCAGTGAAGCCATGGTTAACATTAGGAGACTTTTTAAATGTACTGTGGTCAAAAATCTATCCTGGATAATAGGTAAGACAAAGAATGGATTAAGGAAAAGCTCAGTCACTATCCTTCCCTTGGCCATTTGTATTCTGTTCTGGACCCATCAGTTTCTCTTCACACATATCCTCAATTGTTTCACATAATTAATAAACTCTTAAGATGTCTTTACATGCTCCCTAAACATAGATGATACTTCTGCACTTGTTCGGAAAAGGAGGAGATGACAATGACAAAAAGGACAGGAATTAATACTTAAGTTATTTGCTGTCAGAAACTGCCACATGAATCATATGCATTGCCTCATTGAATCATCACAATAATCATGTGAAATAACTGTCATTTACTCTCCTTACCTCATAGATGTCAGAACTTTTGAAGTATGAACTTATTTATTTAATTTGTCTTTCTATGTGTATCCTGGTCCTTTCCCCAAACTGAGTTGAGAGGGTTATATACATACATTGCCCTAGGGAAATTTGTGATGAACACACATTGTTTAAAAATGTTCAAATGTTCAAGTCTTGGATTTTAAGTTTCAAACGTTTACTTGGAGTTGCAAGATTCTGAGCTTTGGATCTTCAGAAACCTAAAGCCTGAGGACCCATCACATAATGATTATGCCATAAGAAACATACCTGAATAAATGTTGAAGAAGTAATAAACAGTTTTCACACTTCCTGTGAGATAACAATTCTCAATGGGTGAAGACAAACAGAAGAAAATGTACCTGCATATCCATGAGTTCCTGAGAAGTCCTGCAGTATATGCCTCCCTAAAGTTTTAATTTAAAATAGCATTCTGAGAAGCTAAACCCAGATAGCTTTGGGAATTCCTGCAACCCCAAATATGCAGAATATATCCTGAGAAATGCCAGTCCGGATGAATCCCAAACTGGAATCAACAATCCCAAACTAGAAATATCAACAACCTCAGATATGCAGATGATACAACTCTAATGAAAGTGAGGAGGAACCAAAGAGCCTCTTGATGAAGGTGAAAGAAGCTGGCTTGAAACTTAACATTCAAAAAATCAAGATCACAGCATCCAGGGGAAAAAACGGAAACAGTGGCAGATTTTCTTTTCTTGGGCTCTAAAATCACTGTGGACGGTGACTGCAGCTGTGAAATTAAACGTTGCTTGCTCCTTGGAAGGAAAGCTATGACAAACTTAGACAGAATACCAAAAGGCAGACATTACTTTGCCAGCAAAGATCCATACAGTCAAAGTTATGGTTTTTACAGCAGTCACAAAAGGATGTGAGAGTTGAACCATAAAGAAGGCTGACTGGTGAAGATTTGATGCTTTCAAATGGATGCTGGAAAAGAATGATGAGAGTCCTTTGGACAGAAGGGGATAAAACCAGTCAATCCTAACATGAATATTCATTGAAAGAATTGAGGCTAAAGCTCTAATATTTTGGCTACCTGATGCAAAGAGTCAACTCATTGGAAAAGACTCTGATGCTGGGAAAGATTGACGGCAAAAGGAGAAAAGGGTGGCAGAGGACGAGATGGTTAGATGCCATCAGTGACTGAATGGACATGAATTTGAGCAAACTCTAGGAGATAGTGAAGGACCCAGGAACCTGGCATGCTGCAGTCCACAGGATTGCAAAGAGTTGGACACAACTTAGCAGCTGAAAAACAACAACAAATATAACAGGTGGGTGGCTTATTTTATTTTTTCTGCATCTGACATAGTTTGTAAGCAAGAGAATGGAGACAGCTGAATGGCAATTATCAGTGTGAGACAGTCTCACAAGCACCCACAGGAGAGTAGGTGAACTCAACCCATGGTATCAAGAAAGACAAGATACCTGAGAGAGTCCCGTATTTGTATAAGCCCTGTATTCACAAACCATGTGTACCACATTAGCAATCTACATGAGAGAAGCGAACTGAATGGGGAAATAACAGTACCACCAGCAGTAACCAAAGCCCAGTACCCTCCACTCTGTCTGGGACACTATGAGAACCACCCTCAGTCCTTAGAATCCCAGGCCAAGGGATACTTTTGACGTACTGAGTTCACTAGGAATTAACTAAAATTTAGACTCTGTTTTCACCAGGTTTCATTTGCTTTTATTTATCTAGTTCCTTAGGTGGAAGCTGAGATTACTGATTTGTGAAATTTCATCTTTTGTAACATAAACACTCACCATCATAAATTTTCCTCAAAATCTCCCTTTAGGTGCGTCCTTAAAATTCTGATATGCTACACAATCATTTTCATTCTGTTTGAAATAGGGTGTAATTTTCTTTGGGATTTCTACTTTCACCTATAGGTTACTTAAAAGTATGTTGTTGAATCTTTGAATACTAGGGGAATCACCAGATGACTTTCTCTTATTTGATATCTTAATCCTTTCAGTTAGAAAATATCCTTTGTAAACTATATATTCTTATCACAGCTGTATAAACTTTAAAACTCCACCAGACAGTGCTATAATTTTTCCTTCCAAGAGTTATATATATATTAAAGAATATAGAAGATGAAAATAGTTTATTTATAGTTTCTATTTCTCCTCCTTTAGTAAAGTTCCAAATTTCCATCTAGTACCATTTCTCTTTGGGCTTTCCTGGCAGCTCAGGCAGTAAAGAATCGGCCTGCAATGCAAGAGACCAGGGTTCCATCCCAGGGTCGGGAAGATACCCTGGAGAAAAGAATGGCAACCCACTCCAGTATTCTTGCCTGGAGAATTCCACCAACAGGGAGGCTGGTAGGCTACAGTCCATGGGGTCACAAAGAATTGAACACAACTGAGTCACACACACACACACACCATTCCTCTGAAGAACATTCCTGAAGAACTTCCTCTGGCATTAATTTTAGAGCATGTCCAGTGGAAAATAATTCATAGTTTTTCTTCACCAGATAATGTCTGTATCTCATCTTCTTTCTTGAAAGGGTATTTTTCAATGAATATACAATTCTTTCAACATTTAAAAAAAAAAAGGAAAGAAATAAAGTACTATTGTTAGGGTCCTCCATTGTTTCTGGGGAGAACTCTGTGGTCATCTGAATTATCATGTGTTGTTTACCTCTGGCTGCTTTCAAGATTGTTTTGTTCCAGCAGGTTCATTACATGTTTTATAACATTTTTAAATTTTAGCTTGTTTGGGTTTTACCATGCATCTTGGTTTGTCACCAGATCTGGGAAACTTTTAGTCATTATATTTCCAAGTATTTTTCTTCTATAACAATTTCTTTCTTTTCCATGATTTCAGTGGCAAAAAGAAAAATTTAGTTTTTTGTTTATATTGTAATCTTATTCTACCCTGTTTTTCAGATAGGATAATTTCTATTAATCTATCTTTAAACTCATTGACTCCTTCATCTGCTATCTGCATTCTATTCTTGAGCCCACCGCAAAAGTACTGGGGTGGGGTGCCATTGCCTTCCCCTAGTAAATTTTTAGCACTTATTAAATTTTTTAGTTCAAATCTTCACATTTTATTCTTTTTAAAAGAACTAAAGTTACCTGATCTGCCTCTTAAGAAATCTGTATGCAGGTCAGGAAGCAACAGTTAGAACTGGTCATGGAACAACAGACTGGTTCCAAATAGGAAAAGGAGTACGTCAAGGCTGTATATTGTCACCATGTTTATTTAACTTATATGCAGAGTACATCATGAGAAATGCTGGACTGGAAGAAACACAAGTTGGAATCAAGACTGCCGGGAGAAATATCAATAACCTCAGATATGCAGATGACACCACTCTTATGGCAGAAAGTGAAGAGGGGCTAAAAAGCCTCTTGATGAAAGTGAAAGTGGAGAGTGAAAAGGTTGGCTTAAAGCTCAACATTCAGAAAACGAAGATCATGGCATCTGGTCCCATCACTGCATGGGAAATAGATGGGGAAACAGTGGAAACAGTGTCAGACTTTGTTTTTCTGGGCTCCAAAATCACTGCAGATGGTGACTGCAGCCATGAAATTAAAAGACGCTTGCTCCTTGGAAGGAAAGTTATGACCAACCTAGATAGCATATTCAAAAGCAGAGACATTACTTTACCAACAAAGGTTCGCCTAGTCAAGGCTATGGTCTTTCCTGTGGTCATGTATGGATGTGAGAGCTGGACTGTGAAGAAGGCTGAGCGCCGAAGAATTGATGCTTTTGAACTGTGGTGTTGGAGAAGACTCTTGAGAGTCCCTTGGACTGCAAGAAGATCCAACCAGTCCATTCTGAAGATCAATCCTGGAATTTCTTTAGAAGGAATGATGCTAAAGCTGAAACTCCAGTATTTTGGCCACCTCATGCGAAGGGTTGACTCATTGGAGAAGACTCTGATGCTGGGGGGATTGAGGGCAGGAGGAGAAGGGGACGACAGAGGATGAGATGGCTGGATGGCATCACTGACTCAATGGATGCGAGTCTGAGTGACCTCCGGGAGCTGGTGATGGACAGGGAGGCCTGGCATGCTGCGGTTCATGGGGTTGCAAAGAGTCGGACACGACTGAGCGACTGATCTGATCTGATCTGATCTGAAAGTTACTCTTCCTCTGCTTAGAGTATCTATTTTTCCATTAATTTCAAAAGTATTTGCATTTTCTGCATAGAGCATTGGTTATAATAGCTGAAAGTTCTTAACTTCAACATCTGACTCAACTCAGAGTTGGCATCTGTTGATTTTTTTCCTCTTAAAACATGTCCAATTTTCGTCATTTTTATATGCAATTTTGCGTATAAAATTATCTTATTTCAGGCTGTATCCTGAAAATTTTGATTATGCTGTGAGGTTCTGGATCCTACTAAAATCTTCTGGAAAGTGTTGTATATTTATATCATGCAGTAAATCCTATTAGACTCAGACTATGAGCTTTGCTTGCCTTCTCAGCAGTGATTCCATTACCAGTTAAGTTTTCAAATTTTCCTGTTCCTTTGGGTCTAATCTGCATACGGGTAGCATAAGGATTAACCTGGGACTTTTACTGTAACTTATATCACACTTCACTTCTCAAAGACTTGGTCATGGCACTTTGCATACGTGCTTCACATTCACAGCTTGACAAAGAATTCAGTTCACACGAAGATTTAGGAGATGTCCTCTCTGGTATTTCCCTCACTCTTATTTCCAGCATCCCTTTATTTCTGATTCCTCTAGCCTGAAAATATCAGTGCCTCTCAACATTTCATCCTTCTGCACTTTGCATAAATTCATGAGAGTGGAGCCATCTTCAGGTCACATGTATCAGGAAAATGAGAGAGAGAAAGTCGTAGTGGAATTTCACACACACTCGGACCACCAGGGCCCTTTCCACACTGTCCCTCTGGCCCACAAGAAAGGTTATCCACAAAGAGTTTTAGGTTCCTCTCTGCCAGCACGGCCACCATATAGCAGCAGTGCAGCTCCATGACTGAGACTAGCCTTCAGTTAAATCTAAGAGATAAAAGAATGGGAAAACCAGAGAGAAACCCACCCCTCGTATTGTTTTGCGTCTAGTCCATTTCCATCTGCGTTCTGCCTTTTATTGTTTTTCAGAGCACTCGGGTGGTCGTGTTTTATATTCTCACTAGAGTTTTTCATGAAAGAGATCATCCGTAATGATTCATAATGAAAGAGATTTGCCTTTTTGACCAGCACTGGCAACTCACATGTAGCTTTTTTTAGAAACAAAGAATCATGAGCCCTGGCCTGACCCAGAATCTCCATTCTAACAAGATTCTCGAGTAATGGGTAAGCACACTAAAACAGGACATATCCTGAGCTAGAAGACAGGAATAAGATTTACGAAGTTCTTGGATCCTAAGAAGATTCAAGTAAAGTTCCTCATTGAGGGCCAAAAAAAAATCAATTCCAAGATACAAACACACATATGTATTTTTGAAAAGGATAGATAAGTATCATAATTAAGTGGGAAAATAAACTTAAAGCAAAAAAAAAAACACAATTAAATGATAAATCATATGGAAATAGTAAAGAAAATATGTATGTAGTTATATATGTATATATATAGATACAGATAAAATTGAATCACTTTGCTGCTTTGCTCTACACTAGAAATGCAGCATTGTAAATCAACCGTACTTCAATAAAAAATAAAATAGGCAAAAGAGTAAAATCAAATAAAAATTTAAAAAAGAAGAGTTGTGGTAGAAACATTTGATTGCTGCTGCTGCTGCTAAGTCACTTTAGTCATGTCTGACTCTGTGCAACCCCATAGATGGCAGCCCAACAGGCTCCCTCGTCCCTGGGATTCTCCAGGCAAGAACACTGGAGTGGGTTGCCATTTCCTTTTCCAATGCATGAAAGTGAAAAGTGAAAGTGAAGTCGCTCAGTCGTGTCCAACTCTTAGCGACCCCATGGACTGCAGCCCACCAGGCTCCTCGGTCCATGGGATTTTCCAGACAAATACTGGAGTGGGGTGCCATTGCCTTCTCCAAACACTTGATTAGGTATTTATAAAGCCATAAAATAATTATGAAGACTATTGAGGAAATCTTAATAATGATTTTAAATGAAAAAAGCACAAAGTTATAGGCAAACTATGATAATAACCTTATATATAAAGTATGCCAGGTACCATATTTTAGAAAATAACTTAATTAGAAGAGAACAACAAGGATGTCAAGGGAACTGGAAATGACTAAAAATGACTGCCTAGAAGCGGGAACTCTAGATGAGTCAGGTGATGGACCCCACCTTTGCCTCCCTGATAGCCATGTTCCCCTTCCCATCTCATCAGCTTGCTAGTGTTCTTTTGGAGATCTCATCAGTGTATATACAAACATAATTGGTTACACGTAGACTTTCTGAACTCCACCAAAAACTCAGGAGATATTATAGTATAAAACCTAAAATCACTTATGCTGAAAAATATAACTCAAACATTCCCAATATTGGCAACAGTTTGACCAGTGCATTCTCTCTCTTCGGTCACTTTATGTAAGAACCCAAATAATCAAAAGGTGGCTTGTTAAATGTGGCTTTAAAGAGGGCCTGATAAACACACATGATCAAGTCATGACATCTGGCTCACCTGAATGGAAACAACCATCAGGAAACACTAAGTTCTTCACCATCATAACAGCATATTTTATCAGCACTGCCAATATGTGTATCTTTAACTCATTTTTTTCCATGGCTGGCCAAACACCACTTATTACTATTATCTGTATTAGTGCATAAAGCTCTTGTTATCCTTAAAGCTATTCAGTTAACAATTTAAAAATTTAAAGTTGGAAGACAGTGAATATATTACATGTAAATGTCAATATCACATTTTCATTTATTTAATATATGCTAACATATAATTATTTGCTAAACTTATGATAAGGCAAAGATGTCTTCTTTAAGTGTGGGTCTACCAATTGACATTCCAAGTGTGAATAATGCCCTGGACAATACATTGTCTGTGACTTCTAGTTTCAGTTAAAGTAAGTTATTATTTGTAATCTAGGCTGTGCAGAAACCTGTTTTCTTTTTTCCCTTTTTTTTTCTAATTGTACTTTTTAGCAATTCACATGTATTTTGAGCCTTTCTAAAGCATTGAATTTACGTTCATGCATTCAGTTCATCAGTTACAAAATATTTAAAAGTCATAATCATGATAATAATTGAAACTCACATAAAAGATGTGAGAAAATGCAACCAGTAATATATACACAACTCAATTTTATGTGTACAAGGTACAGGTTACTACAGCATAGACTATTTTGAATGAATAATCCACACCCTGGGAAGAGATGTTAGTGAAGCTCTATTAAGAGATTTTTTATTATACTTTCAATCAAAATAGCATCTAGTCTTGAAAATCCCATCTAATTAGGTCAATTGGTTACAGCATAGTGTTATTATGACCAAACTAGACATTAGATCCTCATATGTGCCACTTATCTTTGCCCCATGTTCCTAGATTAAACCCCTAAAGCCCTCTAGCCATCTGGCAACTACAGTCAGGTCCACCTATAAGGGTTGTCTCTGCACCCTCTCACCCTGGCACCTCACTAAAATAAAAAAAAAAAGATAGCTTAAAAAATATTGACCAACTTTATCTCAATGACTACTATCTTTATACATAATGATGAGACCCAAATATTCAAATAATATTTTCTGAAAACACATAACTTTAAAAAAAGGAACAACTAGCAACAAAAACACCCTTTCTCTGACTGTCAGACAAGCTACTCCTTTGTATCACCAAAATGAAGCTTAGAACTTCCTGAACTTATATTCTGAGTTTCTTCCGCAACCTTCCAGTTTCCTAACAGTGCCAAACACTTGAAAAATCTGTAACTCTGAGAATAAGAATCAAATGAACACTTGATTAAAATTAGGAAGAGTGGGACATAAGAGTCTCTTGAATAAACCTCAGCTAGAAAGGGAAAATAATCAAAATAAAGATTTTCTCTTCTCAACAGAGAGAGGAAAATGATTCCAATTCCTGTTAATATATTAACAGGAGAAGATATACATGTTATTGTTATTTTCTATATGGTAATTCCCCAAATATTAAGGTCTCATTTTAAATGTATAATAATAAAATTATTACTTAAAAATAAAATTATAGTATGGTTAGTGCTACTAAATGATATTGCTGCATATTGTTATTTGTCACTATGCAGTCAAAAATACTTAAACATACATTAATATAATGATATGCATAATGGTCTATTGTAATACATGCATTCCTCAATCTCCATCCTCCCTGAAAACCATAAAACAGTAAGCCACCTCATATTCTATAAAAAAAGATAGATGGATATAATGAAATATTTTAATTAAAAACAGAAAAATCAAAATAGTACATAGTAATAAATAAATATATATATACACAAATATATCTAATGTGATCAATAACTAACTCAAATGAGCTGTTAGAAATTATATATTTTACTAAATTATGGACCATCTCATCAAAAACAATTAAAATGGCAACACATTAGGCATTAGTAGAATGCCATTTAAATTATCCCCAGCTGCATCTTAAACTACAATTAGTCAAATGTGCTTTTTAGAAAGTTGTTTTAACTGTGTAAATACTTTTTGAAAAATTTAGACCAAAAACCTATGTATTATTTTCTCTCGCTGTATAATCACAAATTGGGTGGCTTAAAGCTTCACAAACTTATATTATCTCACAGTTTCTATGGTTCCAAAGTCCAGCATATTTTAATTGGTCTTATGCTCAGGTTCTTATAAAGCTGAAATCAAGGTGGAAGACAGCTACATTCTTTCCTGGAAGCCCAACTGAGAAAAGCTTCCTTTGATCAGAATTTATTCCTTGTGGTTGTAGGACTTAGGTCCCCATTGTTTTGCTAGCTGTTGGCAAAGCATGCTCTCAGTTCCTAACCACATAGCCCCCTCCATCTCAGCAACAGACAATCTCCCTTACAATGAATCCAACTTAGGTTTTGAAATTCTCTGCCTGCTATTTCTGCTATAAAAACCCTCTGCTTTTAAAAGGTTACTGTGATTAAGTCAGACCCACCTAAAAGAGCCCCCTTTCCTGTTCCGTATAACATACCATAGGAATCAGAGATCATATGCACACTTTCCACTCACACTCAAAGGTAAGGGAATTAAACACATGTGAGGGTCATTTCGGAGTCATCTTAGAATCCTGCCTATCACAGTACACAAAGATTGAAGAATCATAGTGACAGGGACAGGCACATGGATTTAAAATCAAACCAGTCTGAGGAATAAACAACTTGGAATAAGATTTAGAATACTGCCTTAAAGTACAAACCCCATGTTCTAAGCAATATTTGAAACATTACTTTGAAAAGGTTTGTGGCTTGAATAGGTATTCTATTAATATATAGAAATTTCCCATGGGCTTTAGAACAATTTCTCTGGTAAATCTTTGTAGCTCTGGATGTAGTAATAAGAGGTCAAAAATTATTTCTCAACTCTAAAAACAGAAGGAAAAAAAAAAACATTTTATTACAAGATGATTTCATCCATATTCCTTTTTCTTTCCAAAATTTTTGTTTCAATTTTTATACATTTAAATTCTTGCCACATTTTGCCAAATGTTCATAATACATTAAACAAGTTAGAAGTCAAATAGTCAAATGTATCATCAGGAGGATGAATGAAATTTTGATACATTCATTCTAAAGAACGCTATCTACAGCTACATACAACAACATGGGTGAATCTCACAACAATATCCAATAAAAGTACAAGACAAAAAAGAGTATTTAGAGTATCGTTCTTTTGTAGAAATTTTAAAACCAGGAACAACTAAACTGCATTCTTTAGGGATGCCTTGTTGTTGGGTCATTAAGTTGTGTCCTTTTAATTGTCTTTAAATTTATTTTCTTACATTTCAAACAATCCTATTTTTAACACTGTATTGGAATTAATAAAGTCTGACATTTGTACAGCATGATTCAATTACACAATATCAAGCTACTGAATTATATTGATTTACTGCTTAACAATTTGATTTCAGTATCTGTGTAATATTTATAACTATAATATTTCACACAAATATTGAGGCAAAAGGAACTATTCAACTTTTATTCTTTATTCATTTGATTTATAATCAGCATAAACCAAGGAGAGATCTCAAGTCCCTACCCATAAGACCTAAATCATAACAGCTTTGCTCGAACACTTCTGGTAGCTGGCATTCCCTATAGAAGGAAGGTCAAACTTTGCAACATGTTAGTAGAGGCTTCTCATAATTTTGCCGCCACCCATTTTTTCCAACTTCATCTTCCCCTGTACCCTGCACTTCATCTATTCTTGACTGTGTACCATCTCAACTTGCCTTTGATGAAATAAAATCTCACCTCCATCAAAACAATACCAAAAGAGTACAATGGTTTTATGGATGTCATGGATTTTTATGGCTAAGAAATTATTTTTAATATTGTGTTAAGTACAGAGTCACTCCCCTGTAAGAGAAAAGGCAATATTTTAGCTGAAGTTTAAAGTCTTAACTAAAATGATTTACTGTGAGGTACTATTAGGCTTCAACAATAGTTTCTGCTTTCAACAATAGCTCAGTTAGTAAATCATCTGCCTGCAATGCAGGAGAGCCGGGTTCGATTCCTGGGTTGGGAAGATCCCCTGGAGAAGGAAATGGAAACCCACTCCAGTATTTTTGCCTGGAGAATCCCATGGACAAAGAGGCCTGGCAGGCTATGGTCCAGGGGGTCACAAAAAGTCAGACACAACTAAGCGACCAAACACACACACACACACAATATTATCCTATGGATTAAAGTAACTGTCTCCAAATTGGTATGTGCACACCCCAGGAAATGCATGAGATGACCTACTGAGATGAATAAAAACATTAAAATTTATGTTTGTATACATTGCCTGGTGGGCTGCCATCGATGGGGGTCACACAGAGTCGGACACGACTGAAGAGACTTAGCAGCAGCAGCAGCAGCAGTAATAGTTGGTCATGGACAGGGAAGCCTGGCGTGCTGCAGTCAATGGGGTCGCAAAGGGTGGGACACAAGTGAGCAGTTAAACTGAACTGAGTAACAGTCCTATATATTTACATTTTTGAATATGTGCTATGTATTAAGTATTGATACAGAACTATATGTAATTTATAAAAATACACATGTTGGGGGAATATTCAATTTGTTTTACACTAGCGTGCATTATTTTAAGAGTTTGGAAACCAAAGCAAGGACTTTGGAATCCAACTAAATAGTTTCTTGTCCCAACTCTAACACTTAGAAGCTGTGTGACTTTAGAAAGTTATCTTAATTTAAACCACAATTTTATCAAGTATGTAATGAAAAATGTTCATCTGATAGGATTACTGTGACTGTTATAGGGGACATTTTGTTTAAAGTTATTATCTCAATCCTTAACCAATATATATTAAGTTGATAAATGCAAGGCATTTTTATTAATTGTGTTACATTCAAAACTTCCTATTGCCTAAAGAAGCAATGTACTCATTAAAGAACTCTAAATGACAAGCAAAGTCACCAGTTTCACAGCCTTAAAAAAAAAAGCCCATGTTTTCCTGCTTCTGATGGGACTACAAATGGTATAACTGCTAAGGAAAACAGTATGGAAGTTCCTCAAAAAATTAAAAATAGAACTACCATGTGATCCATCAATCTCATTTGTGGGTGGGTATACATCCAAAAGAATCGAAAGCAGAGTTTTGAAGGGACACCCTTCACAGCAGCACTATTTCTAACAGCCAAAAGTGAAAGTGAAAGTCGCTCAGTCAGGTTGACTCTTTGCCACCCCATGGACTGGGGTGAAATTCTCCAGGCCAAATACTAGAGTGGGTAGCCTTTCCCTTTTCCAGGGTATCTCCCCAACCCAGCGACTGAACCCAGGTCTCCTGCATTGCAGGCAGATTCTTTCCCAGCTGAGCCACAAAGGAAGCCCAAGAATACTGGAGTGGGCAGATTATCCCTTCTCCAGGGGATCTTCCCAACCCAGGAATTGAACTGGAATCTCCTGCATTGCAGGTGGATTCTTTACCAACTGATATATCAGGGAAGCCCAAAGGTGGAAGCAATTCAAATGCTCATTGACAGATGAATAAACAAAATATGGTAAATACATAAAATAGCATATTATTCAGACAATAAAAGTAAGGAAATGCTGTGACACAATTTAACATGGATGAATTTTAAGGGTATTATGCTAAGTGAGATAATCAATCACAAAAGACAAACAGTGTGTAATTCCACTTATACTGTGGGGGCAGGGAGGCTTCCCCAATGGCTCGAAAGGTGAAGAATCTGCCTGCAATGCAGTTCAGTTCAATTGCTCAGTCATGTCCGACTCTGTGACCTCATGGACTGCAGCATGCCAGGCTTCCCTGTCCATCACCAACTCCCGGAGTTTACTCAAACTCATGCCCATTGAGTCAGCAATGCAGAAGGTTCCAGTTTAATCCCTAGGTTGGGAAGATCCCCTGGAGAAGGAAGTGGCAACTCACTCCTGGGAGAACCCACGGACAGGAGTCTGGCAGGCTATAGTCCATGGGGTAGCAAAGAGTCAGACATGACAGGGCAAGCACGCATGCAATTATATGAGGTATCAAATGTAGTCAGATTTACAGAATCAGAAAGTAGAATGGTGGTTTCCGGGGGCTGGAGGGAAGGGGAAAGGAGGAGTTATTAGTTACAGAGTTTCAGTTTTACAAGATGAAAACATTCTAGAGATATCTTGTACAACAAAGTATATATGCCTAATACTATTGTACTACATACTTACATATATTTAAGATGGAAAAGTATATGTTATGTTTTTTTAACTGCAATTTAAATAAATAAAATTTTAAAAACAGTCGCAAAATCTGGTTATAACTAGTTGGTATGTGGTGGTTAAATAAGAAGATTCCATTGTGTTATGGGGCTGGGAAGTGATTTTCATTTATCCCATTAATTACTGCCAAAGATGTATTACACATGATGCCCTCCCTTCTGTCAAAACAAATTTTGCACACACACAAAAAAACAAATTATCAAGCAATAGACATACCTCATGGTATGATGTAATGAGAATATGGTCAGTTGGTTCAAGAAATATTAAGTTGATAGAATCAACAGTATTCTATCAAGTACTGACCATAAGGAGAGAAGAAAGGGGGAAAGAAACAATCATATCACACAGACTTTTGGCTTGGAAAGGTGAGCAAATTGTATTGCCACCCATGGAGAAGGAAAAATTTTAAAGAAAAAAAAACTTTTTTTTTTTTTTTTTTTTTGAAGAGGTTAGCTTGGAGGACCTAGTATGAGGAATGGAGAAAAGAAAAAATTTTTAATTTGTTTAATTTTAAGTGCTTCGGAATACTTAATGGAAAACATCTAGTGGAAAACACAAAGCAAAGATCTGAACTCCAGCAGGAGCATATTAAGTCCTCAAAACAGACACACAACTGAAGCTATGGATGGGTGTACCACTACTCAAGAGAAACAGAGAGTAACAAAAGGAGTTCAAAATGTATCTTTGTCAAATTATTTAATTTTAAGGATAACTAAGTAAATAAATCCATGAAGTTTGGAAAAACACAAGTTTGCTGTCGAATTTTAATAGCACTAATACAATTATCTACAATATTCTAGTGGAAAGAATGAAAACGAAGAAATTATACCTAGCTAAGTTGCCCTTTAGGTACAAAGGAAAAGGACACATATATTTAAGTTGCATATAAACCCCAGAGAATAGAAAATAGGAGCCCTTCTTTAGGGGAAAAAAATGATGATCAGGAATTACCACTGATCAACTGATGGATCAAGTCAGATAATTTAGAGGTAAAGAAAACCAGGTAAAAGAATGGATGATATGCATTTAAACATAATAAAGGGACAATAATTGTAAGAAGCAAATTACATACTATAACATAAATATAAAGAACCTTGACAATAAAAGCAATGATATAATTTAGATAATACAACAAAATATATAACAATTAGAATAAATGTAATGTATTATAAACAGGGATATCAGTAACAAGAAGGTGAGAAAAGAATAAAGATTTGTTCCTTATCTACCACTAGAGAAAGTCAATAATATGGTACAAAACTGAAATTGTAGTTGAAAAAATAAATATAATTCACTGTTGATATTTTTCTTAATCTTTTCTGTCAATTTTAGGAATAAACACTTCTATCAATAAGCCTTAATCTATTAGAAAATTTTTGAATTTTGTGACATTTTGGTCATATTATATTTTATTCTTCTTAAATTAGCATATAATTGTCATCCCAGTTTTAGAAAATCACTTCTGCTTCTCCATATACAGTATGACTATCAACCATTATCTCTAACCTTCTTTTAGGATACTTGTTTAGATGGATGCCTATAATGATAACTCATAATTAGTTAATGGTTATATCTAGGCAAGAGACTTAGAATGAACTTTTGGCAATTTTTTCCTTTTCACTTAGACTTTTGAGTAATGAGAATGTATCACTTTTAAGAAAACAAAGTCATTTTTATTTTCTAAAAGTGGAGTAAGAAAAAAGATGCAATATAATACATTAATGTTATATTATGTTATAATGTTATATAATGTTATAATGTTAACATAAATATATAATGTCATATTATATTACATAGCATATAATCATTAATGTATATATATATCTTGTATTTTAACTCATTACACTGTGATTTTGAATTCATAACACATAATTAAAATTATATCATGGTGTTCTTGACTTGTTAATACTTAGATTAGCTTCTGTTTTTGTAGCATCTATTATGTGTCAAGCATATGCTTATATACTATATGCTTATGAAGTATGATTATTAATTCTCATCAAAAACTAAAACTAGGCAAAGTTTTGGACGCAAATTAGGAAATCCTCAAAGAGAAGCAAAGAGGAAGCTATGCCTTTAAATAAGAAACTTTCTATTAAAAAGCAGAGACGTTACTTTGCCAACAAAAGTCCGTCTAGTCAAGACTATGGTTTTTCCAGTGGTCATGTATGAATGTGAGAGATGGACTGTGGAGAAAGCTGAGCGCCGAAGAATTGATGCTTTTGAACTGTGGTGTTGGAGAAGACTCTTGAGAGTCCCTTGGACTGCAAGGAGAGCCAACCAGTCCATTCTGAAGGAGATCAATCCTGGGTGTTCTTTGGAAGGAATGATGCTAAAGCTGAAACTCCAATACTTTGGCCACCTCATGCGAAGAGCTAAATCATTGGAAAAGACCCTGATCTGGAAAGATTGAGGGCAGGAGGAGAAGGGGACGACAGAGGATGAGATGGTTGGATGGCAGCACCAACTCGATGGACATGGATTTGGGTAAACTCTGGGAGTTGGTGATGGACAGGAAGGCCTGGCATGCTGCAGTTTATGGGGTTGCAAAGAGCTGGACATGACCGAATGACTGAACTGAACTCACAACTCCAGTAAATGTCAAATCCAGGATTTAAATCTTGCTCTAAAATCCTTACCCTGCCCACTATACCACATTTCCTGCCATCCGTGCTGTCCATGAAGTTTACATTGCCATCCTAGGACTATGAAAAGGAGCACAAGCTAAAACACACTGGATTCACTTTAATCTTTCCTAGTGAGATATAACAGGGAAGGCAATGGCACCCTGCCCCAGTACTTTTGCCTGGAAAATCCCATGGACGGAGGAGCCTGGTAGGCTCCAGTCCATGGGGTCGCTAAGAGTCGGACATGACTGAGCGACTTCACTTTCACTTTTCACTTTCATACATTGGAGAAGGAAATGGCAACCCACTCCAGTGTTCTTGCCTGGAGAATCCAGGGACAGGGGAGCCTGGTGAGCTTCCGTCTCTGGGGTCACACAGAGTCGGACACGACTGAAGCGACTTAGCAGCAGCAGCAGCAGCAGCAGTGAGATATAAAAAATCTTGGCAAATACAACAGCTATTAGTGAGAGGTCTTTATGATCTTGATGTGGAGATCGAAACTTTTGGAAATTCTGCTGCCACATCCCTGTATTTCCTTCCTCATCTTTCCTCTATCCTATACAGAAAGTCCAGAGTTAAAATCTTGACAAGTAGAATCTCAGAATCTTTGTTCAGAAGATTTCTAGAGGGAATACACGTGTGTTGGGTCTTATCCCTCACCTTCACCATAGTCACTAGTAACACAACTAAGAAGAACTAACAGAAAAGTTAAGGACTGGTATCTTCAGAAATAAATGTGGGATAGTCCTCATATGGGCTCCCCAGGTTACTCAGTGGTAAAGAATCTGCCTGTAATACAGGGGATGTGGATTTGATTCCTGGGTCAGGAAGATTCCCTGGAGAAGTAAATGACAACCCACTCCAGCACTCTTGCCTGGAAAATCCCATGGACAGAGAAGCCTGGCAGGCTACAGTCCATGGGGTCACAAAGAGTGAGACACAAATTCATGACTGAACAACTAGTCATCTTGTACTAAGAGGGTCTGATTTCCTTCTAAAATTCAGGGGTGTTCACTAGACAAGCCCTTTGTCTCTTAATCCTCATGGCCAACTGGCCTCTAGTACAAGGAAAAGGAAAGGAAAGTGAAGTCGCTCAGTTGTGTCCAACTCTTTGCAACCCCTGGACTATAGCCTACTAGGCTCCTCCATCCAAAGAATTTTCCAAGCAAGAGTACTGGAGTAGGTTGCCATTTCCTTCTCCAGAGGATCTTCCCAACCCAGGGATCGAACCCAGGTCTCCCACATTGCAGGCAGACGCTTTACTGTCTGAGTCACCAGGGAAGCCTGGCCTCTAGTAAAGGCACCCACTATTCCCTGAGGACCCAAAGGAGGCGCTGTGCTAGGGACTTGGACTTGCCATGGATGACTGACTGCTCCCAACACCTCTAAATTTCACTGAAGTCAGCTTATAAACCACAATGCTGAGACTCATACTTGGGATCTCTTTAACCCCCACAAAGATATATGGTATAGTGTGTCCCAAAATATTTAAATGAAAGGGAAAAAATGCATAAGTCATCAATAGCAGTTCCCACTGTGCAAGTATTAAGACATAAGCAAAATTCAGTTGTCTCAGTGACTACTATTTTGACTTGTCTCTGTCAGAGATACAAAGTATCATTATGCATAGCTGGCATATCCCTCAGCTTTGTTTTCTAGAATTTCTATAGCAAATTACAGATCAAGGCCCAACATATATGATGTGAGCCTTAGTCACAGACTTAGGCCAAGTGGAAATGTACACAGACTCCTTATCTATTATTTTATTCACTCTGATGTGGTATTAAAAAAAAATAACCAAAACTACAATCACAGAACTAAAAAACAGTAACTACTTATGAACCAGGCCATGAATATTCATTCTAATCACTGTACAATAATCAATTCATAGTATACACAGTGAGAAAATATGAAATCTCAGGCTACTGATAACTGAATAAATTATCATTTTTAAATGACATAACTAGAGATAATATATTTTCTTTTCTGGATAAAAAATTCATTTTATGTTTCCTCGTGGAATAAATAAAGGGAAAAAATACATGTAAATGCTTAAAAAAAGGTTGAAATGTCTGTTCTTACAAATATAGGGAAAGAAAAGCATTGTTCATATTATTTGATTTTATAGTTTGGATATTCATTACCTTGTTTGGTTAAGACTAAAAGACAAATAGAAATGTGAGTTTATGGAATTTCCTAATGACTTATAGAATGCAGTGGACTTCTATAAAATAAACAATAATGCATGAATAATATTACTAATAAAATGTAATGAAATTCCTGATTCTTTTCTCAGTTTACCTTTAAACTGAGAACCAGTAAACTGTAACCAGTAAAATGTGGTTACATTTTAAAGTGTGATGTTTTAACTAATTGTTGCCAGAAAACAAAGTGTCAATCAAGATGTAAAGCTTCTGAAAACAAACTAAGCTAGAACTATCAAAGATGTAAAACAGAGTAACCATAGTGAGGATAATTTTTAAATGTCACTGATTAAACATTGTTTCTGAATCAATGTCAAGCATTTCCTGTATCTTTTTTAGAACTGTTTGAAGTTACCATAATTTCATACTTCTAAATTTCTGACACCTTTAAGGAAAGAACATAGAAAAGTAACAGTGGTAGTATGGAAAAGAACTGAGATCCCATGCTCAGCAAAACACATGTGTGTGTGTGTGTATACGCGCACATGTGCGCACACACACAGTCTCACTCCAGATCTAAAATGGCTGAGTCGCAGGATGTTGTTGCTTGGTGACCAAACAGTATCTGCTCAGCCACACAGTAATCTAAATAGTGACAGATATGTCCCTTCAGTTTTAGGCATGGACAGTACAAACAGTAAAGGGCATGCTTATCTTCTCCAATATTCTACATTTTAAAGTCAGTTGTCACTTGCTTGATTTTATCATCAGTTACCTTGAGGCTTCAGGGGGAAAGTATTTGCGAAGCTATAAATACATCTGCTCTTTTGGAAAAACAAGAGGTAGGACCAAGCTTCTTTTAGAATGAAAGATAGTCCTGTTTCAATTAAGCCTGCATGATGTGTCTGCTCTGTTCTCGACCGACCTCCCAGTTGATATCAGTCTCCCTTTCTCTAATTAAACACAAGGAGTTAATTAGCCCCAGCCTGTCCTCTCCCCTTCTCTTTTTCCCTTTTCACAGTAGTAATGATGCCTAATTACCTGCAGCAATGGGTAACTGCAACACCAGGAATGAATCGCTCTCAGTGAAGCAAAGCCAGCCATGAACCTCAAACCTCAGAATCCTAGAATGATTCTCAGTCTACTTGAAAATACTATTCAAATACAGTACTCTTTTTCAACCAATAAATGCTTTGGGATGCAAAAAAAAAACAACTTTTTTTTTTTTTTGTCTTTCTGATGACTGGACCCCTGCTATCATAAAGAAAAACCATCATAGGTTTAAGGAAGAAATACTCTGAGATGTGGGGAAACACATGATAAAAGGGATCTTTTATTTATATTTTAAGTCAATGAAATGATGATTGGCTGTCTCTCAGAGAAGGAGGAGCCTATAATTCTATGTCAGGAGCAGCATAAAAATTTCATAAAGAGCAATAGGAAAGTTCATGAATTAAAAACCTCTTCAAAATTTCAAAACAGATGTGAATGAAAATCAGCGCTCTTAAATACTACACAGGAAACCATTATGCAAGAACATCACCTGAAGGATTACATTTTCTCCCTTAACTATATGGAATCTTTACTGAAAAGAGAAACATATATTACTTTATTATTAATCCTGGAGTTATTAATCTATATTAGATATCTTAGCAGCAGTTTCTTAACAACTCTGCATTAATTTTTCAATGAAAATGTGGTACCCTACCCAAGAATGTGAATGCTGGTTTGAATTACTGGCATCCATGTTTATCTTAGTGCCTCTATGACCACTACACAATTTATGTTAGAATTTTTATTTAACGTTTTAAAAAAGAACACCTGTATATACATATAGTAGATATAACCAAATCCATGCAGGTATAAACTCATTGGAGAAATACAGAAGTGAAGAAATCTGACACATAAACAGAGGTGCCTAAGTAAAACATTTTAAGAAATGAAAAACAAACTCCCAGCTAGCAATTTACAAAACACAATGTTATTAAGAAATATTCAGATAAATATATCTTAAATCATTATTTTATTCATCAATTAGTTCAGTACCACCCAAAGAAAAATACATTCATATGTTTTGAATTCTAATTTACTTTGTCTAAGTTATTTTTAAAAATCAGGTTCTTAATGTTACTCCCAATATAAATGAATCAAAGCCCCTCATTCTCTATGACAGACTTCTGGCTCATCCAAATGTAGATAAACCTAAGTTCATCCATGCCCATCTAGTGCTCATTATTAATAAAGCAATCTCACCATTGTCTTTAGCAATGCCAGATGTGAAAGGCGAAGGCTGTGTTTATAGATCGCCCTCCTAGAAACCTTTCAACAATGATGCATATTTTTTAAAAAAGCAGAACTTTTATGTGTGTTTCCATTTCACCTTTATTCCCATGTCAATGTTTCCATATAAATTTCAAAAGAAATATACTTCCTTCAAACAACTACCCCTAATTAATCTCAAGAAACCATAAACTGCTTTCCAAAAAGAGTCTTCCATATAATCCTTTGAAAAACCTTTCATGCACGTATTTCCAATTTAATATACCTCCGTTTGAGATAGAAGAGTAGCTTTCAAGGCATCTCCTTTCTAGCATCCTCCAGGAATACTGCACGGGAAACAGTTGCCAGTAAGAGATGGAGGAAAAGGAGCAAATGCTCAAGAAACCCCAAAGCGAGGCAAAAATGTACCAAATGCCAGATAACCCTCCCCCACCCCTACTCCAGAGGACTACCCACCTAGCATGATGAAGAAAGAGGTCTTATGGATCTGATCTGCAATCCTACTTGTAGCCCACAGTTCCCATCTCCTGAAAACGGAAATTGACGCTGCCGCCGCTCCCCAACCTCACAGGCTTCTGCCTGGGGAGGCTGAGATACACTGAGCTCTCAGCGCCAGCGCCTGGGCTTAAAGCTTTGCGGCCGTGAGACTAGAGCCATCCCAGAATAAGGAACAAATAACGTACACCACTTGATTGCGCCCAAACCCATCACTCTTTGTTGTTCATCACGTAGCTGCGGCTTTATTTGTGAAAGCTGCAAGTGAGGAAGGAAGGGGGGCGGGGGGGGCAGGAGGAGGCATCTCCAGGACTCTATATACTAAATCTTCAGGGCAAGATCTCAGGGAGATTAAGGCGATCGGACAGCCAGGTGTCTCCCAGGCGGCGGTCTAACTAACAATAAAAACCGATAGTGTCCGGGGCGGAGGGGGGAGTACGGGGCGGGGGGGGTCGGGGGAACCCCACATCCACGACCAGCGCCACGTTCGGGCTTTGTGCCAATAAAAAGACTCCGTAGACTATCGATCAGAATTATCTATTATCAGAGCGTGCGGCTGGGGTTTCAGCGTGGCCTTTATGCGCGGTGGGGAAGGCGGGACACGCGCCGGGCGCCCAGCGAAGGACGTGGGACAATGGCCCAGTCCGAGGACGCGAGATGCCGCCCGACCCGGGGATAGAAGCTCCGGAGACGAGGAGGGGCTGCGCGCTCGAGAGATGCGCTGCTGCTTTAAAATACAGGACCACAAAGACTCCACGTTGGGGGAAACGCGCCTGGCTCACTCGAGTCGTCAGGGGACGACTTGGGGAAGGGGGTTGAGAAGGGTGGGGGCAAAACAGCCAACGGTGGCTCACGGCTCCCCCCTTTCTCCCCCCACCCCCACCTCCCTGCCGGGCTGCTCCGGCAGACAAATAACAGAAGAAGGCGAGTCACTCACCGTGGTCTTGACCGGCACGTAGAGCACTTGCTTGGCGCCGCCGCCGCCCCCGCGGACCTCGTCCGGCTGGCCCAGCTGGAAACCCTTCGATTTGACCCAGAATTTAAATTTAGCGTTGTCGGTGGAGCTCGACTCGCAGCCGTTGAGGAGCTGGACGATCCGCTCGTATTTTTTACGGGTCACCGTCTTGGTCTTGCCTGAGTCCCCGTAAGTCCTGAGACACCAGTCCTGGAACTGGCGGTACACATCGCGCTCGCTCTCCATGTTCCGTGCGCCCAGCCGCCGGCCGGAGGCTCCCAGCGCACTTCGCACCTGTTCACCCCGGGCTCATGAAAAATGCAGCCCCGCGCCACGATGTAGGGGACGCGAGGTCCCGGGCGCCGCCAGAGCCTGCCTCGGGTCGGGGGGAAGGGGGGAGGGAAGGGGCGAGGGGGAGGAGGGTCCGGCTGGGCACCAGCGATCAATGCCCTGTGCTACCAAGTCTCTGGTTTCATTCGTAATTGCGACGGATATCTCCGGACGCTGTTCTCTTCCTCTTAGTGATGGGTCTCTAATATTGTGGGAGTAGGACCATCCTTTGGCCCGGAGGAGCTGGGTTTTGAATAATTAAAATCCCATTCCTTGGTTTATTAAAAATCCCAATATTGACTTGGGGTGGTCCCTCGACGCCTCGCCCGGGGCTGCGTCCGGGGCAGGCAGGTGGAGCGCAGCGCCGCCTCCCCACGCGCGCGCGCCCCCGAAGCTTCCCGGCCTCCGGCCCCACCACCGTCCAGGAGCGAGGGCTGCGCCTCTGTCGAAAGCAGCTGCTGGCCGGGCGCCTGAGAGCCCGAAGGGCACCGGGTCCCCGGGCTCTCCTTCCTCCAAGGTCCCGTTCCGCTTCGGCCTTCCCTGTGTGGGGCGTTCTGGGACTAGAAAGAGAGAAAGTTCTTACCTGTCATGTTGTTAAGCCCATCAAATCCTGCTACACAGTAAATTTCTTAAGGTATTTTTAAAGCGGCTTAAAATGTCATTTCTTCAGATGCATTTAGGCTGAATTCCAGTCCCGTAGGTAGGTTCCGGTAGTTAAGTCCCAGAATTAGCAAAGCATCCACGGAGATTTGGCCGGAGTTCTTTAGGATAGCCCGTGGTACCCTGAACAGATATCCGCTCCAGGGGGAAGTGGGTAAACGAAGGCAGGCCGCTGGCGGCGGGTCTCCCAGATAACGTTGGGGCTCCCAGACAGGACTCCTCTGGTCTTTAATGAACTGGGTACAAGGCATAGAAGTAAGTTTATGATACAGATGCTTCAAACCCTCTGCATGAAATTAGAATATACGAGCTGTCATTTCCCCCTTGATTGGTTACAGTTTGCAGTTCACACGGGAGGTTTCGGATGTCTATTTTCCCCCTGCCACGTCATGGACACCCCCTCCTCTGCCTTGAGTAGCCAAATATGAGTTCCTCCGGACGATTTCTCAAGCAAATGAGATCAGCGGCTCCTCCATTCAGGATTTCCATCCGTTTGTTACAGAGCTGGAAATAGGGGAGTTCCCATCCTCCTCGCGCTGCGATCGCGGCCGCTCCTCTTTATTCTACTCTCTGCGGAGGCCCGCGCCCGTCCCGGGAGGCGGCTCTGCCAGCAAGGCGGCCCGATCAGTGCCCGGCGCCGAGTCCGTGTCCTAGCCCACCTTCGCCCCCTCGTCGCCGTCTCCAAGACGAAAGCCCTGACTGGGAGGAACGCGGGGTGTTTGTCCCTACTGCGCCGCGGCTGGTCCCAGCACTTGCAGAATGGTCAGTGGCTCCTGCTCCCCCAGGATGAGTGTGCGCGTGTGTGTGAGCCGGGGAGCGAGGGTGTGCAGGGGGTGCGCTGTGTGTGTGTGCGCGCGTCTCCGGGAAGGTCTCGCGGCGGCGGCTGGAGCCGGGACTGACAGCCCGGGCGGAGCGCGAGCAGCTCCACACACTAAACCTCTCGCCTCTCCCCTCACCCCCCACCCCTCCCACTCCCCTCTCCTCCCGCCCCCCCTCTTCCCCGGCCCCTTCCAAGCTCTCTGATTGGCCAGTGGGACAAAAGTTTCTGTGGAGACGGCTGGGCGCTGACGTCACGGGCAGAATTGTCCCATTTAGGGATCCCGGGGGCAGTGCGCATGTTGCAGGCTGCAGGTTAGAGGCGGGAGGAGGTAGCAGCCGGCCCGGCGGCAGCCAGGTGGCGGAAAGGAGCACTCAGCATCCAGGTGGGGGGACGACTCCAGCAGGGTTTCCATGGAGATTCCTCTGGGTCTAGCCTAAAAACAGCAAATCAGCTGACACCATTAGCTCAGGACCTAATTACTGCTTATTGGAGCAACAAATGAGGGAGAGGGCCAGCTGCAAAGGAAGACTTTTCATCCACCACCACCCCTCCCTGTCTCCTCCTCTCTCCCCTCTCTGGGTGGCTCTAGAGTCCCGGGTGAATTCCCATTAACTTGCAAGATGCCTGCAACAACAGCTCCCCTTCTCTAGAGGCTATCCTGACTGCTTTTATTCTTTTTATTTCCTTCTTTTGAATCGAAAAATAATGCTAACATATATCAGTGGTCTTGAGTCCTTGAATTTGTTTGCCCAATAAATATTAGCCCAGTAGAGCTCAGGGGAACCACAGGCCAGTAGAAGTCACACGTGGATTTAATATCAGGAGAGGATCACTTTCAGTTTACTGAATTGGGAACTTTAAAGATTTAGGCTTTTCACATTTAAAAAAAATATTTCCAATATCTGAAGTACGTAATAATTTGGGATGAACAATTGGACAGAGAATATTTTCAGTCACCCTTCTAAATGGGGTATAACTCACAAAAACAATTCTCTTCAAAGTTTCCCTGGTGAGATCAGAGACAAGAAATTGATTCCAAGTGGAGAGATGTAGGTTTTCTGGTATACTGGTCATAGCTTTCCTAGGAGATTCTGGAAGTATCCTTGGTCACAGAGTGGTCATTCATTCAAGGTTAAGCTGGTTCTATAGAGTTTACTTTCACTTATGGATATAGCTTAATTCACAATTTCATAATTCTTTTTGGTAGCTCTTTCATTTGAAAAGACATCCCAACTCCTCTAAGCCTCATTCAAGTACTTTCAGAACCAGAAAGACTTCCTTCTTTGACTTACACAAGTCATCTGCCTCTAAACTCTTCTGGATAGTGTCTTTCAAAATTTTTTTTAAACCTTGTCTCATAGTAAGACATACATTTTACTTTGGCATAGAGTGCATGTATACATCTCTCCTCCAAAAATTTTATGAAGTATTTTTTATTACATGTAAGACACACTATTTTCCATTTTTCTATTTTTAAATTTGGTAAAAAAAATTTTTCCTAACTCAATAAATTTATTTTATGATCCAGCAAAGGATGACTGGCACTTATAGTTTGGAAGTGTTTTAGATCATAAGAACTTGCACTGCTCTTGTACTATATGAATAGAGGAGCCTGGTGGGCTACAATCCCTGGTGTTGCAAAAGAGTGGGACGCACCTTAGCAAATAACAACAAATACCCCACTGTACAAACTGAATCTTGAAAACTCTAGAGAGTTCAGATGTTCTTATTTTCCAAGTAACTCCAGAACAATGAGTGTGTGTGTGTGCTCAGTTGCTCGGTTGTGTCTGACTCTTTGTGACCCCATGGGCTGTAGCTGTCCAGGCTCCTGTCTATGGGATATCCCTGGCAAGAATGTTGGAGCCGGTTGCCATTTCCTCCTCCAGGAGATTTTCCTAATTCACGGATCGAATCTGTGTCTCCTGCATCTCCTGCATTGGCAGGCAGATTCTTCACTACTGAATTGGTGGCACTACTGGTAAAAACTCACCCGCCAAAGCAGAAGACATAAGAAATATGAGTTCGATCCCTGGGTTGGGAAGATCCCCTGGAGGAGGGCATAGCAACCCACTCCAGTATTCTTGCCCGGAGAATATCATGGACAGAGGAGCCTGGAGGGTAACAGTCCATAGGGTTGCAAAAGTAAAACAGGACTGAAGCAACTTAGCTTCAGTCACCTGAGAAGCCTCACAGTCACCTGAGATGCCCCAGTGTACACAGTAAGTACTTAATAAATATATGCTGAGCTAGTTAATAAAGTAAGGAAAATGAGAAGAAGAGAAGGAAGGAAGAAGTCGGCAGGTATAATCCTTGGCCATTCCCGTTACCTTCTGCTGGAGGTTGTTTGGATAAAGTTGGGCCCCAGTTAAAGAAATCACAGGTCCTGACCACATACACATGTTCATTCTATTTATCATTATACTTGACACTCCAACGTATGGAAATTACAAATTTGAGACATATTCATAGAATATAAATAAATATGTATAACCCCTAGTTACATTAACTAGATTTGGTATATAAGCAAAAAGAAAAAAAAAACTTACAAAATTGAAAGATATCATATAAGACATTCCTTTTAGAAGGAAGAGGTAAACAAGAGAATATTCACATTAGACTAAAGGAATTGAGAGTCCTAGGACTTCCAGGGCCACACTTCTCCAAGCTCTGTGGATTCTCTGGTCTCCAGTGTGCTCTGTTCTGTATCTGTACTCATGATTAACTGGCAGTCTCAGTCAACATCTTTTACCATATCTTTTCTACCCAAGAGCATAAACACTTGAAAAATCTAAAATCTGCTTCAGTAACTCACTCTGGATACATTTCTCTCTTCTACTTTTAACGTTTCCAGAAGTTCTTTCCAGTTCCTTCAGCTAAATTATTCATTGAACAGGCTGCTTGGAGTTTAATTGGCATTCCCCCCAAGACACTTTCTTCAGAATTGCTTCTGTGCAGAACATGTCTCTCCAAAAAGTGACTCTTCAACCCCATATCTGAACACCAATCCCTCAGCCCTTGGCCTAGGGTTCTCCATGCTATTTATAGGGAGAGGAAGTCAGAAAGTGTCATATCAGAAAATTATATTGTAATGAAGTATAATGCACATTTTGAAACATAAATCAACATTATGAAAGTAAAATTTCTTTCAACATCAGGTTCAGTTTGTGTATGATGTTTAAATAAATTCTGGAAAATCTTGCATTTAATTATCCATCACAAATAGTCATGCAGGACTACTTATTCATCAGCAAAATGTTATAGTGCAAACAGGTAATTTATAATCATAATAAAGACTAAACAATCCTTCCTTCATCCATCTATATAATTATACTTCCATTCAACAAACATTTACTGGTGTTAATCTCTCTGGCTTCCCTGGTGACTTAGATGGTAAAGAATCTACCTACAAGGTGGGAGACCTGGTTTGATCCCTGAGTTGGGAGAATCCCCTGGAGAAGGGAATGGCTACCCACTCCAGTATTCTGGCCTTGAGAATTCCATTGATAGAGGAGCCTGGCAGGCTATAGTCCATGGGCTCGCAAAGAGTCAGACAAGACTGAATGACTTTCACAGTCTCTCTGGTAGGCTCTAAGGTTAAGGTAGTCCACAAGACTGATGTATATATATGGCCCTCATCAAATGGAACTTAAAATTGTCTAAGGAAAACAGATAATAAGCAAATAAATAAATAATTAGCACTTGAGTGCTAATAAGTGAGTGCTAGAAGAGGCAGGGTGGGGGGAGGGGATGGTACCATGACAGAAAACCATGGAATAGTGGAGGGAACTGGAGACTCAGGGAAGATCTCTCTTAGCAGGTAACATTCATCATGACACCTGAAGGATGCAAAGAAGTCAATCACATCAACAGCTAAGAAGGGGAACAATAGACACAGCACAAAGGCAAGAGTTCTTGGCATGTTTAAGGATTAGAAAGACGACCAATGTCAGGCTTCCCTGGTAGTCCAGTGGATAAGAATCTCACTTCTAATACAGGGGACAAGAGTTCGGTCCCTGGTCAAGGAACTAAGATTCCCACATGTCATAAAGCAACTAGACTGGTGCACCACAACTAGAGAAGTCCATGCAGGCATGCCACAATAAAAACCTAGTGCAGCCAAAAAAAAAAAAAAAAAAAAAAGACCAGTGTAACAAACTTGCTGAGCTTGAAATAGAGAAGTAGGCTATGACATCTCAGTTGTCTTCTGCTGCCATATCCTGTAGGGCACTGCTCACCATGATAAGGAGTTTGTGACTCATTATTGGCCCAGTGGGAAATCAGTCAAGTATATTTAAAGCAGGAGAATTAAATGTCATAAGATGCATTTTTAGAAGTTCCACTAGCCACTTTGAAAGGATTAGGAGGAGGCACGCATGGAAGCAAGACTAGTTAAGAAGCTTACAGTAGTTGTAGTAGTTTAGGTGAAATATTATGGGGATGGATTAGAAAGGTAATGGTCACAGTAGACAGAAGTGATGATTGAAGGTGTGTTTTAAAGATAGCAGAAGGCTTGCTGATGGATTGCATGTGGCAAGTGAGAGAAAAGATTGAGTCAAGGATGACCAGATGGCTTCTGGCTTTAGTAGTATGGCTAGTGAGGCCACTGACTTAGAGAGGGGAGTTGGAGGGAGGAACAGATTGGGAGTTGGAGGCTGAGGTAGGAGCAGAAGTAGGTTGGGGTGGAGAGGCAGGAAGAAAAATTTAATTTCAGAAAAGTTAAATTTGAAATATGGAAAGAGTGGTTCATGTAGGAATTTGAATATAGAAGCTTGAACGACAGAGAAAAGTCTGGGCTGAAGATATACGTACAGAAAATTTAAAGCCATGGGAATGAATAACATCACCTCTATCCATATTCCTCTGTCTCCACACCCCCAGCCCCCAAAGGGAAAGGCTGTATGTTTTGATACTGATTTTGTATACACTGATACCCTAGGACTGAAATGGAATGGGGTGTGCTGAACAGCACAAGTTAGCTCCTTTTGATACAACAGTGACGATGGGCAAGTCTGAGAAACATAGCCAAGCCATTTGAATCAATCCTTGGCTGGATCTAAATGCCTAGTAAGTTCCAAAATTTACCTGGCCTTAAAATAATTTGTATTTTAAAAAGGAAAGACACATACTGTATGACATCACTTATATGTACAATCTAAAAAATACAACAAACTCATGAATAAAACCAAAAAGAAGTAGACTCACAGATACAGAGTACAAACTAGTGGTTGCCAGTGGGAACAGACAGAGGAGGAACAATATAGGAAAGGGGGCAAAAAACATTATTGTGGGATTATATGAAATCGTGTGTGAAACTTTTGAAAGCTGTAAAGCACTAAAGAATTTGAAGAATATTTCATTCAATAAAAATTGAATTAAATTGTTTAAAAAGTAAAAAATAAATAAAATTTGACTTCAAAATAAATAAATAAAAATTTAAAAGAAAGACTGAAAATTTTGGTTTGACCTATTCTAGATTAGATCAGGGAGAAGGCGATGGTACCCTACTCCAGTACTTTTGCCTGGAAAATCCCATGGACAGAGGAGCCTGGTAGGCTGCAGTCCATGGGGTCGCTAAGAGTCAGACTCCACTGAGCGACTTCCCTTTCACTTTCATGCATTGGAGAAGGAAATAGCAACGCACTCCAGTGTTCCTGCCTGGAGAATCCCAGGGACGGGGGAGCCTGGTGGGCTGCTGTCTATGGGGTCACACAGAGTCAGACACAACTGAAGTGACTTAGCAGCAGTAGCAGTAGCAGATTAGATCAGAATCTGGAGGGATGCTGAAACAGGAATCTACACCTTGAATATAACCTATGAGAAAATCAGCCATTGAAGAGATGGAATAGAGCCTTTGTCTACTGAGTTGAGTTAGTAAGAGAATCCGAGCCCTTTAGCTGGACCAGAGAGTATGATAGAGGGTCCTTGGTACTTTGAAACCCAGAAGTTCTAAACATCATTATGCATTCAAATGTTTAATCATCTATTAATAACTCTTCCAAGGAAAAGGAACTTGTAAAGGAAGCAAGTAGCCAACTCAAATTGATCAGCAATTTGATCATCATGCATCATGGTAACTTTTCAAAATGAAACAGAATAAACTGAGATCAGGGATGTATTTCCCTTGTGCCCATAGGGAAGTTTGAGACTACATAAAAATTGTCACAAATCTGATTTTATGAGTTGACTTCCATATTGACTCTTCTTCCAAATAATTTGAGAAGCACTATCTTCAGGATTCTGTAGCTATACTTTGGCTCAGAAAAGAAATGTTTTTGAAAGAGTTTAAATATTGTCTTGATCTTTAGGGCTGTCATTACTAACACACACCAAAAAAAAAAAGTGTTTTTTTTTTTTTTAAACAAATTTTGTAAGCTATGATATCAGTATCCTTATTCCATTTTCTAAGCAAAAGAAAAAAGATTAGAAATTTAATGTTTGTTGCTTGGCTCCAAATTGATTGATATTTATATTTGCTTGGTGTGATCACCATTAAATATGATAAATTGGTCAGAAGTTAATTTCCATATATACTTAATTTGTGCAAACTAAGAACAAATTAGATTTGACAAATCTAGTGGCTTTGCTGGATTTCTGTTTGGTTCCTACCTTTATCATCTCTGTATGAACAAGTCCATGGCACAGCCAGTTCCTGCATTTTAACAGCCACATATGGATTCATTCAACATTCATCCACCTGACATTTTCATCTAGCTGTCAGAACTATGATAAAGTCCAACGCTAGCAGTCTGGTGTTCATGTCCCTTGTAGCAGAGAAGAAAATACATTTTTTCTGGCCCCAAATATTGCTTTATTTCCAGTAGCCATATGGCTTATCTTTTCTTCCAAAATATATGTCTTAAAACAGTCATCTACATATCTTCAACTCAGTGGACAGCACAATTATAGAATTTCTATATTATTTTTAGAACAGTTATTTTGTCATGGAAAATAACAATTCTTCAGAGAAGAGGGGGCAAGGCACGTCTTCTTAACTCCCATTACACTTTTCCCTATTTCCAGTTTTCATCCTAATTTCTGTTGAATGAACCAGTTAAAATCACCACCATTACGTAATGCTTAAATCTTATTTACAATACATTATTAATCATTATAAGATATTTGTTTGACTTGCAAGTTAAAAGTGACAAGAATGGATATATAATTCTTGGCTGAAATCACAGACTCTAGAAATAGACTTCACAGGAAAGACATCTGAGTTCAAATATCAGAATCTACAAGTTATCTGTAACAATGCTGAAATATTATCTTTTGTGGGGGTGGGGTGGGGTAGAGAGAAGTTGAAGAGAAAACTACCCCTAGTTTTCCTGGGACTATTCTAACATGTATTGAAGAGTAAGGCAGAAAATAAGTTTTAGACTTCTCTTCTTGCTTCTAAAATGAACATCTCCAAAGTCTTTAGAAAATTCTTTAATTAAACTTCTTGATCAAAAGCAGAATGACCATTTAGAAGCTCCAAAAATTTAAGTTCTTTTTTACTTTATATTGAGTTTTGAAAATGAGTGTTAACATTTAAGTCATGAAGTATTCATCTTATATGCAAAAATGCCTCTTAGACAATTTTAAACTCTCTGATAGCTTAAAAAAGCAGAACACCAGTACAGGAGTGACACACTTTCATTTATCTTAATGAATTATAAATTTTAGATTGAGGTAATCTTCAAGGTAGAGTTTTATATATGTGTGCATAAGATACAACTGCCTAAGATATTATAGAGCATAATTTATTAAGAACAACCTAAGAATAATGATGTTATGGCCCAATCAAAACTTGAAGTCATTTTAGCCATTAATTTGTAGTTGGATGTGATTGGATGTGTAGCTGGATGTGGGATTTAAAAAACCCCACACACAGAGGGAAGTGGAGCAGCCTCTTGAGGGTCAGGGGTATAGCATGGTTTACAAAGACAGCTATGTTTCTGAGGATACTTATGCATAGATGTCTTCTTGTAAAAAAACAAATATACCTAAATTTTGAAACAGCAATAGTCCTTGAAATCTCAAGATTTCCTTGATTCAAATAAAATCATCTAAGCATATCATTTTGTGGGAGTATTAAATTGACTAATCTCAAGCAAAATGAAGTGATTTCATGCCTTATACTTTAAAAACTTGTTTCAGAATATTTATAAACTATTATTTTCTAAAACAAGAAAAACTGTCATTTTAAAATATCAATCAGTTAATTAAGAAAAATATGATATTGGCTCACATTGTTACTAGTCCTCATCAAGGTAAAAATATAGTATTGATGGATACATTTTATTAATAAAATTAATGTGGATTTCTGCTTCTAGTGCTGTGGCTGTCTAGAAAGTAAGTGCTCTTTTTCAAGAAAACAACTCAAGGACGCCTAATGAGCAGTTCTGATTGCATGACTAGGTTCACAGGGCGTACTTGCTCTCCCCTCCCACACAAATGTCCATTGAAAACTGATCAGTGAGCAGACCACACACCCAAGGGGCTCCATGATCTGAGCAATATTGATATCAACATCATGGTAGAAAGACCGAACATTAGATCGGTATCATAGTTCCAGAGCTGTTTCTAAAAGCCCTAGGTGAAGCCAGAGACACTAGAAGGGTGACAAAATAGTTTGGAAGGTGGCCTTGCCTCCCAGCTCATAGTAAAAGTGAATATAAATTTTCTGCAGAGGAAAACATCCACCATTTAATAAGGTTTGTCTTAGCTTAAAAACAACCAAATACAAGCATTCAACTTGAAATGTTCAAAAACAAGAAAATAACTATCATCTATAAAAGCCAGCATAAGTAACAAGAACAAAAGTAAATTCCCAAAGATTGTATTCAAAAACAGACAAAACTACTCTATGGTAGAAGTCAGGTTAGTGGTTTGATTGTAGTGACTGGTAGAGGATACTAAGAGGGTTTCTTAAATGGTAATAAGATATTTTTTCCTAAACTGTGCTGATTATACAGGTGGTTCACTTTGGGAGAAAACATTGTGTTATATACCTATTATTAGTACACTTTTCCCCATGAATGTTAATCTTCAATTAAGAAGTTTACTTTTAAAAAGCAAAAAACATGCAAACTGTGAAGACCAATCACTAACAATGTTCTTAAAGTATAATTGATATGCTAAGAGAGGAAGTAAAATGAAATCATAGAAAACAATTAAAACCACAGAAGACAGAGAAATAGGGGAGAAAAGAAGACAACAGATGAAACAAATAAAGATACGTGATAGATACTTATTCAATCATATCAGTGTAATCACTTTAAATGTGAATGGTCTAAATATGCCAGTTAAAACACAAAGAAGTCAGAGTGGATAACAAAGTAAGACCCAACTGTATGCTGTCTACAAGAAACTGAGTTTATACAGACATAGAAAACAAATTTATGTTTACCAGGGAGGATAGTGGGGAGCAGGGGGAGATTAATTAGGAATTTGGGAAGAACATATACACATTACTATATATAAAATAGATAAACAACAAGGACCTCCTGTATAAAACAGAGAAGTATATCTGATATCTTATAATAACGTATAATGGAAAAGAACCTGAAAAAATATATACACACATGTGTATATATAGATATATCTATATATACATATATAAAGTGAATCACTTTATATTAGTATTCTGTACACCTGATACTAACACATATAAACATATAACTATAAACTAACTATACCTCAATTTTTAAAATGGTTATAAAAAAGAAAGAAATTGAGCTTAAATATAATTCATGTAAATGAAAAGTAAAGGAATGGAGAAATATATACCATTTTAACATAATTGGGGGAAAAACTGATATATACTAAATTCAAACAAGCAGACTTTGGAATGATAAAAATCATCAGGAATAAAGAGATGCATATATTATGATAAAGTGATAAATTCTCTGATTACATAAAACAATGCTTAATATGCATGCACCTAGTATCAAAATATGTCATATAAAAAACTGACAGGATTGAAAGGATAAATAAATCTACTATTACAGCTAAGACTTCAATATCTCACTGCCAGTATTCATAGATAAAGTGGGCATAAAATCAGTGAAGATGTAGATGACCTAAACAACATTATAAATCACCCTGATCCAAGTGACATATAAATGTCAAACAGCAGATTCTTCTCAAATTCACATGGATCAGTAATCAAAGTACACCACATCCTGGGTCAAACAATAAAATTTACAAATTTATAAGAAGAGAAATTATACAAAGCATATCTTCAGACCATACGGAGTTAAATTAGAAATCAACAACAGAAATATAGCCAGAAAAATCCCAAAATTTGGGGGATTAAATGAAATACTTATGCGTTAAAGAAAAAACAATTGAGAGAAAAAACTCATACATTTTTAGCTAAATGAAAATACATCTTATCAGAATTTATGGAATGCTGCAAAATAATGCACAGAATGAAACTATAACATTAAATACATATTTCAGAAAATAAAAATATAAAAGGAGTAGTTTATCTTCACCTTAGAAAACTAAAAAGGAAGACTCAATTAAGCCAAACAATAGGAGGAAAGGCCATAATAGAGTAGAAACTAATGACATTTAAAAAAAGAACAGAAAAACCAATGAAATCAAAATCTGCTTTTTTAGAAAATGTAATAAAAACAATATACTTGTAGCAGACTTACCAAGAAAAATAGAAAGAAGACACACACTATGTAATTCAAAAATGAAAGAGAAGCATTACTACTTATCATATGGGCATTAAAATGATTATAAGGAAATACTATGAACAACCCTATGTCCATACATTTGATAACATACACAGGAAAAATGGAGACTCTAAACAGACATATATCTATTAGAGAAACTGAATCAATATTTAATAACCTTCCAAAAGACAAAGCATGAGGCCTCAATGGTTTTACTGGTAAATTATACTGAATTCTATCATTTAAAGAGAAGTAATCCCAACTCTACAATCTCTTCTAAAAACTAGCAGCAGAGCAAGTAGTTCCAAACTTGTTCTATGAGGCCATCACTACCTTAATAACAAAACCAGACAAAGACATCTCAGGGAAGAAAAACTGTGGACCAATATAGCTCATGAACGTGGTTGTAAATATTATGAGTACAATGCTACATGTTACAAGTCAGATACAACGATCTATTCAAAAGTAGTTATACACCCGGACCAAGTGGGATTTATTCCAGACATAGAATGTTGGTTCAACATTTGAAAGTCAATCATAGTTATCCACATCAAGAGGTCAAAGAAACAGAGTACTGTTGATTCTATCAACTTAATATCTCTTGAACTGACTGACCATATTTTTACAATAATATATCAATTGGCACAGAAAAACACTGGACAAAAATCTAGCACCCATTCATTATAAAAACTCTCAGCTACTTTGGCCTAAAGGGAACTTTCTCAGCTTGATAAAGATCATCTATAACCTTCCTAAAGCTAACATCACACTTAATGGTGAGAATTCTAAGTTGTAGAATTCGGCAAGAATGTCTTATCTTAGCACTCCTATTCAATAAAGTACTATGAGTCTTCCCTAATGCAATAATAATTTTCAAAAAGGAAAAGAAGATCTGAGATATACAAGTTGGGAAGAAAAAGATAAAGCTTTTTTTTTTTTTTTCACAGATGGCCTGGTTGTCTTTGTAGAAAACCATAAATAATCTATAAATCAAAACTCCTGGAGCAAATGACCAATTACAGCAAAATTGCATGATACAAGGTCAATAGGTAAAAGCCAATTGTGCCTATAAAGCAGCAATGAATAGTTCTAATCTGAAATTTTTAAATGCCATTTATAATAGTCCCAAAAACCTGTGAAATACTGAGGTAAACATCTAATACATATACATTTATGTATGTATACATACATAGGATAAATATGCAGAAAAAGAGAAAATTCTGAGTTATTTTGTAGAAGTGAATGAATTGATTTTAAAATATATATAGAAAGGCAAAAGACTTAAAGTATCCAGTAGTATATGAAAGAGAACAAAGATATAGGAAACACAAGACTTAATTTCAATACTTAATATAAAGCCACAGTAATCAAGACACTGGTATTGGCAAGAGAATAGAATACATAGATCAATAAAACATAATAGACCCACCAGAAATGCACCCAAGCAAATAGACTGACAATAGAGCAAAGACCATTTAATGGAGAAAAGATTTCTTTTCAACAAATGGTGCTGGAATAATTGGACATTCATATGTGAGAAAAAATAACCTAGACACAGAATTAATATGTCACATAAAAATTAACACAAAAATATCATAGAACTTAATGTAATATCTAAAACTATAAAACTTTTAGGAAAAATACAGAAAATCTATATTTTTTCAGGGGAGTAGTGAGTTTTTAGAAACAAGACCAAAAGCACAGATCAAGAAAAAAAATAATTTGGACTGTACTAGAAATTAAAACTTCTGTGAAAAACACTGCTAAGAGAATGGGAAGATAAGCCATGATTTGAAGAAAATATTTGCAAAACATATATCTGATGAAGGACTTGTATTCAAAGTATACAAAGAATTCTTAAAACTCAACAATAAGAAAACAATCTGATTTTCAAAATGGACCAAAAATCTAAACATATATCTCACCCAAGAAGGCAAACCTGTGGCAAAAACATGTATGAAAAAATGCTCAGAATAACTTTTCATTAGTGCATTTTAAATAGAAACAGTAAGATTTCACTACATACGTATTAGAATGACTACATTGGAAAAAAAAATCTAACACCACCAAATGCTAGCAAGGAACTCTCATTCATTGCTGGTGGGTTTTCAAAATGATTCAATACTTTTAAAGACAGTTTGGCACTTTCTTACAGAGCAAAACATAGATTTGCCATAAAATCCAACAATTGCAATTTTAAGTTTCTACCCAACGAATTTTATAATTTATGCCCACACAAAACACTATTTGTGAATGTTTAAGCCAGCTTTATCACCCCTAAACAGGAAGCAACCAAGAAGACTTCAATAGATGTTGGATTAACAGACCATAGTACATCTGTACAATGAAAACCTGTTGAGAAATAAAATAGATGAACTCTCATTTCATTTTATAAATGAACATTCACAGAATGGAATATTGCTAAGAAATAAAGAGAAATAAATAGAAAGACAGACAAATACTAAATGTATTCCCACATTGCTTAGAGAAAGTCAGTCTGGAAAGATTGTACACAGTCTCTTCCTGATTATATGATATTCTAGAACAGGCAAAACTATGGAGACAGTGATACAATCAGTGGCTTCCTGGTGTTTGGAGTGAGGATAGTTTGAATAACCAAGCTGGGTTTAGAAAAGGCAGAAACACCAGAGATCAAATTGCCAACGTTCATTGGATTATAGAGAAAGCAAGGGAATTCCAAACAAACATCTATTTCTGCTTATTGACTGTGCTAAATAAAGCCTTTGACTGTATGGATCACAACAAACTGTGGAAAATTCTTAAAGAGACCACCTTACCTGTCTCCTGAGAAACCTACATGCAAGTCAAGAAGCAACAGTTAGAACCAGACGTAGAACAACTGACGGGTTCAAAATTTGGAAAGGAGTATGACAAGGCTGTATATTGTCACCCTGCTAAATTAACTTCTAGGCAGAATACATCACGTGAAATGCCAGGCTGGATGAATCACAAGATGGAATCAAGATTGCCGAGAGAAATATCAATAACCTCAGATATACAGATGATACCACTCTAAAGGCAGAAAGTAAAGAGGAACTAGAGAGCTTCTTGATGAGGGTGAAAGAGGAGAGTGAAGAAGCTGGCTTGAAACTCAGCATCCAAAAAACTATGATTATGGCATTCAGTACCATCATTTCATGGCAAATAGGAGGCGAACAATTGGAAGCAGTGACAGATTTTATTTTCTTGGCCTCCAAAATCACTGTGGATGGTGACTGCAGCCATGAAATTTAAAAATGCTCTCTCCTTGAAAGGAAAGCTATGACAAACCTAGACAGCATATTAGAAAGCAGAAGCAATCACTTTGCCAACAAAGGTCCCTATAATCAAAGCTATGATTTTTCCAGCAGTCATGTATGGATGTAAGAATTAGACAATAAAGAAGGATGAGCACTGAAAACTCATGCTTTCAAACTGTGGTGCTGGAGAAGACTCTTGAGAGTCCCTGGACTTCAAGGAGATCAAACCAATTAATCCTAAATGAAATCAACACTGAATACTCACTGGAAGTGCTGATGCTGAAGCTGAAGCTCCAGTACTTGGCCACCTGATGTGAGGAATTGACTCATTGGAAAAGACTCTGGTGATGGGAAAGATCGAGGGCAAAGGGAGAAGGGGACTACAGAGGAGAAGATGGTTAGACAGCATTACTGACTCAATGGACATGAATTTGAGCAAACTCCAGTAAATAGTGAAAGACAGGAAGCCTGGCATCCTACAGTCCATAGGACTGCAAACAGTCAGACACAACTGAGCAACTGAAAAACAACAATATTTAACTATATACACTAGAAATAATGGAGGCAATGGCACCCCACTCCAGTACTCTTGCCTGGAAAATCCCATGGATGGAGGAGCCTGGTGGGCTGCTGTCTATGGGGTTGCACAGAGTCAGACACAACTGAGCAACTTCACTTTCACTTTTCACTTTCATGCATTGGAAAAGGAAACAGCAACCCACTCCAGTGTTCTTGCCTGGAGAATCCCAGGGATGGGGGAGCCTGGTGGGCTGCTGTCCATGAGGTCGCACAGAGTCAGACACGACTGAAGCGACTTAGCAGCAGCAGTAGCAATGATACATTAATCGTACAATTTTAAATTATTATCTAGATCAGTTTATTGAAGTGTGATCCTGGGAATAGTAGTGTCAGCCTCACCTGGAAAATTATTAGAAATATAAATCCTTAAACCCCACTCAGACCTACTGGCTCAGAAACTCAAGAGGGTAGAGCCTAAGACTCATTTTAACAAGCCCTCAAGATATTTCTGGTGCTATCTCAGATGTGAAAAATCACTGATCAACACTACATTGTGATTGCAATTGTAAATGGAGTATAGTTATAATTTTCTAATTAAATTGTCTGTTTAGTTTTATACCTGTCGTTAAAAAAAAAAAGTTACTTAATTAGTCACTGTTAATGTGATTCTATTACTCTAGAGATTATCTCAAACAGTTGCAAAATGAGTTCCTAAAATCATACAAGGTTTGAATATGTGAAAATAGATGGCAAACTTACAAATTTTATTTGTTATTGTGATCGGAAAAAAAGGTTCCACTTTTTTTAATGTATTTTAATACTTAAGCTTTTCATTATGAAATAATTTCATACTTCCAAAACAGTAAAAAGAATGTCAATATACCCTTCATCTAGCTACTCCAACAGTAAACACTTAACATAACCACAGTGCAATGATCATATCTGGGAAATTGAAAACATTTTTAAATAATCAGGAAACCTTACTCAGATTTCACCAGTTGTCCCATTAGAGCCTTTTATAAATCCAAGATCTAACTAAGATTATACATTGCATTTAGTTGCCATGTTTCAATCTTCCCTAATTTTGGACTGTTGTTTCTTTGTTTTTCAAGACCTTGAAACTTCTGAAGCATGTGCTATGCTAAGTCATTTCAGTAGTGTCTGACCCTTTGAGACCCTGTGGACCATAGCCTGCTGGCTCCTCTGTCCATTGGATTCTCCAGACAAGAAAACTGGAGTGGGTTGCCATGCCCTCCTCCAGTGGATCTTTGGAAACCAAGGATCAAATTCGCATCATCTCCTGCATTTGGCAGATGGGTTCTTTACCACTAACGTCACCTGGGAAGTCTTTTGAAGCATGTAGGTCAGTCAGTTATTTTGTATATATCCTTCAATTTATGTTTGTCTCATATTTTTCTTATGTATAAATTCAAGCTATTTATTTCTGATAAGAATACTATTTAAAATAACACTATGCCCTTCTCAGTGCTTTGTACCAATGTTGTTACTGGTGCTGTTAGCTTCGATCAGTTGGTTAAGAAATATCAAATCACACTTAATAGTGATTCCCCCACTTCCAATCTAACACTGCTACTGCTGCTAAGTCGCTTCAGTCATGTCCAACTCTGTGCGACCCCACAGAAGGAAGCCCACCAGGCTCCCCCGTCCCTGGGATTCTCCAGGCAAGAACAGTGGAGTGGGTTGCCATTTCCTTCCCCAATGCATGAAAGTGAAAAATGAAAGTGAAGTCGCTCAGTCGTGTCCGACTCTTAGCAACCCCATGGACTGGAGCCTACCAGGATCCTCCGTCCATGGGATTTTCCAGGCAAAAGTACTGGGGTGGGGTGCCATCGCCTTCCCCAATCTAACACTACATGGTTCATTTTAACTATACCTTCTTCCTAATTTGCAACTACTTTCTGTGTGGAAAAAAAAAAAATGGAATTTGGCTTTCATTATTCAACCATATACTTATTTCTCAGTCCCAGAATACACATAAAATAATTTCAGAATTATTAACATATACTTGTGTGGAAAATAAACTACAGTCTAGAGTATTTGCGTTCAATACATTTTAGAAGAACATACTGTAAAGGCATTAATGTTTTACACGTAGTTACATATTTTCAAAATTTGTATCTCTATTTAAGATAGTTGAATATCTTCAGCTCAATAAGAATCAATCCAGGTATAAAATTTTCCTTTTTTATAAACAGCAAGTTCCTACTGTAGAGCACAGGGAGCTATATTCAATATCCTGGGATAAACCATAATAGAAAATAATGTAAAATTAATATATATGTGTATATATGCAAAACTACATTACTTTGCTGAACGGCAAAATTAATAGTTATAAATCAATTATATTTCAAAAAATGAAAATTTCCACTTTTAGCACCTGTTTCAACTATAAATACATATGCTACACTTCTCATATTACTAAATATTTTTTAAGTTTTTTCTATTTTATCCCTCATTTTTATTTAGAAACAAAGAACAAATTATAATAGCATATAAGCCCCACAAGGAAAGTGATTTTCTTTTTTGGTTTTTTATTTTCTTTTTCTACTATAGTTCTAATGCCTAGAAAAGAATCTGACGTCTACTAGCAACTCAACAAAAATTGGTTGACCAGAATTTTCAAACAATTATACAATCAGTTGTATAACAACAGTGGTTCTGCCAAAAGTAAGCTGTTGGTGAACAAGCAATCACCACTAGGTGACAGTATAAAACATTCATACCTTAACTAATGCACCGAAGTTCAAATGGGCTCATGAAAACAGAGGTGGCACTTTGGAATACACATAGCCTGACTTTGGAAAATCTAGGGGCACTTGTTATAAGAAAGCATTAACCCAAACATACAAGCCTACTCAGTGCTCATCTGTGACAACAGGATGAACATTGTAGGAATAGTATTGCTATTAGAAAAAATGAATGGTTTGGGCCTTAGACAGCTTTGTCTTTAGTACTGGTGGACAGAAGATGTGTAACAGGAAAAGCAGAGAATAACATGGAACCTGCTTAAGCCACAGGGACAGTATTTAGATATGCATTAACCAAAGATAACTCAAGGGTTCTAATGTTGAATGGAAGAGTAAGTCATGGCCAGGTTGAACAGTAGAGTAATATGTAAGGAATACTGGTACTATTTTTTTCTGTTTCTAAGAAACGAGGATACTGAAATGAGTGCTTGTCTAATGTCACACAGCTATTCTGATTCTAGAATTGCTGATTTGTGATACTACTTCAACCATCTCTTGCTTCTAAATTCTTAATAAAAATAAATATTGAATTTGAAATGCTGCCCTAAAATTGCCCAAATAATGGACTCTTTTTAAAACTCCTGAGAAAATCAGACCAGCAGCTAATTTTGTAGTGGCTCCATTGGTAAACTATCTGGGGGCAATGCAGGAGACCCAGGTTCAATTCCCTGGGTTTGGAAGATTCCCCTAGAGAAGGGCATGGCAAACCACTCTGGTATTCTTGCCTGAAGAATTACATGGACAGAGGAGTCTGGCAGGCCACAGTCCATAAGGTCACAAAGAGCTGGACATCACTAAGCGACTAACACTTTCACTTTCAAAATTAATTTTTAAGTTATTTTTGCTTAAGAACTTTGTTTTATATTATTTAAATTATATTACATGGATTTCATTCTCAGCTCTTAATAAGAGTTCTTACAATCTGGTCACTCTTTTAATGAGAAATTACAAACATGAGGGTGAAATTAGAATATTCTTTCACCTAAAAGTGCCTCTTCTTTAGTGGAAACACAGAGTCTATTTGGATAAAGTGTGTTTGACCTAGAACTTAAGTTTCCAGATATTCCTAGAGAGGTGGTTTCAATGCTATAGGCAATGCCTTTTCTTTGAAAGTTTCAAATGAATATGCTGAACTATAAAAAAAAAAGAAAGTTAATAAAACATAAAATATATTTCTAAGATTTACTATGGCCCATTAGTTTCTCCTAGATTATAATTGATTGCCTTAAGGAAGTTAATTACTTACAAATTAAATATTATTTTAATTAAACATCTCTGAGAGTCAAAGATCAATTGACAGGTAAGATTTGAAGTAGAAAATAATAATAAATTGATCATTATTTTAGGTCTTTTATTTTAAAATCTCAGTGTGTTTTTCTCAACTGTATTTTTTAAATATCAGTAAGGTTATTTGTGTCAGAAAAGATCATGTATGTATATGGAATTTTAAAGAATATTTGAATATAAAATAAATAACTAGTAAGAACATACTACATATAGTATAGGAAATTCTACTCAATAATCTGTAATCACCTACATGGGAAAAAAATCTACAAAACAGTGAATGTGATTCACTTTGCTATGCTCCTGAAATTAACACAACACTGTAAATGAACTATACTCCAACAAAAAAAATTTTTTTAAGAAATAAAGACAAAATAGCTTAAATTTAAAAAAACAAGCAAACAA
Organism: Tragelaphus eurycerus; assembly: GCA_935064755.1. NCBI lineage: Eukaryota > Metazoa > Chordata > Mammalia > Artiodactyla > Bovidae > Tragelaphus > Tragelaphus eurycerus. The sequence goes on along the minus strand of CAKXYN010000121.1, from coordinate 1,242,602 downwards.
ACAAAACTAGGGCCAATTCAAAACTCTGGTTGTGCCTGGTTAGGTATTACTCTACTATATGTTCACAACTGTCTCTCTATGAAATTACCAAATTCTCTGCTAATTGTATGAGGTTAAAATATTCTTTTTTTTATATGAATTTGATTTATTGGACCAATTAAGGACACTTTACTGTATAGTTTTATTATTTTTGTGCAGCGAACTCTCAAAGAGAAGATAAGGATGACTTAGTTTTACTGAAAGTAGTTCTGGCTTGGGGGCTTCCCTGGTGGCTCAGTTGGTAAAGAATCTGCCTGCAGCACAGGAGAGACCTGGGCTCAGTCCCTGGGTCTGGAAGATCCTCTGGAGAAGGAAATGGCAACCTGCTCCAGTATTCTTGCCTGAAAAATCCCATGGACAGAGGAGCCTGGTGAGCTACAGTCCATGAGGTTACAAGAGACGGACACAATTTAGGGACTAAATCACAATTACTGTCCTGCCTTAGGTCCTAATTGTGTTTGCTTGTTTGTTTGTTTTTTTAATTTTGTTTTTCTTTTTAAAAGAAATTTATTGGAGTATAGTTTATTTACAGTGTGTGTTAATTTCAGGTGTATAGCAAAGTGAATTAGTTATGCATATACATATATCCACTTTTAAATTTGGTTTTGGAGTCAGGCTGATGCTGGCTTCATAGAATGAGTTTGGAAGTGTTACTTCCTCTGCAGTTTTTTGGAATAGGGTAACCTTCTGATTAAACATAATAATATTATGTAATTTGACTATCTTTAATACTTACAAAGAATAATACATATACTAATGAAATGTGATAAATGGAAACATAGTTATTGGAAGGTTAAGATAAGTTAATTGTAAATACATGCTTTGATATACATCATGTAATCTATAACATAGTTATAACATTCTAATAAACTAAAATATAAATTATGTAAGCATTAAAAATGCTTGTTAAAAGATCAGTTCACATATTGCATTTTGAAAATTTACTTTCTGAAGGGTGTAGCAAATTACTAAAAGTAACCAAATGAATTATTAAGATATATCATTTACCAATAAAAATTAAAATTAGATATATACATATTATGTGATACAGGTCTATCTTGAAGTACACATGCAGAAAAACCATCCAAAGTAACTGAACAACTAAAAAGTATAGATTTTTAAAAAACATTACCAAATCTTTACCTTGCTATACCAACTGTTTATTTCCCAGTTCAGTTCAGTCACTCAGTCATGTCAGACTCTTTGCAACCCCATGGACTGTAGTATGCTCAGCCTTCTTCACAGTCTAGCTCTCACATCCATACATGACCACAGGAAAGACCATAGCCTTGACTAGGCAAACCTTTGTTGGTAAAGTAATGTCTCTGCTTTTGAACATGCTATCTAGGTTGGTCATAACTTTCCTTCCAAGGAGTGTCTTTTAATTTCATGGCTGCAGTCACCATCTGCAGTGATTTTGGAGCCCAGAAAAATAAAGTCTGACACTGTTTCCACTGTTTCTCCATCTATTTCCCATGTAGTGATGGGACTGGATGCCATGATTTTCGTTTTCTGAATGTTGAGCTTTAAGCCAACCTTTTCACTCTCCACTTTCACTTTCATCAAGAGGCTTTTGAGTTCCTCTTCACTTTCTGCCATAAGGGTGGTGTCATCTGCATATCTGAGGTTATTGATATTTCTCCCAGCAATCTTGATTCCAGCTTGTGTTTCTTCCAGTCCAGCATTTCTCATGATGTACTCTGCATATAAGTTAAATAAACAGGGTGACAATATACAGCCTTGACATACTCCTTTTCCTATTTGGAACCAGTCTGTTGATCCATGACCAGTTCTAACTGTTGCTTCCTGACCTGCATACAGATTTCTCAAGAGGCAGATCAGGTGGTCTGGTATTCCCATCTCTTTCAGAATTTTCCACAGTTTATTGTGATCTACACAGTCAAAGGCTTTGGCATAGTCAATAAAATAGAAATAGATGTTTTTCTGGAACTCTCTTGCTTTTTCCATGATCCAGCGGATGTTGGCAATTTGATCTCTGGTTCCTCTGCCTTTTCTAAATCCAGCTTGAACATCAGGAAGTTCACGGTTCACATATTGCTGAAGCCTGGCTTGGAGAATTTTGAGCATTACTTTACTAGCGTGTGAGATGAGTGCAATTGTGCGGTAGTTTGAGCACTCTTTGGCATTGCCTTTCTTTGGGATTGGGATGAAAACTGACCTTTTCCAATCTTGTGGTCACTGCTGAGTTTTCCAGATTTGCTGGCATATTGAGTGCAGCACTTTCACAGCATCATCTTTCAGGATTTGGAATAGCTCCACTGGAATTCCATCACCTCCACTAGCTTTGTTCGTAGTGATGCTTTCTAAGGCCCACTTGACTTCACATTCCAGGATATCTGGCTCTAGGTCAGTGATCACACCATCATGATTATCTGGGTCGTGAAGCTCTTTTTTGTACAGTTCTTCTGTGTATTCTTGCCACCTCTTCTTAATATCTTCTGCTTCTGTTAGGTCCACACCATTTCTGTCCTTTATCGAGCCCATCTTTGCATGAAATGTTCCTTTGGTATCTCTGATTTTCTTGAAGAGATCCCTAGTCTTCCGCATTCTGTTGTTTTCCTCTATTTCTTTGCATTGATCACTGAAGAAGGCTTTCTTATCTCTTCTTGCTATTCTTTGGAACTCTGCATTCAAATGTTTATATCTTTCCTTTTCTCCTTTGCTTTTCGCTTCTCTTCTTTTCGCAGCTATTTGCAAGACCTCCCCAGACAGCCAGTTTGCTTTTTTGCATTTCTTTTCCATGGAGATGGTCTTGATCCCTGTCTCCTGTACAATGTCACGAACCTCATTCCATAGTTCATCAGGCACTCTATCAGATCTAGGCCCTTAAATCTATTTCTCACTTCCACTGTATAATCACAAGGGATTTGATTTAGGTCATACCTGAATGGTCTAGTGGTTTTCCCTACTTTCTTCAATTTCAGTCTGAATTTGGCAATAAGGAGTTCATGGTCTGAGCCACAGTCAGCTCCTGGTCTTGTTTTTGCTGACTGTATAGAGCTTCTCCATCTTTGGCTGCAAAGAATATAATCAATCTGATTTCGGTGTTGACCATCTGGTGATGTCCATGTATAGAGTCTTCTCTTGTGTTGTTGGAAGAGGGTATTTGCTATGACCAGTGCATTTTCTTGGCAAAACTCTGTTAGTCTTTGCCCTGCTTCATTCCATATGCCGAGGCCACATTTGCCTGTTACTCCAGGTGTTTCTTGACTTCCTACTTTTGCATTCCAGTCCCCTATAATGAAAAGGACATCTTTTTTGGGTGTTAGTTCTCAAAGGTCTTGTAGGTCTTCATAGAACCGTTCAACTTCAGCTTCTTCAGCGTTACTGGTTGGGGCATAGACTTGGATTACTGTGACATTGAATGGTTTGCCTTGGAAGTGAACAGAGATCATTCTGTCGTTTTTGAGATTGCATCCAAGTACTGCACTTTGGACTCTTTTCTTGACCATGATGGCCACTCCATAGCTTTGATTAAATGAGCTTCTATTGGCAAAGTAATGTCTATGCTTTTTAATATGCTGTCTAGGATGGTCAGAGTTTTCTTCCAAGGAGCAAGCGTCTTTTAATTTCATGGCTGCAGTCACTATTTGCAGTGATTTTGGAGCCCCCAAAAATAAAGTCAGCTACTGTTCCCAACTGTTTCCCCATCTATTTGCCATGAAGTGATGGGACTGGATGCCATGATCTTCTTTTTCTGAATATTGAGTTTTAAGCCAAATTTTTCACTCTCCTCTTTCACTTTCATCAAGTGACTCTTTAGTTCTTCTTTGCTTTCTGCCATAAGGGTGGTGTCATCTGCATATCAGAGGTTATTGGTATTTCTCCTGGCAATCTTTATTCCAGCTTGTGCATCCAGCCTGGCATTTCGCATGATGTACTCTGCATTTAAGTTAAATAAGCAGGTGAAAATATATAGTCTTGATGTACTCCTTTCCCAATTTGGAACCAGTCTGTTGTTCCATATCTGGTTCTAACTGTTGCTGCTTGGCCTGCATACAGATTTCTCAGGAGACAGGTTAGGTGATGTGGTATTTCCACCTCTTGCAGAATTTTCCAGTTTGTTTTGGTCCACACAGTCAAAGGCTTTGGTGTAGTCAATAAAGCAGATGTAGACATTTTAATGTAACTCTCTTGCTTTTTTGATGATCCAGCGGATGTTCGTAATTTGATCTCTGGTTCCTCTGCCTTTTCTAAATCCAGCTCGAACATCTGGAAGTTCATGGTTCACGTAGTGTTGAAGCCTGGCTTGGAGAATTTTGAGCATTACTTTGCCAGCATGTGAGATGAATGCAATTGTGCGGTACTGTGAACTTTCTTTGGAATTGCCTTTCTTTGGGATTGGAATGAAAACTGACCTTTTCCAGTCTTGTGACAATGAAAACTGACCTTTTCCAGTCTTGTGACCACTGCAGAGTTTTCTAAATTTGCCGGCATATTGAGTGCATCATCTTTTAGGATTTGAAATAGCTCAACTGGAATTCCATCACTTCCACTAGTAGTGATGCTTCCTAAGGCCCAGTTGACTTCACATTCCAAGATATCTGGCTCTAGGTGAGTGATCATACCATTGTGGTTATCTGGGTCATGAAGATCTTTTTTGTATAGTTTTTCTGTATATTCTTGCCACAATTTTTTCTAAGATATACTTTAAGCCCTTTTTTGAATTTTGATTCAGAATTCATGCTTCTTGGATTTCCCTGGTGGTACCATGGATAAGAATCTGCCTGCCAGTGCATGCATCCAGATCCCTGGTCTGTGAAGATTACACATGCTGTGGATTGACTTATTGTATGTGCCAAATCTACTGAGCCTGCACGCTGTAGGCCCCACAAGCCACAATTACTGAACCCACATGTGCTAGAGCCAGCAAGTCTCAACTATCGTGCTTGCATGCTCCAATTCCTGAAGCCTGTGCACCTAGATCCTATGCTCAGCAACAAGAGAAGCCACTGCAATGAGAAGCCCTGTGCACCACAACTAGATAGTAGTTCAACTCCGCCAAACCCCCGCGCCCCCAACCCCGGCTCGCTTCAACTAGATAAAGCCCTTGCACAGCAAAGAAGACCCAACCCAACCAAAAAGAAAAAAGTTCGTGCTTCCTGCCTTTTTGCCCCTAAATCATCTGACATTTTGCAGAGACTTAGCTAGCATAAACAAGGCTCTACATTTTGAGATCCACCTTTCCCTCATGGTGTCATTTTTCTTGTTTTTCTAATTCTCTGTAGTTCTTACAATCAGAAAGTTAAATGTCAAGCCTTGACTTGATTCAGGTGTAGCATCCCAGGCAAAAATACTCTGTATGTCCTGTGATATATCAGCAGGAAGTATAAATGCCATATGGCCCACGGTTAATGCGACTACTTTACATCACATGGTCAAAATGTTGACTCCCAGGTCCCTCCGCTGTCAAGGATTTTCTTTTCCTGCCTATTGAAATTGGCAAGTGGTGTTTTAGCGTGACACTTTGATCTCAACAACATTTCCCCTAATGATTTTAGTCTCTAGTGATGATCTTATACTGAACTATTTTACTTAGGGTTATAAAAATGTCATTTTTGAATTCTATCATTTCATCTTCTTTTTTAATTAGCATTTTTAAACATCTGTATAAAAATAAGAGAACACTTTATCTCATGACCACAGGCTGAACTTCACTTCCTCCAAGAGTTATGCTAAATGCCTAACTTTGCCTTTAATTACAAACTTCAAGGATAAGTTAATCATCTCACTGGTAGCATGTCTCTCACTTTCTGACGCTACAGATTTTTTATACTAAGTGGTTACAGTCAATTATAGTCATTATTCTTTCTGATGCTTAAACTGTTCCCAAACTAGCTCCTGGGTCCTCATGACATGTCTCCCTTCGAGAGCTTGCTTGTTTTCTGGCACAAGATTATGTAGCAGGCTCACTGTGTACTTTCCCTAAGCCAGGCCTAAAAGAGCAGTCATTTCTCCAAAATAGTATTTAGAAACCACAATCTAGTCACAGGTGTGCTCATCAGATATTTTTAAAATAATGTTTAAATGCATGGCTGAGCTGGCACAGACATATGAGATTTTGGAGACATCTAGAGAGGTGAGAACATGATGTTGACTTATAGCTTTGGCTTTAATGAGCCACAGGCATGGAGAACAATCAAAATTACTGGTAGGGAGCACACAAAAGGAAGGTTGAATCAGAAACCCCCACATAGAATTAGGGGTGCTGAAAGGCAGTGCACTCTGTGTTGAAAGGGGGGAAAATATTACAGTGGAGCAGGGTAGGATATTTGCCTAATTTGACCATTAATCTATATAGAGTTGAAAGTAAAAAGAAAATTTCTCCCAGAAACTGCCCAAATATAAGTGAATCCTTATCTGAGATTGGGAATGAAATTACCTAATGCTAGCTATCTGGTCTACAAAATCCATAAGTCATATATTAAGTGATTCTTGGTCATTAGTGTCTGTATTCACCTGCAGAAACCAGAAACAAATCTTCTCTGAAGGGGAGACTTTTAAATCTCATCTTCACAAAATTCCCACAAAGAGGAAAATAACTACCATCAAAGAGAGGCAGAATTAGTAGGGAAAAAATTTTTTTTAACCTGCAAAATAATATACCAAGGATGGCAAATGTTGATATTATCACACAAGGAATATAAAACAATAGGCTTAAAGAAAAAAAAAAAAAAAAAAAGGCAAGGATATGACTACAGAACCCAGTCCAGGTTTGATGCAGGACACTGGATGCTTGGGGCTGGTGCACTGGGACGACCCAGAGGGATGGTACGGGGAGGGAGGAGGGAGGAGGGTTCAGGATGGGGAACACATGTATACCTGTGGCAGATTCATTTTGATATATGGCAAAACCAATACAATATTGTAAAGTTAAAAAATAAAAATAAATAAATAAATAAAACAAAATTTAAAAAAAAAAAAAGAACATAGATCATCAAAGTTGACCAGGTATAGTCTCCAAAATTTCAAAATAAAACTTTTGAAAATGAAAACTACTATCAGCAAAATGAAAAACTCAATAAATGGGCTAAAAACAAATTAGCTCCCATTAGCTAACTTGGAGAATTCATGAAGGAGAATATTGAATTTAACTCATTACCCAGAATGCAGCACAAAGTTATGAGTTATAAAGAAATGAAAATATGAAAGAAAAATAGATATTGAATATAAAGTACAAAGGTTATTCTATGTTTATTCAGAGTTCCTGAGAAACATGGAGAACAGGAGAAAAGGCAATAGCCAAAGTGATAATGGCTGGGAATTTTTGAGAACTGATAAAGACACCAATTCTGAGGCTAAGAAGGTCGAAAGAATTCCAACAGAATTACTAAAAAGAAAAAGACACCTAGACACAACACAGTAGCTACAGTGAAACTGCAGATTATTAAGGATAGACTTTAAAGCATTCAAAGAAAAAAAGACACTTTCTGTGAAGGAAAAACAAAACAGACAAGTTCTCAAAAGCAAAACTAGAAACCAGAAGACAGCGGAAAGGAGATTCAAAGAAGAAAAAGAGATAGCAGACAGAATTTCATCTTTATCCAAAACTATGATTTAGGAATGAATGTGATATACAGATGTTTGGCAAACAAACAAACAAAAATGAAGATGAAATAAACCTTAGTTTCAGACAAAAGCAAGCCAAAAGAAAATACTAAGAGAACAATGTGAATCAGTCAGTTCAATCACTCAGTTGTGTCCTACTCTTTGTGACCCATGGACTGCAGCACGCCTGGCTTCCCTGTCATTCACCAGCTCCCAGAGTTGTTCAAACACATGTCCATCAAGTCGGTGATGCTATCCAACTATCTCATCCTCTGTCATCCCCTTCTCCTCCTGCCTTCAACCTTTCCCAGCATCAGGGGCTTTTCCAATAAGTCAGTTCTTCACATCAGGTGGCCAAAGTATTGGAGTTTCAGCATCAGTCCTTCCAATGAATATTCAGGACTGATTTCCTTTAGAATGGACTAGTTTGATCTCCTTGCAGTCTAGGGGACTCTCAAAAGTCTTCTCCAACACCACAGTTCAAAAGCATCATTTCTTTAGCGCTTAGCTCTCTTTATAGTCTAACTCTCACATCCATACATAACTACTGGAAAAACCATAGCTTTGACTAGATGGGCCTTTGTCAGCAAAGTAATGTCTCTGCTTTTTAATATGCTGTCATAACTTCTCTTCATTTCCAAGGCAAACCATTCAATATCACAGAAATCCAAGTCTATGCCCCAACCAGTAATGCTGAAGAAGCTGAATTTGAATGGTTCTACGAAGACATACAAAACCTTCTAGAACTAACACCCAAGAAAGATGTCCTTTTCATCATAGGGGTCTGGAACGCAAAAGTAGGAAGTCAAGAGATACCTGGAGTAAAAGGCAAGTTTGGCCTTGGAGTACAAAATGAAACAGGGCAAAGGCTAACAGAGTTCTGCCAAGAGAATGCACTGGTCATAGCAAACACCCTCTTCCAACAACAAGGGAAGACTCTACACATGGACATCACCAGATGGTCAATACCAAAATGAGATTGATTATATTCTTTTCCGCCAATGATGGAGAAGCTCTATACAGTCAGCAAAGACAAGACCAGGAGCTAACTGTGGCTCAGATAATGAACTCTTTATTGAAAATTTAGACTTAAATTGAAGAAAGTAGGGGAAACCACTAGACCATTCAGGTATGATCTAAATCAAATCCATTATGATTATACGGTGGAAGTGAGAAATAGATTCAAGGGATTAGATCTGATACACAGAGTACCTGAAGAACTATGGACAGATGTTCACGACATTGTACAGGAGGAAGGGATCAAGATCATTCCCCAAAAAGAGGAATGCAAAAAGGCAAAATGGTTGCCAGAAGAGGCCTTACAAATAGCTGAGAAAAGAAGAAAAGTAAAAAGCAAAGGAGAAAGGTAAAGATACACCCATTTGACTGCAGAGTTCCAAAGAATAGCAAGAAGAAATAAGAAAGCCTTCCTAAATGATCCATGCAAAGAAATAGAGGAAAACAATAGAATGGGAAAAACTAGAGATCTCTTCAAGAAAATTAGAAATTCCAAGGGAATATTTCGGGGAAGGCAATGGCACCCCACCCCAGTACTTTTGCCTGGAAAATCCCATGGACGGAGGAGCCTGGTAGGCTCCAGTCCATGGGGTCGCTAAGAGTCGGACACGACTGAGCGGCTTCACTTTCACTTTTCGCTTTCATGCATTGGAGAAGGAAATGGCAACCCACTCCAGTGTTCTTGCCTGGAGAATCCCAGGGACAGGGGAGCCTGGTGAGCTTCCATCTGTGGGGTTGCACAGAGTCGGACACGACTGAAGCAACTTAGCAAGGGAATATTTTATGCAAAGATGGGCACAATAAAGGACAGAAATGGTATGGACCTAACAGAAGCAGAAGATATTAAGAAGAGGTGGCAAGAATACACAGAAGAAGTATACAAAAAAGATCTTCATGACCCAGATAACCACGATGGTATGTATGATCACACTCCTAGAGCCAGACATCCTGGAATGTGAAGTCAAGTGAATCTTAGGAAACATCACTACAAACAAAGCTAGTGAAGGTGATGGAATTCCAATTGAGCTATTTCAAATCCTAAAAGATGATACTTTAACAGCATTATCTTTTAGGATTTGAAATAGCTAATATGCTAAAGCTAAATATGCCAGCAAATTTGCAAAACTCAACTGTGGCCACAAGACTGGAAAAGGTCAGTTTTCATTCCAATCCCAAAGAAAGGCAATGCCAAAGAAAGTTCAAAGTACCACAAAATTGCACTCATCTCACATGCTAGCACAGTAATGCTCAAAATTCTCCAAACCAGGCTCCAACAATACATGAACCGTGAACTTCCAGATGTTCAAGCTGGATTTAGAAAAGGCAGAGGAACCAGAGATCAAATTGCCAACATCCGTTGGATCATGGAAAAAGCAAAAGAGTTCCAGAAACACTCCTTCTGCTTTATTGACTATGCCAAAGCCTTTGACTATGTGTATCACAACAAACTGGAAAATTCAAGAGATGAGAATACCAGACCACCTGAGTGGCCTCCTGAGAAATCTGTATGCAGGTCCAGAAGCAACAGTAAGAACCAGATATGGAACAACAGACTGGTTCCAAATAGGAAAAGGAGTACATCAAGGCTATATATTGTCATCTGCTTACTTAACTTATATGCAGAGTACATCATGAGAAATGCTGGACTGGATGAAGCACAAGCTGGAATCAAGATTGCTGGGAGAAATATCAATAACCTCAGATATGCAGATGGCACCACCCTTATGGCAGAAAGCAAAGAACTAAAGAACCTCTTGATGAAAGTGAAAGAGGAGAGTGGAAAAGCTGGCTTAAAAACACTCAAACAATGAAGATCATGGCATCTAATCCTATCACTTCATAGCAAATAGATGTAGAAGTAATGGAAACAATAAGAGACTTTATTTACTTGGGCTCCAAAATCACTGCAGATGGTGATGGCAGCCATGAAATGGAAAAAAAAAATGTGAATATACTTCAGGAATAAGTGGTTTCTAGAGAGGGGGACAACAACTAGCCTTGATCATTCGCTGAACCTTTAGAAATATGCTATTAAATAACTCTTCAGTCAATGATTAAATCCTGAAGGAAACAGAAAAATATATTGGGGCAATGATAATATCACTACATATCAAAAATATGGGATGCAGTAAAGATTTATTCAGAGGAACATCTGTGGACTTAATGTTCTTATATTGATAAGAAGAAAAGCTGGAAATTAATAACATTCCAATTAAATATGCTAGAAAAATAACAACAGAATAAATTAGAATAGAGGTCAAGAAGGAAGAAAAAAGGGAAATAAGAAAGCTCCGAAATTAATGAAAAATAAGAACAGTATTATTTTATATGGATAATACTTATTAGAAAAGACCGATAATCTGATTATCACCAGGTGTTACTAATTAAGAGGCAGAACAGTCATCAGAAATTTGAAATAGATAACAAATTTGTTACTATAACAAATATATTTCAATATACTCAGTTTCCAGTGTTATCCTGTATGTTTTATTTTATGCATTTAAAAATATTAATTCATAAAAGGTTCATAAGTGTTATCAGACTACCAAAGGTATTCATGGTACAAAAGACTTATAAATTATTGGTGTAATTTAAATATTGAGTTAAAGAGTTTTAGGGCTATTATCTTCTTCTCTATCTGGAAGGCTAAGATACTTGAGCATTTTTTATCATTGCTTTAAGACTTGCTGGAGAGATGGAAAGCAGGACAAAGTAAGAGAAAGAAATGGGAAAATGAATGAGTAGACAGTTAGATATCCATATCTATAAAATCTTGGCCTATTGTCTTGAAAACACATTGACTGTATATATTAGTTCATTTTGGGTTTAAAATCTCAGATTTTTTTTAATTAAATTTTATTTTGTTTAAATTTACAATATTGTATTGCTTTTGCCATACATTAAGATGGATCCGCCACCAGTATAGACGTGCTCCCCATCCTGAACCCTCCTCCCCCACTCCCTCCCCATACCATCCCTCCGGGTCGTCCCAGTGCACCAGCCCCAGGCATCCATTATCCGGCATCGTACCTGGACTGGCGACTCGTTTCAGATATGATATTATACATATTTCAATGCTATTCTCCCAAATCATCCCGCCCTCTCCCGGTCCCAGAGTCCAAAAGTCTGTTCTATACATCAGTGTCTCTTTTGCTGTCTCGTAAACGGGGTTATTGTTACCATCTTTCTAAATTCCATATATATGCGTTATTGCTTTCTCTTAGCAGTATATTGTCCTGTTTAAGGCACTAAACTTACTGAATACAGCCACTTATAGAATTTTCCAATATCTATATGTACTTTCCTTTTGATTAATGAAAATCTATTATATACTCATCAGGACTTCCAGTGAAAGATGTCAGATTTATGCAAACAACTCTGTCCACTTTCTCTTTAGATATATATGTGTATGTGTATATATATATACATATATATGCATGTGTGTGTATATATATATGTGTGTGTGTATATATATATGTGTGTGTATATATATATATATGTGTGTGTGTGTATATATATACACACACACACATATATCTATGGCTTCCCTGGTGGCTCAGTTTGTAAAGAATCTACCTGCAACACAAGAGACCTGGGTTCAATCCCCCATTTGGGAAGATCTCCTGGAGAAGGGCATGGCAAATGACTGCAGTATTCTTTCCTGGAAAATACCCATGGACAGAAGAGCCTGGTGGGCTACAGTCCATGAGGTCACAAAGAGTTGGACATGATTGAGCAACTAAGCATATACATATACATATGTACATACACACACATATACATGTACACACACACACACACACACACACACACATATACAGACATACACTCATAGTCAAAGCTGTGGTTTTTCCCCCATAGTTATGTATGGATGTGAGAGTGGACATGAAGACTGAGCACCAAAAAATTGATGCTTTCTAACTGTGGTGATGGAGAAGACTCTTGAGAGTCCCTTAGACAGAAAGGAGATCAAACGAGTTGATCCTAAAGGAAATCAACCCTGAATATTCATTGGAAGGACTGGTGCTGCAACTGAAGCTCCAATACTTTGGCCACCTGATGTGAAGAGCTGACTCATTGGAAAAGACCCTGATGCTGGGAAAGACTGAGGGTGGGAGGAGAAAGGGATGACAGAGGATGAGATGGTTGGATGGCATCACTGACTCAATGGATACTAGTTTGAGCAAACTCAGGGAGACAGTGAAGGACAGGGAAGCCTGGTATGATGCAGGTCATGGGGTCACAGAGTCGGACATGATTTAGCAATGGAACAACAACAAATATACACATACACATAATTATGTGGATATGTATGTTTTTAATGAAAATCACAATATTTAAAAATAAAAAAGTGAGCCATCAGTATAGAAGAAAGCTTGATGGAAACCTAGCTAATAAAAAGAATCAGACTGAAGGGTAAAACAGGATGGAGAAACCTTAGACCTAAACACTAAATGAGAGTTCTGTCCCCAAGATAACCGAGGACTAGCTCCAAATTCCAACTCAACAAGGACAAAAAGCTGGAATGGACTGCTTAATTAAGATGCTTAAGAAATAATGTTTTAATTAACTAAGCCAACTCAGAGCAAAATAACTTTCTAAAAGAAGGAGTTGTTCTGCGTGGGGAATAAACCTACCATTCCTATAGGAGCCCAAGAGAGAGGCTAGGAGAATGGATTTAGATAGACACAGCAGATGCTGAGGACAGAAAGAGGAGAAACAGCTCTAAAAAAATATACTCACTAAAGAGTTTTAATCTGTGCTTTCCTGGTGGCTCAGACAGTAAAGAATCTGCCTGCGATGCAGAAGACCCAGGTTCGATCCCTAGGTTGGGAAGATGCCCTGAGGAAGGGAATGGCTACACACTTCAGTATTCTTGCCTGGAGAATTTCATGGACAGAGGAGACTCGTGGACTATAGTCCATGGGGTTGGGTCACAAGAAGTCAGACAGGACTGAGCAACTAACACTTTCACTTTCAAAGTCTGCTTTATTTGCCTAATTATGCAAGTCCGCAGTCACCTAGAAGTGTTCACGCTTACAAAGCAGTAGTAACTGACATCTTCTCTATTTAAATGGATCATTAATCTTTCTAATCCTTTATTCAATAAATACAGATTTTTATCTAAGGATCACCACACATTGGAGGAAGACCAAAAATGGTAAAAATCACAATGAATAAAACAAAAAAATAAACCTATAAGAAACAGAAATAATTTCAGAACAAAAAAGAAAGTTAAAAATATTCCACTTGTTTATTCGGAGAAGTTTAAGAGGATATTGCATCCAGAAAACAAGGATAGACTGTTATTTCTTTAAAAAGGGAATTACCAGAGAATAAATTTGTGGAATTAAAAAATATCTGATTATGGAGTGTTAGTCAATGAACTGAATAAAGGAATAATCCAGTTAAGATCAAGGTTAGTATTGGAAATATTATGTTTAAGAAATTTCTCATACTGCAGAATATAATTGTTATATATAAATATATTTTAGTTATATATAATACACATATGTAATTTTTTTCTTTACAACATTGAGGTTCAATTCCAGAATGCCAGGCATTCTTAGAGGGAGTCAGTGACTAGTGAAGGGAAGGAAATAAAGAAATAATGCAAATATTTTTAACTTAAGGACTTATCAGATATTGAGCTGGGCAGCAGAATCAAGCATTTCAGTGAATGAAATATCAATACATTTCAGTGAAATTTCAGGGCTTCAAGGATTCAGAGGAAATCAAGAAAACTTCCACGGAAGAGACAATAAAAAAAGATATGTACAACAAATGACATCAAACTGATTTCACCAAAATTAGAGGCTCAAAGACAGTGGAAAATGTGATCAAATTTGAGTGGAAAATGATTTGAAATGATAATTCTACATGTAGTAAATCTATCAATCAAACAAGAAAATAGATACATTTTTAAGATAAAAGGACTGAGAAGGTTTATGGATCATCACTACTTACTATGAATGCTTGGAAAACAGCAAAATAAATAAAAACAAATGCAAGGGAAAGAAAGCCATGAGAGAAGAAGGCATCAGCCTGAATATGAACCAGAAGAATGGTCCTTAACCCTATCCAAACATTAAAATCAGTTCTGGAGCTTTCAAAAGTACTATTTTAACAAAGAGAAGGTCATCTGGGATGTTTGTGATGTACTTAACCATACACAGATGTGTTCACTTTATAATATTTAGTCACAAAAATACACATACCTAATTTCTCCGCCAAAGTATTGGAGCTGACGCTGAAGCTCCAATACTTTGGCCAACCAATCCAAAGAGCTGACTCATTAGAAAAGACCCTGATGCTGAGAAAGATTGAAGGCAGGAGGAAAAGGGGACAACAGAGGGCGAGATGGTTGGATGGCATTACCAACTCAATGGACCGGAGTTTGAGCAAGCTCCGAGAGATAGAGAAGGACAGGGAAACCTGGCGTTATGCAGTCCATGGGATCGCTAGGAGTCAGACATGACTGAGCAACTGAACAACAACAAATTTCTCCCCCAGCCTTATTAAGTCAGAAAATCTAGGGGTTGGGTATAAGAGTGGGCATATTTTAAAGAGCCTCCAGTCATTATAATTTGCATCCTAAATTGAAACACTGCCTCCAAAAGAAGGTGAATTGCAAACAGATTAGTATTTTTGAACCCCTGGTGCAGAGGTTAAGTTAATCATGCTCCTTAATTCATACTACATTAAATACTCCCCTGTTTGATTCTTTTATTAATTTACATATTCCTTTATTGTCTTCCCATAATCCCATTTTCCATTCTTCCCAACCATCCTATTGTTGTTGGGTTTTTTTTTTTTGGAATTTTGAAGACTTTTTTTTAAAATTTTATTTTGCTTAACTTTACAATATTGTATTGTTTTTGCCATACATCAAAATGAATCCGCCACAAGTATACATGTGTTCCCCATCCTGAACCCTCCTCCCTCCTCCCTCCCATTGTTTTTAATGCATACCCTTTTGGTTGTATTTTTATGAACTATTGGTTATGCCTGTAATTTTAATTTGTTTAAAAGGCATTGTGTTTGATAATTACTAATTATAATAATTATAATATCTTGTTATTTTAGATAGTTATTGTCTTATAAACTATCAATATAATGGCTAACATCAAAATGAACTTCAAAACAAAAACTATTTTAGAATATTTAGTTTTAGAGAATAGAACTGGACAAAGGAATAGAGATCTTTCATTTTACTAGGCACTAATTGCCGTCTATGGGGTCTCACAGAGTCGGACACTACTGAAGCGACCTAGCAGCAACAGAATTTTCAAGATAACTCTTTCTCTGAAAGATTAACTCCTTTTATTTTGGAAGGCATGTATACCACTGAAATTTCATTCTTATTCTTCTTCTGAATTTTTAGTTTGACTATTATAGGACTTTGATTTATTAGTGCCATGCTTTGGACTAATTCTCACGTTTGTACTTAGCATGGCACAGCATACTTTCATGGAATGGTTGTAGGCGCCTGTACTATATGTGAAAATGTTTTTACAAGTGATAGTTTTCTCTGATGCATTGCTTTGCTGAAAAAATTCAGCTTTCAGCCAACAAATTTGTGATCTCTCGAAAACAGCTTATTAAAAATGTGGCTCTGTCATTGGACAAGTATCATAATTTGACCTGAAATAACAGCACATATAACTTGTGTATATATACACCAGTAAAAACACACAAGAATGCATTTAAACAAATTGTATCTAAAATATATCTAAATAGTAAAGAATATGTGAAAGCAGGCAAAAAACATAAAAGATGTAGAAAGACAAACTCTTCAAATATCTATAAAAGTATGAGCTCTCATGACCTATGTATAATGGTAAGATAAATTCTTCCATCCTTCAGATACCAAAATATTAATAAGAGCATCTAGCTGCCATTGGCAGAGACAGCTGCTACTTAGCCAGGGAAGCCTTAGGAACTGGCTAGGGGGATCAGCACCAAGCTGAACCCCCAACAAAAGGAAAAGGCAATTTTATATATCATTCTGTTTGTGAGGTTCTTCTCAAAAGACCTATGAAACCAAAAACTTAGAATGTCAAGACCATGCTGTGGTATGATATGGAAGGCTAAATAAAAGAAAAATTTTATAATATACAACAAAAACAGACATAAGCATATACATATCTCTCTGAAAACATGGGAGTTCTCATTAATGGAAATTGATATCTTAATTTTGATGGTTTCCCTGGTTGCTCAGGGGTAAAGAATCCACCTGCAAGGCAGGAGATGTGGGTCCCCTTGCTGGGTTGGAAAGATACCCTGGAGAAGGAAATAGCAACCCACTCCAGTATTCTTGCCTGGGAATTCCCATGGACAGAGGAGCCTGGAGAGCTACATGAGATCGCAAGAGAGTTGGACATGACTTAGTGACTAAAAAACAATATCTTAATTTTACCCATTTATTACTATTTGTTAATAGTCCTCACTGGTGAAGAAATGAAGATGGCATGCATCTTTGAAACCTGCAGTACTGTTTCACTGGAAACAGAAGCTGAGTGTGTGGTCACAGCATAGTTATAAGCACACAAATATACATGCATAGACACAGAAGTCATGGTCCATGTAAAAAAGTATTTGGGGCAAAATTGATGACCCTATTACCAACCTATATATCCTATTACAGAGAATAAAGAATGAAGTCTTGCACTAATTCTAAAAGATATTTGCACTCCAGTGTTCATGGAAGCATTATTTACAATTGCATAGAAATGGAAGCAACCTAAGCATCTAACAACAGATGATTGGATAAATAAGGTGTGGTATAAATATATACTACTCAGCCATCAGAAATGAATTTTTACATTTACAGAAACATGGATGGACTTGGGGGGCATTATGCTAAGTGAAATAAGTCAGAAAGAAAGACAAATGCTATATGATATCACTTATATGTAGAATCTAAAAAAAAATACTATAAACTAGTGAATAGAACAAAAAGACTCACAGATACAGATAACAAACTAGTGGTTACCAGTGGGGAGAGGGAAGAGGGGTAAATAACACAGGAGTAGCAGAGTAACAGGTACAAACTATTAGGTATAGAATAAACTACAAGGATATATTTGACAATAAAGGCAATATAGCCAATATTTTATAATAAGTATAATTGTAATATAACCTTTAAAACTGTGAATCACTGCACTGTACACCTATAATTTATGCTGTACAGAAACTATACTTCAATTTAAAAAAAGAGCCAAGATATGTAAACAACCTAAGTGTTCACCAATTAACAGATATAAAAATATTATGTGTGTATATACACACACACACATTATTCAGCCATAATAAAGAAGAAAAAAATGGAATACATATATATATAGATAGATATCCTTATACTACTTTATTTCATTTGATCCTAGTAACCCTGAAAGATAAACAGAATCAATGTTGAGTATTTCCATGTTAAAAGTAAAGGAACTAAGAGTGAAATAAATCAAATGACTTGCGCAGGGTCCCACAGCTAGGGTCAGAATAAGACATGGAGCCAGACCATCAGAGTCAATATGACTCTGCTTGTATGATTTCTCTTATGACTTCAAGCAACCACAGGAAGTCACTGTGGTTTATCTATATTTACAAGGTAGTTGCTAGTTCTCTGCTATCTTAGAAATATCATCCTTGAGTATGATACCCACACTGCAAAATAATTGCCCCCAAAGATATCCCTGTCATAATCCTTAGAATTTGTGAATCTGTTAAGGTTACAGGACAAACGGAAATTCAGGTTGCTATGCAGCTGAACTTAAAGCTTCAGAGATCATCCAAATTCAGTGAATGAGCCCAGTGAAATCATAAGAAGATTTAAAAGTGAAAGAGGAAGGCAGAAAAAGAATCAGCTGGGAGATGTAGCTGTGGGAAAATAGATACATTGTCATTGGCTCTAAAGAAGTTGGAAGGAAACCACCATCCAAGGGATATGCACCACCTCTAGTAACTGGACAAGGCAAACAGATTCTCCCCTAAAACCTCCAGAAATGGACCTCGCCCTGCCAACACCTTGATTTTAACCAGGTAGACTCATGCTGGACTTTATCTATAGAACTATAAGATAAATTTGTTCTGTTTATGCTGCAAAGTTGGTGTTAATTTGTTACTGCAGCAATAATGATCAAATACATAGACCTTATTACTTTACAATGGCAAATGCTTACTTCTTGATCAAATATCTGAGGTCAGCAAAGTCAGCTGTGGCTCTGATAGGTTCTGTTTGGTTCTTCTCTGTTAGTTTTCTCATTTTGGAACCCAATTCAAAGACAACTACTGTCTGGGTCGTGTTCAAGTCAAGGGTGGGCATAAAAGGAACAAAACCAACACTAAATGAGCATATTTGAAGATGTGCTCTGATGTGGAGTTCAGTTGGCCCTTGTATGGTGGACCCAGAATCCATGGATATAGGCGGCCAACTGTATTAATACTACCCATTTTATACAAAGAACTTGAACATCTTTGGATTTTTATATCTGAGAGAGTCCTGGAACCAACTCCTAGTGGATACAAAGGAACGACTGCATATTACACCTGCTCACTTTCCATCAGCCAAAACAAATCACATGACCAAACCAAAAGTAATGGAATGAGAAAGATATGGCTTACTCAGCAGAAATGAAAGGAAAATGTAATTGGTAAATATATAATGTGTCACAGACATAAAGAACAATGTATTTAGGGTATGAGATTTAAGCTAAATTTTCCCATTTACCTTTTCCTAAGCTAAACTGTGGGCAGGAATCCCTCAGAAGAAATGGAGTGGCCATCATGGTCAACAAAAGAGGCCGAAATGCAGTACTTGGATGCAATCTCAAAAACGACAGAATGATCTCTGTTCGTTTCCAAGGCAAACCATTCAATGTCACAGTAATCCAAGTCTATGCCCCAACCAGTAATGCTGAAGAAGCTGAAGTTGAACGGTTCTATGAAGACCTACAAGACCTTTGAGAACTAACACCCAAAAAAGATGTCCTTTTCATTATAGGGGACTGGAATGCAAAAGTAGGAAGTCAAGAAACACCTGGAGTAACAGGCAAATTTGGCCTTGGAATACGGAATGAAACAGGGCAAAGACTAACAGAGTTTTGCCAAGAAAATGCACTGGTCATAGCAAATACCCTCTTCCAACAACACAAGAGAAGACTTTATACATGGACATCACCAGATGGTCAACACCAAAATCAGATCGATTATATTCTTTGCAGCCAAAGATGGAGAAGCTCTATCCAATCAGCAAAAACAAGACCAGGAGCTGACTGTGGCTCAGACCATGAACTCCTTATTGCCAAATTCAGACTGAAATTGAAGAAAGTAGGGAAAACCACTAGACCATTCAGGTATGACCTAAATCAAATCCCTTATGATTATACAGTGGAAGTGAGAAATAGATTTAAGGGCCTAGATCTGATAGAGTGCCTGATGAACTATGGAATGAGGTTCGTGACATTGTACAGGAGATAGGGATCAAGACCATCCCCAAGAAAAAGAAATGCAAAAAAGCAAAATGGCTGTCTGGGGAGGCCTTGCAAATAGCTGCAAAAAGAAGAGAAGTGAAAAGCAAAGGAGAAAAGGAAAGATATACCCATCTGAATGCAGAGTTCCAAAGAATAGCAAGAAGAGATAAGAAAGCCTTCTTCAGCGATCAATGCAAAGAAATAGAGGAAAACAACAGAATGGGAAAGACTAAGGATCTCTTCAAGAAAATCAGAGATACCAAAGGAACATTTCATGCAAAGATGGGCTCGATAAAGGACAGAAATGGTATGGACCTAACGGAAGCAGAAGATATTAAGAAGAGGTGGCAAGAATACACAGAAGAACTGTACAAAAAAGAGCTTCACGACCCAGATAATCATGATGGTGTGATCACTGACCTAGAGCCAGATATCCTGGAATGTGAAGTCAAGTGGGCCTTAGAAAGCATCACTACGAACAAAGCTAGTGGAGGTGATGGAATTCCAGTGGAGCTATTCCAAATCCTGAAAGATGATGCTGTGAAAGTGCTGCACTCAATATGCCAGCAAATCTGGAAAACTCAGCAGTGGCCACAAGATTGGAAAAGGTCAGTTTTCATCCCAATCCCAAAGAAAGGCAATGCCAAAGAGTGCTCAAACTACCGCACAATTGCACTCATCTCGCACGCTAGTAAAGTAATGCTCAAAATTCTCCAAGCCAGGCTTCAGCAATATGTGAACCGTGAACTTCCTGATGTTCAAGCTGGATTTAGAAAAGGCAGAGGAACGAGAGATCAAATTGCCAACATCCGCTGGATTATCGAAAAAGCAAGAGAGTTCCAGAAAAACATCTATTTCTGCTTTATTGACTATGCCAAAGCCTTTGACTGTGTAGATCACAATAAACTGTGGAAAATTCTGAGAGAGATGGGAATACCAGACCACCTGATCTGCCTCTTGAGAAATCTGTATGCAGGTCAGGAAGCAACAGTTAGAACTGGTCATGGAACAACAGACTGGTTCCAAATAGGAAAAGGAGTACGTCAAGGCTGTATATTGTCACCGTGTTTATTTAACTTATATGCAGAGTACATCATGAGAAATGCTGGACTGGAAGAAACACAAGTTGGAATCAAGATTCTGGGAGAAATATCAATAACCTCAGATATGCAGATGACACCACCCTTATGGCAGAAAGTGAAGAGGATCTAAAAAGCCTCTTGATGAAAGTGAAAGTGGAGAGTGAAAAGGTTGGCTTAAAGTTCAACATTCAGAAAACGAAGATCATTGCATCTGGTCCCATCACTACATGGGAAATAGATGGAGAAACAGTGGAAACAGTGTCAGACTTTATTTTTCTGGGCTCCAAAATCACTGCAGATGGTGACTGCAGCCATGAAATTAAAAGACGCTTATTCCTTGGAAGGAAGGTTATGACCAACCTAGATAGCATATTCAAAAGCAGAGACATCACTTTGCCAACAAAGGTTCGCCTAGTCAAGGCTATGGTCTTTCCTGTGGTCATGTATGGATGTGAGAGCTGGACTGTGAAGAAGGCTGAGCGCCGAAGAATAGATGCTTTTGAACTGTGGTGTTGGAGAAGACTCTTGAGAGTCCCTTGGACTGCAAGGAGATCCAACCGGTCCATTCTGAAGGAGATCAGACCTGGGATTTCTTTGGAGGGAATGATGCTCAAGCTGAAACTCCAGTACTTTGGCCACCTCATGCGAAGAGTTGACTCATTGGAGAAGACTCTGATGCTGGGAGGGATTGAGGGCAGGAGGAGAAGGGGACGACAGAGGATGAGATGGCTGGATGGCATCACTGACTCGATGGATGTGAGTCTGAGTGACCTCCGAGAGCTGGTGATGGATAGGGAGGCCTGGCGTGCTGCGGTTCATGGGGTCGCAAGGAGTCGGACACGACTGAGCGACTGATCTGAAGCTAAAGAAGGGGCCTCTCAGGTGGCTCGTTGGGTAAAGAATCCACTCCAGCGTTCTTACCTGGAGAATCCCATGGACAGAGGAGCCTGGTGGGCTACAGTCCATAGAGCAGCAAAGAGTCAGACACAACCGAAGTGAGTGAGAGAATGCATGCTTGTGCACACACAAACACACACAAAGCTGAAGAAGGGTAAAACAATGTGTTCTGGTGACTATTTTTTTCAATTTTTTTTCTCTTTATTAACTCTTGCTTGGAATGATCTTGGAGGCACTGACTGTCAGAGATGATGAGCAGCTAGAAATTGCCCTCCACACTAAATTTTGGTAGCTTGACTAACTTTAAATAGGTCTTGCCAGAAAAAGATTTTAATAGCAAATGGCAAAGGATCAATAGCAGATTAAAAAAAAAAAAAAAAAAGCTTCAGGTAATATTCTCCTGAGCCTTAAAAATTAAAAAAAAAAGGTTGGTGACAGAGATATCCTTAAGAAGAAAATCGCTGAGAACAAAAACACTGAATCCATATGTACTTTAAATGTTTTAAAGAAAGGATGCACCTTATCATCAAATATGTGTGGAAGAAAATGAGACATAAGATATTTAGAATTTACTTTGGATACAGTTATACAATTCCATGGACTTACGTTTGCCATCAGTTGGTCTCCCAACATCCCATTTTCTATCACAATCACCAGAGGCAACAGAGCCTCCAAAGGGTTAAAAGAAGGGGACTATCAGCCCCTAGCCATGCGCTCAGCTCACTGGACCCACCTCCCTGCCTCTTTGTGTTTACAGGATTTTATTTGCATAGAAGATCTGCAGGAGTTCTGGATGGTAGTGGCTCAGCTGTGGGCAGAGTTTAGGGTTCCTTTGACCTTCCTCATGCTGGAAGCTGTAGTCCTTGCTTTGTCTCAGATATGGAGAACAGGCTCAAAAAGTTGTTTTGAAAGCCTTGGCCACCTGGGGATTCCTGTCCTGTAAGTGGGATAGGAGGCAGTTCCGAGTCAGATTCACCTGATGGGTGAAGAACCTCCTCCATTTCCATCCAGCAAGGGTAGCCAGTTGTCCAAACAAGACAAAGGTCAAGTATCTCAGGCTGTCATTCTCATCATCAAGCAAAGCCCTGGTCTGGAGGATGATATCTAAGAAGAAGGAGCTCAGGCTTTTCCCCTGCATCTTGCCCAGGATGATGGTGTCAGGATCCTCATGCTCTGGTGGATGACTTCAGAACTCACGGGGTCATCCAGACCATGCACCAGCAGGTCTAGAACAATCTTCTTATACTTTCTTGCCTTGTCCAGGGTCTCACAGGTCATGATTCCCAGGCCTCTCATCGCCATATAACACTTTTTAACACTGGGGTCCCAGGCTGTCTCTGCCAAGATGAAAAACACATTCTTCAGAGGTTCCTGCTTCTGGTGCCTCAGATTCCAAGAGACCTTGGAAAAGAAAGACACCACTGATGTCCTTTTCTTCTTGGGCTGGGTGGTGGGGCTGGCCCCGTATTATTCTCCTTGTTTGGTCCATGGAATTGCGGTCATGTGGTGATGCGGCAGGTGTGGCCAGAGCACAGGTCACCATGCCGCGCGCAGAGCTGCTGTTCCCCAGGTAGCAGCCAGATAGGATGACTTGGCTCAATTTTCTCAGCTGTGAATTCCTGAGCAGGGTGATAAGGCTTCCTCCTCAGAACTCATCCTAGTGAAAGAAGAAGTGATCACTTCCAGGAACATCACTGTCCTTTAAACAAGCTCGGGGCTGGATGTCAGTTGCATTTTGCCCTTGAAAGATGAGACATAGAGCAGATTGGCGTTTTATCACGAGTGGGAAATACATAAGTGAAGTCGTTTAGTAGTGTCCGACTCTTTGTGACCCCACAGACTGTAGCCCACAAGGCTCCTCTGTCCACTGGATTCTCCAGGCAAGAGCACCAGAGTGGATTGCCATTTCCTTCTCCAGAGATCTTCCAACCCAGGGATCGAACTCGGGTTTCCTGCATTGTAGGCAGACGCTCAACCATCTGAGCCACCAGGGAAGTCCCTAATAAGGACTTTTTTGGCTATCTGTCCCTGATAGTTGCCAGAGATCTATTACAGGCCGTGCTGTTTTACAAACTTTGAAAATTCTTGTGTTAGTTTCCTGTTTCTCCAAGGGCCCAGGGAGAGAGCCTCTGGTGACTATTTTTAATGATTCCTCAGAGACAAAGTGTGACTGTTTTTAACAAAAAAATAGTACAAAAAGATTGCTAGCTACACATGCTTTTGTAATTCTGGCTTCCAGATTAAAGTGAACCTACATGTAAATATGGTTCTGCACTTAAACTTCCTTTCCCTCTACATAATTTTCACTCAACACATATTCCCCTGCCAGGTACTGTTGTAAACACAGGATAGAGTACCTTGCTGCAGAGAAGAATATAACAAATGAGGGTAGGGTGAGGGGGATCTTATGAGGTTGATCCAAGGCAATGGATGCAGCAAGTGTTAGTCACTCAGTTGTTTCTGACTCTTTGCAACCCTAAGGACTGTAGCCTGCCAGGCTCCTCTGTCCATGCAGTTTCCCAGGCAAGAATACTGGAGTGGGTTGCCATAGTGAATTTAATGTGGTTTTATCTTTCATACCAGTTTCACGGCTTCCCTGGTGGCTCAGACGGTAAAGCGTCTGCCTGCAATGTGGGAGACCCGGGTTCAATCCCTGGATCAGATCCCCTGGAGAAGGAAATGGCAACCCACTCCAGTATTTTTGCCTGGAAAATTCCATAGACTGAGGAGACTGGTAGGCTACAGTCCATAGGCTCGCAAAGAGTCCGACATGACAGACCGATTTCACTTCCACTTTCATGGTTTGTCGATTCATTTTCATGGCAGTGCCTCTTTCCCTACACTAACCTGTAACATCAGGAACTCATGCCGTTTGTCTGTCGAAGCCCATGACTCTGCCCCACCCCACCCAGTCGTCTCTCAACATCCTACGCTCTCTAAAATCTCATTACTATTTTGTGCTATCAAACTAATCTGCCCTCTGTCCAGGTTAGTAAGACTTTTTGAAAAACTGTGAATAATTTTTAGTTGATCTTTTCTCCAGTATCCTCTTCACCACACTACACAGTCATCAGGACCCTCTACTGGCAGCGTGGACCCCTAATGAGTCAGATCTATCTGGATAAAAGTGAAAACATGCTTTCTGGAAATGATTCACTTTCACTAACAAGTCCACCCATAGACATTGATTAAGCTTGCATTCTGTTTGAAGTCCTATGAAATGAGCAGGGGATGCAAAGTCAAAGAAATGCAGCTCCTGGCTCTAGGAAGCTCACATTCTTAGAGGGGAGACACCTACTAAACAAGCATGATCAGTACTGCATGCTAGTCCAGGGCTGGCTTGCCTTCTGAGGCCTCTCCATGTTCTCTTGGCCAGCACAGTCGCCAAGACCTGCAGCATGTAGTTCTCTGGATGCTGTGTCAGCTGGCTTTGTGTTAGATTCAGCCAAAGGAAGGTGCTGACTAGTGATTGGAGGGCAAGAAAAAGGGATGAAAAATTAATGACTGAAAACAGAGGCATGGAGAAATTAATAGCTTGCTAGGAGAACACAGTAGGTTATAAAGAGCAAGTGAAAACTTGAACCAATCAATAAAGAGAACTCTTTCCACTTCTATGTTTAACACAGTCCTCTAATACCACCAATTGCCACTTTGCAGAGATGTGAGGACCTGGAACAGGGCAGACTGACAGGTAAGTTCTAAAGAGATGTCCAGACCTAGAGATGATCTTAGAACATGGTGAAAGGAGGAGAGAAGTTGCCAGTGTGAGATTTTCTGTGGGGTGTATTAAAGTAGTCAAAGATCGAGATAGAGGAAGGGAATTTGGGTAGAGGAAATAATGGAAAAGATGGGGTAAGTTGGAAGGAAGTGGCAAATTCAAGGTTCTTAGGGTTTATACAGGGTAGAGGCAAGGAAGACTTAAGGAAGGGAAAGCACAAGAGAGCAGCGGTGTACTCCCAAGGTCCTCCTAAGAGCTGCAAGATGCTATCAGCTCCACGCCCCAGGTAGAGCCCCTGAGAGCGCTTCCTGTCGTGCCCTTATGCTCACTGCCAACTCAGCTGTGGGACTCAGTTGCAGGGCAGATACTTTTCTATGAGTTTATATGTATTAACAGTCCTCATTACAAATGATGAACCTACAAAATAAAGCAAAGGCATTATGTGGGGTAACACAGAAACTAAAGAGACAACTAAGACTTTGTCTTTTTAGAGTTTAGGCATTACTTGAAGAGGAACTATGAAATAAACGTCAGTAGAATAATAAGTGCTTGTCTGTTTTTCAAATACTGATATTGTTGTAGTACCCTTGTCTCTTCTCATAGCCTTGCTTTTATTTCCCAAAGTATTTATTCTCCTCTCCACCTTTCTCCTTGATCAGATGTTAGAAATGGATATATTTATAAAAAAAAAAAAGGTAGTATCTAAACAAATGAGATCAAGTTAAACTTAAAAAGCTTTTGCACAGCAAAGAAAACCTTTGACAAAGTGAAGACAAACCACTGAATGTGAGAAAAACATTTGCAACTGATATGACTGATAAGGGACTAATATCCACAATATATAAACACCACATATAACTCAATAATAGCAACAAAAAAATTAATTAAAAATGGACAAAGATCCAAGTAGATATTTCTCCAAAGAAAATATATAGATGGTAACAAGCACATGAAAAGATGCCTGACATCACTAATCATTAGGGAAATGCAAAGCAAAACTACAGTGAGGTATCGCCTTACACCAGTCAAAATGGCTATCCCCAAAATGATGGCAGATAACTGTTGGTGAGGACGTGGAGAAAAGGCAATCTTAGTACACTGTTAGTGGGAATATAAGTTGGTGCCGCTACTGTGGAAAATAGTATGGAGGTTTCTCAAAACACTAAAAACAAAGCTACCATATGATCCAGCGGTTCCACTCCTGGGTAAAGGAAGAAAAGGAAAACACTAGTTCAAAAAGAAACGTGCACCCAATGTTCTCAGAAGCACCATTTACAATAGCCACGGCATGGAAGCAACCTAAGCATCCATCAGCAGATGTCTGGCTTAAGCAGACATGGCACATACATACAATGGAATATTACTTGGACATAAAACGTGATGGAATTCTGCCACTTGCAATAAATGTGGATGGATCTAGTGAGTATTATGTTTAGTGAAATAAGTCAGATGGAGCAAGACAAATAATCTATATTATCACTTATATGTGGAATCTAAAAAATAAATGTATTTAACAAAACAGAAACTGACTCACAAATACAGAGAACAAATTTGTGGTTACCAGTGAAGAGAGGACATAGGGAGGCACAAAATAAGGGTACAGGATTAAGAGATACAAACTATTATGTATAAAATAGGTAACCAACAAGAATGTATTATACAGCACAAGGGAATATCGCCACTATTTTGAACTTTAAATGGAGTACAGCCTATTGGTTGTACACCTGAATTAATATTGCAAATCAACTATACTTAAAAAAAAATAGGAGAAAATAGAGAGTATCTGGATCAAGATAGTTCTGACTGATTAACATATAATTAAACATGAAAGAAAGGAAAATTGTACATACTTATGTGCAATATCAAATAAAACCATGCAAATAGACCCATTTTTATGTGAGAACCATGCTATCAAACTGAGAAGAACATAACAGACACACTACAAATTACTACATGTATATAATTCTACAAATATACAAGTAAAATATATCAAAATATGCAGCTCTGGCTGTGCAAAATACCTTCTTTGAGGCAGGAGATTTGAGTTGCACAAAACAAGCTGAAGTGTCATGATGAGCCAGCTGGCAGGCATCAGGCACAGAAGGCCAAACACTAAAATCCCAGTTTCCTCCTTCTCCCCTGGGTCCCCTAGAGACTACAGGGAAGGCACAAGAGTGGCTTGATACAGAGGGCTGTGCACCAGCACTGCTTCTTCTGGCTGTCACATCAGTAGCTGTAACAAGCAGTGGACTTCCCAGGCGGCACGGCAGTAAAGAATCCGCCGGCCAATAGAAGAGAAGCAAGCAACGTGAGTTCGATCACTGGGTTGGGAAGATTCTCCTTGAGGAGGAAATGGCAACCCACTCCAGTATTCTTGCCTGGAGAATCCCATGGACAGAGGAGCCTGACTGGCTACAGTCCATGGGATCACAAAGAATGGGAAATGACTGAGTATGGATCAAGCAGTTAAGAAAAACAATTCCAGAAAAATCTTGAATCTTCCAGGACTTTTCAGTACCTTCTATGTGCCAGACAATGTGCCGGGCTCTGGGGATATGAATGCAAAGCAAGTTAGTTACGGTCCTGATTTTAAAGGTGAATGAAGAAACTGAAGTTTAGAGAAATTATAGTTTGGAACTTGCCAGAAATCGCACAGCTTGTCAAAGTGGAGGCAAGATTCACACCAGTGTCTGACCTTTAAAACTCATTCCCTCAACCACTATCCTAGACTGATCTCATTCCCTTTTTCACTCTGAAATGTTATCTCTTGTAAATTTCAGGGCAACAGTTTACATAGGGCAGATCATCCAGCGTCTAATGACTGTTTCTTTAAATATGAACTGGAGAGACCCTGGAATTGTACATAGTCACAATTTTGTCGTAACTGATGAACAGTGTGGGGCTGGGTCTGCCAAGCCCTGGCTTGACTGGATGAGTCAGCCCGAGGCTGTCCCACGAAAGCCAGCAATTCTGCAGTGACTTTCCCCATATGGATGGCCCCCCTTAGTCAACTCTGAGAATGCCGAGGGAGGTCTGGCTTGGCGTTGCAGCAGCAGACTGGGTGGACAAAGGCCTGGGATGGACACAGATGCCCCAGCAATTGTACTGAGCCTATTTCCTGTCATTTCAACCCAGTGTCATGTATTATTCAACTCAGAGTGTATTTTGGAGATTCAATTTGCAGGGTATATGACACACATAGTAAATTGCTGTGTATTATCTCAGTTCATTTGCTGGAGGACAGGTGTTCATATCACAAGAACCAACAGCCCCATCGACAGTAATTGGTGCCTTGGCTGCCAGTCTGAGCCTAGAGGGCAGGGATTAAAAGTGCATGAGAATGAACTAATAATAATTTCCACATGTGGCCCAGTGTGTTTTACTGGAGGCTTCCAAAGAACATTTTAGGCATTCATTCATCCTCACTACCACGCTGCCTGGGCTTGCCATTGCTCTCCTGCCAAAACCAGAAAAACAAAAGCAAAGGAGGGCAGACTCAAGTTCACAGAGGAAAACAATGGCAGGATGGGGATTACACACTCTGGAGGCATAAGTCCTTGTTCTCTCTCCTTAGAATCTCAACGCTTGCATTTTCCTCTCATTTGTTACTCAGTGTCTTAGCCAGTGTATTAGTAGGAACCCAGACGGGTGAATTCAACTGTGTTCAGGTTAATTAATTTCAAAACATTTACAAGCCTGCATACTGCACTAAATCACACTCAACACAAATGAAAACAAACAAACAACAACAACATATATATAGTTCTTATAATAGCTACCATATGTTTCAAATGTGTGTAGCATACAAACAATAATTACAAGTCATTGAATACACTTTCAGTAACAGGCAGGTTGTGTGGCTAAGTATTTCTGCGTGAACAGAGTTAGTCTGGATAGAAGGTAAAGATTTGTGTGAAGCCAAGAAATTCCAGAGCCTAGGTGTTACTTTAACTACATATCTCATGTCATTTCAGAACATTTTGCATGCTAAATTCACTTAAAAATATGAAATTAGAAAACCTTGTCCTTGTGGGCTTTACTAATAATGAGCAGGGAGAAAAATGGAACTTTTGCCCTGGAGCTCTGGTGAAAAGACATAATTAAAAATACTGCACTGGAAAAAAAATGATTTTTACTTCCCAGGTGGCATTTGGTTTCTGCATACTCACAAATAGCCATCTATAACAAAACCAACACACTCAATTAAGCTCCTTCCACTTAAAACAAATGCAGTTTTCTTTATCACCAGTTGAGAGGTTCCAAAGGAAAAATTGAATAAACGGAAAAACAGATTGACTGCCATCTTCTCTTTCCAAGGGTAAGATGTGCAAACATGAAATAATTTCAGTTTTCTAACCTCTGGGAAATTAAATTTGACCAATAACATGATGAAGATATACAAAATTACAACCCACAGTCATACAGGCCATACATGGTACAATTTCAGTGCATCTCAACATACCCAAGACTCAAAATGGAAACCCTGGATTTGAGCAAGTAGTGCCTATTTTGAGAAAATAAAATGCCTTTTATATTAAATCCAATTTATCTGGATAACTGGTTCAGCATAAGTAGAGTATAAAATTATCTAAAAACCCTTCCTAGGGAGCAAGCAGTTTATAGCTTTTGTTTGACACAGATAGCAATTTATAATTTACCATCTCTCCCATCATAACATTTACAATATAGTTCTTAGTCCAAAATGACAGTAGAAAGAAAGGAAAAGGAGTCCTCAAACTAGCGCCACAGAGTGGAAAGACAGTGCAAAAAGAGAAGGTCATGGGTCACAATTGGTCATCAGAAAAATCTAGAAAGGTATGATTCTTAAGCACCATGATTTTCCAATTTGCTACAAGTTCTTGGATTTCATACCACGGAGAGGCGTGACCACCCTATTTAATGAGCTTCCTCCAAAGTCAGGTTCTATAGTGGAGTAGAATGAAGCTCTATTTGCAGGGTAATTCACATCTGAAGGCCTGGGGCCAGATTGCTAAGGGGAACAAATAAAGGAGCCAAGCTAGAAATCAGTGTCTCTCTAGCCTCATGCTCTGCTCTTTTGCTGCTGCTGCTGCTGCTGCTAAGTCGCTTCAGTCGTGTCCGACTCTGTGTGACCCCATAGACGGCAGCCCACCAGGCTCCCCCGTCCCTGGGATTCTCCAGGCAAGAACACTGGAGTGGGTTGCCATTTCCTTCTCCAATGCATGAAAGTGAAAAGTGAAGTTGAAGTCGTTCAGTCGTGTCTGACTCTCAGCAACCCCATGGACTGCAGCCCACCAGGCTCCTCCATCCGTGGGATTTTCCAGGCAAGAGTACATGCTCTGTTCTAGTAACTGCTTTATTCTGGAGACATATGGGTCCCATGTTGGCCCCCACCTACTGTACTTTTCGATGTCTCAGACCATCCCTTGAAATTCAGCATGCCTACCTTTCTTATTGCCTTGCCCCAGTCCCCTGCCAGGACCTGCCTGGTTCCTGGATCACAGCCTCTCTTTTGTCACCATAATCTCTGGCTCAATCCAGCCTACCAACACCTGCATTTGTCATCAGAGAAGCCAATTCCCCAGCACAAGAAAGAGGAGCAATTGGGAATATCAAAACAAGTAGTTGAAAGAATCTGTTTATAGTTACCATATTATCATTGATGTTAATTTCTAACCTTTCTTCCATTTTGTCTTTGCCTTCATCCCACATTTTGGCGCCTGGAACAAAGGTGATTGTTGAATCTGTTTGTTGAATCCATTTCCTGGCTGCATGTGTCTTTTTGTTGGTCCCCTTCTCTTCTACTGATGAACACATTTATCTTCTACTCATTAAGTCAGCTGGCATGAGTTTGCAAGCATATGTTCACTGGAAGAAATTTAAATGATTGTGACCTTAAACTCAAGAGAAAAAAAAACCCTACTCATTTAAAAAATTTTAACATAGTGTGCTAAATGCCTAATAGGTTATCTGAATACCAGATATGTCTTTAAGCACTTTAAAACTAAGACATTTCAAATGGATTTTGATGGTTTCTATTTCCATTAAGAACAGAAGATTGCCTGGTTACATGCTTGTCATATCTAGAACAGTGCCGGTACATAAAATGCTCTAGATAAATACTTGCTGAATGAATAAATTTGGTAAATAAAATGTATTTGGATGGCAGATTTCTTCTCATTTTTTTCCTCTTGCATTCACCACTGTATGAGCCAGAGTGTTCCTTACAAAGATGCTGATTATCAAATGAATAAATTGATAAATGATATGATCTGAAATATATCCAAACAATTGAATGTAAGCATAAAAATTGTAGTGGAAAACAGAGCCTAGTATGAACAGTAGTTATATCTGTGTTCTGTGATTATATATCTTTTTCTTTAATTTTTCTAAAATTAATATGGATAACTAATTTATACAAAATTTATACAGTGACTTTACACAAAAGTCACTGTACTCTTAATAAAAATAATTTAACAAGTAGCAAATTTAAATATAAATTTTATTTTTATCCCAAGCCCTACTCTCCAAAGATGAATGTCATTAATACTTTGGTATGAATTCACATGCACAAAAAATATATAAACATAAAATGGTTCTGTCATACTATATACACTACAGTGTAACTTGCTTTTTCATTCAATGATATGGTATGTGTATATTTTTTAAACTTGCTGGCTGTAATAAATGTACTATTTCAATTGTACCATTGAAATGTACCATTTCAATTCAAACTTGTTCAATTATTTTCTTACATGACATGCTTATGAACACACCCGTAATTCAAGATCATGACTTTACCCCCCAGCTTTACTGAGATGAGGGCTTCCCTGTAAGCTCAGCAGGTAAAGAATCTGCCTGCAACTCAGGAGACCTGGGTTCGATCCCTAGGTTGGGAAATCCCCTGGAGGAGGGCATGGCTACCCACTCTAGTATTCTGGCCTGGAGAATTCCATGGACTATTCCATGGGGTTGCAAAGATTCAGACACACAACTGAGCAACTTTCACTTTCTTTCACTTTACTGAGATACAACTACTATATAACATTGTGTAAGTTTAAAGGGTATACTTATATAGTGCAAAACAATTATCACCATAGCGATAGCTAATACTTCCATCATGTAACCACGTTAGTTATCTTATGTCTGTGTGGAAACAGTCCAGTTTTTCTTTGTTGATAATGTTACTACTGGTTGCTTTTCTCCTAAGAATACGCAATAACGTATGATCAAAACCATGCAAGAACCAGACCTTCACTTCCACATATAACTTACAATCGAGAAGTTTCTAGATGGTGTTAACCTGACATGGTTGTTTGTTTTGCTTTTACTCAAATGTTTCTTGAATATTTGAGTATTCATTTTTGGAAGGGTGGTGTTGCAAATCAGTTTCCCTTAATTATATGTGCTTACTTTTATGAGAACATAAAATATATTCTTATTATTTTTATTTTCAGTTCAGTTCAGTCATGTCCGACTCTTTGCGACCCTATGAATTGCAGCACGCCAAACCTCCCTGTCCATCACCAACTCCCGGAGTTCACTCAAACTCACATCCATCAAGTCAGTGATGCCATCCAGCCATCTCATCCTCTTATGGCTCCTTCTCCTCCTGGCCCCAATCCCTCCCAGCATCAGAGTCTTTTCCAATGAGTCAACTCTTCGCATGAGGTGGCCAAAGTACTGGAGTCTCAGCTTTAGCATCATTCCTTTCAAAGAAATCCCAGGGCTGATCTCCTTTAGAATGGACTGGTTGGATCTCCTTGCAGTCCAAGGGACTCTCAAGAGTCTTCTCCAACACCACAGTTCAAAAGCATCAATTCTTCGGTGCTCAGCTTTCTTCACAGTCCAACTCTCACATCCATACATGACCACTGGAAAAATCATAACCTTGACTAGATGAACCTTTGTTGGCAAAGTGATGTCTCTGCTTTTGAATATGCTGTCTAGGTTGGTCATAACTTTTCTTCCAAGGAGTAAGCGTCTTTTAATTTCATGGCTGCACTCACCATCTGCAGTGATTTTGGAGCCCCCCAAAATAAAGTCTGACTCTGTTTCCACTGTTTCCCCATCTATTTCCCATGAAGTGATGGGACCAGATGCCATAATCTTTGTTTTCTGAATGTTGAGCTTTAAGCAAACTTTTTTACTCTCCTCTTTCACTTTCATCAAGAGGCTTTTTAGTTCCTATTCACTTTCTGCCATAAGGGTGGTGTCATCTGCATGTCTGAAGTTATTGATATTTTTATTTTACTCCTTCACAAAGGCTATTATAATAATAAAAATATAAATGATACAGACATGGAGAAGGAAAATGGAAGTGAGAGAGGAAAATTAATATAAACTTGGAAAGAGGACTCAAAGAGACTGGGTAAACAATAGATATCCGAGGATCTTGAATTTGAAAATGTCACAGACAATGCCTGGTGGCTCAGATGAGAAAGGATCTACCCACAAATGCAGGATACCCAGGTTCCATTCCTGGGGCCAGGAAGATCCCCTTGAGAAGGGAATGAGAACCCACTCCTGTATTCTTGCCTGGAAAATTCCATGGACAGAAGAGCCTGGTGGGCTATAGCCCTTGGGGCCACAAAGTGTCAGACACAACTGAGCGTCTAACCCCATTGACCTAGATTAAATCTATCAGCACTGACATTGATGAAGAAATCAGGAGAGGGGTCTTCTTCAAGGACAGAAAGATAATGAATTTTCTTTAGAAACACTGAATATGAAGCAACAAGTTTCCAAATAGTTGTGTCCAGGAGCAGTTGGAAGCTATCAGATGGAGACTTGAGCACTCTGAAGGCAACAGGTAGGAAGTTGAGACTACACAGATCCCCCAAAGGGAAATTAGAGGGCTAAAAATTGCCTGGCAACCGATGAGCACTCAGCAAGTCAGAAATTGTTAACAGAAGTTCAGACAAACATGTTGATAAGAAGACAAAAGTAAGAGAAACCCAACCCCCAGAGATGGCAGTTCAGCACTAGAGTTTCACTTTTCAGAATTCAGAGTAACCATCTAGACAACAAAATAAGAACTTGTGTACTAGAGTTTAGGATATGAACCATCAGAATCCAAGTCTGTCTTCTCCTCAAACAGTGAAATTCATTACACCAAGTTGTTCTCTAAGCATAGTTTTAAGTACCTACTTGACAGTGATGAGCTCTAAAAGATGGTCATTTATGATCCTCTTTCAAAGGTAAAAATCATTAGCCTCAAAAGTCATTTTATGCTTGTTTTATGATTTGTACTTAGCTTCTGCCTCAGAAGACCAGAAAGTGAGAGCAAGTATTTGAAATCGTCACTCAAACTCATTTATTTTCCTTCAGCATTATTTAATGACAGTTTTAATTATGAATTCCTTTTATTTCTGAGATTACTTCTTGGTTTACAGTGGTATTTATAGCATCTCCTAATTTAGAACCATCTATAAGCTTAATTCAGAGAAGGCAATGGCACCCCACTTCAGTACTCTTGCCTGGAAAATCCCATGGACGGAGGACCCTGGTGGGCTGCAGTCCATGGGGTCGCTAAGAGTTGGACACAACTGACTTTCACTTTTCACTTTCATGCATTGGAGAAGGAAATGGCAACCCACTCCAATGTTCTTGCCTGGAGAATCCCAGGGACAGGGGAGCCTGGTGGGCAGCCATCTATGGGGTCGCACAGAGTCGGACACGACTGAAGCGACTTAGCAGCAGCAGTAAGCTTAATTAACATACTGGGCACTTCTTCTATAATTAATACAGATGTTAAACAAGACAACCGATAAAACCCATATCTTTAGCCATCACACCTTATCTTGACATTGCCCTTTATTATTA
This sequence comes from Tragelaphus eurycerus, assembly GCA_935064755.1. Taxonomy (NCBI): domain Eukaryota; kingdom Metazoa; phylum Chordata; class Mammalia; order Artiodactyla; family Bovidae; genus Tragelaphus; species Tragelaphus eurycerus. The sequence goes on along the minus strand of CAKXYN010000121.1, from coordinate 1,207,008 downwards.
ACTGTGTTTCTTATCCTTCATCCAGAGTTCAGTCCTTGAAATGCTACTTGAATCTCATCCAATCTCAATAAATTTAGCAAATACATTTAATAACACAAGACCCTGAATATTACTCATATCATGGTTTAGCATATGTTTATTATTTTCCCTTTTAATAGAATCTGAATAACTATTGCATTTTATAAATATAATGTGCCCTTTAAAACAGGGCCATTTGTAATTTGTAAATATAACTGCCAAGATTAATCATTAGATCTGGTTATGGATATTGTTTTACTGGGTCTTTTTGCTTCATACTGGTAAGTTTCACCTACTGAACAAGAAGCTGTGTATTTACAGATTCTTATTAATTCACTCATTTATCAAGGTTCATTAAATATCTACCACATTGAGACCATGTATTCTTTTTGTTTATAAATACTTGGTTTAAAAATATTACAGAAGTTCAAATCACATCAAATCCTCTATGAACATTTGCTTAAATATATGAGGAATTATAAAAAGCATACCATTTTCTTTAGAGAGATTTCTTCCTTATCTTTATTACCACTCTGAACATTTTAAATTGCATGGTGAATTAGTTTTATTTTTTAATAGCAGTAATTCTGCTCAGTCACTTCAGTCGTGTCCGACTCTGTGTGATCCCATAGATGACAGCCCACCAGGCTGCCCCGTCCCTGGGATTCTCCAGGTAAGAACACTGGAATGGGTTGCCATTTCCTTCTCCAGCAGTAATTCTATTTATTATCAAATAGCTATAAACATAACTTTAAGTAATTTTTCCAACTTCAAGTTTTAAAAATGAAGCATATTCTATCTCAAAACATATGAAGTACTCAGATTATTCTATGCCAAGAGCAAATGTGTATAGCATGAAAACTGGAAGCAGGTTTATCAATATTACTGAGATATGCCAAAACTGAAATGTGAGGCTGTGAGGATGGAAATGCTCCATGTAAAAGTAAAAAACAAATACTATGGAAGATAATAGATATTTCATGGAATAATAATTACAGTAATAGTAACAACTTTCTAAACTTTTAATATGTTCCATGCATTCTGCTAAACACTTAACATAAATTATCTCATTTAATCTACCTGTATTAATTTATAATTGAGGAAACTGGGTGTCTGAGACAATAAATAATCTATCTAAAATCACCCAGTTAATAGTCAGAAGCTGGAGTTCATGCTAAGTATATTTCACTCTGAATTGTAGGTTTATAACTACTCTGCAATAACACTTTGATTGTGATAAAAGTGATGCTCATAATCTATGGAAAATTAATAAGAAAAGGAGTCTATAATAAGACTTATATGCCTAAAATTACCTAAGATAGTTCAATTTATAGTTGAGTAGAAAATGCAGCCTCTATTTTTCATGGCCTTTGTCTGAAATTCTCCATATATGTCCCCAATACTCTAAGGATTCTTACATGCATTCAAAAGACCAATTCAATTTACTTTTACTTCGCCTCTGGAAATGGAACTCAAATGTAACCCTTCAATGAAGGAGGAGAGGGGCTCCTAAGTCCCCACCAGGATCTAGTTACCCCAGAATGTGCTCCCAGGACCCCACTTTCTCTCCTACAAAAGAAAGAGTCTTGTACCATAACCAAAAGACAGACAACATGTAGAAGCCTGGGTATTGATGCTTCTACCCTGTTGGAGTTAGAGAAAGAAATGGCAACCCACTCTGGTATTCTTGCTTGGGAAGTCCTATGGACAGAGGAGCCTGGCAGGCTATAGTCCATGGAATCGCAGACTTGGACACAGACTTAGTGACTCAACAACCACCACCACCTGTTAGAATATTATGACTCTTATTTTGCCTCAGATACAAGGACTGAGGGCTCCCCAGGTGGCTAAGTGGTAAAGAATCCACCTGCCAATGCAAGAGATGCAAGAGTCATACATTTGATCCCTGGGTTGGGAACATCCCCTGGAGAAGGAAATGGCAACCCACTCCAGTATTCTTGCCTGGAGAATCCCATGGACAGAGAAGACTAGCAGGCTACAGTCCATGGGGTTGCAAAGAGTCAGGCACAACCAAGTGACTAAGCACATAAGCACAAGGGCTGAGAAAAAGCCTCCATGCTCTTGTAGCCTCCACTATTACTGATGCAGAATTCTGTCCAGACCAAGTGTTTCTTTGAAGAGGGATCAAGGATGATTCTCATCTATGTATGATGTTCATTCAAGCATGCAGTCTTCTGTGTGACATCAGCTATGACACCCAGTACTGCAGTTTCAGAGTCACTCATATAGATCTTCCCCAGGGTAGAAGCCCACCACTCAGTAAGGATCCCCTTGTAGAACAAGTCACAGAATCAGATCTACCCTTTGATTTCCTTATCAGTGCTACAAACAAAGAAGCCACTAGGATAGGACTGATTCCTAATGAGGAAGTGAAAGAATTCTTGCAGAAAATTAGAGTAGCACACTGAAATTTATAATGTCATAGCAGTCCTTGGGGTCGCAAAGAGTTAGACACGACTGAGTGACTGAACAACAACAAGAGAAACAATACCAGCTATGGATCCGTTGAAATGAAAGATTTGGGAAATTAATGTTCAAATTTAAAAATTATATATGTATTTCAAATGGCCCCCCCAAAAAGAATCTAAAGCTCCAGAAGGATAAGAATATCTAAAATGAAATTCTGACATGAAGGACTAGTTTCATTGTAAAAATATATATATATATATATATGGTTAAGGAAACCAGAGAAAATGCATTAGAAACATTAAGATGAATTCATATATTAAAAAGAGAGGATCATAACATGGAAGATGTCATAAAAATTCTAAAGTAAAATCAAATATTTTTAAGATCATGTAAAAAGTGTTTCAAAAATGTTAAAGCCCAAGAAGCCATGAGATTTGGGGGAAAGGGGCAAGAAAAATATTCATGGCTTAAAAAAAACCCTTGAGCTGTAACTTACATATGGTAAGATTAAATACATGTTGCTAGTCAAGAAAAAAAAGGCAGAAGTAAATATCGGTGCTTCAAGCTACTCTCTGAAAGGGATACATGGTACTTGTGTTCATATTTCATTAGCCAAAGCAAATCCCATGGTCAAGCTTAACGTCAGTTGGGCAGAGAGAAATATTCCTACCATGGAGAGGGACAGGGAATGTTTTAACAAAGAATACAACCTCTTCTGAGGCCTCTGAGCACACTGTTCATGCGCTTCTTTGTGGCTGTAGATGAGTATTCAAGGCTGCTGCAAAGAGTCTATTCAGACTGTGTGCAAGACAGTGCCAGACCTGCACTTTGTGTTCCTCATTGTGGCGTCCTACATGAGCCTCAGCTCGACTCTCACAACCATATTCAGACAAGCGGGGTAGGTCCCAAGCCTGATGTATGACGAGGTCTTTGCCATGCATGTGTGACAATCACAGCCACTACCCTCAGCTGCATATCCACGGAGCCAGAGGTCAAGTCCTGAGTCTTTGGAGTGGGACCACCAACTCCAGGACCCTAGACTACCAGAGAACCAACCCTAGGGAGTATCAAATACTAAGAACTGATGCAAACGAAACCACTTGAATAAAAGACCCAGTATCATCCAACCACCAGCAGCACCATGTACAGGACACCTCATCTAAACAACAAACAAAACAAAAATACAAACCCAATCATCAGCAGAAAGGATTACCACCTCATGCAGCCTTGTCCATCAGAGGAAAAACAAACAAAAATTAGGCACAAATCTCACCCTATACAAAGCTTACACAAACCACTGGACCAACCTTAGGAGGTCAGAAACCAAAAGGAAGAAAGAATTCAACCTTCTTCAAGGAAAGAATTCAACTTTCCTTGAAGCCTGGGAAAAGGAAACATCCAAGATGATAAGTTAAAAAACACAATGAAAAGGCAGAGAAATACTACACGAATGAAGGAACAAACTAGAAACACAGAAGTCCAAAGAAATGAAGAGCAAATAGGCAAACCACCTGAAAAAGAATTCAGAATAATGATAATAAAGATAATCAAAAACCTTGAAAACAAAATGGAGAAAATTAAAAAATCAATTAACAAAAAGGATGGGGGAGCCTGGTGGACTGCCGTCTCTGGGGTCGCACAGAGTGGGACACGAATGAAGTGACTTAGCAGCAGCAGCAGCAGAAGAATTAAAGAATAAACAAACAGAGACAAACAATATAATCACTGAAATTAAAAATACTCTAGAAGGAATCAATAGCAGAATATCTGAAGCAGAATAATGAAACAGTCAACTGGGAGATATTACGGTGGAAATAACTTCTTAAGAACAAAGTAAAAACAATGAAAAGAACTGAGGATAGTCTCAGAGACCTCTGGGACAATATCAAATGCACCAACATTCAAATTATAGGAGTCCCAGTCAGAGAAGGCGATGGCACCCCACTCTAGTACTCTTGCCTAGAAAATCCCATGGATGGAGGAGCCTGGTAGGCTGCAGTCCATGGGGTCGCTAAGAGTCGGACACGACTGAGTGACTTCCCTTTCACTTTTCACTTTCATGCATTGGAGAAGGAAATGGCAACCCACTCCAGTGTTCTTGCCTGGAGAATCCCAGGGACAGGGGATCCTGATGGGCTGCCATCTATGGGGATGCACTGAGTCAGACATGACTGAAGCAACTTAGCAGCAGCAGCAGAAGAGAAAAAGAAAGGGCAAGAGAAAATTTTTGAAGAGATTATAGTTGAAAATTTCCCCAACATAGAAAAAGAAATAGTCAATCAAGTCCAAGAGGCACAAAGAGTCCCATACAGGATAAATCCAAGGAGAAACATGCCAAGACACATACTAATCAAACAAAAAAAAAATGACTAAACACAAAGAAAAATTATTAAAAGCAGCAAGGGAGAAGCAATGAGTAACATACATGGGAAACCCCACACGCTTAACAGTTGATCATTCAACAGAAACTCTGTGGGCCATAAAGTAACAGAAGCATATATTATAGTACTGAAAGGGAAAAATCTACAATGAAGATTACTATATCCAGCAAGGAGCTCATTCAAAATTGATGAAGAAATAAAAAGCTTTTCATAGAAGCAAAAGGTAAGAGAACTCAGTACCACCAACCAGCTTTACAAAAAATGTTAAAGGGACTTATATAGTCAAGAAATACAAGAGAAGAAAAAAGATCTATAAAATCAACGCCAAGCAGTTAAGAAAATAGCAATAGGAAGATATATATAAATATCACTTTACATGTAAATGGATTAAATGCTCCAACCAAAAGACACAGACTGGCTGACTGGATACGAAAACAAGACCCATATATATGCTGTCTACAAGAAACTCAGTTCAGACCTAAAGACACATATAGATTGAAAGTGAGAGGACGGAAAAATATATTCCATGCAAATGGGAAGCAAAAGAAAGCCAGAATAGCAATCATTATATCAGACAAAATAGACCTTAAAATAAAGAATATTACAAGAGATAAGGAAGGATACTACATAATGATCAAGGGATCAATCCAAGAGAAAGATGTATCAATTGTATGCACCCAACATAGGACAGCGGGGAAGGCAATGGCACCCCACCCCAGTACTTTTGCCTGGAAAATCCCATGGATGGAGGAGCCTGGTAGGCTGCAGTCCATGCGGTCGCTAAGAGTCAGACATGACTGAGCGACTTCACTTTCACTTTTCACTTTCATGCACTGGAGAAGGAAATGGCAACCCACTCCAGTGTTCTTGCCTAGAGAATCCCAGGGACGGGGGAGCCTGGTGGGCTGCCGTCTATGGGGTCGCACAGAGTCGGACACGACTGAAGCAACTTAGCAGCAGCAGCAGCAGCAACATAGGACAGAGGTTCATGACATTGTACAGGAGACAGGGAACAAGACCATCCCCAAGAAAAAGAAAGGCAAAAAAGCAAAATGGCTGTCTGAGGAGGCCTTACAAATAGTTGTGAAAAGAAGAGAAGCAAAAAGAAAAGGTAAAAAGGAAAGATATACCCATCTGAATATAGAGTTCCAAAGAATAGCAAGAAGAGATAAGAAAGCCTTCCTCAGTGGTCAGTGCAAAGAAATAGAAAAAAACAATAGAATGGGAAAGACTAGAGATCTCTTCAAGAAAATTAGAGATACCAAGGGAATATTTCATGCAAAGATGGGCACAAAAAAGGACAGAAATGGTATAGACCTAACAGAAGCAGAAGATATTAAGAAGAGGTGGCAAGAATACACAGAACTGTACAAAAAAGATCTTCATGGCCCAGATAATCACAATGGTGTGATCACTCATCTAGAGCCAGACATCCTGGAATGTGTAGTCAAGTGGGCCTTAGGAAGCATCACTACAAACAAAGCTAGTGGAGGTGATGAAATTCCAGTTGAGCTATTCCAAATCCTGAAAGATGATGCTGTGAAAGTGCTGCCCTCAATATGCCAGCAAATTTGGAAAACTCAGCAGTGGCCACAGGACTGGAAAAGGTCAGTTTTCATTCCAATCCCAAAGAAAGGCAATGCCAAAGAATGTTCAAACTACCGCACAATTGCACTCATCTCACACGCTAGTAAAGTAATGCTCAAAATTCTCCAAGCCAGGCTTCAGTAATACATGAACTGTGAACTTCCAGATGTTCAACCTGGTTTTAGAAAAGGAAGAGGAACCAGAGATCAAATTGTCAACATCCAATGGATCATCGAAAAAGCAAGAGAGTTCCAGAAAAACATCTCTTTCTGCTTTATTGACTATGCCAAAGCCTTTGACTGTGTGGATCACAAGAAACTGTGGGAAATTCTGAAAGAGATGGGAATACCAAACAACCTGACCTGCCTCTTGAGAAATCTGTATGCAGGCCAGGAAGCAATAGTTAGAACTGGACATGGAACAACAGATTGGTTCCAAATAGGAAAAGGAGTACGTCAAGGCTGTATATTGTCACTACAACCTGGAATCAAGATTGATGGAAAAACATCAATAACCTCAGATATGCAGGTGACACCCCCCTTAGGGCAGAAAGTGAAGAAGAACTAAAGAGCCTCTTGATAACAGTGAAAGAGGAGAGTGAAAAAGTTGGCTTAAAGCTCAACATTCAGAAGACTAAGAAGACTAAGATCATGGCATCCGGTCCGATCACTTTATGCCAAATCGATGGAGAAACAGTCGAAACAGTGGCTGACTTTGTCTTTTGGGCTCCCAAATTACTGCATATGGTGATTGCAGCCAAGAAATTAAAAGATGCTTACTCCTTGGAGGAAAGTTATGACCAACCTAGATAGCATATTAAAAAGTGGAGACATTACTTTGCCCACAAAAGTCCATCTCATCAAGGCTATGGTTTTTCCAGTAGTCACGTATGGACATGAGCATTGGAATGTAAAGAAAGCTGAGCACTGATGAATCGATGCTTTTGAACTGTGGTGTTGGAGAAGACTCTTGAGAGTCCCTTGGACTGCAAGAAGATCCAACCAGTCCATCTTAAAGGAAATCAGTCCTTAGTGTTCATTTGAAGGACTTGTTAGGTAGGTAGAATAGGGAAAATGAGTCCAAAATGGTGATGGCTAAAAGACAAGGAAGGGAAAAGCCCATGAAAATAGAACAAAGGAAGGTCTGAGGACTGGAGTGAGGACCTTAGGTAAAACAAACAACACTCCTGGCTAGCCCAGTTTACATAGGAAGGCCCAGGAAGAGAAAAACATATAAAAAAAGGAGCCGAAGCTAACTCTCTCTCCCCCTCCCGCACGCTGGGGTGCTCTTCTCTTCGAGTCTTTGGATCCACATGCCCTCATGGTTCGAAGATGGGTTTTCCTGCTATCTTCTAAATAAAATAGAGCAGTAACACTGAGCTGTAACACTGATTTGTCTAAGAGCTATAACACGGTCCTTTTGAGACCTGAGAGCTATAACATGCTCTATCCAAGATGTGAGAGCTGTGACAAACTGAGGGGCTTAATGTCCATCATTCCAAATTTTTGTTGTGATGAGATAAAAACCAAAAAGCATACACTCGTCTGACAGGCTGATGTTGAAGTTGAAACTCCAATACTTTGGCCACCTGATGTGAAGAGCTGACTGATTTGAAAAGACCCTGATGCTGGAAAAGATTAAAGGCAGGAGAAGAAGGGGATGACAGAGGATGAGATGATTGGATGGCATCACCAACTCAATGCAGATGAGTTTGAGTAAACTCCAGGAGTTGGTGATGGACAGGGAGGCTTGGCGTGCTGCAGTTCATGGGGTCGCAAAGAGTCAGACACAACTGAGCGACTGAACTGAACTATTAGTTGAGAAATATGAAAGGGTCATATGTTTAAAAAGGCTGATCCACGATAATGCATAATTCAAGTCATTCAATTGCAATGAATCAGATTAATAACTAAATGGTTTACTTATTAATTATAATTAAATTATAATTATTAAATGTAGTTTATTATAGATTAAGAAATACATGGTTTCCTTTGTTGAAGATCAAATGGGAACTCTGCACAACTAGTCCATGTTGTCTTTCTTACAGTCTATTTTGTGTGCTTCCTTATATCAAAAATACCAAAATTTAAATATCCTTCTATCAGTAATTGGTGCTCTGTAGGAATCTGCTTGATGAAGTCAGCCTATGTCAGTGCATCTCAATCTTGGCTACATGTTGGACTCACCTGAGGAACTTATCTATGTCACTGCCATGAACAATTACATCAAGGCTCCTGGTGGCAGGACACAGGTAGGTTTGAAATCTCACGGTAATCTAACACATAGCCGAGCTTGGGAATCACCACCCCATATCCAAATGCTATTCATTTCTTCCTTTTTTAAGATTATGCTCCTTACGTTGGATCAACTGCATTTCACTATTTCTTAGGTTTCTTCCATACATCTGCAAATTACCCCCGAAAAGGAAGGACAAATAAACCACAACTAGAGTGAACAAGATCCTGGTTTGCAGGGACTGACAACTTCCCAGGAGGTGGGATTTCTGATATTAAAACCCTACTCAGAACAATTTCCTCTGCCCTTTCTCTGGATGGGCAGTTTACTTGCGTCCACTCCCTGGGGTCTGGGATCAAGAAATTAAGTGACAAAATGTAAAGGGAATTGAACAATGCTATGTCCCTGTATGAGTTCACAGTCCATAAAACCGTACAGCAAGGGCGATGACAACTGTGACAATTTTAGAACAGAATTTACCCATCATCAGGGGTTTCAGTTTGTTGAAGCCTAGAATATTTGCACATATAATAGCAGTCAGCTTTTCTTTTTCTTCTCAAGCCCTCAGGCACTTGATTCACTGGGCCCTGCTAGGCTAGAATTTAGCAAGCTTTGCCGAAACAGGCCAATTTCATCAGTATTGAAAAAAATTATCATATTTAAATGGTTAGACTGTTTGGGGTGGGTCTGGGAGAAAGATGAAAAATTGTTCTGTAACTTCATGACTGTTTCTGTTTTTTTTTTTTTTTTTAACCAGTTACACCAAGGTTCTAATGTTTAGTCTCACACAACTCAGCAACATTTGCATATAAAATCCTTTGCTTTCCCAATTTGCATGGAGTGCACAGAGAGGTGTTTGCTGGCAGCCGGGGGAAGTTTTGGATCATAGTGTAGGACAGTTTCTATGTAACACCCAGTTACAGCTCTACTAACATCTGCACTGTACCCTATTTAGGTTATCTTTTCTCTGAACAATGGAAAATGGGCCACAGACAGCTGTTGGGTTGCCTTAAGCATGACATTGACTACTGACGTGCTTTGAGACAATCACAAAGAACGGAATTTAGCTTGCCTCCTCTCTAAACATTTCCTATTGTAGTATAAGGATCCATCTGCATACCTAGTGTTTCCTCAATCTTACTCTTTACTGTGGCACAATGATGCCCTGGGGCATCACAGAGGTAAGCATAGGGATGTCATTTGAACTTGAGTCCCACTTTTTTCAATTGCCACTATCTTGCTATTTCCTCTACTCTATGGGAATCCATTCCTTTCCTTCATCTTGACTTCTTTATTTTTTCCACCCCGTGTATCTTCTGTTTGCACACCAGAGACTTGGCTTTAAAATGAACCCTGTGTCCTTCTAGTCGGTGAATCTTACGTTAGACACAAATCTTGGGAGAATTTTCACACTCTTCAGTATGTTTTCCCAGGAGCTGCTCCTTCCTGCCAGTGTCTGTTTTTCTGGTTTAGCCTTTCAAGTTCCATGAAGATCGGCTTCTGGAATCGTGAGGCATTTTATGTTGGTTTTGTTTTGTTTTGTTTTTGTTTTTTGTGTTTTTAAGTCATCAGGAATCATGTTCTTTGAAGACAAATAAGTACTTATCTGAGTCAAGGAAAAAGTTCAATATTTTGGGAAAAGATTCCAAAATTAAGTAATCACCCTCAAATAAAACATGTGATGGATATAGTAAGTATAATTGGTAGATTAAACTTTATTTTATTACATATATATTCATACTGCTATGTGTCAAGTACTGGGTTGGGTGTTGGAAACATAAAGCTGAACAGGCTATGGTTCAAATTCTCTGTGAAACCTCAAGTTTATGTGGGAGATAGACTTAGAAATGGACAAGACCATGGCACCCCACTCCAGTATTCTTGCCTGGAAAATCCCATGGACAGAGGAGCCTGGAAGGCTGCAGTCCATGGGGTCACTGAGGGTTGGACACGACTGAGTGACTTCACTTTCACTTTTCACTTTCATGCATTGGAGAAGGAAATGGCAACCCACTCCAGTGTTCTTGCCTGGAGAATCCCAGGGACGGGGGAGCCTTGTGGGCTGCTGTCTATGGGGTCGCACAGAGTTGGACATGACTGAAGCGACTTAGCAGCAGCAGACTTAAGAACAATTCATATGTGATTTTCTTTTAAAGTTTCTATTTATTCATTTATGAAATTCATTTTAAAAGCTCTGCCTATATATTCTAAAATATCTTTTCTAACACTAAAAGTATGAGACTTCAAAAATACTCTATCAAAATTGACACTATGTCTTTCATATATGGACACTAGAGAATTAATTTTGAGGATTATTTGGTGTTTAAAGATATTTGAAATTAATATTCATAAAATGAAATAAATGGACATTTGAGATCACTGAGAACTTTGTAATCTTCTGATAATACTATGTGGTAGGAAATATATCACCATTTTAATGAAAATTTTCAGTTTATTCTTAATAATAGTGTTAAACTGCTTATAAAAATCTGATTATGTCTAAAAGTATAAGTCATGGAAAATAAGAAAATATCAGAGTGAATATGAAACTTTAAATGTTATTCACAAAATAACGTGTATGCATGTGCTTGTGTGTTTATGTCTATGAGAGATGAGGAAAAAACTTCTCAAATATATGACCTAAAGTTAAACTTAACAATGAAGTAAAAATAAGAACTATAAATCTTGAGTCTAAATCACTTTATCATTCTCTTATATTAATAGATTAAGAGTTAGCAGATACCTTGGAAAGAGTATAGCTTTTGATATCTCATTATAAACAGGTTAAAATGTTCTCATAAATAGCCTTTGATATCATATTCTAAAACTGACATAGGGACAGTGCTGAGTATCCCTCAACTCTTCTATTAGATGACATCTTTTAAAAAAAGTTTATTCAAGTGTAGTTGATTTACAACATTATGTTAATTTAGGCTGTACAACAGTGACTTAGTTATACACATACATTTTTTCATATTCTTTTCCATTATGGTTCATCACATGCTTTTAAACATAGTTGCCTGAGCTATACCGGAAGCCCTTGTTGTTTATCCATCCTATATATAAAAGTTGATGTGACGTGAAAGTCACTCAGTCGTGTTTGACTCTTTGCAACCCCATGGATTATACAGTCCATAGGATTCTCCACACCAGAATACTGGAGTGGGTAGCCTTTCCTTTCTTCAGGGGATCTTCCCAACCCAGGGATCTAACCCAAGTCTCCCGCACTGCAGATGGATTCTTTACTAGCTGAGCTACAAGAGAAGTCCAAGAATATTGGAGTGGGCAGCCTATCCCTTCTCCAGCGGATCTTCCCAACCCTGAAATGGAACCGGGGTCTCCTGCATTGCAGGCAGATTCTTTACCAGCTAAGCTATCAGGGAAGCCAATATAATAATGGTTTATATTTGCTAATCCCAAGACTCCCAATATTTCCCTCCTCCACTCCTCTTCCCCTTGGCAACCACAAGTCTGTTCTCTGTATCTGAGTGAGATCTTGTTTCGTAGATGTGTTCCTTTGTGTCATACTTTAGATTCCACATAAAAGTGATATCATATGGTATTTATAGATGACATATCTTGAAGTCCACTGATACTGGACTCATCTGTGACTCTGCTGGCTTAACACATAAGCTAGGATTGTTCCATGCACTTCTCTTTTGAAACTGTCTCTTTGGGGCTCCTTTGATAATAGTTTCTTTGAATTGTGTACTTTAAATCGGATCTCAAGTTATTCCATTTGACTTACATTCTTGTAGAATTTTTGCAGCACTCATTTTATCAGCCATTTATAACACACTCTGGTATGCATCACTTGAAAGATACTATTGAAGGGGATCTTAATTGTCTGAGATTGATTCTACCACACACATCATTACACAGGCTATAGATATGTGTACACAGCTAAAGGAGAAATGGGGGTATGCTCTTCTCTCTCTGACACAGTATTTAAATAACACTATTAACTGATTAATCAGCACAGGAGCTACATGGAATGTATGGCTTTGGTTTTCTGAATTCTGATTGATACTGGAAATCAAGCAGTAGCTCTTTTGAATTGCTACTCACTGATTTGGAACAGATGCAAATCCATCTAGAATGAAATAAAATCTTCCTGAATAATCAATTCAGTACAATTATTTATAAAGAATCAGGCTGTGTCTCTAAAACCTAAGAAATCATATTGCAGCATGGGTAAGCTGGTTATTTAAATTAGAATGGCCACACCATCTATATGATTATCAAACTGTACACAAATATATTCCAAAATATTCTGAATAGACTATAAGTAATTTTTCCTTTTCAAATGAATACACAGTTTCCAGTTACTTCTAGGGATGGAAAAGAAAGGGCAAACAAAAGAATTTCATCTCACATATATCTTCATAAATGATTCTACTTTATATGTAGATATAAGAGCCCAGCATCTAGGGAAATTTTAAGGGGAAATAGTAAAGTCTTCTTTGGAGGGAAAAAATCTAGGACAGGGGAGAAAAATAGAGCACACAGGGCAAAGCAAAACCCAGAGGAGTTAAGTAATAAAAAGTACAAAGCACAGCCAGAGCAGGAGTGTCTGAACATATAGCAAATACATAAGCACGAAAACACATGTCCACTCCCATGTTCCAGAAAAGGAACACAAAAAGGAAAAGAAAATTGATTATTCAGGAAGATTTTGCTCCATTTATTTCATTCTAGATGGATTATGGCACTGGGGTTGGTCATAGCTGTTGGGGCTCTAGCTTGTTCCCCTATCAGTAAGTATTAAGTCTTCTGTAGATTTTGCAGTTGGACACCATCTTGGACTAGGTATAAGGAGCAAGCGGGTCTGTTGTTAAGTCAGATATGCAGTAAGCTCTCCGGTGATGATGTTTTTGGAAGCTTGGGCAATAAGCACAGCTGCAAGTACAGAAGATCAGTTTTAGTGACAATGCCCGAGCTTTGGGACCTGTGCAGCACCTCCATTCCTGCCACGTGGGCAGCTGCAAAGCACTAGGATGGCTGAGGACAAGCACTGACCAATACCCACTGGACCAGTCGTCTCATCACCCTGGTGGGTGGGTGCCTCCTCCACCACGAGTGCCGTCTGGTTGACATCACCAGATGGTGCAATAACTTGCCCTTTGTATCAGAGGAACGGCAATATACTCCAGCCCACCAGAGACCCAACATTTCCACTGATCCTGCAGGTCTCTGAATCCCCATTGGTGTTATTCTCATTTTCTGGCCTACGTGTGCCTTACCAGAGAATACACAGTACTTGCCACTTTCTGATCATCAAGCCAAATTAGTGTAGTGTTACCAATATAATGGACCAATGTGACATTCTTCAGGATATTGAATTGATCAGGGTTTTTGAGAACTGCATTGTGGCCAAAAACAAGGGCATTAATGAAGCTTAGACTAGGGAGGCTTTTGGTCTTCTTACCTAATACAGTTTTTCTGGATCTTCTGTGTTAATAACTGGGGGAAAATACCAATGCAATAGTCACATATGTAATTCCTGAGACTGTTCTAGTAAGAGTTCCTATCCAGCACAACAGCTGCAATTAGGACTATCATTTGCTTACGTTTATGTCAAACCCAATCACGAACCACAACCCATAGGAGTTCCATGGAGGCTTTACAATTAAAAGAAGCTTCCCAGATGGCTCAGTGGTAAAGAATCCACCTGCTAATGCAGGAAACACAGATTCAATCCCTAGGTCAGGAAGATCCCCTGGAAAAGGAAATGGCAACCCACTCCAGTATTTTTGCATGGGAAATCCCATGGACAGAGAAGCCTGGTGAGCAACAGTTCATGGGGTGTCAAAACAAGTCCGATACAACCTAGCAACTAATACAAAAGCAATAAACTAAATGCTGCTGCTGCTGCTAAGTCACCTCAGTCGTGTCCAACTCTGTGTGACTCCATAGATGGCAGCCCACCAGGCTCCTCCATCCCTGGGATTCTCCAGGCAAGAACACTGGAGTGGGTTGCCATTTCCTTCTCCAATGCATGAAAGTGAAAAGTGAAAGTGAAGTCGCTCAGTCGTATCCTACTGTTAGCGACCCCATGGACTGCAGCCCACTAGGCTCCTCTGTCCATGGGATTTTCCAGGCAAGAGTATTGGAGTGGGTTGCCATTGCCTTCTCCATACAACTAAATGGAAAGAACACAAAAATGGTAACCACCACTCTATCCTTTAAGTCTTTCGTGTTGACTCTAATCCCTTCGATTCCTCCTAGGGTGTAATTTACCATCTTGGCTGGGCTGGGAGTTGGGGGAAGCAGTGGGACAGCTTCTGGGGCTTCCACTTGGCCTTTCCTACAATAACAGCTATTACTCCATAGATTAGGGAACTAATAAAAGAGTACCACCTTACCTGCCTCCTCAGAAACCTGTACGTAGGTCAAGAAGCAACAGTTAGAAGAAGACACAGAACAACGGACTGGTTCAAAATTGGGAAAGGAGTACATCAAGGCTGTATATTGTCACTCTGCTTATTTAACTTATATACAGAGTACACCATGAGAAATGCTGGGCTGGATGAAGTACAAGCTGGAATCAAGACTGCTGGGAGAAATATCAGTAATCTCAGATATGCAGATGACACCACCCTTATGGCAGAAAGTGAAGAAGAACTAGAGTCTCTTGATGAAGGTGGAAGAGGAGAGTGAAAAGTCTGGCTTAAAACTCAACATTCAAAAAACTAAGATCATGGCATCCAGTCCCATCATTTTATGAAATACATGGGGAAACAATGGAAAGAGTGACAGATTTTAATTTCTTGGGCTCCAAAATCACTGTGGATGGTGACTGCAGCCATGAAATTAAAAGACACTTGCTCCTTGAAAGAAAAGCTATAACAAACCTAGAAGCATATTAAAAAGCAGAGATATTACTTTGCCAACAAAGGTCCATATAGTCAAAGCTATGTTTTTTTCCAGTGGTTATGAATGGATGTGAAAGTTGGATTATAAATAAGGCTGAGCATCGAAGAATTTATGCTTTTGAACTATGGTGTTGGAGAAGACTCTTGAGAGTCACTTGGACAGCAAGGAGATCAAGCTAGTCAATCCTGAAGGAAATCAACCCTGAAAATTCATTGGAAGGACTGGTGCTGAAGCTGAAGCTCCAAACCTTTGGCCACCTGATGTGAAGAACCAACTCATTAGAAAACATTCTGATGTTGGGAAAGATTGAAGTAAGAGGAGACGGGGATGACAGAGGATGAGATGGTTGGATGGCATCACTGACTCAATGGACATAAGTTTGAGCAGGCTCTGGGAGATGGCGAAAGACAGGGAATCCTGGCATGCTGCAGTCCATAGAGTCACAAAGAGTTGGACACAATTAAGTGACTGAACAACAAAAACAACCAGCTGCTAAGTATATCCATACTAATCATGTAGTAGAAAAATGAGTCGATACCCACAGAATGGATCCATAAACCCAACAAACTCAATAACGAAGAGACTTGGACCAGGATCTTCCCTGGCTATCCAATGGCTAACACACTGAGCTCCCAATGCAGGGGGCCCAGGCTCGATCCCTGGTCAGGGAACTATATCCCACATGCTGCAACTAAGAGTTCACATGCTGCAACCTACAAGATTCCATGTGCCGCAACTAAGATCTAGCACAGTCAAATAGACAGACAGACAGACAGACTTGGGTCAGGACTTTATCTCCTGGTCTCTAATCATTGTAACCACTCTAAAAACTGTTGAATTTCTAAATCTCAGATAACATCTGGTCCTAAAAATTCTCAAAATGTCAAAATATTTCCTTGGAAGGTGCCTTTGAAGGGAGAT
The DNA here is from genome assembly GCA_935064755.1 of Tragelaphus eurycerus. Lineage (NCBI taxonomy): Eukaryota > Metazoa > Chordata > Mammalia > Artiodactyla > Bovidae > Tragelaphus > Tragelaphus eurycerus. Next base: position 1,190,560 of record CAKXYN010000121.1, on the reverse strand, counting down.
TATAAGAATGATGACTGTATACATTCTTCCTCAAGGGGACCCTGCTTCCACCTCAATCAATAAGTCTGGGTCTGAGAACTCGCTTAGATCTGTAAAGTGGTGGTGTCATGCCCTAACTTACCAAAATGTTCATAGGGAGTGGATTGGGCTGAGTACAATGGAAGAGGAAGCATTGGCTTTTGTTATAGCTGAGGTACTTCAACAATTCAAGGACAATGATAAACGTAAGGACTGTGGAGTTAACTGGCTTGTATAAGTGCTTTGACAATAGAAAATGGCAAGTTCAAGTCAAACAACTAAGGGGCCAGGGGCCAGTGTTTGTCGCTCAATCGTGCCAAAGTCTTTGCAGACTCCGTGGACTATAGCTGGCCAGGCTCCTCTGTCCATGGAATTCTCCAGGCAAGAATACTGGAATGGGCTGTCATTCCCTTCTCCAGGGGATCATCCCAACTCAGGGATCGAACCTGGGTATCCCGCATTGCAAGCAGATTCTTTACCATCTGAGACACCAGGGACGTGGAGACACATTATCATAAATGAGGACTTTCTTATACTCATGCTATTGGTAGCATGCTTATTTGGAGCTAAACTTTCTAGCTACCCTTTCATTAGTCCATAAGCTTGTAATAAGTTGAGATTTCATGCATAAAAATACTAGAGAAGAAATCATTGATCAGCTCATAGCCCTTCTTACCATGTGTTCCTGATAAAAATTGGTGGTTTTACACAAATAGCTCTCCCTGCCAGACTGCATGTTCCATGTCATGTGTGTGATGGGAACTGCATGTCTTCAGTTTATTCTGGCACATCACTCGGTAATGGTTCAGATGAGCTCAGAGAATAGAGAACAGATGAACCATTTGGGGGAAAGTCATGGTTTCATATCTCTAAGCAAGGTTTAAGTAAATAGGTTTGGAGGTTGGATGAACCTATTATGGGAGCACCTGTTGGATCAGGTTTAACTGACTGCTATTTGTGTGGCATACTGTATAAACCCACAGGGTGGTTGGATTCATTCCCAGGGTGAAAATGCTGCCTTCTGGTTTCAGATGATGAGGTACCCGGAAGCGTGAGCAGAAAACAATAATAGAGACTTGAGTGTTTCATGTTAGTGTTTAGACAGGTGTCTTATCTATTAAAAATCAATCACGCTCATTGGTCACTAAAGGGAATGTAAGTTTTGTTTCAGAGGAATAGGAAAACTTTTTGTTTTAGGAGAGAGAGAGAACAGAACAGGAACCAGGAGACCCATTCTCACACCAATTCTGCCACCTCTTGGCTGAGTGGATTTTAGTCTTCTCACCTGGTGGACCCTCAGTTTCTACATCCATGATTGAATGAGATGATATACAAAGTTCCTTCTGGCTCCAACAGTCAGAGACACCAAGAATCCCATCTCATTATCTATCTTTAGGCTTCATTCATCCACCAGCAATGGAATTCTATAGCTTAACCAGTGTGATTCAGGGCCCCCAAAGCTTCCTCCCAAAGGGAAGGCAGCAGTGACACTGATCAGGTATTTGAAGAAAATCTGAGACCGCTCTCCCATTTGAAAACCTCTTTCTGGCTTGCAGCCACCTGAACAGTCTTTTTTTTTTTTTTTTAAGAATTTTTTATATGGACCATTTTTAAAGTCTTAATTGAATCTGTTACAATATTCCTTCTGTTTTATGTTGTTGGTTTTTTTTTTTTTTTTTGGCTGTGAGACACACAGGATCTTAGCTCCCAGATCAGAGATTGAACCCATATCCCCTGAACTGGAAGGTAAAGTCTTAACCCCGGCACCACCGAGAAGTCCTCCAAACATATTCTTAATCACATTTTCCCTGAATTTGCATTTCCTTCCCTTGTTCCGGGTTCATGACTCACCTCTACCCATAAATCAGCATCTAGTTAAGGAATATTTCATCCAACCCAGATTTTCATGAATTGTCCACAATTTTACCAATGGTCAGACATTTCAGTGATTAATTTTCTGCCCCCTGCCTTTGGGCCACTTCCTTACTGTGGAAGCCACCCCAGCTTGCTTGTCCTTTGAATACCTTTTTTTGAAGTTTAACTGGCTCTGCTCTTCATGTTTGCTTACATAGAAGTTCCCTGGCCCATCCATCAGAGGCCTTCCAACCTCCCTTCTTTCCCCTGCCTCCTCCCTACACTCAGGGGTATTCTAATGTCTTATTGATTAGAGTCCTTTGTCCTCAGGCATGGAGCATCAAGGATATTTTCTGGGCTGCACATGGAGTTTATCTTTAATATCAATGTATTTCAGGCTTCCCAGGTGGCTCAGTGGTATAGAATCTGCCTGCTAATGCAGAAGACATGGGTTCAATCCCTGGATCGGGAAGATCCCCAGAAGAAGGAAATGGCAACCCAGTCCAGTATTCTAGCCTAGGAAATCCCATGGACAGAGCATCCTGGTGGGCTACAGTGCATGCAGACACAGAGTCAGACATGACTGAGTGAGCAGGCGTGCGTGCACCAATGTATGTTGGACTGTGCAAGGTGCTCTCAGAGCCCAAAGGCACCAAGATATTCAGTCTCTCCCTTTTTTCCCAAAATACTAATTTTCACGAAGTACAGACTAAATGCTCCATGACTCTAAGCTACTTTAACATGATCAATTGCCAAATGAAGTGAAGGCAGGACATATCTGGTACTCCTTCTTATTGGTGGGTTCTCAGAGTTACTGATTACGTAGCTAAGAGATGCACTTCTCGCCCTGAAAGCTGGATTGGGCCATGGCAGCTGCCACTGCAGCCTGGGCCTCAATTGTTCTGGGGCTTCCAGAAGGCCTGTCAAAGCTGTACAAAAAGACTGCTTTCTGAGAACCAGAGACCCTTTTACAAATGAGCCATCCAAAGCCTGATGATGTCTGACTTCAGATTTACATTTAACATTTAAAAAAAAAAAAAAGTCAACTGTACAAGAAGGAAGGAAGGCGCTTTCTTTTTAACAAAACATCACATTTATGTACCCAGATGAAAATTCACTCTTGATTCTAAATAAACGCATAGGCTGTATTCTAGATCTGGAATGTTGCTCTTATCAAACCAGTACCTGAAACACAATATTTTGGTTTATGCTGAAAGCAAAAGGCCTAAAATCAGTTTCAGAAATAGATATAAAAGCTGTTTTCACAGAAGCTCACTGGAATAGAAATCATCAACCAGAGAGAAAGACAACAGATTCTTACAGCTCTGTGTGTGTAACGAACATCATAATTATCCATGCCCCAGGGACTTAACCCCTTCGGGAAAAGGCCCGGCTTCCAGCCTCCTTATCAAACTAAAATCCTTTGAAATGAATGTATCATGTCTTCTGGCTGTTTAAAACTATTTGTAGATAGATACTGTTTATTGTTGTTTTTCCGCTGCCTTCATTTCGTTTCTAGTGTTCACAAGGACAATTAAAACCCAGTCTGTAATAAGGCATCTGTTGTAAACAAGTTCAGACAAAGGAAGCAACGTTTCTGGCAAGCAGAGGGCACACCGAGATGTAGGTCCTGTGTTATAGAAAGCATAGATGCTCACGGAATACGCTCCTTTTCCCTCCAAACCACTCCTTCACATACCTTGGGGATCTTGGTGGCTAAATTTCTCAGCTGTGTAATTTTTTTTTGGGAAATATGAGACATCAAAAATATTGTTCATCTCCAAAACATGCCTTGCTATTTTACTCTTATGGGTTCAGCCACATCCATTCATAGCTTTCCTAGTATCTGTCCATCCTGGACTAAGAACAAATAGGCATCTGACTCCATCAACAAAAATACATTCTGCAAGCTTCCCTTCTGCAAAGCACATGCACACGGGTGCACAGATCTGCACACACAATATACATGTGAACACCATGCACAGACCTGCACACCTATACATACACATAAGAACAGGCACACAACAAATTATGTGCACAGGCACATACACACCTACCTACACTCATATGCTTGCACAAGTATAAAGACACACATGTGCACGTATGCTAATTCATACATGTTCCTGTGCATGCGCCGCTGCACACACACACTCCCTGACTGGTCAGAAGAGAAGGGCTCTGTCTTCCCAGCCCTGCTTCAGGCCTCTGGGTTTCTGAGCTGTATGATCATTTCCATCTTGAAAGATAATAATCTTCAGCACACTCTTCTCAGTGCCTCAGGGAAAGTTCATTCCTACCAGCTGCCTCCACACCCCCTTCATGTTTCAGGCCCACAGTCAAATCTTTCTATTTCAAAGAGATAGCCCCTGCTAGCCCCAAATTGGGCAGCCTCTCTCTGTAGTCAGGTTTGAGGACTGACTGGCTTTGTACATCATTTCCTGAGATACAGGAAGGTGACCCAGAGCCCCCAGCTTTCCTCTGCAGGAGCCAGACAGCTGCTGGAACCTCCTGCCTTGCTTGGTCCCCCACTGCCCTCGGGGGAGGGATACTCTTACTCATCTTTCCATCTGCAGTGCCTGTCAGAGAACAGAAGCCAGTAAAGATCTGCTGAAAAATGAAATTCCAGGAGCTGATTCTCCCCCTAGTTTCTCAAATCTGGGTAACCATACTCCAAGGCTTCCTAGGTGATGTTAATGGTAGGGAATCCGCCTGCCCATCCAGGCAAGAGACGAGGGTTCAGTCCCTGGGTGGGGAAGATCCCCTGGAGAAGGAAATGGCAACCCACTCCAGTATTCTCACCTGAGAATTCCATGGACAGAGAAACCTGGCGGGCTACAGTCCATGGGGCCACAAGGAGTCAGATGCGATTTAGCGATTGAGCACAGCACATACTTGCAGGTGTATGTCTCTGTGTACCAGTAGGAGCCTAAGTCACAGGCAAACCAGAGTCCATCATCCTAGAAAGTCCACTTTGTATCAAGTCACGTTTAAAAGATTATTTTTCTCTGAAAGCTAGTGCTGGATAAAGAGAATCTAATACATGTCACATTGGTGGTTATGACAAAGATCTCGGGCTCTGAGGACCATTTCAAATTCTGTACTTACCACTGATTAGTCACATGATCTCTAGTAAGTTTTAAAAATGTCTCCAAACACTTGTGCTCTCAGTTGTAAAAATCGAGATAATAACAACTTATCTCACGGAAATTTTGAAATCCAAATAAGAGACTGGATTATCATGGAACTTACTAGTGATACTGCAGGCTGTCACCACAGCGCTAAATACAACAGCAGCGTAGTAATATCAATAGTAGTCACAGCAATATTTGCCTCAGCAGGGGAAACAGTAACAGGCACAGAAATAAACAGCAGGAGGAGGGAGGAAGGAAGTGATTGAATAAACAAAGCAAGACAAATTAATCTCCTTGTAAGCATGCCAGCCTTTCAGGTCAGGTACCATCAGTGGGAATCACTTTGTCCCATCACCTTGCTGTACCAACCAGGAAACTGAGGTTTAGAGAACTTAACAAAGCGACTCACCCAACTTCATCAAAGTGACTGACAGTGTCAAGCCTACAGTCCATTCCCAATTCCAGGTTCTAGAGCGGGTTCTTCCGGGAGTAGGAGCAGCAGTATAATGTCTCATCTCTGAATAGAATCATTCTGATGTGGTGGGGAAAAGACATCCACTTGCTCTTGAAGTGGCTTACTAACTAACAGGCACACAGCAAAAGGAACCTGGCCTAGGGAGTCCTGAAATCAAATTATACTTCTGCCCTTTCATAGCTTTCTGGCTGTGACCAAGTTATTTAATCTCTCTGAAAATTGTTATCCACATGTGGCATGGAGAGGATAATATCTACCTTGATGAGTGAATTAGAGAAAATGATTCCACGTGCCAGGCAGCACATAGCAGTCATCACTAAATGACAGCTTTTACATATGTATCCATTTTCTTGATCCTGCTACTAATTCTTAATCCCTATAACTACACTTATGAATCCATTAGGAAAAATAATTATCATGCTTATAATGTTTTCTGAACATGTCCGAAACCAAGGTGATAAAACAGATTGAAACTTCAGGGACTCTGTGGCTCCATCCCAACAGTCACCGGAATGTCAGTGACCGTAAGGATGACATCTGACCCTGCTGTGCCTAAATCTCATCACCACTACCGAGTAGGTAGTATCTGTTGGGGTGGGAAGTTGTAACAAATTTGAAAATTTAAACGGCAATGAACACTAGTGAATAAAAACTAAAAAGCAGACTTTGTTGTTGTTCAGACACTCAGTCATGTCCGACCCTGTGACCCCATGGGCTGCAACACGCTAGGCTTCCCTGTCCATCACTAACTTCTGGAGCTTGCTCAAACTCAAGTCCACTGAGTTGATGATGCCATCCACCCATCTCATCCTCTGTTGGCCCCTTCTCCTGTTCTCAAAAGCAGCCTACGTACTTGAAATAGTTGGAGCAAAATATGTTCACTTTTGACATGGTTTTATTTTTCCTTCTTTTAAAGGATCTCTCTGATGCTCTAAAGAGCATGATCTTTCATACTTAGGTCCTGATCTAGAAATCAAAAGACTTATATTACATCTGTGGCTAAAAACAAAAAGGAATTCTGGAAAAATCATACAAATCATTTTGCTGCACTTTGGCTAGCTCATCTCTCACCACTACAAAAAAGACAAAGAAAAAAGTAGGACTTTAATTAAATAAAATTTTTAGTAAAATTAAAGACTTAGTAATTTTACTAATTTTACCTCAGCCTGGTGAAAGCCCTATGAAGCAGCAGCACTGCTGAGTGGAGGTGGCGGGAGGCTGGCCCAGAAGTCAGAAGGTGTTGGCCAGAGACAGAAGGGTCACCCTGTGTGACTCGTTTCTGGCCCCACCTCTTATGGTCTCCCATAGACTGGCCTTCATCTTTAACAACTTTTCCAGCTCTCTTATATCCTCTGACTCAGCCCAGGAGGGCGCAGAGGGTGAACACTGTAACTCTCCATGTGTGCGTGCCCAGTCATTTCATCCGTGTCCGACTCTTTGAGACCCCATGGACTGTAGCCCTCCAGTCTCCTCTGTCCATGGGATTCTCCAGGCAAGAATACTGGAGTGGGTAGCCATGCTCACCTCCAGGGGATCTTCCTGACCCAGGGATCGAACCTGGGTCTCCTGCATTGGCAGGCAGATTCTTTACCACCCCATAACTCTCCATAACTCCTCCTAAGACAGAGTACACTGGAGAGAACCAATCGCCCTGCTAAGGTGCTGATATCAGAACAGCTGAAGTTATGAGAAAACTACTATTTTGAGACAACCCCTGGTGTATACATCCCTTCTCCCAGATATTCTATCAAACACTAACCTAAGGGCTGCTGGGAAAATATTTTTCAGATATAACGAAGAATCCATATCATTCAATCTCAAGAAAGGGCAATTATCTGGTTGGGTGTGACCTAATCAATCTCATGAACCCTTTAAAAGTGAGGAGATTATTTTTCTTTTGCCTGGTTTTACAGGGAGAAGCCAGAAAGTCATTTTCTCCATGACCTGGAAGAAGAAAACCCCAGGTTGTGAACTGCCCATGGAAGCCACGTGCAAGGAGTTGTAAGTGGCCCCTAGCAGCTATGAGGGGTCCCTGGCTGACTGATAGCCAGAAAACATGAACCTCAGTCCTACAACCACAAGGAAATGAGTGCTGCCAACAACCACTGAATCTAGAAACAGATTTTTCCTTCAGAGCCTCCAGAAGAAAAATCAGTCCTGCTGGCATATCAATTTCAACTTTGTAATACTCTGAGCATTGAACCCAGTCTCGCCATGCCCAGACTCTGGCATACAAAACTGAATAAATGGGTGTCTTCAAGCCACTCAGCTCATGGAAATTTGTTACACTGCACTCAAAATCTAATAACTTTCACAACTAGAGAAAATAACATAATTTAATAGCCTTTTCTCATATCAAAAATTACTTTTCAAGAAAACAACCATGCTGTGAACTGCCTACAAAGAGGGCCACAGGATAGGGAACCGCAGGCGGCCTCAGGCCCACAGTCTGCAAAAAGCCAAGACCTCTGTCCTCCTACTGCAAGGAAATGAATTCTGCCAACAACACGAGCTTAGAGGCAGATTCATCCCCAGTTGAGCCTCCATTGTGGTAAGGAACCCACCTGCCAATGCAGGAGGTATAAGAAATGAGGGTTCAATCCCGGGTCAGGAAGAACCCCTGGAAGAAGGCATGCCAACCCACTCCAGTATTCTTTCCTGGAGAATCCCATGGACAGAGGAACCTGGAATGCTACCGTCCATGGGGTTGCAGAGTCGGCCATGGGTGAAGCCACTTAGCACACACACACAATGTAGGCTGGTGGACACCTTGACAGCAGTCTTGTGAGCCAAGGACCTGAGCACAGGCTCCAGTGAAGATATGCCTGGACTCCTGGCGGGGGGAAACTTTGAGATAATTGATGGCTTTCTTATACACAACAAGAATCAGAAAACACAATCATAGGAAATATATTGTTTTTAGCTGTGAGTTTGCGGTAATTTGTTTTGCAGCAATAGTAAATGAATACACTGAGACTGAATGATTCCAAGACACTGGCATCCTCTTTCACTCTGAATTAATTTTTTGTTTTTTAAGTCTCATCCTCAAAAGAAAAAGACTTCTTGAATAATCAGCTTATAATTTCCTTTTCATATAGCTCAACTGAAATGTTCTCTGCCTCCTGTGCATTACCTAGCAGAAATCACAAGGCCAGCCTTGCTCCAGGTGTGAAGTAGAGCTTCCTCTACCTTTAGGGAGCTTTTCTCTCAAGAGGAAACACAGGCTCCCCACAGGCAAAAGACACTGCTATCCCACTCTAGGGCTATGTGCTTTCTGCAGATTTGGAGTCTAAATTGGAATCATTGCATCCTAGGACTCCCTCCATCAGACTGTTTTTCTTTATTGTACATCTTATTTAAGGTTGGTCAGAACAAGTGAGCAAGCTATTGGTCAGGAAGCTGGAGTGTGCTAGAAATTCCCCAGTGACTCTTTTGGGAGAAGAGGACAGGGGCTGTGAATGGGCAAAGAGAAACTGTTGTGAGGGGAGAAAAGTGTTAGTGAAAATGTTATTTGCTCAGTCGTGTCTGACTTTTTGCAACTCCATGGACTGTAACCTGCCAGGCTCCTCTGTCCACAGAATTCTCCAGGCAAGAATATTGGAGTGGGTTGCCATTTCCTACCCTCCAGGGGATCTTCCCGACCCAGGGATCGAATCCAGGTCTGCTGCATTACAGATGGATTCTTTACCTTATGAGCCACCACAGGTGAGAAAGGATTCATATTATCTTCAAGCCAGCCTCTGATTGTTCAGAATCAGGCAATTTGTGCCAGGTCTCCACCTTTGGGTCCTGGGGGTTGCAGCTGCAAGAACCAAAGTCAAGGGCACCTGCTGGCCTCTGAAACAGGAGAACGATACAGAGGGATGTAAAGAAAACACTAAAGAGAATATTTCCCCCCCCTAAGATCAGGAGTGGATGGTTTTAGTAGTTTTAAACTTCATGTTTTGTCAACCCTTTTCCTAAAAAGGAAACGCTAGCAATTTCACTAAAGGCACAACCAGAGCTCCACCATGTGGTGGAGCCTTTATGGACCAACAAGGGCTGGCAGTAGGTTTGCAGCCAGAGTACTGCAAGAGAAGCAAACTTGTAAGAATGGGCTGACACGTTATGACAAAAGCCAGAAAACTTGGTGCTAAGGATCATGCTTGGGTATCTTCCAAAGCTTGGTAACAGGATTTTTTTTTAAGATCTTATTCCTAAAGGGGTTTTGTATTTTATACTATAAACTTAGCATTGATATGATTCGTAAAGTGAAGTTCTTTAATTGACTTGATTATTTTCAAAAATAAAATGACTAGCCCTAGCATTTATCACAGAGAAGGCAATGGCAACCCACTCCAGTGTTCTTGCCTTGGAGAATCCCAGGGATGCGGGGAGCCTGGTGGGCTGCTGTCTATGGGGTTGCACAGAGTCGGACATGACTGAAGCAACTTAGCAGCAGCAGCAGCAGCAGTATTCATCAGTAGTACAGAACAGTACTATGCTTTGGTTCAGGAGTACATAGTACCTTTGCTCTGGTTCAGGAATCATCACATTTATGCAAATTGCTCATGAAAAGTGAAAGTGTTACTCAGCTGTGTCTGACTTTTTGTGACCACATGGACTGTAGTGCAACAGGCTCCTCTGTCCATGGAATTCTCCAGGCAAGAATACTGGAGTGGGTAACCATTCCCTTCTTCAGGGGGATCTTCCTGACCCAGGGATTGAACCCAGGTATCCTGCATTGCAGGTGGGTTTTTTACCATCCAAGACATCAGGGAAGCCCATGTCTATCAGCTAACACCTTGACCATTTTTGATGGTAGTGGTATTGGTGGATGTGGGGCTTGTTTGGTTGTGGGGCTGTGGTTGTTTTTGAGCAGATAGGGAAAAAGTCACTCCATTCCTCAGTTGGAAGGATTACTTCCAATTATTTTGTGTTCTACATCACTTTGCTCTGGGTTTAATTTTTGGAAAAGAATGCTAGATTAGCTTTGCTTAATATTCTCATCAACTTTCATGCAGGGACCTTATAGTCTGACCCAGACTATATGCAAAGGAGCGGCAGCCAAAAGGAAAACTAGGCTAAAAGAAGCAAGGGGACAGGAAAAAAATAAACAGCAAATGACAAATACATTTCATGCCGTTTCAAGAACCAGTCCACCATCGGACACTGAGGCCGACCAAAAGCATGGCGTGTATGCCATAATGTTTAGGGTCTACCTGCTGACCTCCTGATTAGTGACACAGAGATCATGACAATCTGTTGGAAATCTGGCTCACAGGCCTTCTGCCACTGTGGGCTCCTCAATTATGACTTCACTGTGAGGCCACCTGCCACTGGAATATAAGCCTCCCAGAGAAGACCTAGTGTCCTAGGGTCACTTCAGACCTAAAGACCCTTGGTGCTTTGTGTCCAATGCTACATGTTAACCTAAATCTTCATCTTCCCCTACTATGATGAGAAACACCAGGAAAATATCTGCTGAAAGGACCCTCTGACACTTGCAGGAATTTTTTTTTTTTTTCTGATGAGATTAAGGCATCAATAATACTATCACTGCTACTTTTATGTAAAGTGACTAATGTCTTTGTCTCTTCTGAGAACAAACTTGCGTGTGATGAAACAGACTCATGGAGTGTCTGAAGATCTCTTAGGAAAAATTTTTCTTTGATGTTTATACCATGTTTGAATGTTCTTTGCCAAGAAACCTTCCTTTCTTTGAGGACTGTGACCGTTTACTCTTTAGATAGTGTAGTCTCTGTATAGATTAGAGAGAACCCTTGGGATCAGTGTCCCAAGAGAAGGAAGAGCAGGTGGTTTTGTTATAAAGCATCACTGTGGTCCCTGAATTTACTGCCTAGATGTAATTATACAGGGAGTCAGACCATCCCTGCCTCCCACCTCTCTGCTTCCCCAGCAATCAGCCAGTTGTACCAGAATTCATTCACAGCCTCCAGGCCTCCCTGATGATTCGACCTCCATAGAAGTTTCTTGGAATTTCACAATCCGTATTTCAGTGAAATCAGGGACTCAGTATGTTCTGGCCTCAGAAAGATGGCCTGACTTGCTTTCAAACAGCACGAGACCTCCAGGCTTCAGACTCAGGCCAGGGCTTTCTCCACAGACTGCTTCACCATAGCCCTGATCACTTCTCTTACTGATGTCTTCATGCCATTAATTTTATGTTACAAAATTGTAGAAATAAGGATTAGTAAAATCATGGAAATAAAAATTATTAAAACTAAAATTAATTATTAACATTACAGACAAAATTATTAAAATCATTAATATTTAAATTATTAAGTTTAAATATTTAGATATAATTTTTTAAAGGGATGGTTAAACATATGCATCAGATCAGATCAGTCACTCAGTCATGTCCAACTCTTTTCGACCCCATGAATCGCAGCATGCCAGGCCTCCCTGTCCATCACCAACTCCTGGAGTTCACTCAGATTCACATCCATCGAGTCATATGCATGAACACTATCAATTAGCTTTAAAATCCATTTAATCACTGTCGCTTTTAGATTCAGCCAGTTTCTGGGCAGAAAACAATTCCATGATTCTCTTAGTATTACAGATTCTAAATAGTTGATTTCAGAGAGACTCCTTTTCTTGGAGAATTGCTTTCTTAACTCTAAGACAAACTGTCATAACATAAAACCTACTGAGCTACAGGGCAATTTTTCATTTCTGTAGCTGACTCTTTAGCATTTCATCTAAATACTGCTCTCTCCAGTAGCTTTTTTAAAAACTTTCTATAGAAGGGTCATTAAGAGTGTAATTTTCTCCAAAATGTCCCATTACTTCCAGGCGAACAGCAAAAACAAGTTGTTGGTGGAAGACAGAATAGGCTGGGATGTACCATTGATATACGAGTGTACTGCCTTTGTCAGGTTCTTGGTAATTGCTGCATAGAAAAAACAGTACACAACTGAAGAAAAAAAGATTGTAATGTGTCCAATAATCCAGCCACAGCTAATGATTAAAAGTGTTCAATACAAGAATTTGTATTCACCTTGTGCGTTTTCTTCAAATAGACTGCATTACTGACTTTTGAAGGTGAACAAGTTGATTTATAGCAGTTTTACAAGACAGAAGCTCATTTCGTGACTCCCCACAGGGTAAAATCCAACCCTTTAAATTGACATACGAGGCGTTTTGCAACACAGCCTTAGTCACTGTTATTCAGCTCATTTTCAGCACTTTCTGCTCTGGCTATCTTCATGTTCCTATCACCCAAGGATACACAGGCTCTCTTGCTTTAGATCTTTTATCATGTACCCTGGGCAGAAAACAATTCCATGATTCTCTTAGTATTACGATTCTAAATAGTTGATTTCAGGGACTCCTTTTCTTGGAGAAATACTTTCACCTTACTCGTCCCTCATCACCCTAGATCAGTGGTCAGTAAACTATGGCTCATGGAACAAATCTGATCTGTTGTTCTGCCTCTTTTCGTAGAACAAAGTTTTATTTAAACACAGCCATTTACATATAACCTATGATTATGTTCACACTACAACTGCCAAACTGAGTAGTTAGAACAGAGACAGTCTGGTCACAAAGCCTAAAATATTTACTATCATATCCTTTACAAAAAGACTTGCTGACTCTGACATACATCAACGCCACTTTTCCTGTGAAGTAATCACTCCATCTTAGTCTATTATGAATGACAGGTCATTTCTGTAATCACAAAACATTCATGACCAGACACTAAAAGGCAACTCTTAATACCACTGTTTGCAAATTTGCTGATGTGTCTGTCCTTCCCAAAGCAACAAATGAGGCTTCCCCCATGGGAAGCTCAGTGATAAAGATGGCTCAGCAATAAAGAATCCACCTGCCCATGCAAGAGATGCTGGTTTGATCCCTGGGTTGGGAAGATCCCCTGAAGGAGGAAAAGGCAACCCACTCCAGTATTCTTGGCTGGAGAATCCTACAGAGGAGCCTGATGGGCTACATACTGTGGGATAGCAAAGAGTCAGATACAACTGAGCACACGTGCACGCAAACACCAACTAAGTTCTTATTGTATAAGGCATTATGTTCAGAAAGCAATCCAAGTGAGGTGTTTTAAATGTATTCCGAGAATAGCAGCATCATAAGAATACATGTGAAGCCCTGGGAGCATAGTAACCAAGCTGGACCCTATGGGGTCTTCCTGGCACAGACCCCTCCACCGTGTCCTGGAGCACCTCTCTGATGTACCCACCTAATAGTATCTGATGCACATTTCCTGAGTTTCTTAGATGCTGAAAAATCACCACATGGAAGAAATTAACTACTTGATGATCATGAGCAAGCAGCCTCCCCCACCACCTCTGGTGCCTGAGGATTGATAATTGCCCTCAACATCAACACCTCAGAGAATTGTGCACAAGCTGATCACATACTCTGGGACACCCGTTCCTCACCTGGTCTTTAAAAATGCTTTGCTATACTTGGTCCTGCAATCAACCCTTCTCTGCTCCAAACTCGAAGCTTCACTTTGTTTGGCCTCACATGTGTCAGGTACATAAACTTGCGCTTGGTAATACACATAATGTTTTACAAAGGAAACCTAGCAATGCAGATTCAGATACAACTGGTAGACTGATACAAAAACTCTTACTTAGACCATCAGGCCAAATTTAGACAAGAAAGCATCAACCCTTGCCATTCAAACAGTGGTAAAGAATCCAATTGCCTGCCAATGCAGGAAATGGAGGTTTGATCTCTGGTTTGGGAAGATCCCTTGAAGGAGGAAATGACAACCCATTCCAGTATTCTTGCCTGAAAAATTCCATGGACAGAGGAGCCTGACAGGTTACATTCCATGGGGTCCTGAAGATTTGGATATGACTGAGCAACTGAGCACACACCTATGTCTGCCATCGGATAGGGGTGGAGGTGAGAGTGTGTGGGTAGGTGGGTGGGTGGGTGGGTCCTCTTTTCAGGAATCAGTAACAAGAGCCTAGACAACCCTGGGTTGGCAGAAAGGAGCCAGAAACAGAGCAGGTAGGGTTACAATGGGTAAACCGGAGCCTAAGAGCAGACTTGAGAGTCTAGTTGAAAACACTGAATCTAGAACTAGATCTTGGCACCAAGTGTCAGGCTGTTAGCAGGAAAGTCATAGGTCAGGAGCTTAGTGGACACAGAAGCAGGGCAAGGACAAGAGCAAATAAAGAAAGATGGACTGAAATTTGGGGGCTCCTAGAGTTCCCTTTTATTGGATGTGGAAGAAGTGGAGGGTGTGTGCATCAGCATGGGCTAAAACCAGAGTAAGAGAGAACATCAAAACAATCATTCTTATTAATAACCTTTTCATGTTGAAAAACTAGTGATATATAAATTTAGGCCACTTCCTAGGAAATGGTCTTTAAAAACCAGTAAAAATAAAATGCTTCCACAAGCTAACTTCTGGTATTTTTTTCTCTGTTCTCCCTTTTTCCGGCCCCCAGAAAAACTCTACGGACCAGATACAGATAAGAAATCTCTGTCAGGAGGCCCTTTACGACCCATATATTTATAGCCTCAAGCACTGGAAGACATATAACTCGTCCAATAATGTACAGAAGGATTTATAGTGGGGCCTCTCTCAAAAAGAAAATGCCTCACAGACACAAATCATTACCGTTTTTATTTTGCGGGTACAAATGGAGATTATATTCCCTTGCCAGTCAAGTGCAAAGACACTGAAACTCAGAAAGATTGGCGCTTACTAGTTACTTTTTGTATTGACAAGGAGTTCCATACAAATAAAACCACAATCATGCCAAAATTGTAATGCTCTGATCAGATCAGATCAGTCGCTCAGTCGTGTTCGACTCTTTGCAACCCCATGAATCGCAGCACACCAGGCCTCCCTGTCCATCCCCAACTCCCGGAGTTCACCCAGACTCACGTCCATTGAGTCAGTGATGCCATCCAGCCATCTCATCCTCTGTCATCCCCTTCTCCTCCTGCCCCCAATTCCTCCCAGCATCAGAGTCTTCTCCAATGAGTCACCTCTTCGCATGAGGTGGCCAAAGTACTGGAGTTTCAGCTTTAGCATCATTCCTTCCAAAGGAATCCCAGGGCTGATCTCCTTCAGAATGGACTGGTTGGATCTCCTTGCAGTCCAAGGGACTCTCAAGAGTCTTCTCCAACATCACAGTTCAAAAGCATCAATTCTTCGGCGCTCAGCCTTCTTCACAGTCCAACTCTCACATCCATATATGACCACAGGAAATGCTCTCATATTCAACTGTAATTCTTGGAGTTAAAGGGTCGGGGAGGGGGGCATGACTAAGCAGCCCACAAAGTGAGAAAAGCATTCCAGACTTTATATACTGTAAAGAGGATGCTGGATGTATCTGTTTTTAAGAAGTTTCAGCTGCATTAAACCCAGATTGATTTACAGGGTGAGGAGGACTTTGCCTGAGTGGGGTAACTTTTAGACCGTAACACCAACTTTATAAACTGGAAAACCTTTCTATCACCCCCTTTCAGTCTCTGTCTCAGAAACAACCACCTCCACTTCTAAACTGAACAAATTAATCTTTAATAATTTGGAGGCAGAAAATGTAAAAGGACATCTGGAGAAAGATTTCCAAGCCAAGCAAATTACCAGACTCCTCTGAGTTATCAAAGCCAGAAAGGAAACCATTATTTAGACTCAACTCTCAGAGAACAGACAAACTTGGGGGTTTGGCTAACCATTTTGCAAATCAGACCACCCCCTCCCCGGCCCCCCGCCACCACCACCACCAGGTGATTCTAAAGACCAGCCAGGTGTGAAAGCGAAAGTCATTTGGTCATGTCCTACTCTTTGTGACCCCATGGACTATACAGTCCATGGAATTCTCCAGGTCAGAATATTGGAGTGGGTAGCAGTTCTCTTCTCCAGGGGATATTCCCAACCCAGGGATCTTCCCAACACAGGGATCAAACCCAGGTCTTGCGCATTGCAGGCAAATTCTTTACCAGCTGAGCCACAAGGGTCCATCTCACTCTCTCTCCATCATGAAAGGCCACTTCTAAACCACCCCCAGTGATCAAACCTTTTTCAAAGAAGGAAATTCCCTAGTTTTTTAGTATAAAATTGATTTACACTTTAAAGTCCACCTAGAAATATATATATCTAGGTTCAATTTAAATAGTTACATTAAGATTTCACTTCACAAAATAATTCATTAGCAAAACTACATACATGCTCCGTTATTTTTACTATGATGTATTTTGAAAAGCATACATAAAACATAGTAAAGTATTAAAGAACTCACTGTCCCAAAACAGAATTAGCCTTAGGTTTTGTTACTGTAGTTTGAGAAATAAAACTCGGAAGAAATACTATTTCCTCTATTTCTTTCACCAGTTTCAAAACTATATCCATTAACTATATACATAGACTGATGGTTTTAAAAATTATATGCTGTATTGAACACTCAAACTTGCTTTTTTCTGTCAACATTTTCAAGATCTATCCATGTTTATATATATATATACACACACACACACACGAAATGGATTCATTTAAAATACTGTATGAGTATCTTGACATATAAACATGCAACAAAACATACTATTTATGCCCTAATAGATACTTGAGCTTTAAAAAAAAAATGTGTCTTTTACAGAAAAATGCTGCTGGAGCATCCTTGTATTTTCCTCTTGATGCACATTTAAGAATTTCTCTAGTTAAGTTTAACTGAAAATTTTAACTGCAAATGACTCTACAAAGAACTGATTAAAACTAATCAGCAGTGGATGTTAATGTCCAGTTTCCCATATTTTTGCCAACACTGACATTATCAGCTTTTTACAAATCGTGTGAATCTGATATCTCGGTGTCGTTTTAATGGGTATCTCCTCTATTACTTGTGACATTGAGCATACCTTTTTATATGCATACTGTGCGTTCAATATCCTTAAACACGTTTATCTTCTGAGCAAGACATTCCCTTAGAGAAACGTCTTGACTTGACATTTCTCTGCTCCTCTTCCCATTTTTACTACCATTCACCCAATTGTTTGCATGTATTATCAACAAGAATGGGTCCATTCAGGGCAGTGAGGTATCATGATGAGAAGATTCAGTAAACAACCCCATGAAAACACCCAGTCACCTTCAAATAGTCAACAAATATTTATTGAGCTCAATGACAGCACAGCATCATGGTCAAACGTGGCATCTTAGTTGCTGAAGGACATGGTTTCAGATCCTGGCCCCATGATTTCACAGCTGGGTCACCAAGGGAAATATCTTAACCTCTCTGAGCCACAGTTGCCACATATATGAAATGGAAGTCCTAATAGTACCCAACTGTTAAAAAGTTTTCTTAGATAATACACATGAAGTGTTTAGCATAGTGTTCAGCACATAACATTCAGATGTTTATTATTATCATTGTGGAAATATTATTGATGGGAGGATAGTGGTGGTGAATGCCACATGCTGCGTTCCCCAGAAAGTCTGGATGGAGATGAGTTTGCAGTTTATGAGAAAGTGCTCTTGGAATTAGTACATGGAACAGAAGGAAAGAGAGCACTGGCCAGACAAATGGGACCAATATTCATTCACTATTTGCTCACAACTTAGGAATGTCAAAAGTATTGCCCATGAACCATACTAATTAAATGAAGAAGAATAAAGAGTTAAGTGGAAGGGGATAAAATAGAAAAGACAGAAGAGAACAGCCTCTGGAATAACTTGAAACATTTTACACATGTTAAATGATGTTATCCTCACAACATCTATCAACAATCGTGGGTTAAGAAATGACAAAAATGAGAGAATTTAAAGAATTAGCCCACAGTCCCACAGCAAGAGGTTTATCTGGAATTTGAACCCAGGCAACATAGCTTCAAAAATCACGTTCTTAACCACCATCCACCCTAGACTGCCAGGAGAAGGTCAACACCGATCTCAGGCTTTATGGGTTTATCCTCATCACCCCATTATTGCACTCTATCAGACATTCTGCTCGGTGTTCTACTTACATTACTTAATTTCATTTCATCCATTACAGTAATGCTGGAGGGTTGTATTTTATCCCCATCTGAAGCTGAAGAAGCTAGGGGATGTCAAGTTGCTTTCTCAGAGTCATACAATAGGAAAGCCAAGGTTGTTCTCTATGCTTGTTTGGCTCTGAAATTCAGCATTATTTCCTATTATAAAGTGGTTTTATTTTTGATGAAGGACTTTCTTTTCCAGCAAACTGATAATTATCAAACCTCTTATGTCATGTCTTCCCTCAGATAGACAATATCAACTTGTTAACTTCCTTAATATTTATCTTGTCCTATATTGGCATCCTTTGATTCTTCTCCATGTTCATTGCCTCATTTAATTACAGAAGCAGAATTGAGCTTGGAGAGATTTTGACAATTTTGAGTACCTAATGGGAAAGGTGCCAAGTGTCTCCTACATTGTGAATTCTCATTTAGCATTTCAAGGCCATAATTACCTTTTCAAGAACAGAATCGCTATACTGACTCATGTTTAATATGCTTTCTGAAGTGACCGATAGACCTCTTTCTATGGTGCTTAGTTCAGACTTCCTACATATTCTATTTGTATCATTTGCTTTAAAAGTATCCTGAGAATTTTTACCTATCAAGTTTGTGCAGCTGTTAGCCACTCCTAATTGTCCTAGTTTTAACTTACAACATTTTGCTGAGACATGATTAATAGAAATTTTTGAATCGTTCATTACTAGATTTATCCAAGTAATTTTTTTAATAGATGAAGTATAAAATACGAGTTCCCCAGCACAGTCTGAGGGTTTGGTCAGAATTCACATTCGTCTATTGGCTTGAAATGTGGGACCCTGGTCATAATCAGAAAGATGCAGTCATATGGGTACTTTGACATTTGTATTTATTAGCCATCATTTAGAATAAAAGGGTTTCCCAGGTGGCGCCGTGGTAAAGAATCTGCCTCTCAATGCAGAAGATGCAAGAGACACAGGTTCGATCCCTGGTTTGGGAATATCCCCTGGAGTAGGAAATGGCATCCTGCTCCAGTACTCTCACCTGGAAAATTCCATGGACAGAGGAGCCTGGCAGGCCACAGTCCATGGAGTCATAAAGAGCTGGAAAGGACTGAGCATGCCTGCACACACAGACGATTTAGACTAGCTCCAGGTGAAAAAAATTATATATATATTCTATCTGTGAAAATAAAAGGTCTAATGAGCTTTTTTATGATTATTCAGGGCATAAGAACTTTATGGTCAAGGTAGATTTCTGAGAAAGTATACAGATAGATGTATGTACAGCTATATGAAAAAAAGTCTTCATTAGCTTGATTGGAAGGATATGGGTGCCCAGGACTCTGAACAAAGGGTGCTAGGTGACCCAAGAACTACCTGGCATTTTTCCCTCCCAGTCTGGAGTGTGTCCATGGCTTGTGACATTTTGAAGTATCTCTTGCTGGGAGTCCCATCTGCCATCCAGTTCACCTTTAAATCCAAATACTACCACTTCAGAAGCCTAGCTCAGTGCACTGAGAACAGAGATGGTGAAAAAACTAGTGAAGTCCCTGGGCCTTGTCTCTGAAAAGAGAGAAAGAATAGCACACAGAAATGCCGGATTCACCATGTTCAACGACCCTAAGCTATTAAACTTCGTTTTTTTCCTGGAAGCTTTTTTTTTTTTTTGTGGGCCATTTTTAATGTCTTTTTTGATAGCATCATTGACGCAATGGACATGAGTTTGAGCAAGCTCCGGGAGATAGTGAAGGATAGGGAAGCCTGGAGTGCTGCAGTCCATGGGGTCACAAAGAGTCAGACACAACTGAGAAACATTAAAAGTGTTACAATATTGTTTCTATTTTATGTTTTGGTTTTTAGGGGGCCAGGAGGCATGTGGGATCTTAGCTGTCCACCCAGGAATCAAACAGACTTCTGCATTGACAAGCAGATTCTTTACCAGGGTGCCACCAGGGAAGTCCCTTAAAAAGCTGCTTTTATTCTACAGGCCAATGATGTTCCACTGACCTCTGGGCTTTAGAGAGACAAACTAGGAGAGAGGAAGAAAGTGAGAGCACAAAGGAGAAAAAAGTAAATAAATAAGTTTCTGACCTTTCATCCTAAGGTTTCCCCACAGCAGAGCTGCCTTCCTCACTTCTCGCTCACAATCTCCACTTCAGGAGTAAAGAAAGCGCCCAAGAAAGTACGAGGAGGCTGAGTCTCGACCTTCCACAGTCAGAGAACAGTTAACTCCAGGCTTCTCATCCTTACTGCAGCTTCAAAATGCCGGCCCCTGAGGTCAGCCCTGTCTTTCTACCTGATTCTTCCTCCCAGCCGGCTCATGCTTGATCTAAGCAACGTCTCATAGCCCATTAAGTCGTTTTACAAAATACAGCTGACAACCTCAATCTGTGAGAATTCGATTCCATCGGTTTGGGCAAATGCCCAAACCTGGATGATTGTTTTTAAAAGCCCTGGAGTGATTCTAACATAGTCAGGTGAGAATATTTACTCCGCCTCTTGGCCTCCTAGTCTTCTCTGAAACGAGGGATCCTCCTCCGACCACTGCTTTCCTGCAACCACATTTGTGTGCAGACTGTTTCTCAAAAATCTAAATGCCTCAGGGCAAGGGTTGTTGCTACCTGCTGCTGCTGCTGCTGCTAAGTCGCTTCAGTCGTGTCCGACTCTGTGTGACCCCATAGACGGCAGCCCACCAGCCATGCTTCTCCTTCCCTGGGAGTCTCCAAGCAAGAGGACTCTGTAATTAACAGAAATTAACAAGAGGCCAGATGAGGCATTCAGGCAATGCCTTAGGAGGACTCTGCTGCAGCACAGGGAAGGGAAAACAAGTAACAGGTACCCTTGTTCTGGGGCTGGTTCCTTAAATGGGGTGAGGGTAGGGGCAGATTGGGGCTTCCCAGGTGGCTCAGCAGTAGAGAACTTGCCTACCAATGCAGGAGATGTGGGTTTGATCCCTGAATCAGGAAGATTCCCTTGGAGAAGGAAATGACAACCCACTCCAGTATTTTGGCCTGGGAAATCCCATGGACAGAGGAGCCTGGTGGGCAACAGTCCATGGGGTGGCAAAATAGCTGTACACGACAGCAACCAAAAAACAACAAAGAGGCAGATTGGAGGGTTGGGCTGGAGGGGTGACATAGGTGGTCTGCCTACCCCTGTGGTGGTGCTATGTGCAGGGATCAGGCACAGTACCTTGGTTTTGCTCAAAGGTGGCCATTGATTTGTAGCATTTTTTGCATCTTACTGTTCTTAATTTCCCCCTAAGTGTGCAGTTATTCTCATCTTTTATAACTACTTTGTAATCTGATGCTGGAGGAGACTCCAGATCCAAGTATGGAAGTTCCCAGGTTCAGGTCCCAGACTCTCTCAGTGTCACTCCTGTAGCTACAAAATGTTGAATGAACCTCCTGTAGTGACCCTTCTTCCACGGAGTTCTGAGTTGCCTAGCTACTACACCCTTTACCTTTCCCCACTGATATTAGTTTTTCACCTCCTGCTCATTTTCCAAGCCATCTTCTCTCATCATTTTGGGGACATCTATGAATATGTAAATCACCCATCTGTCACCTTGGCTTCCTGGTTATTTGACCTTCCAATATTAATTAATTTCAGTTATCCCCTTCTCCCCTTCTTTTCAGCATAATAACATGGACTTTGCCATTAGTCACAGCTGTTCCACCTTTGAAAACCGTGTGTCCTGGTATTCAGCCTGCTCAGCATAATCTCCTGTCTTTCCAGCTCTCACCTCCCATACCTCCAGTCTCCACCTAGCCTTTGATCCAGTCTCTGAATTGCTCTGATTTCTCTTGTATCTCACTCACCCTGTGAAGGGCTTCACTTCCTTCCATATATTCAGCCTAGTCCACTTAGCACATTATGTTAATCGTGTCCTCATCATCCCTCTCTGCCCTTTCCCCTTATTTGGATGTACTTGCCATGCAAATACCCAACAACTAATCAAGCCAACCATCTGACAACTCCGCTCTCACCTTCTGTGATATATACATTCACAGCATCTGATTTGGCTTTGCAGTCACAAAGGCAATCAATACCATCCTAATTATTTGCCAATAGTATGTTGCATACTCTTGCCTGGAAAATCCCATGGATGGAGGAGCCTGGTGGGCTGTAGTCCATGGTGTCCCTAAGAGTCGGACACGACTGAGCGACTTCACTTTCACTTTTCACTTTCATGCATTGGAGAAGGAAATGGCAACCCACTCCAGTGTTCTTGCCTGGAGAATCCCAGGGACGGGGGAGCCTGGTGAGCTTCTGTCTATGGGGTCGCACAGAGTCGGACACGACTGAAGCGACTTAGCAGCAGCAGTAGCAGCAGCAGTATGTTGCACGAGCCACAAAAAGTAAATATAATGTAATACATCTTAATGTAAACTGTTACTTAAGCTTCACACCAAACTCAAAAGGCAGCTGTAGCTGTCATTTACATTTTACAGATGAGGAAAATGAAGGTTAGAGAGGTGAATACCTTACTTAAGGTCACACAAGTATTAAGTGGCAAAGCCTATATCAGAACCTCACTTTATGCTACATAATTATTGTCAAAGAAGTCCAGATAATGAAGTTTATATTTAGTTTCTTTAGTCAACTAATTTAAAATTATGTCGTTGAATGTTATATTGCAAAATTACTCATAAGGTAGTCAACATTTTGTGTGAATGAAGTCTACCATGTTAAAGTTTATACACGTTCTCTTTTACACTTGTATCTTTCCTTATCTTGTTGATCTCTGTGTGTAGAATATATCCTGTCTAGCTGACTCATTAGAGAAGAACCTGATGCTGGGAAAGATTGAAGGCTGGAGGAGAGGAGGACAACAGAGGATGAGATGGCTGGATGGCATCACGGACTCAGCAGACAAAGGTTTGAGCAAGCTCTGGGAGATGGTGAAGGATAGGGAAGCCTGGTGTGCTGTAGTCCATGGAGCTGCAAAGAGTCAGACACGATTGAGTGACTGAACAACACCAACAACCTGAAGATCACTCACTTAAGTGATTAAGTTTACTTGCTTCCTTGCTGCTAAGTCACTTCAGTCGTGTACGACTCTGTGCGACCCCATAGACGGCAGCCCACCAGGATCCCCCAACCCTGGGATTCTCCAGGTGACAACACTGGAGTGGGTTGCCATTTCCTTCTCCAATGCAGGAAAGTGAAAAGTGAAAGTGAAGTCGCTAAGTCGTATCTGACTGTTAGCGACCCCATGGACTGCAGCCCACCAGGCTCCTCCGTCCATGGGATTTTCCAGGCAAGAGTACTGGAGTGGGGTGCCATTGCCTTCTCCCTTGCTTCCTTGAGACCTAGGTAATAGTGTTGTAGACTCAAGAGGCACCAGCCTCTCATGTTGGAACCAAACAGGAAAAAAAATCAGGTACAATTAAGGAATTGAAAATGGCCTACATGTTTCAGAAACTAATTCAGTGGCTTCTACTTTGGTTTCTCCCAAGAAAATAGGAAAGGATGACTCCCCTACTTTGGGCTCCATCCATTTCTCAACAAGCTGCCCTATCATTTCCACCTCCTCCTACTCTTAAATTTACAGTCATTCTGTTCTGCACTTTCTGAAGAGCAAATGTGCCAGTGATCAGTCCTCACAATAATCTTAGGTGAGAACCTAGGAAACGATCAAAGCCAAGCTATTGAAAAAAAGCTTTAGGCCCTTGTGCCTTGAGTGTAAAAGCAACTAGTCAACAAAAGAAGGCACAGGTGGAAAGAATCTGGATTCTGGGACTCATCCTGCACATATGTGACTCTGGAACACACTGATTTTATTAATAGCTCCCTGAACTTTAGTAGTCTCTCCTTTTCAGCATGGGAATAGAATATTTTGCTTGTAGGACTTAGGTCAGACTTTTTCCTTGAAATACCTTTAAGAGATATGATAAGGTGTAAATAACAGAATATCATTCATATTTAATGACATCAACAGCTCTAGTAACATTTCCACCTGCAAAAAAAAAAAAAAAAGTCTTTTTTTCCCTTATATCCTAAGTACCACCTCACCCAAGTTGATCTATCTTATGAATTTTCTAAAAACTGAATGGGATTCAAATTT
Organism: Tragelaphus eurycerus; assembly: GCA_935064755.1. NCBI lineage: Eukaryota > Metazoa > Chordata > Mammalia > Artiodactyla > Bovidae > Tragelaphus > Tragelaphus eurycerus. Next base: position 1,166,068 of record CAKXYN010000121.1, on the reverse strand, counting down.
GCCAGCTCACTCTCACCATATCCATTGAATTCTCCGTGCTTTCACCTTATTTTGAAATATTTTCCAAGACAAAAAGAGTTGGTGGTAACTACTTTGGAGGTTTGGTAATTGGTAAGAAAAAATATCGGAGTACATCAAACAAAATATGCAACCTTCAAATGAAGTGTTGTTAATAGTTAAGAAGGCTTGACTGTGCAGACTTACCCCATAGATTCTCCATGTTATCAGAGCCAGCAACATATGGGCAGTGGACGATTTCTGCCTACACTTCACAAGCAGCTTCCCGCATAAATCCCCAAAGTTAATCGTGACAAAAAGCAGTCTTGTCTGTTCCCCTGAACAGCCTGAAGCAATTTGTTCAGCAACCACACTGCTAAGGCAGCGATAAAGGAAAGGAGCACTGGGGGCAACTAAAAAGGATCAAAAATGTGGAAGAATGTGTGCAGAATTAAAGCAACCATAGGAAGGCGTGTCTGCTCATGGATCATTTTATCTCCTTACTCTGGAAATAGATGGCCAATTGCAAAGGAGAACTAAGAATCACCATTTTAGAAAAAACACGTCTTGATTCATTCCACTGTGTTGAGTAATTTCTGACTCCAAATGTACACTTAAGAAATGGTGAAAAAAAGTTGTTTAAAAAAAGCAGAACATACAAGCATCATCTTCAGGAGGGCAAGCTGCATTGAAATTAAAAAGAAAGAGAAAGGTCAGGGGTCAGGAATTCCAGACATACTCCTTATTCTCATTATTTGGCAGCAACCAACTTCCCCTTAATAATTAGGCACATTTACCCCATCCAGCACAGTAATCCCCTTCTTTGGGTCAATGTTGTTAGATGCTCAAAGAGGTCGGATGATAGCCTTATTTTCCAATTCAATGAAATTATCTCCTTCAGTGGAATCTTTCCTCCCTTTATGATTGCAGACTCTAGCAAGCAGAGCCCAAAGTTCAATCCCATGACTTCTGGATCCATGAATCTTGGCTATGGGAGAAACAACAGTACCAAATACTGGATTTAGGGCATATTTTACTGATTTAGGGCATATGCTACATCCTGGAGGACTATGCCCCAGCCCCACCAATTATTATACCCAAGCTGGTGCCCTCACTGAATCTTTCAAAGGCCATTCCACCATTCTGCCAAATCAGTTGTTTCAGGGCAACAGTGAACTTAATAATATTAGTGAAGTCTATAAGCTTGAGCCTATCGCTGTGAAGGGATTGCCTTGGTCATGAGCAATGCTGTGGGAATGTCATGCGGATGGAGAACGCACTCTGTAAACCCATAGATGAGAGTTTGGGCAGAAACACTGCCAGCAGGGAAGGCAAATTGGCAGGCAGCTGAAACTCAGCAATGGCTCTGGCCAGGTTGGCCCAGCAGAGTGAAAGATCATGTCGCTGAGTTCATATGTAACCTCCCTTCCTATTACCATAGCCTCTTTTCCCTGAGCTCAATTAATCAGTGACTGAAGTGGCTAGGGAAGGAGGCTCACTAAGATTCAAAAAGCACACTATCCTATCTATTTTGTTACTAAAACCCTCTTCTGCTGGGGTCACCCTTTGGGGAATATTCACATGAGACACAAATATTTCCATGCTGGGTGACCATTCAGATACGTCTATCTACTTCTTTACCCCAGACAGTCCTGTCATCAATTTTCTAATCATATTCTTTCCACATCCCTGATTAACCTGCCAACCCTTTAGCCCAATCCAGAAATAGATATATACCCACAGCTATGATCAGCCCTACTTTTAGGAAAAACAAACAATACAAATCTTTGTCTTTTATCACCATCTTTCAGGGGCATGTTGTAACCACTAACTTTTGTGTATTTTGCAGAACTAATTGTAAAACCTAGCCTGCTCTCTTTCTTCCACAGTCAACTGTCACAGAAAACTCCCTATGAGACTATAGGTGGAGAAGGTTGGGAGAAAGATGGTAATGTAGTTGAATAAAGGCCATGGAGATTTGGACCACTACTTCATGCAACTTGTGCCCTCAGGAACTATTTGAGACTAATCTGGTAGACAACCCTTCCATCTGAGGGTAGAGTGCTAACTGCCTGTGCCCAGATTTACAGCTTGGTAGGTCTAACACCACCAGGTTGTGAAGGGCAGCATAGGTTACATGGTAATTTGGAGGCCGGTCATCGAGTGTGTTTCTGATAAAGGTTGGTAGCAAACTAAAAGGTGTTTCTCAACAGGAGAGAGGACATTTCTGACATAGAAAATGGGAAAGCTTTGCTCAAACCTTGTAATAATCTTATCTGTGATTCACCTATGGGATCCTAGCAAAGACTGCCTATAACTACCCATCTACCATTGACATTTCAGGTTGTATTCAACCTGCTGGAGGACTTGTTGAGCTAGAAGATTTCCTTCTAAGATTCATTCACAAGGCTCTTGGCTGAACATTTCAGTTCTTTGCCAATTGGGCCTCTCCACAGAGCTGCTTGAATATCTACCCTCAGAGCAAATAAAATGAGAGAACAAGCAAGGATGAAAGAGTGATGCACTTTATAACCTAGGCACACACCATAACTCCCACCAAGTTGTACCCAGAAGCAAGGCACTAATTTCTCCCCTCACTCAATAGGAAGTGAGTTGGGCTTCACATTTTGGAGGGAGAGGTTAAAACATCAACTTATTCTTTTTTTAAATACCACCAGGAGAAGGCAATGGCACCCCACTCTAGTACTCTTGCCTGGAAAATCCCATGGATGGAGAAGCCTGGTGGGCCACAGTCCATGGGGTCGCTAAGAGTCGGACACAACTGAGCGACTTCGCTTTCACTTTTCACTTTCCTGCATTGGAGAAGGCAATGGCAGCCCACTCCAGTGTTCTTGCTTGGAGAATCTCAGGGACGGGGCAGCCTCATGGGCTGCCATCTATGGGGTCGCACAGAGTCGGACACGACTGAAGCGACTTAGCAGCAGCACCAGACCTTATTTACATTGTTGAAAAATAAAAATCATCAGCCTTATACAAAAATCCTTCAACATATTCCTCATAATTTGCTTAGACAAAATTCCTAGAAATTAACTATGGGATCTAAGTACACACATTGCCAAACAATCCAAAACGAGTCTTTACCAAGTTGGGTTTGTCCCCAAGCAATGATGTGTATGCTTATTTCCTTCAATGTCAGTCAATGTCAACTTAGTATTAAAAATATACATATTTGTTTACACTTTCAGTATTATTGGTGGTTATAGTTTTTATGATGATTAATATTTTATATTTTTCTTTATGAATTATCTGTTGATAAGTGTTGCCAATTTGTCTACAAGGATGTTTTATATATTGATTTGGAAAAACTCATCATATAGAAAATTATTAATCCTTTACCTGTCATTTTTATAAGTATTAATAGTTTGCCAATTCATCATTAATTTTGTGTTTTTCTTCAAGTACAAAAGTTTTATATTTTGAGTTGTCAAATAAATCTATTGTTTCTTTGTAATTTCTTGCACAGCTGCTCTGTTGCTCTGTTAAGTCATAAATCTCAGCAAATGTTTTAATGAAATCTTCATTTCAGTACTACTAACTCCTTTGTTGTATATAGTAAATATTTGTTCTTTTAAAATTCAGGGCTGGTTACATTATTTGCAGGGCCCTGTGCAAAATGAAAAACTAGGATCCTTGTGAAAAAAGAAGAATAAATATTAAAGGTCTTAAAATATGTCTTTCTTATTTCTTGATGTTTTTCTTAAATTGTCATGGTGCTTTTTATTCGCTATTTATTGTTATAGTAATGAAACAAAAATGAAAGCTGTAAAGTATTAACATGAATTTTATCATTTGTCTTTATGTTGTTCAATAGCAGTTTTAAATGCAAATATAAGAGCATTTAACTTGCACAATAAGTCAATGAAATTTCAATATGCATATTTATAGCTCATACAAACTTATGTATTTTCTTCTTACCAAATGGTGAAGATGAAGTACAAAACTAACTTCACTGTTCTTTAAAAAAAAATTTTTTTTGGTGTGGATTATTTTTTTAAGTCATTATTGAATTTGTCACAATATTGTTTCTTTTTTATGGCCCCGAAGTTTTTTGGCCCCAAAGAATGTTGGATCTTAACTCCCTGACCAGGGATTGAACTTACACTCCCTGCATTGGAAGGAGGAGTCTTTAACCACTGGATCACTAGGGAATTCTGAACTCCACTGTTCTTATTTTGCATCTTTACATTCTAACATTCTCTACCTTCAGAAAAGACCAGCAAGAAAAAGAACAATGGATTGTCCAATGTTTGCCATTCATTTCTTCTCTTTTTCTTTTGGCTGATACAAAGGATAGTATAAGTAAGAAAGGATCTGTTAGAGTTCCTTGGTTGTTTGGTTTTAGAATTCCATTGCCTTCTGTTTGAAGTTCCTATTCCAAAGGAAAGTATGACCTCTGGGGCACCCTAGTGCCTCTTGCTTACTCTATGGAATGTGCTTAACTTTCACTTCCTTTCAGTCTTGTTAAAACTCTACATGCAGTGGTCCCACCAAAATTCTGTGCTTATAGGGCATCTTGAAGGTTGTGATGAAGTGTCAAAGTAAGGTAGATAAACGTATCTCCTGTGCTTATAGGCATGAGTCACTCTCCAGCTAGACTTCACTTACAAGTTATAAATTCAAATAAAAAAATGATTAAGAATTTAAACACAGAAACAATAAGAGCATGAAATCAAGTGTGAGGCCCTTCTGAGCATGGGGTCCTATATGAACACATAGGTATCATGAAGCTAGCTCTATAAGAACGACCATCAACTTCAGAGAAGGTTTTTCACCAAAAATAAACCACATGGAGTATACAATTGGTAGTCATAATTACTAAAAATCTACTACTAAAAGAAAATTAAAAATTGATAAAAGTTTAATGTCTATACACAATAAACAGAAAAAGAGGCATACATAGACTGGCCAAAATAATTAATCAAATGGTTTTAGAATACGTCATCCAACAAAAGCAGAATATATATTCATCCTTCTCAAGCTCATATGGAACATTCACCAAAATAGACCCTTGGTTGATTCACAGTCCTCGCCTGTAGGTGGCTTTTTTAAAAAAATGCATCGACAGAGTCCCCACACAGGGAACTCAGACACTTGCCCATCACCAGGCACACCAGGCCCCAGAGGGACCTTTGTACTCTAGACAGACTTTGGCCAAGTGGGCAGACTTACTGCCCTCACAGGTCTGGGTCTGGCCACACAATCCCATGGCTGGGTCTCCAGACAGGCTCAGTTAACAATGCCTTCCTCAAAGGAGTCATGGGTAGGTGCGTGGAAAACCTCACCCTACTTGGAAGCCCCTTGTGGTCAGCCCACCTTCTGCTCCCCATGATTCAGAGAGAGGGGCACCCTGAATCATCTAGGGATCTGGGAATTAATCAGCTGGGGTTTGAGACTTCCTCCATATGCTGAGAACCCCACATGCTTTTGGAATATCAGAAGGCATATCCTTCCAAGTGTCCACTCCAGCAGCAATATGGCAAATGGAGTCTTCCCATTCTGCCCTCACCAACCCCCAGAGCCAAGCATGAACAAAAATGGTGGGAAATCAGAGCCAAGAGTCAGGTAGGGGTGACTTCAGAGGCCTCTGGGCTTGATATTCCAATCTGCATAAACATGGTAACATTTGCATAGTTGCTCTGAGGTGGGGGAAGCAACAGGGCTGTTGTTCAGTTGCTAAGTTGTGTCTGACTCTTTGCAACCCCAGCACGCCAGGCTTCCCTGTCCTTCACCATCTCCCAGAGCTTACTCAAACTCATGTCCATCAAGTCGGTGATGCCACCAACCATCTCATCCTCTGTCATCCCCTTCTCCTCCTGCCTTCGATCTTTCCCAGCATCAGGGTCTTTTCCAATGAGTCAGTTCTTTGCATCAGGTGGCCAAAGTATTGGAGTTTCAGCTTTAACATCAGTCCTTCCAATGAGTATTCAGGGTTGATTTGCTTCAGGATTCATTTATTTATGTGGCTGAGCCTTGTTTTAGTTGTAGAATGTGGGATCTTCAATCCAGTATGTGGGATCTAGCTCCCTGACCAGGGATCGAACCCAGGCCCCCTGCACTGAGAGCATGGAGTCTTAGCCACTGGCCACCAAGGATGTCCTGTCACAGGTTGTTCTCCACAATCCCACACTCAATAGGCTGATGGGCCAGATGAGGAGGTTGCCTAGAGACAGGGTAGCAGCTATGACCGCTGCCTGTCACTGTTACTACCGGCAGTGCTAGATGTTTGTGCAGGCCTCACAGCAGCACTTCCAGGGTGGGGCATGGTCTCTGACTGGCTGTGATGGCCAGGGAATGGGGCTGTATGCAAAGATCCTGCTGTGTGTTTCTGGGCCGATGAGGTTGGCCATCATTGTAGACAAATTTGAAAGAAAACAAATCATACAAAGTATACTTTCAGGCCACAGTCGAATTAAACTAGGAATCAATAACAGAAGGATAGCTAGAAAATCCAAAAATATTTTGATGTTAAATACCACTTCAAAATAACACGTGAGTCAAAAAAGAAGTCTCAAGAAAAAATGTTTAAATATTTTGAATATATGAAAATTAAAATACAACCTATTAAGATTTGTGGGATGCAACAAAAGCATTGCCTCAAGGGAAATTATAGCACTGGATGCACATGTTACTATGGAAAAAAAAAGAAATAAAATCAGTAGCTGAAATTAGCCTTAGGAAACTAGAAAAAGAAGAGCAAATTAAATCCAAGTTAAGCACAAGAAAGGGCTTAACAAATAATAAATAAATAAATAAAAGTCACAAATAAATAAAATCAAAACCAGAAAATCAATAGAGAAAAAGCAATGAAACCCAAAGCTGTTTCTTTGTCTAGATCGATAGAATTGACAAACTAGCTTTCTAGTGATGCTAATCAAGAGAAAAAAATTTTTGAAAGGGAGCAAACACAAGTTACTAATATCAGAAATGAAAAATGAACTATCACTACTGATCATATAGACATTAAAAGAATGATAAAAGAATATTATAAGCAAGGACTTCACTGGTGCTCCAGTGGTTAAGAATCTGCCTTGCAATGTAGGGGATGTGGGTTAGATCCCTAGTCAGAGAACTAAGATCCCATATGCTGTGGGGCAACTTAATCTGTGCCCAGACTGCAACAAAAGATCCTGCATGATGCAACAAAGATTCTGATGCAGCCAAATGAATAAATAAATAAAATATGATAAGCAATTCTATGTTCAGAAATTTGATAACTTAAGTAAAATATGCCAACTCCTTGAAAGACACACTCTACCAAAACTCATACAAGGAGAAATAGATCATGTGAAAAGACCTATATAGATTAAAGGAAGTGAATCAATAAGTAATAAACTTTCAAAACAGAAAATGCTAGGTCCAGATGGTTTCACTCCTGAATTCTATCAAACAGTTAAGGAAGAAATGAGAGCAATACTTTACAATTTCTTCCAGAAAATAGAAGAGGAAACACTTCCAAGCTCATTCTACGAGGCCACCATCTGCCTAATGCCAAAACCAGCCAAAGACATTACAAGAAAGGAGAACTCTCTCATAAACATAATATTAGCAAATCGAGTTCAACAATATATAAAAGGATTTATACACCATAATCAAGTGGAATTTATTCTAAGTATGAAAGGCTTGTTAAGCATTCAGAAAAATCAATTATTAATGTAATCAACAGACTAAAGAAATATTTTAATTATATCAATAGACTTTTTAAAGCACTTGGAAAAATCCAACAGCCATTCATAATAAAAACTCTGAGCAAAGTAGTAGAGAGAAACTTCCTCAACTTGATAAAGAATATCTGCAAAAACCTGTAGCTAACATCAGACTTTAATGCTTTCTAAATAAGGAAGAAGGCAAGGATGCCCCCTCTCACCACTATCATCCAACATTAAGTGAGATTCCAATATGGAAGAGAAGGAAATAAAGCTTTGTTCGGGGGCAACATGATGGTCTTTGTAGAAAATTCCCAAGAATCAATAACAACAGGCTCTGGAATAATGAGATTATAACAAGGTGGCAAGATGGAAGATTAATATATAATCATTTATCAATTGCTTATATATATATCACAATGAACAAATATAATTTGAATTTTAAAATACAACATCATTTGTTGTTAGGGTTAGGGTTGTTTAGTCACTAAGTCATGTCCAACTTTTTGCGACCTCATGGATTGTAGCACACCAGGCTCCTCTGTCCTCTACTATCTCCTGGAGTTTGGTTAAATTCATGTCCATTGAATTGATGTTGCTATCTAACCATCTAATAACACCATTTACATTAGCATAAACAATGAAACACTTAGGTGAAAGTCTAACATAGTAAGTACTAGTTATTTATAATGAAAACTATAAAATACTGATGAAGGAAATTAAATAAGTAAATGGAGAGGCATTTCATGTTCATAGAAAGGAAGATTCAGTATTGTTAAGACATCTGTTCTCTCCAGCTTGATCTCTAGATTCAGGGCAATCCCACTCAAAATCCCAGCAAGTTATTTTGTGGCTGTCAAATGATTCTAAATCTTTTATGGAAAGGCAAAAGACACCGAATGGCCAGCACGGTTCGAAAGCGGGACGGAGTACAAGAGCTTATGACTTCAAGAGTTACTACAGTAATCAAGAAAGTGTGGTATAACCAAAAGAATAGACAAATATATCAGTGGAAAAACTAAGAGAGCCTAGAAATAGGTCCACAAAAATATAGTCAACTAATGGTCAATGAAAAAGCAAAGGCAGTTCAATGGAGAGAGGAAACTGGCACTAGAATAACTAGACATCCCCACTCAAAAAAGTTAATCTAGACACAGATCTTCTACCTTTCACAAAAATTAACTCAATATGTATTATAAGCATAAATGTGAAATGAAAAACTACAACACTCCTAGAAGATAATATAGGAAAAAATCTAGATATCTAGATGACCTTAGGCATGAAGATGATTTTTTTAAAACACAATATCAAAGATACAACCATGAAAGAAATAATGATTTGAACATCATTAAAATATAAAACTTTCACTTTGTGAAAGACACTGTTAGAAAATTTAAAAAAAAAAAAGCAAATCATAGAAGAGAAAATATTTGTAAAACACATATCTGATAAAAGAACTGTGTTTAAAATACATAAAGAACTTTAAAAACTCAATAATAAGAAAACAAACAACTCAATTAAAAAATGGTAAAGGTCTGAACACACAATTCAACAAAGAGGTTGCTGCTGCTGCTAAATCACTTCAGTCGTGTCCGACTCTGTGCAACCCCATAGACGGCAGCCCACCAGGCTCCCCCATCCCTGGGATTCTCCAGGCAAGAATACTGGAATGGATTGCCATTTCCTTCTCCAATGCATGAAAGTGAAAAGTGAAAGTGAAGTTGCTCAGTCGTGTTCGACTCTTAGCGACCCCATGGACTGCAGCCTACCAGGCTCCTCCATCCATGGGATTTTCCAGGCAAGAGTACTGGAGTGGGGTGCCACTGCCTTCTCTGCAACAAAGAGGTTAAATGGATGGCAAATAAGCATATGAAAAGATGCCCCACATGATATGTCATCAGGAAAACGCAAATTAAAACAACTTATTGAATGCTGTTCTACACAGGTACTAGAAAAGTTAAAACCCCAAACATGAACACCAAATGCTGATGAGAATGTAGAGCAACAGAAGCCTTGCTCATTCCTGGGGGGAATGCAAAATGGTGCAGGAAGACAATTGTTAGGAAGATAATCTGGCAGTTTTTTATGAAACTAAACATAGGCTTACCATTTGATCCAGTTGAATGCTCCTAGGTATTTACCCCTATGAGCTGAAAGCTTATGTCCCTTTGTCCAAAATTCTGAACAAAAATATTTACAACAGTTTTCTTCATAACTGAAAATAGTAGAAGCAACCAATATAATTCAATAGGTGAGCAGATTAACTATTGTATGTCATGTGTGTGTGCTAAGTCACTTCAGTCGTGTCTGACTCTTTGTGACCTGTTGAACTGTAGCCCACCAGGCTCCTCTGTTCATGGGATTCTCCAGGCAAGAATCCTGGAGTTGGTTGCCATGCTCTTCTCCATGGGATCTTCCAGACACAGGGATCGAACCCTTGTCTCTTGTGTCTCCTGCATTGACAAGGTGGGTTCTTTATCAATAGTGTCACCTGGGAAGCCCATTGTATGTCATACAACAGAACATTATTGAATGATAAAAAGCCAGAAAAAGATGTGGAGGGATCTTAAATAAATAATGCTAAGTGAAGTAAAAGTCAATCCAGAAAAGTTAGTACTGTATGATTCTAAATATATGACATCCTGAGTGAGTGAGTGAAAGTCACTCATTCATGTCCGACTCTTTGTGACCCCATGGACTGTCCATGGAATACTCCAGGCCAGAATACTGGAGTGGGTAGCCTTTCCCTTGGGAAGATCAGGGGATCTTCCCAACCCAGGGATTGAATCCAGGTCTGCCTCATTGCAGGCAGATCCTTTACCAGCTGAGCCACAAGGGAAGCCCTAGAAAAGGCAAAACTATGCAGACAAATAAGAATATCAGTGGTTGCCAGAAATTTTGAGGAAGCAGGGAAGTGACGGATGAATAAGTAAAGCACAAGAGATTTTTTGGTCAGAGAAACTATTCTATACAATATGGTATCATAAAAATGTGGTATTACACATTTATCAAACGCTATCTAATTATACAGCACAAAGAGTGAATCTTAATGTAAACTATGGACCTTAGTTGATAATAATCTATCAATAATTATTCCACATGTATACCACATTAATGCAACATTTTAACAATAGGGGAAACCTGGGGTGGTGGGAGACTCTCTGTATTTTCTGTGCAATTTTTGCACAGAGCCAAAAACTGCTGTAACAGAATAAATCCCATTAATTTAAAAAATCTGTTTTAAAATCCTTAATATTTATTCAGAGTCCATAGAATTACTAGAAGCATTCTATACTTAACTATTGAAAGTTATCATTTGACCATTATATGTCTGAGAAGTGGAATATGCATTCAGAGATCATATTGTTCAGGCTTCTTTCTCAATAAACCTCTTCCCCAAGATCCATATTATAAAATATAGAGTAAACATAACAAGTCAATTAAAAATCCCAAATTATAAAAATGCAACACATAAACCAAGGTAAATAGACCAGCATCACCACAGATAGCAAAATGCACATAAATTAGAAATATATCTGGTTAGGTATGCCATGTATGTTTGTATGGGAAAAGAAAACAAATCCTTCAACTCAGGGCTAGCTGCTGAAAAAAGGAATATTGGAGAATTTCGGTGCTAATCTAACTTATTTCCATTACTCTGAAAGAAGTCCATTGATGTACATAAGCAAATACTTGTTAAGGGCAGCAGGCTGATCCTGGAATAAGAACTCAGAATCAGGAGTCTTCCATTCTAGTGAGTAAGGGACAATTCTACATAGCATTTCCAATTGCTTAAACACACACACACACACACACACACACACACATAAGTGAATCTTGCACTGAACACACTCACATGGGATTCCTATCTGGTATCTCTCCAAGAAGGCATGAGAAGAATCTAGGAAATCCGCCACTGCCTATAATAAGGTATCAGATGAATACTCTTCACTATCAAATTTCCCAGAGACAATGCAATTGAAAATACACAGCATAACAAAATGTGTTTCACCAAAATTCACTTCTGCCTAAATATCCTCTAAAGATGTTAAAACACAGAATCCATCATTGATCCCCAGAGATTCTGATTCAGTAACTTTGGAAGAGGACCTAATCATCTCAAATAAAACCTAAAATAAAACTACTCTATCCTAGCTGGAAATCCATAAAAATACTGGTGAACCAGATCAGGTAACAGCAGTCCCTGGCTGATACTCAGAATAGATCCCTTCCTGCTTGCCTCAACTTCTCCTCACCATCTTCACAAGAATGAGATAGAGATACAGGCAGAACTAAGTTGTTTCCCATTAGACTTCTTGGTAAATAGTCTCCACAGATATGTCAGGGAAAACAATTCCTAGGCAATTTGAAAATTTTCTATTTCTCTGTCACCATTAAGGGAGTTCACTATTTCTTCTACTCTCCAAAAGAAAGCAAGTGGAAACAGGAAATATGAAAACTTTATACCTTGTTTTGCACTTGCTTTGTAAATCATGTACTGATCTCTGATCACATGGACTCAAACCTCAAGTGGATGATTTGCATATCACACATAATTTATTATATGTTCCAGGATCAATTTAACATGCAGGGCATGATGCAAGGGGTGATATCTATACTACTTTCACTAGCTCATCATACTCCCTCTTCTCTGCTAGTATCAGTTCAGCTGCTCAGTTGTGTCCAACTCTTTGTGACACCAGATACTGCAGCACACCAGGTTTCTCTGTCCATCACTAACTCCCAGAGTTTGCTCAGACTCAAGTCCATCAAGTCGGTGCTGCCATCCACCATCTCATCCTCTGTCGTTCCCTTCTCCTCCTGCCTTCAATCTTTCCCAGCATCAGAGTCTTTTTCAAGGAGTCACTCAGCCTTTCCCATCAGGTTGCCAAAGTATTGGAGCTTCAGCTTCAGCATCAGTCCTTCCAATGAACATTCAGGACTGATTTCCATTAGGATTGACTGGTTGGATCTCCTTACAGTCCAAGGGACTCTCAAGAGTCTTCTCCAACACCACACTGCAAAAGCATCAATTCTTCAGCACTCGGCTTTCTTTATAGTCCAATTCTCACATCCATACATGACTACTAGAAAAACCATAGCTTTCACTACTGGAAACAACATAGCTTTGACTAGCATATCTGCTAGTATACGTGCACTGTGGTTTAAAATGTTCTTTATCCCAGGAACATTTGAGAATAAACATGAACCTCATCTCTACCTGTATTTACTTTTAAGATGAACAGGTTGAATTTATGGTAAAATGCCTGGAACATTAATTGTAGTATTTCCCTGTTATTACTTATAATACTTACCCTCATTTGGCATTCATTTAATATTAACTATTCCCACTCACAGAGAAAACAAAACCAAGAATATAGATGAGCTGATTCTGCTTCAGCCAAGTCCTAATTCAAACAAATTTCATTCCAGTGATAATATTTGCTTGCAGGACAACAAGCACCTAAAATTATATTCTATCTTCTCTGGAGATATACGGACAGGGCAGCCTCTATTTTATTTTCATTTTCCTTAGGGCAATTGACAATATTCAGTAAACAAAATATCTGCCAGGGGGCAGCATAATGTAATACTTTCATTCCCAAGAGATTCCAGAGGACTTTTATGAAAGCTACAAGCATATTATGATAATTAACTCAAAATTAAAGCCTTGTGATAACCATGTTACACTACACTTAGAAGTAAAGATTTGTCTGAGAGTTTCTTATTAAATTGTATTAAGGACTTAAGTAAACTAAAACTCTATTTCCAGATATAAAAATCAAAGCAAAATCCTAGTAGGTTGGTGTTGCTTAAATAATCTGCCATCTAATTCTGTCCTTTATAACTTCCCTAAGTTTCCTTGCTCTCTTGAACCATTTGTGGACAGTCACATTGCCTTCTACAAGCAAAATAAGATATTTTTAAAATTTAAGAATATGTGACTATGTTTTCAAAATTTGTGACTCATCTTGAAAACAACGGGAGATGCCATTTTGTCACCTATGACAAAACAAATGCTTCCATAATAAGCTGTAGCAAAGCTGTTTTTGTTGTTCAGTCCCTAAGTCGTGTCTGACTCTTTGTGACCCCATGAAATGCAGCATGTTAGGCTTCCCTGTCCTCACTATCTCCCGGAGTTTGCTCAAATTCATGTCCATTGAGTCAATGACCAAAGTATTGGAGCTTCAGCATCAGTCCTTCCAATGAATATTCAGTGTTGATTTCTTTTAGGATTGATAGCAAATTACTTCTGAGAATGACATTAAGTAAAAATGTAATACAGAACTGCATTGTGGCAGGACTGTCTCAGGGAAAGGAAGAGCCAGTGAGAGAAAAAGGAGCCCATATTATATCCTTTTGAAACCTTATTGTAAGTTCAAATAATATTTATTCATAATCATTGGCACCCCACCCCAGTACTTTTGCCTGGAAAATCCCATGGACGGAGGAGCCTGGTAGGCTCCAGTCCATGGGGTCGCTAAGAGTCGGACACAACTGAGTGGCTTCACTTTCACTTTTCGCTTTCATGCATTGGAGAAGGAAATGGCAACCCATTCCAGTGTTCTTGCCTGGAGAATCCCAGGGACAGGGGAGCCTGGTGAGCTTCCGTCTGTGGGGTCGCACAGAGTCGGACACGACTGAAGCGACGTAGCAGCAGCAGCAATCATTGGCAGGGTACTTTTAAGTCTGAGCTTGTGTATTGTGTTTTATAAGGATGGAATTTTAAAAGTACCTGGGCTAACCCTTTAGGGAAATCCAGTTGTTAAAGCTAATGCCCCAAATTTTATAAAGTAGGTCTTTAAACTTACCTCTTTTTAAGTCATTACTTTTTCTGTTTCAAAGCCCTATTTATTCTGTTTATGATGTTTTACTCTAAGTAATGCTCTTCAATAAAATGATTTCTAGAGATTTTTGATTAAAGATACTCCACCAAAATCCAGTAATCCTTAGAAGCCATAAAACCAGAGACAAAAAGAATAGGAAAATAACCAAAGCAGAATTCTAGAATCTGGAAAGCAGATGGATATGGGGTAACTGTCTAAAAAACTTGAGAAAGATGAATTCCAAGCTTTAATGGTAGCAGCTGCATGGTAACATGAAATAACTAAAGAACTTCTACAGGGCTCACAAATTGATGGCAGTGAGAGTCCTAGTGTGGTTAAACAGCAGGGGATCATTCAAATGCCATTTGGAGGAGGAGTTAGACCCTCAGGTCCCCACCCTTACTCTGCATATCTAGGCAACTACCTCTGTTCCACCTCAACAGAACTTTGGAGATTTATTCTTTTTTTTTTTTGCAAAAATGACCCACTTTATGATCTGGCTCTGAAAGTCAAACTTTATAATCCAGCTGGGAAAGCAAAGGATTTCGTATTCACAGTATGGAGATTCCTCAAAAAACTGGGAATAGAACTGCCTTATGATCCAGCAATCCCACTGCTGGGCATATACACTGAGAAAACCAGAATTGAAAGAGATTTATTCTTTAGAAAGGAAAGAAACAGAGGTCTTGTGAGCAGCAAAGTCTGGTGCTGTAAAGAGCAATATTGCATAGGAACCTGGAATGTCAGGTCCATGAATCAAGGCAAATTGGAAGTGGTCAAACAAGAGATGGCAAGAGTGAATGTCGACATTCTAGGAATTAGCGAACTAAAATGGACTGGAATGGGTGAATTTAACTCAGATGACCATTATATCTACTACTGTGGGCAGGAATCCCTCAGAAGAAATGGAGTGGCCATCATGGTCAACAAAAGAGTCCGAAATGCAGTACTTGGATGCAATCTCAAAAATGACAAAATGATCTCTGTTCGTTTCCAAGGCAAACCATTCAATGTCACAGTGATCCAAATCTATGCCCCAACCAGTAACGCCGAAGAAGCTGAAGTTGAACAGTTCTATGAAGACCTACAAGACCTCTTAGAACTAACACCCAAAAAAGATGTCCTTTTCATTATAGGGGACTGGAATGCAAAAGTAGAAAGTCAAGAAACACCTGGAGTAACAGGCAAATTTGGCCTTGGAACACGGAATGAAGCAGGGCAAAGACTAACAGAGTTTTGCCAAGAAAATGCACTGGCATAGCAAATACCCTCTTCCAACAACACAAGAGAAGACTCTATACATGGACATCACCAGATGGTCAACACCGAAATCAGATCAATTACATTCTTTGCAGCCAAAGATGGAGAAGCTCTATCCAATCAGCAAAAACAAGACCAGGAGCTGACTGTGGCTCAGACCATGAACTCCTTATTGCCAAATTCAGACTGAAATTGAAGAAAGTAGGGAAAACTACTAGACCATTCAGGTATGACCTAAATCAAATCCCTTATGATTATAGTGGAAGTGAGAAATAGATTTAAGGGCCTAGATCTGATAGATAGAGTGCCTGATGAACTATGGAATGAGGTTCGTGACACTGTACAGGAGACAGGGACCAAGACCATCCCCATGGAAAAGAAATGCAAAAAAGTAAAATGGCTGTCTGGGGAGGCCTTACAAATAGCTGTGAAAAGAAGAGAAGTGAAAAGCAAAGGAGAAAAGGAAAGATATAAACATCTAAATGCAGAGTTCCAAAGAATAGCAAGAAGAGATAAGAAAGCCTTCTTCAGTGATCAATGCAAAGAAATAGAGGAAAACAACAGAATGGGAAAGACTAGGGATCTCTTCAAGAAAATCAGAGATACCAAAGGAACATTTCATGCAAAGATGGGCTCGATAAAGGACAGAAATGGTGTGGACCTAACGGAAGCAGAAGATATTAAGAAGAGGTGGCAAGAATACACAGAAGAACTGTACAAAAAAGAGCTGCACGACCCAGATAATCATGATGATGTGATCACTGACCTAGAGCCAGACATCTTGGAATGTGAAGTCAAATGGGCCTTAGAAAGCATCACTACGAACAAAGCTAGTGGAGGTGATGGAATTCCAGTGGAGCTATTCCAAATCCTGAAAGATGATGCTGTGAAAGTGCTGTACTCAATATGCCAGCAAATTTGGAAAACTCAGCAGTGGCCACAAGATTGGAAAAGGTCAGTTTTCATCCCAATCCCAAAGAAAGGCAATGCCAAAGAGTGCTCAAACTACCGCACAATTGCACTCATCTCACACGCTAGTAAAGTAATGCTCAAAATTCTGCAAGCCAGGCTTCAGCAATATGTGAACCGTGAACTTCCTGATGTTCAAGCTGGTTTTAGAAAAGGCAGAGGAACCAGAGATCAAATTGCCAACATCCGCTGGATCATCGAAAAAGCAAGAGAGTTCCAGAAAAACATCTATTTCTGCTTTATTGACTATGCCAAAGCCTTTGATTGTGTAGATCACAATAAACTGTGGAAAATTCTGAAAGAGATGGGAATACCAGACCACCTGATCTGCCTCTTGAGAAATCTGTATGCAGGTCAGGAAGCAACAGTTAGAACTGGTCATGGAACAACAGACTGGTTCCAAATAAGAAAAGGAGTACGTCAAGGCTGCATATTGTCACCATGTTTATTTAACTTATATGCAGAGTACATCATGAGAAATGCTGGACTGGAAGAAACAGAAGTTGGAATCAAGATTGCCGGGAGAAATATCAATAACCTCAGATATGCAGATGACACGACTCTTATGGCAGAAAGTGAAGAGGAACTGAAAAGCCTCTTGATGAAAGTGAAAGTGGAGAGTGAAAGGTTGGCTTAAAGCTCAACATTCAGAAAACGAAGATCATGGCATCTGGTCCCATCACTACATGGGAAATAGATGGAGAAACAGTGGAAACAGTGTCAGACTTTATTTTTCTGGGCTCCAAAATCACTGCAGATGGTGACTGTAGCCATGAAATTAAAAGACGCTTACTCCTTGGAAGGAAAGTTATGACCAACCTAGATAGCATATTCAAAAGCAGAGACACTACTCTACCAACAAAGGTTCGCCTAGTCAAGGCTATGGTCTTTCCTGTGGTCATGTATGGATGTGAGAGCTGGACTGTGAAGAAGGCTGAGCGTGGAAGAATTGATGCTTTTGAACTGTGGTGTTGGAGAAGACTCTTGAGAGTCCCTTGTACTGCAAGAAGATCCAACCAGTCCATTCTGAAGGAGATCAATCCTGGGATTTCTTTGGAAGGAATGATGCTAAAGCTGAAACTCCAGTATTTTGGCCACCTCATGCGAAGAGTTGACTCATTGGAGAAGACTCTGATGCTGGGAGGGATTGAGGGCAGGAGGAGAAGGGGACGACAGAGGATGAGATGACTGGATGGCATCACTGACTTGATGGGTATGAGTCTGAGTGACCTCCGGGAACTGGTGATGGACAGGGAGGCCTGGCGTGCTGCGGTTCATGGGGTCGCAAAGAGTCGGACACGACTGAGCGACTGATCTGATCTAAACAAAGCACTTTCCAAAATGTGAAAAGAAAGTGAAAGTGGTTTGCTATGTATTAACAGGTTAAGAAATAATCTTAATCTCCTTAATCTTACAGGAACATTTCACAAGTTCCATGATCCAAATAACAAAAGTTCCAGAGAGAACAGAACAAAAAACAGGTTGGAAAACTTCTTTTCTTTTTTTTTTTTTTTTTTTTTGGGGGGGGGAGGTGGGTAACTTCCCTGTTAGCTACCTACAAGTGGGACTCTCCCTGGCAACTACCTGCAGGTGGGCTTAGACCTGCTTAAGACCCCACAGTGGGTCCTAATGCCAAATTAGCTAAACAAGGGACCCTCCCTGGACAACTGCCTGCAAGGGACCCTCCTTGCCAACTACTTATTAGTGGGCTCAGACCTGCTCAGGAACACATGTCATTGTTCAGTTGCTCAGTTGTGTCCAGCTCTTTTCAATCCCATGGACTGCAGCACATCAAGCTCCCCTGTCCTCCATTAACTCTCAGAGTTTGCTCAAGCTCACGTCCATTGAGTCGGTGATGCTATCTAACCATCTCATCCTCTGTCACCCCCTCTCCTTTTGCCTTCAATCTTTCCCAGCCTCAGAGTCTTTTCCAATGAGTTGGCTCACACATGAAGTACCCTATCTGCTCAATTATCTAAATGAGGGCCCTAATGAAAGGTTGTTGTTGAATCACGCGAAGACACCAGGATTCTTGGCCCCCAGAAGAGAAGAATTCAATCTGGGGCCAGAGATGAGGCTTGATCACTCAGAGCTTTTGTATAGTAAAGTTTTTTTAAAGTATAAAGGAGATAGAGAAAGCTTCTGACATAGGCATCAGAAGAGGGCAGAAAGAGTACCCCCTTGCAAGTGTTAGCAATGAAATTATATATGCTCCAATGAATCCAAAGAATGTCTGGAGGTTATAAAGACCTCACCAGACCTACTCCCATAATTTACATTTTAAGATAACAGAATTAGCCAGAAGGTTTAACCCAGAGACTGTCCTCAGGCAGGATGCATTATTGTTATATAATCCTAAGGAATGTAGAGAAGGAAAAGTTTGTCCTTTCTTCCTCCTTGAGAATTCCAGATCCCTCTCTCCTTGGGGACCCCGAGACTCCTTATCAACCTGCCTAGGAAATGACTCTCTCACTAACCTGTCCAAATATCTACAAGTGGGACCCTTCCAGTCAACTACAGACATCTGGTATCCTAAGTGCCCAGCTATGTATACGATACACACCCCACTAAACTGCCTACAAGTAGGACCCTACCTGCCTAACCACTCACATGTGGGACCTGACCTGCCCAACTACTGACAAGTGGGACCCTCCCTGCCCATCTACATTCATGTGGGCCCCCAACCAGCTCAACTTCATCTGTGGGACCCTCCCTGCCAAACTATCTAATTGAGGGCCCCCTCCTTGCCCAACTGCTGACAAGTGGGACCCTCTCTGCCAACTACCTACTTAGACCTGCCCAAGAACTCACATGTAGAATCCTGACCGCACATTTACCTAAATGAGGGGCCTGGCTTGCTTCATTGCCTACTATGGGACTTTAGCCTCTCTACCACAGATGGGACCTGACCTGCTTATCTGGAAGAAATATTTTCAAAGAAACAGGAAAATTTTCCAGGACTGAAATAACTGAATTTCTAGTTGAAAGGGGGCTGTTAAGGGTTGAATTACATCCTAACCCCCAATATCTAATAATGTGACTTTATTTGGAAATAATGTCTTTGCAGATATCAAAAATATAAGATGAAAGTGGGTCATAATTCATTATGATGTCCTTACAAAAAGAAAATCTGGACATAGATAGAGGTACACAGGGAGAAGGTCACTTGAAGATGAAGGCATTGGGTCAATCATCTGCAAGCCAAGAATGCCAAAGTGAAGTGAAAGTCTCTTAGTCGTGTCCAACTCTTTACGACCTCATGTCCATGTGACCGTATACAGCCCATGGAATTCTCTAGGCCAGCATACTGGAATGGGTCGTTGTTCCCTTCTTCAGGCGATCTTCCCAACCCAGGGATTGAACCCAGGTCTCCCACATTGCAGGTGGATTCTTTACAAGGTGAACCACCAGGGAAGCCCAAGAATACTGGAGTGCGTAGCCTATCCTTCCTCCAGGGAATCCTTTCGACCTAGGAATCTAACTGGGATCTCCTGCATTGCAGGCAGATTCTTTACCAGCTGAGCTACCAAGGAAGTCCTAAGAATGCCAAAAGTTGCCAGTAAACCTCCAGAAGCCAGGAGACAATTATGTAGCAGATGCTCCTTCACAACCTTCAGAAGCAATCAAGCTCGCCAACATTTTAATCTCAGACTCCCTGTCTCTGTTATGGCAGAACTATGAAACTAGTTGCCAACATTCATTGAATCATAGAAAAAGCAAAGGAATTAGAGAAGAACATCTGCTTCATTGACTAAAGTCTGACTGTGTGGATTATAACAAACTATGGAAAATTCTTCAAGAGATGGGAATACCAGACCACCTTACCTGCCTCCTGAGAAATCTATATACAGGTCAATAAGTTCCATGGGCATGGAAGAAGGGACTGCTTCAAAGTTGGGAAAGGAGTATGCCAAGGCTGTATATTATCACCCTGTTTATTTAACTTATATGCAGAGTGCTGCTGCTGCTGCTGCTGCTAAGTCGCTTCAGTCGTGTCCGACTCTGTGCGACCCCATAGATGGAAGCTCACCAGGCTCCCCTGTCTCTGGGATTCTCCAGGCAAGAACACTGGAGTGGGTTGCCATTTCCTTCTCCAATGCATGAAAGCGAAAAGTGAAAGTGAAGCCGCTCAGTTGTGTCTGACTCTTAGCGACCCCATGGACTGGAGCCTACCAGGCTCCTCCGTCCTGGGATTTTCCAGGCAAAAGTACTGGGGTGGGGTGCCATTGCCTTCACATCACGTGAAATGCTGGGATGGATGAAGCACAAGTTGGAATCAAGATTGCAGGAAGAAATATCAATAACCTCAGATATGTAGAAGACACCACACCAATGCCAGAAAGAGAAGAGGAACTAAAGAGCATCTTGATAAAAGTGAAAGAGGAGAGTGAAAAAGCTGGCTTAAAAGTCAACATTCAAAAACCTAAGATCATGGAACCCAGTCCCACCACTTCAAATGGATGGGGAAAAATGGAAACAGTGACAGACTTTATTTTCTTGGGCTCCAAAGTCACTGCAGACAGTGACTACACCAATGAAAAGACTCTTGCCCCTTGGAATGGAGAAGGCAATGGCAACCCACTCCAGTACTCTTGCCTGGAATATACCATGGGCGGAGGAGCCTGGTAGACTGCCTTCCATGGGGTCGCTAAGAGTCAGGCACAACTGAGCAACTTCACTTTCACTTTCATGCATTGGAGAAGGAAATGGCAACCCACTCCAGTGTTCTTGCCTGGAGAATCCCAGGGATGGCAGAGCCTGGTGGGCTACTGTCTATGGGGTCACATAGAGTCGGACACGACTGAAGTGATTTAACAGCAGCAGCAGCAGCTCCTTGGAAGAAAAGCTATGATAAACCTAGACAGTGTATTAAAAAACAGTGATATCACTTTGCCAACAAAGGCCCATATAGTCAAAGCTATGGTTTTTCCAGTAGTCATGTATGGATGTGAGAGTTGGACCAGAAAGAAGGCTGAGCACCAAAGAATTGATGCTTCCCAGCTATGGTGCTAGAGAAGACTTGAGAGTCCCTTGGACTGCAAGGAGATCAAACCAGTCAATCCTAAAGGAAATTAACCCTGAATATTCTGAAGCTGAAGCTCCAATACTTTGGCCACCTGATGTGAAATGCTGACTCACTGGGAAAGATCCTGATGCTGGGAAAAATTGAAGGCAGAAGGAGAAGGGGATGACAGAGAATGAGATGGTTGGATAGCATCACTGACTCAATGAACATGAGTTTGAGCAAACTCTAGGAGATAGTGAAGGACAGGGAAGCCTGGAGTGTGCTGCTGTTCATGGGGTTGCAAAGAGTTGGACATGACTAAGAGACTGAACAACAGTTCCTTGTTGTTGTTGACTGAGCAACAAGCAACAAAGGAAACTACTAAGAGGCCCACTGAGTATCCAATGATAAAGAAAAATGGATCTACAGCAAAGCACATGACTGTGCAATTGAGGAAACTCGAGTAGGGACAGAGAGAAGAAATTTAAAACTTTTGGGGAAAGAGATTAAAAGCATCTACTGTAGAATAAAGACATGTGAAATTTCAAATATTTCTTTTCTCCAGTATCTATAGATGACAAGTGCCACAGAAAAGATGGCATAAACAAAGAAAAGGAAGATATGGAGTGTATAATAAGAAACAGAACCCAGAATAAGAAACAAATAGGGTGTTCCCACAACAGTTGCAAGAGGATTTTTCAGGATGACGACTATGTGGAAGGGGAGAGAACAATCAGATCAGTTTGTCAGACTCTTTGTAACCCTGTGGACTATAGCCCACCAGAATCCTCTGTCCATGGGATTTCCCAGGCAAGAATACTGAAATGAGTACCATTCCCTTCTCCAGGGGATCTTCCCAACCCAGGGATCAAATCCAGGTCTCCTGCATTGGAGACAGATTCTTCATCATCTGAGCCACCAGGGAAGACCTTAAAGAAAGAAAGAAAGGAAATCACACAGTCATGTCTGACTCCTTGCAACCCCATGGACTATAGCCTACCAGGTTCCTCCATCCATGGGATTTTCCAGGCAAGAATACTGGAGTGGGTTGCCATTTTCTTCTCCAGGAGATCTTCCCAACCCAGGGATTGAACCCAGGTCACCCATATTGTAGGCAGACTCTTTACTGCCTGAGCCACTAGGGAAGTCCATAGAGCATGTAAGATGATACTAAACAAAGAAAAAGACAGAAAAAAAAATTTATTTTGTTTGAGAAATTTGCATAATTATGACAAAGGCTAGTGGATGAATAAATAACTATTCATGGACAAAGAAAACTCCAAAGAAATAACAAAAAATTGTGCCAAAAAGGAAAGGAAACTGTTCTCACTTATGGTTGAAAATAGGATTTTATAGCCATAAAAAGTGAATATTAATTTAAATAAAAATTACAACTCAACTAGAGATGAAAAGGGAGAATTTTGATGTGGGGTGGGAGGTGAGAAAAAGTACTAAATATTCATTGATAGTAAAAAATAAAATTAGTAGATAAAGCTTAATATTAAAAAATAGAAGCAGAAATATAGTATTGGTGGGTTTGAGGTAATTCCCCAAATGAATGGAAAAGGAATTGCCTTTGGGGAACCATAATAGAAGACTAGGGATACTGCTGTTTCTCATCACAAGACTTGCAGAGCCACTCTACCATTTAAATACTATGCATATACAACTTTGAAGGAACTAACAATTATTGAGAATTGCTACTGAGTAATTATGTATTTGAAATATAAAAGTAAGTCTATGGCCATGTACTCTGGGCCATTGCTTCTCAAAGTAAGATGTGCCCAGAAATCAGCTGGTACCTTCTTTAAATGCCAGTCTGGAGTAGGACCAATATGGTGCACTTACCTGCTGCTGCTACTGCTGCTGCTAAGTCACTTCAGTCCTGTCTGACTCTGTGCGACCACATAGACAGCAGCCCACCAGGTTCCCCCATCCCTGGGATTCTCCAGGCAAGAACACTGGAATGGGTTGCCATTTCCTTCAACAATGCAGGAAAGTGAAAAGTGAAAGTGAAGTCGCTCAGTCATGTCCGACTCCTAGCGACCCCATGGATGGCAGCCTACCAGGCTCCTCTATCCATGGTATTTTCCAGGCAAGAGTACTGGAGTGGGGTGCCATTGCCTTCAGTTCAGTTCAGTTCAGTCACTCAGTCGTGTCCGACTCTTGGCAACCCCATGAATCGCAGCACGCCAGGCCTCCCTGTCCATCCCCAACTCCCGGAGTTCACCCAAACTCATGTCCATCGAGTCAGTGATGCCATCCAGCCATCTCGTCCTCTGTCGTCCCTTTCTCCTCCTGCCCCCAATCCCTCCCAGCATCAGAGTCTTTTCCAATGAGTCAACTCTTCGCATGAGGTGGCCAAAGTACTGGAGTTTCAGCTTTAGCATCATTCCTTCCAAAGAAATCCCAGGGCTGATCTCCTTCACAGTGGACTGGTTGGATCTCTTTGCAGTCCAAGGGACTCTCAAGAGTCTTCTCCAACACCACAGTTCAAAAGCATCAATTCTTCGGTGCTCAGCCTTCTTCACAGTCCAGCTCTCACATCCATACATGACCAGAGGAAAAACCATAGCCTTGACAAGACGGATCTTGGTTGGCAAAGTAATGTCTCTGCTTTTGAATATGCTATCTAGATTGGTCATAACTTTCCTTCCAAGGAGTAAGCGTCTTTTAATTTCATGGCTGCAGTCACCATCTGCAGTGATTTTGGAGCCCAGAAAAATAGAGTTTGATACTGTTTCCACTGTTTCTCCATCTATTTCCCATGAAGTATGGGAACGGATGCCATGATCTTCGATTTCTGAATGTTGAGCTTTAAGCCAACCTTTTCACTCTCCACTTTCACTTTCATCAAGAGGCTTTTTAGTTCCTCTTCACTTTCTGCCATAAGGGTGGTGTCATCTGCATATGTGAGGTTTTGACATTTCTCCCGGCAATCTTGATTCCAGCTTGTGCTTCTTCCAGTCCAGCGTTTCTCATGATGTACTCTGCATAGAAGTTAAATAAGCAGGGTGACAATATATAGCCTTGACGTACTCCTTTTCCTATTTGGAACCAGTCTGTTGTTCCATGACCAGTTCTAACTGTTGCTTCCTGACCTGCATACAAATTTCTCAAAAGGTAGATCAGGTGGTCTTGTATTCCCATCTCTTTCAGAATTTTCCACAGTTTATTGTGATCCACACAGTCAAAGGCTTTGGCATAGTCAAGAAAGCAGAAATAGATGCTTTTCTGGACCTCTCTTGCTTTTTCCATGATCCAGCGGATGTTGGCAATTTGATCTCTGGTTCCTCTGCCTTTTCTAAAACCAGCTTGAACATCAGGAAGTTCATGGTTCACATATTGCAGAAGCATGGCTTGCAGAATTTTGAGCATTACTTTACTAGCGTGTGAGATGAGTGCAATTGTATGGTAGTTGGAGCATTCTTTGGCAATGCCTTTCTTTGGGATTGGAATGAAAACTGACCTTTTCCAATCCTGTGGCCACTGCTGAGTTTTCCAAATTTGCTGGCATATTGAGTCCAGCACTTTCACAGCATCATCATTCAGGACTTGGAATAGCTCCACTGGAATTCCATCACCTCCACTAGCTTTGTTCGTAGTGATGCTTTCTAAGGCCCACTTGACTTCACATTCCAGGATGTCTGGCTCTAGGTCAGTGATCACACCATCATGATTATCTGGGTCATAAAGATCTTTTTTGTACAGTTCTTCTGTGTATTCTTGTCACCTCTTCTTAATATCTTCTGCTTCTGTTAGGTCCATACAATTTCTGTCATTTATCGAGCCCATCTTTGCATGAAATGGTCCCTTGGTATCCCTAATTTTCTTGAAGAGAGCTCTAATATTTCCCATTCTGTTGTTTTCCTCTATTTCTTTGCATCGATCGCTGAAGAAGGCTTCCTTCTCACTTCTTGCTATTCTTTGGAACTCTGCATTCAGATGTTTGTATCTTTCCTTTTCTCCTTTGCTTTTCACTTCTCTTCTTTTCACAGCTATTTGTAAAGCCTCCCCAGACAGCCATTTTGCTTTTTTGCATTTCTTTTCCATGGGGATGGTCTTGATCCCTGTCTCCTGTACAATGTCATGAACCTCATTCCATAGTTCATCAGCACTCTGTCTATCACATCTAGGCCTTTAAATGTATTTCTCACTTTCACTGTATAATCATAAGGGATTTGATTTAGGTCATACCTGAATGGTCTAGTGGTTTTCCCTACTTTCTTCAATTGAAGTCTGAATTTGGCAATAAGGAGTTCATGATCTGAGCCACAGTCAGCTCCTGGTCTTGCTTTTGCTGACTGTATAGAGCTTCTCCATGTTTTGCTGCAAAGAATATAATCAATCTGATTTCGGTATTGACCATCTGGTGATGTCCATGTATAGAGTCTTCTCTTGTGTTGTTGGAAGAGGGTGTTTGTTATGACCAGTCCATTGCCTTCCAGATCAGATCAGTCACTCAGTCGTGTCTGACTCTTTGTGACCCCATGAACTGCAGCACACCAGGCCTCCCTGTCCATTATCAACTCTCGGAGGTCACTCAGACTCATATTCATCGAGTCAGTGATGCCATCCAGCCATCTCATCCTCTGTCATCCCCTTCTCCTCCTGCCCCCAATCCCTCCCAGCATCAGAGTCTTCTCCAGTGAGTCAACTCTTCGCATGAGGTGGCCAAAATACTGGAGTTTCAGCTTTAGCATCATTCCTTCCAAAGAAATCCCAGGGTTGATCTCCTTCAGAATGGACTGGTTGGATCTCCTTGCAGTCCAAGGGACTCTCAAGAGTCTTCTCCAACACCACAGTTCAAAAGTTCACAGTTCACAGTTCCTAAGTCCATTGTTCACCACAGTTCCTGTGAACAGGTCCACAGTTCACAGTTCCTAAGTTCACCACAGTTCACAGTTCCTAAGTCCATTGCCTTAGGAACTCTCCAATGCTAATCCTACTGGGCCATGGATTGCATTTTGAGAAGCAAGGCTCTAGACAGTATTTTCAACTCAAGCACCATGTTTCAGCTACACGTACAGCTTAAAAAAAAAAAAAAAAGTTACAGTTAGGTACTTAAATTCCTTCAATGACCTCCATATTGCTTTTAAGCTAGAGCTTAAGCCTCAGAATGACACACAAGGCTCATTCATACACAATTCTTTTTCTGCTTTGCTGCCACTGCCCTATTTCTACCAACAATTCCAATGACTCACATTATACAAGGAGCTCAGAGCACCTGCTGTATGACTGAGCTATAAACGACCTCTTTGTATTGGCCCCTAGGTTTTTGTTTTCTCTACAACGGGCTACAATCTGTAAGCTCAAAAGCCAGCCAATGCTAAACTTATATTTTAATTATCTTTATTTATTTAAAGCAATCATTTTTTAAATTCCCAAACAAACATATTTTTAGTAATTTAGAGCCTACTTTCATACCCTCCCACCCTCACTTCACATAATGTTTGCAATAAATAAGATAAACCCCAAGCCACAGAGATTCCCTTCTTCAACCCACAGCTTCTCAAAGCTGCTGATATATGACTCTCCTCTCCACTCTCTGTTCTTGTTGTTCTGTAACTCAGTCTTGTTCAACTCTTTGCAACCCCATGGACATCAGCATGCCAGGTTTCCCTGTCTTTCACCATCTCCTAGAATTTGCTCAAACTCATATCCATCGGGTCAGTGATATCATCCAGCCATCTCATCCTCTGTCATCCCCTTCTCCTCCTGCCTTCAATCTTTCCCAATATTACAGTCTTTTCTAATGAGTTAGCTCTTCACATCAGGTAGCCAAACTATTAGAGCTTAAGCTTCAGAATCATTCCTTCCAATGAATATTCAGGATTGATTTCCTTTAGGATTGACTGGTTTGATCTCCTTGCAGTCCAAGGGACTCTCAAGTCTTCTCCAGCACCATTGCTGAGAAGCATCAATTCTTTAGCACTCAGCTTTGTTATGGTCCAACTCTCACACCCATACATGACTACTGGAAAAACCATAGATTTGACTATATGGACCTTTGTCAGCAATGTAATGTCTCTGCTTTTTAATATGTTGTCTAGTTTGGTTACAGTTTTTCTTCCAAGGAGCCAGCATCTTTTAATTTCATGGCTGTAGTCACCATCTGCAGTGACTTTGGATTCCAAGAAAATAAAGTCTCTCATTGTTTCTGTTGTTTCCCCACCTATTTGCCATGAAGTGATTGGACCACATGCCATGATCTTTGTTTATTGGATGTTGAATTTTCAGCCAGTTTTTGACTCTCCTCTTTCACCTTCATCAAGAGGTTCTTTAGTTCCTCTTCGATTCCTACCATAAGAGTGATGTCAGCTGCATATCAGAAGTTATTTGTATTTCTCCTGGCAATCTTGATTCCAGCTTGTGCTTCATCCAGCCTGGCATTTCACATGATGTACTCTGCATATAAGTTAAATAAGCAAAGTGACAATATACAGCCTTATCATACTCCTTCCCAATTTTAAACAAGCCCATTGCTCCATGTCCAGTTTCAACTGTTGCCTCTTGACCTGCATACAGATTTTTCAGGAGGCAGGTCAGGTGGTCTGGTATTCCCTTCTCTTAAATAATTTTCCTGTTTGCTATAATCCACACAAAGACTTTAGCATAGTCAATGAAACAGAAGAAGATGTTTTTTCTGGAATTCTCTTGCTTTTTCTACGTTCCAGTGGATGTTGGCAATTTGATATCTGGTTCCTCTGCCTTTTCTAAATCCAGTTTGAACATCTGGAAGTTCTCAATTCATGTACTGTTGAAGCCTAGCTTGGAGAATTTTGAGCATCAGTTTGCTAGCATGTGAAATGAGTGCAATTGTGTGGTAGTTTGAACATTCTTTGGCGTTGCCTTTCTTTGGGATTGGAATGAAAACTGACCTTTTCCAGTCCTGTGGCCACTGCTGAGTTTTCCAAATTTGCTGGCATATTGAGTGCAGACTTTAACATCATCATTGTTTAGGATTTGAAATAGCTCAACTGGAATTCTATCACCTCCACTAGCTTTGTTTGTAGTGATGCTTCCTAAGGCCTACTTGTCTTTACACTCCAAGATGTCTGGCTCTAGGTGAGTGATCATACCATTGTGCTTATCTGGGTCATTAAGATCTTTTTTGTATAGTTCTTCTGTGTATTCTTGCCACCTCATTTTAATATTTTCTGCTTCTTTTAGGTCCATACTGTTTCTGTCCTTTATTGTGCTCATCTTTGCATGAAATTCCCTTGGTATCTCTAATTTTCTTAAACAAATGTCTAGTCTTTCCCATTCTATTGTTTTCCTCTTTTTTTTTTTTTTTTTTTTTTGCATTGTTCACTTAGGAAGGCTTTCTTATATCTCCTTGCTATTTTTTGGAACTATGCATTCAGATGTGTATATCTTTCTTTTTCTCCTTTGCTTTTAGCTTCTCTTCCTTTCTCAGCTATTGGTAAGGCCTCCTCAGACAACCATTTTGCCTTTTCATGTCTTTTCCTTGGGGATGGTTTTGATCACTGCCTCCTGTACAAAGTTAGGAATGTCTGTCAATAGTTCTTCAGGCACTCTGTCTAGTGGATCTAATCCCTTGAATCTGTTTGTCACTTCCACTCTATAATCATTAAGTGATTTGATTTAGGTCAGACCTAAATGGCCTAGTGATCTCCCTCTAAGTTCCCTTCTGAGTCACCTTTGGGCAAGCTCCTACTGTGAGAGACTTTTCTTCTATGTCAACCAGCCAGTGTCATTCATAAAGCTTATATGTGCTACTGCAACCTCATGGTCAAACCTTTTTCCTTGATTAGCCCCTAGACCTCTCATCCTCACTATAAGACTTTAAACATGCCTAGTCCACTGTCCTCTAACCGACTAATTCTTCTTTATCCTTTAAGACTCACTTTAGGCTTCAGGTCCTCCAGGAAGTCTCCTGGGACCTACACCATGGAGAATGAAGCAGTGCTCTGCCTAGCAATAGCTCTGCATGTAACTGATCAGCAATCAGAAGCTCCCAGAGTTAGGTTTAACTCCACTGATCTCTAAAATACCATAAGGAAACGTCCTTTTATCTATATGTGAAGGGACCTATACATGAATGGACTCTGGTGTTTCATCCAGTCAACAATAGACTTGAGCAACAACTATGTACCAAGTATGGTCTCTGGATTGGGTTTTCAATGGTCAAAAAGAAAAAAATAATAAATAAAGAAGTTGATGGTGTTTCTGCTCTTATGGAGTTCAAAGTCAACTGAAGGAGGCAGGTATTAAGTTATCACATGAATAACTCTAAGCACAATTGGAATAAATATTCTGGAGAAACATATTCAGAAGAGATTATGGACTATAATTCAGGTTAGCAGTACAGAGGACAACACAGACAAGACTTTTAAATTCATCCTCTCTTGACGTTAAGACCCCTCAGACTGCTCCCCTCTTTCTAGAATATGCCTTTGGGTGTCCAATCTAAAATCATTCTGCTTATAAACTTTATTAAACTCAGGTGGACTTTCAAAGAAAAGTCTTGGCATTAGCATAGGTGCTCTCTTGGCCCAACCCAACATGGAGATCAGATCAGATCAGATCAGTCGCTCAGTCATGTCCGACTCTTTGTGACCCCATGAACTGCAGCACGCCAGGCCTCCCTGTCCATCACCAGCTCTCGGAGGTCACCCAGACTCACATCCATCGAGTCAGTGATGCCATCCAGCCATCTCATCCTCTGTCGTCCCCTTCTCCTCCTGCCCACAATCCCTCCCAGCATCAGAGTCTTCTCCAATGAGTCAACTCTTCGCATGAGGTGGCCAAAGTACTGGAGTTTCAGCTTTAGCATCATTCCTTCCAAAGAAACCCCAGGGCTGATCTCCTTCAGAATGGACTGCTTGGACCTCCTTGCAGTCCAAGGGACTCTCAAGAGTCTTCTCCAACACCACAGTTCAAAAGCATCAATTCTTCCACGCTCAGCCTTCTTCACAGTCCAGCTCTCACATCCATACATGACCACAGGAAAGACCATAGCCTTGACTAGGCGAACCTTTGTTGGCAAAGTGATGTCTCTGCTTTTGAATATGCTATCTAGGTTGGTCATAACTTTCCTTCCAAGGAGTAAGGGTCTTTTAATTTCATGGCTGCAGTCACCATCTGCAGTGATTTTGGAGCCCAGAAAAATAAAGTCTGACACTGTTTCCACTGTTTCTCCATCTATTTCCCATGTAGTGATGGGACCAGATGCCATGATCTTCGTTTTCTGAATGTTGAGCTTTAAGCCAACCTTTTCACTCTCCACTTTCACTTTCATCAAGAGGCTTTTTAGTTCCTCTTCAAATAACAGGCACAAAACCCTGATGAAGATGGTAAATATTTTATTGCCTTCATTTCAAAAATTTTTCTGATAAGAATTATCATATATCATAGATCATTTTGAAAACACAAATAAGTAAAGAAAGAAAATAAGATAATCATCAATGTGTGAGCATGGTTGACTATTCTGCACAGGCATATTTCATTTTATTGCACTTTAAAAAAAAACAGGTATTATATTTTATACAAATTTAAAGTTTGTGGTAACTCAAGTGTCAGGCAAGTCTTGTTGTTGTTCTCAGTCATGTCCAACTCTTTGCAACCCCATGGACTGTAGCCTGCCAGGCTCCTTCTGTCTCTGGGAATTTCCAGGCAAGAATACTGTAGTGGGTTGCCACTTCCTTCTCCAGGGGATCTTCTCCACCCAGGAATCAAACCCATATCTCCTGCATTGCAGGTGGATTCTTTACCCGCTGAACCATTGGGGAAGCCCCCAGGCAAGTCTATAGGCACAAATATTCTAATAGCAATTACTCATTTTGTATCTCTGCATCACATTTTGGTAATCCTTGCAATATCTCAAACTGTTAAAAAATTGTTTTCATAATTGTTATGGTGATCACTGATCTTTGATGTCACTGTTGTAATTGTTCTGGGTTGCCACAAGCCAAGCCCATGTAAGACAGGGAAATTAATGACAAATGTGTGTGTTTTGACTGCTCCACCAACTGGCCATTCACCACCTATCTTTTTCCTACTCCTCATGGCAACCCACTCCAGTACTCTTGCCTGGAGAATCCCATGGACAGCGGAGCCTGGTAGGCTGCAGTTCATGGGGTCGCTAAGAGTTGGACACGACTGAGCGACTTCACTTTCACTTTTCACTTTCATGCATTGGAGAAGGAAATGGCAACCCACTCCAGTGTTCTTGTCTGGAGAATCCCAGGGGCAGAAGAACCTGGTGGGCTGCCATCTATGGGGTCACACAGAGTCAGACATGACTGATGAAACTTAGCAGCAGCAGGCCTCCCTATTCCCTGAGACACAACAGTACGGAAATTAAGTCAATGAAGAACACTGCAATGACCTCTCAGTATTCAAGTGAAAGGAAGAGTTAGTCAATGTGACAAACTTCATTGTCTTATTCCAAAGAAATTGCCAAAGCCACCCAACCTTCAGCAATTACCACCTGATCAGTCAGCAGCCATCAACACAGAAGTCTTTCCATCAGCAAAAAGATTATGACTCTTGAATAGTCGAATGATAGTTAGCATTTTTCAGCAATGAAGAATTTTAAAATTATTTTTTAGACATAATGCTACTGCACACTTCATAGACTGTAGCATAGTATAAGCATTAACTTTTACATGCACTGGGAAACCAAAACAAGTATGTGACTTGCTTTATTGATATTTTTGCTTCACTGTGGTAGTCTGGAACCAAACTCACAATATCTCCGAGGTTTACTTGTATTTCTTCTCCTTTATTTCTATGCCCCTGTAACGGGAGAGGTATATTAGCTGTGACAGAATCTTGCTGAACATCTCAGTCCCCTACAGGTTTCTAGAACCATCAGTTAGTGGACTGTCTCCAGGTACTAGTTGGATGGGAGCAGATGCCCGGGGCACTAAGCCAGTATAACTCCTGAATTAGCAAGGAGAGAACTGCTTGGCCTTGAGTCAGTGTCTACTCATTTTCCACATACAATGCCTTTGGAAATATGGCTCCAATAGACCTGCTTGGTATTTGCAAAGGAAGGCTCTATTTTTCTCCCAAGGATTGAGGTCTTTTAGTTCCTTCCTCCCATCTGCTTCTCTCAGGCTGCTTCTTCCTTTTCTCAGCTCTGTCTTTCAGGGAATAGAACAACCTGCTCCCCAGGCAAGCCTGTGAATATTTTTATGCAACACATAAGTAACTCGCAACTTCTGTCTCTGAGATTTATACTCTTTAGAGCTGTTTCTGATGTGGCTGACCCATGCCTATCATGTGAAACTGAAACCCACCAGGACCCTGCGAGGCCTCCCTGGGGACAGACCCCCCCCAACCCCCGACACACACACACACACACACACACACATTTCCTGTTTGTAGAAAAGCTGTAGCCTCCTGGGCCTTCCCTGAATCCTAAACAGCACATTCAGTTCAGAGAAGTTAGAAAATGCAGAAACAAAGGAAAGCAGTTACAGAAGACAAAATAATGAGTTTAGTCATGAAACAAAGTCAAGGACCTTTAGTTTCTTCTCAAGGGCTATATTCATTGGAAGGACTGATGCTGAAGCTGAAGTTTTGATACTTTGGCCACCTGATTCAAATGGCTTCAGGTTGTCTTCCTGCTGTCTTTTTTTTTTTTTTTTTTTAACTTTACAATATTGTATTGGTTTTGCCATACATCAAAATGAATCCGCCACAGGTATACATGTGTTCCCCATCCTGAACCCCTCTCCCACCTCCTTCCCCCTACCATCCCGCTGGGTTGTCCCAGTCCTGCTGTCTTTTCAAAGTCAAAGTAAATACTTGCAAAGTGAATAAAAGAGGAAAAGAAAGGAGATTCACATGACAAAATTTTGTCTTTCCTCTGGTGATATTTGTCTTTAACATTTCTACTTACTTAATAAAATGTATTTTGTACATTTCTCCTCTATCCAAATACCCCATCAGAAGCATGAGGTCTTCACCCATTAACTCAAGCCATATCGTTCTCAGGATCCAGACTAAAGACAGTCTTTCTCTCTGGAAAGACTGAACTGATAGGTTCTACATAAGACTCAGAGATACGGCTGGGTTGAGGTATGGCACCATGATGGGATAGTAGGATTAATTGATCCCTCTCTCCATCACCCTTTCCACACTAGCTCTCTGATCACTGGCAATGGGCTTGTAGCCCACAGACAAAGGTTGGAGGATTCCTCCCTGGGGAAATTGACTGACTTAGGATCCTGATCTTTGAAGAAAGCATTTAATGTGAGAGAGAACAAAACAAACAAATAAAGGAACTTGAATGAAGCAGGAACAACCAGGCGGCAAAAGTTATGTTTGCTGCTTCTAAGTCACTTCAGTCGTGTCCAACTCTGTGCGACCCATAGACGGCAGCCCATCAGGCTCCACCATCCCTGGGATTCTCCAGGCAAGAACACTAGAGTGAGTTGCTATTTCCTTCTCCAATGCATGAAAGTGAAAGTGAAGTCGCTCAGTCATGTCCGACCCTCAGCGACCCCATGGACTGCAGCCTTCCAGACTCCTCCATCCATGGGATTGTCCAGACAAGAGTACTGGAGTGGGGTGCCATTGCCTTCTCCAAAAGTTATGTTTACAATGTAATAAATTTAACATTGTAAAAGACAACATAAAAGTAATACAATTGTTTGAAGAATCTTTGAAAAACAGTTTTAAAAAACTTAGACGTTAAACAGAAGAGCAGAAAGAAAAAATTCAAATATTTGTAAGATAAGTATGAGAAAAATCAATCAGAAAATAAGAGGAATATAAAACAAACAGAATATAGGAAACAAGAGAAGAAAAAGAGAGGGTCAATCTAGGGTTTATCATCTAAATGATAAATATCCCCTCAAATAATAAAGAATAAAACATTTTCCAAAAGGGAATACAGGTAAGAGGAAATTATCAACAATTATAATAGTAGCAAGAATGAGACTAGACTAAAAACTTTCTAGAAATTCAAGATCCCAAAGATGAGCTCTCCCAAAAGATGGGATAAATCAAGGAAGAAGAAAATGTACAATCTCCTGAATAGAGAATTCAAGGAAGGAGGGAGAAGGAACTTCCAGTGATAATAATGAAGGGAGGTTCCACAACAGCTGGGGAGCAGACTTAGAACAATCAGAACAGACTAGAATAGAGTGAGATGCCAAGGTAGGATCCATGTGCTTGAAAATATTGAAAGAAAATTTTCATTTCTTTCAGAGAGTTTTACAGTAAAATAAGTGACAGTGGATTTTATCAAATCTAATGAGCTAAAGAGCCTCTTAATAAAAGTGAAAGAGGAGAGTGAAAAAGTTGGCTTAAAACTCAACATTCAGAAAACTAAGATCATGGCATCTGGTCCCATCACTTCATGGCAAATAGATTGGGAAACAATAGAAACAGCGAGAGACTTTATTTTGGGGGTCTCCAAAATCACTGCAGATGGTGACTACAGACATGAAATTAAAAGACACTTGCTCTTTGGAAGAAAAGCTGAGACCAACCTAGACAGCTTATTAAAAAGCAGAGAGATTACTTTGCCAACAAAGGTCCATCTAGTCAAAGTTGTAGTTTTTACAGTAGTCATGTATGGATGTGAGAATTGGATTGTAAAGAAAGCTGAGCACCGAAGAACTGATGCTTTTGAACTGTGGTGTTGGAGAAGACTCTTGAGAGTCCCTTGGACTGCAAAGAGATGCAACCAGTCCATCCTAAAGGAAATCAGTCCTGAATATTCATATGAAGGACTGATGCTGAAGCTGAAGCTCCAATACTTTGGCCACCTCATGTGAAGAACTGACTTATTGGAAAAGACCCTGATGCTGGGACATATTGAAGGCAGGAGTAGGGGACAACAGAGGATGAGATGGTTGGCATCACTGACTCGATGGACATGAGTTTGAGCAAGCTCCAGGACTTGATGATGGACGGGGAAGCCTGATGTGCTGCAGTCCATGGGGTCGCAGTCGGACAGGGCTGAGTGACTGAACTGAACTGAAGGTATCATAGATTCTGAAATGCACCATCCATAAGCAGCACTGTTCCAATAGCCAAGACACAGAAGCAACCTAAACGTTCATCAACAAATGAATGGATAAAGAAGATGTGGTACATATACACAATGGACTACCTCTCGGCCATAAAAAGAATGAAATAATGCCATTTGCAGCAACACAGATGGCCCTAGAGATTATCATACTAAGTGAAGTAAGTCAAAAACAAAGATGAATACCATATTATATCATTTATATGTGTAATTTATAATGTGACACAAATGAACTTATCTATGAAAGAGAAACAGAGTCACAAACATAGAAAACATATTTATGCCAAAGGGGAGGGGACGGAATGGATTGGTAGTTTGGTCTTAGCAAATACTAACTATTATATATAGAATAAACAACAAAGGCCTGATGTTTAGCATAGGAAACTATATTCAATATCCTATGATAAACTGTAATGGTAAAGAATATGAAAAAGAATGCATATTTATATATTTATATGAAAATGAATCACTTTGTTGTATAGCAGAAATTAACACAACATTGTAAACCAACTATATTTCAATAAAATACATTTTAAAAATAAAACTTACCATCCATTATTTTATATACTGCTAAGAAAAGAATGATAACCAATTAAATATAACTCTCTTTTCCTCTATATTTATTGAACTTTAGACTTAATAATATATAGACATGGATTTCTATTACACTATATATAAAGAGGAAATACAAACCGATCACAGTCTTTGTAAACTTTCCTTTTGGAGTTTTAATTTCAGATATATTATATTGTAAAACAAAACTGAGCATGTCTTAGTTCCATAAACTATAGTAAAAACAAAATTACAAAGTAAATGTAAAAACAATGAAAAATAATATTTTTAGGGTAAGAAATCCAATAATAGAACATGATGCAGTTCACCTAGAATAATATTTATATAGTGATTGTTATTTAGAATGACATCAAGACAAGGGAAGCATATAAAGTAAAATTAGATGTTATTTAAATATCTGTAGATGTTGTGACCTTACCAAAAGTGAAGACTTAAAAGAACCCAGAATATTATCAACCAGAATAATCCAATCACATGATGAAACAACCTGATTTTGATGGCCTTGATGGAGAGATTCAGAGTCAAATTAAACAAAAATTAATCAGTTACTGGAATCCCAGGCACATGGACCAAGATCAATTTTTTTAAAAATTTACCTTTAAAAAGTAGTAATTTTAGGTTTTAGCTTAGGCCAGTACTGTCAACCAATATAGGAATTCCACTTTGCTCAGAAAAAAAGGTAACTTTTTGTGTAAGTGTCTTTAACTCTGGGAAATTTAGAGTAAATTATAATATACTAAATTTAGCCCATGACAGACAACATTAACATCTCTGTTTTAATTTGAAATTTAAGAATTTGGCATTCCAACCAATTAGTTAATCCAAGAGATTAGTCCTAATATTCTAGAGTATCTGACTTTGTCTTGAGGTTTTCAGTTGGAAAGTATAATAGAATTTTAGAAAGTATATCAACTGTGTTAGAATGTTTAGGATAAGTGGAGGGTCATAATATTTAGAAGTTTACTTGGCTAGGTTTCTTCAGATTGTTTAAATTATTGGTTTGGTTTCCTACTCAGCAAAATGAAACACTTGAAAACACTAAATAGAAAGTAAAGTTTAAATCTGTTTACAAGATTTAAATGAGCTAAATCTGTAGATGTGACAAACATTAGTAAAAGGCCCTCTTATAAATAACTATTAGTACTAATTGACTGGGCTTCCCTGGTAGCTCAGTTGCAATGCAGGAGACCTGTCTTTGATTCCTGGGTTGGGAAGATCCCTGGAGGAGAGCATGGCAACCCACTGCAGTACTTGCTAGTTTATTCCGATTGTTTAAATTATTGGTTTGGTTTCCTAGTCAGCAAAATGAAACACTTGAAAATACTAAATAGAAAGTAAAGTTTAAAGCTGTTTATAGGATTTAAATGAGCTAAATTTGTAAATGTGACAAACATTAGTAAAATCCTCTCTTATAAATAACTATTAATAGTAATTGACTAGAGATAGAATAATATATTTTGTAAGTTGAATCCAAAAGCTTAAATATTTAAAATTTATACCATTAAGAAATTCTCCCCCCAAAATGTATTATTTTAAATGTAGATAGATTTCTATTATGAACATACACAAAATGCCCACCCACAATCTTAAAATGTAAACAGTGTAATACTGACCTTTTGCAGAATAACTGTATTTGGAAAATGGGAAAAAGCAAAGTTGCGTGTTGCTGGGGAGTACAGTAGTTGGAGGGCTATTTGTTTCTCTCTCAGAGCGGAATAAATAAAACATGTCTGAAGTTGAAAAATAAAGAAATAACAATATGAGCGTATTACTTAGAAATACAGAAGAAAATAACAGAAGAAACAGATCAAAGAGTTAAAAGTGGCTGCCTCTAGAATGCCTGAATAAGGAGTAGGGAGGGGACAAGCAAGCAAACTACTGTTATTCATAAGCTTGTTTAAAAAACTTTTTTGAATATGTATGACCTTGATAAAAAGAAATTTAAATTTTATAAAGAAACACTAAGAAACTCCCTCAGTTTTGAATTCTAAGTACATTGGAATTTCAATTTATTTTGGTCACCAAAACCAAAACTTTCAACTTTTTTGAGGTCTTCATTCCCTTTCCCTAAATCCTCATCCAAACTTAGGTCTCTCTTGCCTCCTTCTGCGTGATTCTAACCATACTACCAAAAAAAAGCTCATGCAGACATTTATCATCATGGGATCAAATTCAGGGAAGGACTTTGCTAGTAAAGAGTTAGATACTGGATGCATGTGGAGGTAGATATTTCCACTCATAGCGTCCACAGTGTACAGTGTATAGCATGTGTCTGCTGAAGCCTTAGCACAATCACAACTACCCTCTCCCAGCTAAAGTTGGGTTTGGACAAATTGACAGAAAAGTTGGTTTCACATTTGTACTCAAATCAATATCCCCTTGGAGATAAACATGCTTAAAGCTTCTGCTTGGGCTATTTAATTCCTTTCTCAGAGCCTATTCACCTGTTAATTCCAATAAAAAGTTTTGATTTTTTAAAAATAAAATCAGAACTATTCATATACCCATAAGTGCTTTCTTTCCCCAACATAGTTACTAAAATATTCATTACATAGTCAGTCTTTTTTATTCCCATTCTTTACAAACTTTTTATACCCAGACCAAAGAGATTTCATTCATTGCAATGAACTTTAAATGTCAATGTTAATATAATAAGCAGAATGATGATGTCTTTATTCTCATTTATACCTTTGTCTAGATTTTTTTTCTGTTCTCTACTTACCTGGCAAACAGGCTTGATTTTCAGCCTAAATATAACCTTTCTTGTTCCCACCAGGTAGAATTGGCCACCACTCCCCATGTGTTTCTTCTGCCATCCTCTGCTGCTGCTGCTGCTGCTAAGTCGCTTCAGTCATGTCCGACTCTGTGCGACCCCATAGACAGCAGCCCACCAGGCTCCCCCATCCCTGGGATTCTCCAGGCAAGAACACTGGAGTGGGTTGCCATTTCCTTCTCCAATGCATAAAAGTGAAAAGTGAAAGTGAAGTCGCTCAGTCGTGTCCGACTCTTAGTGACCCCATGGACTGGAGCCCACCAGGGTCCTCCGTCCATGGGATTTTCCAGGCAAGAGTAATGGGGTGGGGTGTCATCCTACCCTTATTCAGAATTTCATCCTAGAACCTGAGTATCTGGGGAGCTTTACAGACTCTGGGCTCCTGGAAGGTGAAAGTGAAAGTGTCAATCCCTCGGTCGTCTCAGACTCTTTTCAACCCCATGGACTTTAGTCTGCCAGTCTCCTCTGTCCATGGAATTCTCCAGGCAACACCACTGGAGTGGGTTGGCATTTCCTACTCCAGGGGATCTTCCTGACCCAGGGACTGAACCCTGATTTCATGCATTGAAAGTAGATTCTTGATCATCTGAGCCACCAGGGAAGCCCACCCTGGAAGGCAGAGACCATGTTTTGTCCATCTCCATATCCCCAGCACACAGCACAGTGTTTGATACACAGCAGGCATTCAATATTTGTTTCTTGAATAAGAGAATGATAGGAAGTACAATAAATTAGGAGCTGGATACCAAGGATCCAGTGCTAGTTTTTCTCCAACTCTCTAAGGTTCCGTTTTTATTTTGATAAAGTGGAACTAATGATATCAGTCATTTTATATTTACTGAGTTGTTGTTGTTTTAGTCACTAAGTTGTGTCCAACTCTTCACAACCCCATGGACTACAGCCCAACAAGTTCCTCTGTCCACAGGATTTCCCAAGCAAGAATACTAGAGTGAGTTACCATTTCCTTCTTCAGGGGATCTTCCCCACCCAGGGATCAAACCCACGTCTCCTGCATTGGCAGGTGGATCCTTTACCATGGAGCCACCAGGGACTGAGTGGTTGTGATTAATGAGAGAATGACAATGAAAACAGCTTGTCAATTATACAAAATACCATTGCCTTACTTCAGCCATTCATGCACCAAGTGCATATTGAACACTCATTTCTGCTCCATATTGTTCTAGATACTAGTATACAGCAGGGAGTAAAACATAAAATATCCTCATCCTGAGGAAGTTAATTTGGAAGTGGTGAGGGAGGGGACAAGGAGACAATAATCAAATCAGTAAACTATACAATCTGTTAAATAGTGATAATTACTATAAAGGTAAATAAAGTAGAAAAGGGAATAAGAAGTCTGGCATGCAATTGGACACGAAGTTGTGGAAAAAGTCCTCAAATTGAAAGTGATGTTTGAGCAAAGATGAAGGATGATGCTTCAGTAGAAGAGGAAATACCTGAAGTTTTGGGGGGAAAAGGAAGACTCACTGGAGGGCTCAGCTTGCATTTTCCTGATCTAGTGGAAGAGTAATATCGGGGAAGGCAATGGCACCCCACCCCAGTACTTTTGCCTGGAAAATCCCACGGACGGAGGATCCTGGTAGGCTCCAGTCCATGGGGTCGCTAAGAGTCGGACACGACTGAGCGACTTCACTTTCACTTTTCACTTTCATGCATTGGAGAAGGAAATGGCAACCCACTCCAGTGTTCTTGCCTGGAGAATCCCAGGGACAGGGGAGCCTGGTGAGCTTCCGTCGATGGGGTCGCACAGAGTCGGACATGACTGAAGCGACTTAGCAGCAGCAGTGTTTGGGGAGGGAAGGCAGAGAGTCACAAGCATAGACACATGTAGGTGGACAGAGGTGGTCATGTGACCTTGCGGGAGTTTTCCTTCAGCAAAATAAGAACCAACACATCAGCCAAATTGAGGAAAAGTGAGGCAGTATTCAATGTTCAAATAGAGAGGAGAAATAGTCTTTTAGAAGAATCTGAGTGAAAGGATGGCGGACTATAGTATAATTGCCAGAAATAGGCACTTACAGTCAGGAATTCCCACTTACAGTCAGGAATCACAGAATCAAGATATTACCAGTTGTCATGGTTGTGTTTCTGTTCAGCATTGGTCAGTGCTTCAGGTGAAGGCACAGTGGGGGCAAAATATTGGATTTAGGTGGACTTTGATTTAGTTAAGGGAGTAGGATACAGTGAGATGCATGGGATTTGAGGGTATGTGCAAGGAACAGTGAATAGTAGTGTGATCAACACTACTTCATCCTGTATCTATGTAAAAATTATGTTTTGGGAAATTTAATAAAGTTTCAGAAATAAAATATTGTCACACCTGTCAGAAAGGCTATCATAAAAACAACCACAAATAACAGATGTTGGAAAGGATATGGAAAAAATGGAATACTTGTACACTGTTAGTGGGAATGCATTAATAAATTGGTGCTGCCACTATGGAAAACAATATGAAGGTTCTTTAAAAAACTAAAAATAGGACTGCAATATGATCAAAAAATTTCAATTCTGAGCATATATCTGAATAAAAAGGAAAACACTAACAAGAAGAGATGCATACAACCAAATGTTCATAGCAGCACTATATACAGCAGTCAAGATATGGAAGTAACCTAAATGTCCATCAATCAATGAATGAATAATGAAGATGCAGTGCACAATAGAATATTCAGTTCAATTCAGTTGTTCAATCGTGTCCGACTCTTTGCGACCCCAAGAATTGCAGCACATCAGGCCTCCCTGTCCATCACCAACTCCTGGAGTTCACTCAGATTCACGTCCATCGAGTCAGTGATGCCATCCAGCCATCTTATCCTCTGTTGTCCCCTTCTCCTCCTGCCCCCAATCCCTCCCAGCATCAGAGTCTTCTCCAGTGAGTCAACTCTTCACATGAGGTGGCCAAAGTACTGGAGTTTCAGCTTTAGCATCATTCCTTCCAAAGAAATCCCAGGGCTGATCTCCTTCAGAATGGACTGGTTGGATCTCCTTGCAGTCCAAGGGACTCTCAAGAGTCTTCTCCAACACCACAGTTCAAAAGCATCAATTCTTCGGTGCTCAGCTTTCTTCACAGTCCAGCTCTCACATCCATACATGACTACGGGAAAAACTATAGCCTTGACTAGACGAACATCTGTTGGCAAAGTAATGTCTCTGCTTTTGAATGTGCTATCTAGGTTGGTCATAACTTTTCTTCCAAGATGTAAGCGTCTTTTAATTTCATGGCTGGAGTCACCATCTGCAGTGATTTTGGAGCCCCAAAAAATAAAGTCTGACACTGTTTCTCCATCTATTTCCCATGTAGTGATGGGACCAGATGCCATGATCTTCGTTTTCTGAATGTTGAGCTCTAAGCCAACTTTTTCACTCTCCATTTTCACTTTCATCATGAGGCTTTTTAGGTCCTCTTCTCTTTCTGCCATAAGGGTGGTGTCATCTGCATATCTGAGGTTATTGATATTTCTCCTGGCAATCTTGATTTCAGCTTGTGCTTCTTCCAGCCCAGCATTTCTCATGATGTACTCTGCATAGAAGTTAAATAAGCAGGGTGACAATATACAGCCTTGACATACTCCTTTTCCTATTTGGAACCAGTCTGTTGTTCCATGACCAGTTCTAACTGTTGCTTCCTAACCTGCATACAGATTTCTCAAGAGGCAGATCAGGTGGTCTGGTATTCCCATCTCTTTCAGAATTTTCTACAGTTTATGGTGATCTACACAGTCAAAGGCTTTGGCATAGTCAATAATGCAGAAATAGATGTTTTTCTGGAACTCTCTTGCTTTTTTGATGATCCAGTGGATGTTAGCAATTTGATCTCTAGTTCCTCTGCCTTTTCGAAAACCAGCTTGAACATCAGGAAGTTCATGGTTCACATATTGCCGAAGCCTGGCTTGGAGAATTTTGAGCATTACTTTACTAGCATGTGAGATGAGTGCAATTGTGTGGTAGTTTGAGCATTCTTTGGCATTGCCTTTCTTTGGGATTGGAATGAAAACTGACATTTTACAGTATATACAGCAAAATAGTGTTATGGGGCAGGGAAGAGAGAGGAGGGGAGAAGCCAGACAGGTATGGGATTAAAAAGGGATATAAACCACTATGTACAAAATAGATAAGCAGCAAAGAAATAATATACCATTCAGGAAAATATGGTCATTATTTGGTAATAACTTTAAAGAGAGTATGATCTATAAAAATATTGAATCAGTATGTTGTATACTTAAAATTAACATAATATTACAAATCAACTTCAATGAAAAATAATAAATAATAATCACACTCCTTGTATGATCTGCATTAGAAAGAGTTAACCAATGAAGAAGGGAGGAAGAAAAGAGGAGCACATTCTAGCAAAGGGGATTTCTAGAAGAATATAACATCTCCTTCAGTGATTAAGGTATCATTTTCTCCTCAACATTTCACTGGTAAAAATACCCAATAGACCAAGTTATGCAAAGCAGTAAGTTTCATAAAGAGCCTGACACACTGTCTTCTTTTTTGATGAATGTGAGGATGCATTTTTTGGTATTGTTCTTAGAAACAATACTGTATGGTAAAAGCCTAGAGTTGAAGCCAGACGAAGTAGGTTCAAATCCCAAATTATCACACATTAGCTACTTACTAGTTGACCTTGAGGCCTTCCCTGGTGGCTCAGATGGTAAAGCGTCTGTCTACGATGCGGGAGACCCGGGTTCGATCCCTGCCTCTCAATGCCTTCATTTCTTCATTTGAAAAATGGAAATAGAAACAGAAGCCACTCACTATACAGATTAAATCAGTTAAAGTATATAGGTATCTTCCATGGTAAAGAATTCACCTGTAAAGAATTCACCATGGTAAAGAATTCACAGGGGACCTAAGAGGCATGGGTTGATCCCTGGGTCAGGAAGATCCCCTGGAAGAGAATATGGCAACCCACTCTGGTATTCTTGCCTGGAGAATTTCATGGACAGAGGAGCCTGACAGGCTACAGTCTATAGTGTCACAAAGAGTTGGACACAGCTGAAGCGAGTTAGCACACAGCACACTAGCACTCATATGAAGGCACTTAGGAAAGGGCTAGGCATATCAGACAGAAAGGAAGTTGAACAGGAATATTAACTATTATCAGGAATAGCTGGCTTTCTGTTATGAATTTATTCTGTTTTTTCCCTACACATGTTATGAATTATGTTACAGATCAAATGCACACAGCATATATATCTATGTTTGTATTTAATGACAGAGACCTTAGGACTGGTATTCTTTGATCTTCTGGTATGGCATGGATGTGTACTATATGTTATTCAGCACAGAGACATTTTTCTTGTATTACAGTTGAATATACCTGTTGTCATGGAAATGTTTACCAAGTGGAACATTGTACTGAGCAAATCATTCAATAGAATATAAACTGGGGTTCATCATGCTGTAGTATGAGAGAAAGGCATAAAGAAAAACTAGGTTCACATCAAAAGGAAGATTTTATAGAACACACAAAGACCTTAGCCTCATTATTTCATAGGAGAATTAGGTATAAGCAGCAAACAGTTCTATTTAGGCAATAACTATGCTTACAGGCAGGCTTCTCAGGTAACTCAGTGGTAAATAATCCACCTGCCAAAGCAGGATACCCAGTTGATCCCTAGTTCAGGAAGATCCCTTGAAAAAGAA
Organism: Tragelaphus eurycerus; assembly: GCA_935064755.1. Classification (NCBI taxonomy): domain Eukaryota; kingdom Metazoa; phylum Chordata; class Mammalia; order Artiodactyla; family Bovidae; genus Tragelaphus; species Tragelaphus eurycerus. The sequence continues at coordinate 1,121,313 of CAKXYN010000121.1, read as the reverse complement.
ATAGCAACCCACTCCAGGATTTCTACTCCAATCTGGACCATCCTACATCCCTATCAATTATTTCTTTATTGTATCATTCTCAGTTGTGATTTATGTTCTTTGGCTAGTTTTATGTATTTTTAAAAATCACCTTATAGTAGGCAAAGTAAGAGTGAGCAATGATGCTCACATCACAATCCCTGGAATCTGTGAAAATGTTATGCTACATGGCAAGGGGAGATTGAGGTTGTAGATGGATTTAAGGTTGCTAATCAGCTGACCCTGAGCTAGGGACTTTATTTTGGATTATGCAGGTCATCCCAGTATAATCAGAAGGGTCTCTGAGAATGAAAGAGAGTGGGAAGAGTATAAGAATCAGACTGATTTAATGTGGAAACTCAATCTATCTTTGCTGACTTGAGAGGCAGAGGATAGAGGCCATGAGTGCTGACAGCCTCAAGAAACTAGAAAAAAAAAAAAAAAAATGGATCTTCCTCTCCAGGCTCCAGAAGGAATACAACCTTGCTGACACCCTAATTTAAGACCAATGAAACCCATGGCCAGATTTCTGCCTGTAGGATTTTAAGACAATAAAATAAAACTGTATTGTTTTTAAGTCACCAAGTTTTCCATATTTTATTACAATAGTCACGGGAAACTAATATAATATTAAAACATTTGGGGAACTTGATGATTTTGAAATAAAAATATAAACAAATATTCACTGAGAATGGTCAAAAAATATGCTAACAGCATATGTCTAAGTTCAAATTAAATCACAACCAGTCAGTTCAGTTCAGTCACTCACTTGTGTCTGCCTGTTTGCAACCCCATGGACTGCAGCACTCCAGGCCTCCTGTCCATCACCAACTCCCAGAGTTTACTCAAACTCATGTCCATTGAGTCAGTGATGCCATCCAACCATCTCATCCTCTGTCGTCCCCTTCTCCTCCTGCCCTCAATCTTTCCCAGGATCAGGGTCTTTTCCAGTGAGTCAGTTCTTCACATCAGGTGGCCAAAGTATTGGAGTTTCAGCTTCAACATCAGTCCTTGCAATGAACATTCAGGACTGATTTCCTTTAGGAAATCAGAATAGGAAATTTCAAAATTACTTCAGAACTGAAGTTTCAGCTCATCATTTATTCACTTATATTTAAAATGGATAACAAATAAGGACCTGTTGTATAGCACAGGGAACTCTGCTCAATGTTATGTGGTAGCCTGGATGGGAAGGGTTTGGGGGGAGAATGGATACACATATATGTGTGGCTGGGTCCTTTTGCTGTCTACCTGAAACTCACAACACTGTTAATCATCAATTTGTTGCTGCTCAGTCCCTAAGTCATGTTCAACTCTTTGCGACCCCCGTAGACTGCAGCATGCCCAGCTCTTCTGTCCTCTACCATCTCCTGAAGCTTGCTCAAAATCCATGTCCATCAAGTCAGTGATGCTATCTAATCATCTCATCCTCTGTCCCCTCTTTCCCATCTTGCCCTCAATCTTTTCCAGCATCAGGGGCTTTTCCAATGAATCCACTCTTCGCATCAGATGGACAAAGTATTGGAGCTTCAGCATCAGTCCTTCCATTAAATATTCAGGGTTGATTTCCTTTAGGATTGACTAGTTGATCACCTTGCAGCCCAAGGGACTCTCAAGAGTCTTCTCCAGCACCACAATTTGAAAGCATCAATTCTCTGATGCCTCAGCCTACTTTATGGTCCAACTCTCACATCTGTACACGACTACTGGAAAAACCATAGGTTTGACTATATGGATCTTTGTCAGCAAAGTAATGTCTCTGCTTTTTAACATGCTGTCTAGGTTTGTCAGAACTTTCCTTCCAATGAGAAAGTGTCTTTTAATTTCATGGCTGCAGTATAATCAGTTATACTCAATAAAATACACAATACACAATAAAAAGTTTAATAAAAAAAATCTTGCCAGTAACTTGAAAAAAAAGAGAGTTGATTATCCTAGAGATTTTATGGCCCCATCCATCCATTCACATTTTCATGTTCCATTATTCAAACTAGCAACAATGTCTAACTTGGAACACTGAAAAGCATATTTTTCTTTCATTGCTTTAGCAAATTTTTCTGTATGGAAGTGCCTGGAAAACTTATTGCTGCTTCCTCTGCTATTAACACACACTTGCTCAAAGCCTTTAACACATTCTGCCATCTGTATGATTTCCTGTTCATTGTTTTAAGAAAGAGAAGGAAAAGAATAATTGTGACATTAATAGGGAAAAGATAAAGAAAGGAGATTTGACCTCCACACTGACACACTTTCAAAGCTGTTTTTCATGGAAGGTGAAAGGGAAGCATTGACGTTGGCCTGGAGCCCGTGTTCTGGTCAGGTTCTAGAATGTGGGTGGCATTAGCTCTGGTGAGCCAAATCTATTCTCTAGGAAACAGAGATCCTCAGATTTGAGAAGCCCTGAGCTGGCATAGTTCACTGACTTTAAATTCAACACAAAAATGCAGTAAGAAAAATGTTAAAGGACACCTCTGTGGAAAATGCTAGAACCAAACTCATGGGATAGAACAGAATGGGCTCAGTCTCTGATAAGACAGATACTCATTCCTATGAGAATCATCCTGGATTTCTCCCCATTCTCCTGGATTTCTCAAAAACCTTCGGGCATTAGGGATGAGAAACTAGGTTTGCCACCCAGTTTGGGTCTATTACTATTGTTTGCCAGGTTGAAGACAGATTTGGGAGACATTTCTCTATAATTTTCAAGGAAAAAAAAAAAACACAATAAAGCATTGTTCTTTGCACACCCTCACATGCACAGATTAATGTGATCACATGCCTACATCTACACAGCAACTAGGCCAAAAATAGAATTGGGCAGATTGAAAAATATAAAGATAACCACAATCATTTCAATCCGGATTTCAGATAACAGTAATAAAGTGAACATTTGCATGTAAAGCTTTCATGAGCTGTTCTGTTGGGATAAACACATAACCATTTATGAGTTTGTTCACCTGTTTACTGGTAGATAGTGACGGGGCATCATTTCATGTAGCCTCTGCAATGAATTCCAGGGATACACAGTCACAGGTGCATGGTCCTAGATCTTGTGAGTCTAACCAGGGGACAGTTAGAGAAATTTTACATTACAGAGAGGTAAGTATTATTACAGAAATGTGCCCAGATAGTCATTATGGAAGCAGAGAAACACAAGCTTATGTCACAGGGAAAGCTAGATGTTTGTTACTCTTTTTGCTCATTAGTTTGAGTTCCTTTAGATGCTGATCTTTAGGAAATGATTCAAGGGCAAGGTGATTATATAGGAAGTAAAGGAAACACGACTAGGGGAGCGGAGTTGAATCAGAGAAAAGAAGGCAGTCAACAAATGCTATGTTATCAAGTCAACTCCTACAGTGAAACATGAGAGCATAATCCCACTTGGAAATTCTAGGCAATGGTATCAAATACACCTCTCCAACTCAATGGACATGAGCTTAAGCAAACTCTGGGAGATAGTAAAAGACAGGGAACCTGGGGTACTCTAGTTCATGGGGTCGCAAAGAGTCGGACATGATTTGGCAACTGAATAGTAACACCACTTCTCATTGTCCCCTCGCACAGAGGGAAGACAGAGGGAGCTCCTATCAGTCACTGGCTGAGATTTCTTCACCCAAGACACCCAATTCCCCTCAGTACTTCCAGCCAGCCCTGTGAAATGAGCAGAGCCTTTTTTACTGGCTTTGGAAATGGCAGGGCTTCCCTGGTGGCTCGGTGGTAAAGAACTCACCTGCCAATGCAGGAGATGCGGGTTCAGTCCCTAGGTCGGGAAGATCCCCTGGAGGAGGAAACGGCAACCCATTCCAGTGTTCTTGCCTGGGAAATCCCATGGACAGAGGAGCCTGGCGAGCTTCAGTCTATGAGGTTGTAAAAAGTCAGATACAACTTAGCCCCTAAGCAACAATAACAAAGACAGTGGCAACTGGATGTCACGATCAGTCAGAGCACAGTGAAAGGGCAAGGTTCAAGGGATATGAGTGATGAGTGAGGTGCCTACATTTTTTTCTTACAGCATCTGAACTACTTCCTAGGTTTGGACAATCCCCAACTTCATGCTAGGAAATAGAGAGTAGCCAGTACTATATAGAAACAGAATGTGAAATGCTCACTTCCCTTGCAGCTAGGGCACAGGCTATGAGCCAGGCTCCACCAATCAGACACACTTGAATAATTTAAGTAGGACGCTCAGTAAAATGCTCTCATTCAATCAGAGGTAATGGTACTGATTAATCCAAATCAAATTTCAAATCAAGCAGATGGTTTTCCCAAGTATCTTCTTTCTCCTACCTTTTCTGCTGAACATATACACACAAGGCTAGCTACAAAATTTGTAGCTGCCAGTGCAAGGTGAAAATATAGGCTTATGTTCAAAAAGTAGAGAAAAGTGCTCTTAAAGGTACATGTAAAACAGTTTTCCTGTCTTCTGTCCTCTTTTTCTCCTTCTCTCAACTTGCATGCTATTTTGTCTTTGCTATTTAATGTCATTCTGCTGCTGCTAAGTCACTTCAGTCGTGTCCGACTCTGTGCAACCCCACAGATGGCAGCCCATCAGGCTGCCCCGTCCCTGGGATTCTCCAGGCAAGAACACTGGAGTGGGTTGCCATTTCCTTCTCCAATGCATAAAAGTGGAAAGCAAAAGTGAAGTCGCTCAGTCGTGTCCGACTCTTAGTGACCCCATGGACTGCAGCCCACTAGGGTCCTCCGTCCATGGGATTTTCCAGGCAAGAGTACTGGGGTGGGGTTCCATTGCCTTCCCCGTAATGTCATTCTAAATACCATCAAATTAAAATATTAAATTTTAGCATAAATTTTACCATTAATATTTATATTTTATTATGTTAGTTTTAAGTACAAATGGCACAGTATTTACCTTGTATGTAACGTCACCAAAATGATAAAATTTGCATTCTGTGGCTCATCCCCAGAGGGTGCCTTGAGCTGGCCCAAAGAGGCAAATCCATGCCAGAATCAGGGAAGTTGTTGGGAGGAAGAGAGGCTCCCTCCAGTCACAGAGCCTTGAAATGAAGACCCTCAGAGGCACCCAGGGGTCCTGTCTTACCACGTGAGGTATTTGCACTCTGCCCAGCCTTAGGGCTGTCAGGATCCCCTTGCATCACCCTCAATCCACACACTGCAGCCCAGGGAGGGGTATGGCCTGGGACAGGCTAGCCTGTCATCTTCCCTACCCACAGGCCTGTCACCACAAGCCACATAACTGGATGAAACCCAATGATTTTATTAAAGTGAAACATACTTGATTTACAACGTCTTGTTAGTTTCAGGTGTACAGCACAGCAATTTCAGTTCAGTTGAGTTGCTCGGTCGTGTCTGACTCTTTGTAACCCCATGAATCGCAGCACACCAGGCCTCCCTGTCCATCACCAACTCCCATAGTTTACCCAAACTCATGTGCATCGAGTCGGTGATGCCATCCAGCCATCTCATCCTCTGTCGTCCCCTTCTCCTCCTGCCCCCAATCCCTCCCAGCATCAGAGTCTTTTCCAATGAGTCAACTCTTCACATGACGTGGCCCAAGTACTGGAGTTTCAGCTTTAGCATCATTCCTTCCAATGAACACCCAGGAGTGATCTCCTTTAGGATGGACTGGTTGGATCTCCTTGCAGTCCAAGGGACTCTCAAGAGTCTTCTCCAACACCATAGTTCAAAAGCATCAATTCTTTGGTGCTGAGCCTTCTTCACAGTCCAACTCTCACACCCATACATGACCACTGGAAAAACCATAGCCTTGACTAGATGGACCTTTGTTGGCAAAATAACGTCTCTGCTTTTTAATATGCTATCTAGGTTGGTCATAACTTTCCTTCCAAGAAGTAAGCGTCTCTTAATATCATGGCAATTTAGTACACATATATATATTGTTTTCCAGATTGTTTTTTCCAACCATCTCATCCTCTGTTGCCCCCTTCTCTTCCTGCTCTCAATCTTTCCCAGTAGTGATCCACAAACATAGAAAACAGGAGGGACAAATTAGGAGGATGGGATTAACATATGCAAACCCAGTGATCTTTAAACCTCACGCCGAGAGCACTAAGTACGTGGGTCCCAGGTGGACTGCATGCTGGTCTCCGCTGACAGATGGCCTCTGGCCGGCCATCCACCCAACACCCCATGATGTTGCCAGCCTGGATGTGCCAGCTGTCACCATTCCCAGCCCCAAGGTGTGGCAGGATGAACATCTCCACCCCGACCCTTCCGGTGCTCATGTTCAGGCTCCTTCCAGGGGCAGGGGCACAACCCTTGTGGGGTGGTGGGGTGGTGGGGTGGTAGCAGTGAGGCAGAGGCTAAGTGGGCCTGGAGCACCAGGGGGTTAGGGGACAAGTGGCAGAGAACCTCTCCTGGGGGAGGGAGGTGTGAGATGAGGCCCTATGTTCTTTCACTGTCTGATCAGACGTCATTCATAAAATGTAATTTAAAAGAGTTGTTAAGAAAATCAAGACAGCAATGGGAGAGCATTAAATCCCAAGTGTGCTGCCCTTCTGAGCATGGGCCTCTGTATTAATGTGCTGGACACACACCCTGGTTCTTTGCATACATATGACTCACTGGACCACAGGCAAGCTTCTTATTTTTTTAATTTTAGATCTAGCTGCATGGCATGCATGTCACACCCATGCCCCCTGCAATGGAAGCACAGAGTCTTAACCACTGGACCACCAGGGAAGTCCCTAGGCAAGTTTCTTGAAAGAAGAACTCATACTCCCTATCTACGATACCGAAATTCCTTTCCCTCATAGTAAATCCTCCCCTTGCCCACAATTTCTCTCTAACCACTCCCCCTCTTTTCCCTTCAATTGTCAAATCTAATGGATAAGTCTGCGTCTTACTTGACTTCTCCCCTGTAACTGATATGGATATCATTGGCCATTCGTGCTTTGAAATCCTCCAGGTTGGTTTCTAAAACATCAATCTTCTGGTTAATACATTTGTCATCTTTCATTGGCTTTTCTCTTTTCAACTTCTTTCAACTGTGGTACCTGGACAACTTTTGATATAAATGTTTATTTTTAAAGGAAAGACATTGCTTAAAACCATGATGATATATATGGAAGTACATTGTAACTTGTAAAGCACTATATAAATATGAAATGTTTATTATTACTAGGTGACTGATTCTATAATTTGTTTAGCAAACACTTATCTTGATTTTCCAAATGATCTTTTAATATCCTAAAAGAAATACACATTCAAGGGATTCATGCAAGCTGTAGAAATGACTTTATGATTTATACAGTATTTTTAGGTGTTTCCCATATTTTGTATTCTCCATTCCAAAATAAATAACACTGAAAAATTAAGGGAATGACATTTATTGTGTGTATCTCTCTGTTTTTCCCATTATATGAGTGAAATTTTTATTTTTATGGAAATTAGTTGCATGAAACTCAAGCAAAAGTACCTCAATGTGGCAGATATATTTCCCTAACCAGAAATTAATCTGTCTAAAAGAAAAAACAACCAGAACACAAGAGTTCTTTTTCCTTATCTGAATTTGTCTTTTATGCAACACAACATAACAACTTCATCTGGCTATAAAATATTTTTCTGCTGAAATTTTTGAGTAGTTTTGTCTCTGCATTAATAAAAATCAACCTATCTGAAGGCAGACAGAACATAAATTGTTATCATCTTGTTTCAAAGTTAATGACAGTTTCAAAAACTATCTCCATCACAAAAAATCCATTTAGGTTTATGAAAGGTTTCACACAAGACCAAAAAAAAAAAAAAAAAAAAAAAGCTTCATGACCAAGATATTAATTACCAAAAAGAAAATGACAGTTTCCTATTTATCATGGTGATTTATTTTTTCTCTAAAGATTTTTCCCTAAAGGGCTAGGCATTCATGATCTTTATATTTGTAAATCCATTATGATAATTGAGAAAGCAAGTTTTTGTGGCCAACATTCTTTTTAAATGAACATTAAGCCTCTCAAGAATGGAAAAGCAAGTTTTGTATGGCAAAATGTTCTTTTTAAAATGACCAGTAAGTACTGGCACTAAAACAGAAATACAGATCAATGGAACAAGACAGAAAGTCTGGAGATAAACTCACCCACCCATGGTCAGCTAATCTATGACAAAGGAGGTAAGAATATACATTGAAGAAGAGATAGTCTCTTCAATAAATGGTGCTGTGAAAATGGGACAGCTTCATGTAAAAGAATGAAATTAGAATATTCTCTAACACCATACACAAAAATAAAGTCAAAGTAGATTAAAGACCTAACTGTAAGGCCAGATACTATAAAACTCTAAGAGGAAAACATAGGCAGAACACCCTCTGACATAAATCATAGCAATGTCTTTTTTTGATTCACCTCCTAGAGTAAATAAATTAAAAAGAAAAAGAAACAAATGGGACCTAATCAAACTCTAAAACTTTTACACAGCAAAGGAAGCTGTAAACAACACAAAAAGACAACCTATAGAATCGAAGAAAATATTTGAAAATTAATCAACAGACAAGGGGTTAATTTCCAAAACATACAAACAGCTAAAGCAGCTCAATTAAAAAAAAAAAAAAAAATCAACCCAATAGGAAAAAACAGGTGGAAGATTTAAATAGACATTTTTTCCAAAGAAATCATACAGATGGCCCAAAAGCACATGAAAAAATGTTCAACATCACTAATTATTAGAGAAATGCAAATCAAAATACAAATCAAAACACAGAAATACAATGAGGTGTCACCTCACATCAGTCAGTATGGCCATCATCAGAAAATCTACGAACACTAAATGCTGGAGGGGGTCTGGAGAAAAGGGAATCCTCCTACACTGCTGGTAGGAATGTAAATAGGTACAACAATTATGGAGAACAGTATGGAAGTTCCTTAAGAAACTAAAAACAGAACTACCATATGATCCAGCAGTTCCACTCCTGGGCATATTTCTGGAAAAAACCATAATTTGAAAAGACACACACACACCCCAATGTTCACTAAAGCACTATTTATAATAGTCAAGACATGGAAGTAATCTAAATGCCCATAGGAGTGGATAAAGAAGATACAGTACAGATATACAATGGAATATTACTCAGCCATATAAAAAGAATAATGTCATTTGCAACAACATGACTGGACCTAGACTCTGTGATACCGAATGAAGTTAGACAAAGACAAACATTATATTGTATCACTTTTATGTGAAATGCAAAAGCAATGGTACAAATGAACTTATTTATGAAACAAAAATAGAGTCACAGATGCAGAAAACAAACGTACAGTTACCAGCAGGGAAAAGGAGGGGAGGAGAGATAAATTGGGAGGTGGGGATTGACATGTACACACTGCTATATATCAAATAGATAACCAGTAAGAACCTACTGTTTGAGAAGGAAATGGCAACCCACTCCAGTGTTCTTGCCTGGAAAATCCCATGGATGGAGAAGCCTGGTAGGCTGCAGTCCATGGGGTCTCACAGAGTCGGACACGACTGAGTGACTTAGCAGCAGCAGCAGCAAGAACCTACTGTATAGTACAGGGAACTCTATTCAAAACTATGTAATGACTATATTGGGAAAACAATCTAAAAAAGAGTAGATATATGTATAACTGATTCACATTACTGTACACCTGCAACTAACACAACATTGTAAATCAACTCTACTCTAAAACAGTTTTTTAAAAAATTACCAATAATCCTACTACTGTCTTTTATTACAGATTATGTTCAGAGTTTGGTTTGCTTTTTACATCAGGGAGAAAAATCTACAGCCTTCCCTAATAGTAAGTTTTTCAGAGATGCCTGTCTTTAATGCCTGTCCTGTTCATCTCTTACCCATAAAATAATGAATTATGTTTCCTTAATATTCATATGAGGGTGGTCACTTTCTTAATAAACTCAATGAGTTTGGGAACTCTATTACAGAAAAATAACAAAGAAAAATTAATAGCACTGATATTTCTCTTAATATTTCAAATTATGTTTCTGGATTTCTTTAACAAGACTTTGGGTTATGGAATAATGCCAACCGTGTTGCACTGGATTCTGAAAATGTCAGACTTTTCAAGCATTATTAACAAGTGAAGGACTTCCCTGTGGTTCAGTGGCTAAGACTCCATGCTCTCAATGCAGTGGGTCTAGGTTTGATCCCTGGTTAGGGAACTAGATCCCACTTGCTGCAACTAAAAGTTCATATGCTTCAAGTAAAGGTCCCACATGTTGTAACAAAGATTGAAGATCCTGTGTGCCACAGCTAATACCTGGTGCAGCCAAACTGAACCCAGATCTCCTGTATCACAGGCAGATTCTTTACCAGCCAAGCCACAAGGGAAAGCCAAGAATACTGGAGTGAGTAGCCTATCCCTTCGCCAGCAGATCTTCCCAACCCAGAAATCAAACCAGGGTCTCCTGCACTGCAGGCAAATTCTTTATTAACTGAGCTATCAGGGAAGCCCCAAAATGAAAGTGAAAGTTGTTCAGTCCTGTCCGACTCTTTGTGACCTGATGTATTATACAGTCCATGGAGTTCTCCAGGCCAAAATACTGGAGTGGGTAGCTTTTTACTTTCTCCAGTGGATCTTCCCAACCCAGGAGTTGAACCGTGATCTGCATTGCAGGTGGATTGTTTAGCCAACTGAGCTATCTGGGAAGCCCCACAGCCAAACAGATAAATCAATAAAAATATTAAAAAAAAAAAAAAGCACAAGTGTAGCTCCAACACCTGCTGATGGGTATGGACATCTTAGCAAAGCTGCAAAAACCTCACTTCCCCAAAGGCTGGAACAATCTATGGGATTTGACTGGAATAAGTATGCACATTTAGTGGTTCCTCAACTGTAAACCTGCCAGTAAAATTGAAGTCATATCTGTAGCTGACATTAACAGTCAGAGCTCGAGAGGACTGGATGTCTAGTTTTCCTGAGTTGCAGAATAATACCTGGCTTCCAAACAAATACTTCAACCTTTTCAATAAAGAGCAAGAGCTGACCTTGTCATAAATGCCCTATTCTAGAGATAAGACTGACAAAAGTATCATGGAAATTGTGTACAATATTTAACTGTTATCTTCTAGAAAAAAAAGTAACATTTTAATTTTCCCAATCCATCAATTATTCAACAAATAATCATTGAGCCCCTATCATGTATAAGGTCAATTGTCCAGGCTTGAGTTCTCAGTTATATCCAACTCTCTTTGCAACCCTGTGGACCATAGCCCTCCAGACCCCACTGTCCTTGGGATTTTTCCAGGCAAGAATACTAGAGTGGGTTGCCATGCCCTCCTCCATGGGATCTTCCCGACCCAGGGATCAAACCAGCATCTCTTGGGTCTCCTGCATTAGCAGGCGGGTTCTTTACCACTAGCGCCACCCAGCAAGCCCCATAAACCCTCACCTTCACACCAACTTGCTACTGGCCTATCTTTTATAAGGAGAGTTCAGTCTACCATGTTAGATATTTGTCACAGAGGAGAAAGGATTTTAAAAGACCCAATTATTGTCCTGAAAAACTCATAAATTAGGGAGAGGAAGACAATTTGTATCAGTTAGTTCTCTAGGTGAGGCAACATCAGCCTAATACATTCAATACAAAATAAGGTCCCAGTGACCTCAGTGCCCACCCTCAGCCAAAAACCATTTTTTTTTTTGTTGTTGTAGTTTGACTTTTTGGTCACATCACAGGCATGTGGGAATCAAATCCATGACCCCTGCATGGAAGCACGGAGTCTTAACCACTGGACAGCTAGGGAAGTCCCAATCCATTTTATTTTTGAAAATTCTACTTCTTCCACTAAAATTTTGGGGAAAAAAGTGAAAAACTATAAATAAGGAAAAAGTTTGAGTGTCACATTAGACACATGTTGTGAAGAAAAAAAAAATCAGATGTTTTACTTAGAAATAATTTCATTGGGTTGGTGCTCATTTACTCATGGCCCTCTGCTTGTTGGTATAATAATAGGTATATACTTTGAGAATATATATTTTTACAAAATGTTTTGACAATCTGCCTAACAGGCTGCAAAATTCCATACATAATTACATATATTATATTACAAATTATATGTTGAGAAATATCTCGATGAAAAAGTTACATGAAAGTCTCTGCACCTTCATCTTCCTTATCAATTTCATTTAAAATACTCAATATATCACAAGATAAATGACTTTTCTAATTTATTAATATGAAAATTTAACTCTAGGCCAAAGAGTTTATATGTACTTTATTATTTCTGTTATCTAAAACTGTTTCAAAAGCTGATGCATTTTTGATGAATTATAAAATGCAAGAAAAGGTAAGGCAGAAAGAGACACATCTGTTTAATTTTGCACAATTGAAGAGCACTTCTGCTTTTAACTTCCATAGCATTTTTCCATTTAAAAGGAATGTATTTTAATGTACATTCTAGTCAACTTTACTTTAGATACCACTCACCCAAGGCACTAATTTTAACTCTCATTGGGATTATTTTCTATCCTCATCCCAATGCTTCTCTCACGGCACATACTGAAATTTTTCTGCTCATGAGATGATTATCTACAAAATAGGACTTAGTCTCCAGCTGTCCTTTTCCCTGATGACCCCACAAAACAAAAATGTTAAGTGGTTTTATATGCCAAGGAGCCAGAAATTTGAAAATAGATAAAACATAACCTATTACTCTCAGTGAGTGGTGGAGACACACAAATAGCTGCATTAAAGCATGAAAAGAACTATACAGTAGAAGTAGCTACAAGATATTTAAAGAATATGAAAGATGTAATCAACCTGTCCCCATTTTGGGGTGTAAGGATTAGGGAACACCTCACACAAGATTGAGGAAGCTTAGTTTCTCCTTGAGCTCCACTTAGGTTAAAGTTTTCCTGTCTAATCAATAGGGCCATGTTAAGCAACGAAACCCTGTGCCTGAAACCTCATGGTATTTTCAGTGCTCTTACAGTGGCTTAGGGCAAGTGTGGGCAAATTATAGTTCACAGGCCAAATCTGCCACCTGTTTTCACAAAGCCTGTAAGCTAAGAATGTGCTTTAAATTTTTAAATGCTGGGGGAAAAGTCAAAAGAATAATAAGAGCAGATGAAAATTACATGAAATTAAAATTTCAGTGTCCATAAATAAAGTTTTATGGGAATACATCCATGCCAGTTCTTTTGCATATTGTCAATGACTGCTTTTGTGCTACAATGGCAGAGCTGAATAGCTGGGACAAAGCCCTTTTGTCCACAGAGCCTAAAATATTTACTATCTGGTTCTTTAGAGAAAGTGCACCATGTCTTCCTTTATGAGACTTGAACAGAAAGTCTGGAGGAAGTAGTGAGACGCAAGAGAAATAATGAGAGTTTTCCTTTCTTGATAGCATGAATGTGGAAATAGGTGATGAAGAGCTAGTGAAACAGGAAAGTTTTAAAGAGTACAGCAATAATGTTGGATTTCCACTTGGGTAGTTTGAAGAACAAAACTAGAATCAAAGGGAATGGTTAGATGTGCTGTGATGGTGAAGGTCTGGGCTAGAACAATTATAGTAGAATCAAAAGGGAGTGTTTGGTTATCTAATATCAGCTATCACCTGACATGGGCTTGGCTGGTGGCTCAGATGGTAAAGAATCCGCCTGGAATATGGGAGACCCTGGGTTTAATCCCTAGGTTGGGAAGATCCTCTGGAGGAGGGCATGGCAACCCACTCCAGTATTCTTGCCTGGAGAATCCCCATAGATAGAGGAGCCTGGCAGGCTACAGTCCATAGGGTTGCAAAGAGTCGGAAATGACTGAATGACTACACAGCATAGCACACCCCCTGACATAATTAATTATTTTTCATATGGTGGTGATAACATTGAAGAACCAAAGTTATTGAGAGTCAACCATGTAAAGAAAGTTTAGGTTTAAAGATGAAGCAACCTACTGAAGAACACTGATTTTTCTCTACAGCTTATAAAAACATGATTTAAATAAAGACCCAAGGCAGTGCAGAAAAAATCTTCTCCTTTTTCCAGGTTTATTATCTTCATCAATGAAATAAAATATCCACCCAATCTGGAGTAATATTTATCTAATTAATATTGGATTATGTGTAAATGTATGTCAGGTATCAGTCACACCTATATGAATTAATGAAGCTTCATGATGATCTCAATATAAAGGGTGAAAGGAAGAAGAGATCTTAGCTTCTGATTTGCTTTCAGGATGATTTATGGTGCCATAAACCAAGACAAGGGCTAAACCTTTCCCCTTTTTTTATCTCTTAGGAAAACTATACATATATATATTCATGCATTATTAATATGACCAACCTAGATAGCATATTCAAAAGCAGAGACATCACTTTGCCAACAAAGGTTCGCCTAGTCAAGGCTATGGTGTTTCCTGTGGTCATGTATGGATGTGAGAGCTGGACTGTGAAGAAGGCTGAGCGCCGAAGAATTGATGCTTTTGAACTGTGGTGTTGGAGAAGACTCTTGAGAGTCCCTTGGACTGCAAGGAGATCCAACCAGTCCGTTCTGAAGGAGATCAGCCCTGGGATTTCTTTGGAAGGAATGATGCTAAAGCGTATTTTGGCCACCTCATGCGAAGAGTTGACTCATTGGAGAAGACTCTGATGCTGGGATGGATTGAGGGCAGGAGAAGAAGGGGACGACAGAGGATGAGATGGCTGGATGGCATCACTGACTCGATGAATGTGAGTCTGAGTGACCTCCAAGAGCTTGTGATGGATAGGGAGGCCTGGCGTGCTGCAGTTCATGGGGTCGCAAGGAGTCGGACACGACTGAGCGACTGATCTGATCTGATCTGATATATAAAAATATACTTAAGTCCCAGATTCTGTCCCAAATATGCTTACTCATATTGATGTGTTCAAATGAGGAAGTACAGAATGCAAACAAGAAACAAAACAACAAAATCATTCATGTGAAACATCAAGATGGAGATGGGAAATCGTGGCACTTATCTGTCAGTGTGGGGAAGGGTGATTAGGGAATGCTTCAGGTGACTGAAATAGCATGTGCAGAAAGTCAAGGGATTCTAAAATACAAAAGATAGTCCATATATTGGGGGCTCACAGTTTAAGGTGGTGAATAGGAAAATAAGAATGGAAAGTTACTTGGGATCATAATGCACACAGACTTATCAAGCCAAAGAGTTTAAAAGTTTCTCCTGAGAGCAATTGGAGTTGTTGAAAATGGAGAAGGTTTAAGTCATAAGCAACTTAAGCAGAACTGAATTTGCAAAATATTACTCTGATTTTGGTTAAAGGCATACTGAGTAAAAGTAGGGCTTAAAACAGGATCGTTTTGGATTATAATTGGACTGTTTACTACATGAATGAGACCTTAGATCTGGCCTGAACTGAGGTAGGGGCAAAGAGGGGTGGGCAAGAGTGGGAATATTTGAGGTTGTTAAGGGTAGTGATTGATTGATGATGCAGTGAGAGAGGGTATAAAGCAAGCAGTCTGGGCACATCAGTATACGGAGGGTCCTCACTGAAATGAGAAACTCAGAGGCTTAGAGACAAAGATGAGTTTCCTTTTGGATAGGTCAAGTCCATACACAGGTCTGAACTGAAAAGCTCTCTAGTCTAGCCAGGGAGATTTTGGTATCATTGGCAACTCACTCCAGTGTTCTTGCCTGGAGAATCCCAGGGATGGTGGAGTCTGGTGGGCCCCCATCTATGGGGTCGCACAGAGTCAGACACAACTGAAGCAACTTAGCAGCAGCAGCAGTGCACAAAGGATGAGAGTGCATGATGGGCCTACATGTAATAACCCAGGAGGAGTTTACAAGTAAGGAGACAAAGAGTAGGGTCAGGACCCTGGAAAGTACCTACTCTTAAGGAATGAGCCTTGGGAAGGAGACTTCAGGCTTAAGCAAACTTCTAGAATTTGTAGTCACCATGTTTCTCTTGCCAGCATAGTGATATGTGCCCTCCTCCTATTTAGAGAGGCATAGGGTCCCAGTGAGCTCCTCTATGGCTCACCTCTGTAGATGGGAAGATTGTCCTGCCTCATCTTTGAGGCTGCCCTCAGCTTGCTCTACTGATGACCCTAACTACTCTCAGAACTTTTGTTTTCTCTGCACGAAGTATGGGTGGTCACTGAGTTGGAAACTAGCTCTTAATGGTCTTTCCTACTGATTCAGTTCATATATCATATCTTATTACTATTTCTCTGGGTTTAGTTAGGGGAAACCCCAAGAGGCAGAGTGGCTCATTAAGAGCCAGCTATCTTCAACTATCTTCTGCACGCTGCACTGGCCCAGTGGAATTAAAAAATATATGTATTTATTATTTATTTGTCAGCAACAGGTCTTTGTTGCAGCATGCATGATCTTCCACCTTCATTTTGGTGTGTGGAATCTTTTAGTTATGGCATGTGGGATCCAGTTCCCTGACCAGGGACCAAACCTGGACCCTTCCATTGAGAGCACAGTCTTAGCCACCGGACCACCAGAGAATTCTCCAGTGAAATTTGCTGCTTTCTATTATGTCCCACAGGAATGAAAGACTTGAGGAAGTACTTCATCTCGCCATCCTTACCACCTCTATTCTGCTAGAATGAAGTCAGGTGGCAATATTGTCTCTCACCAGAATTCCCATCTCCAAATCTACCTAAAACTGCTACTGACTCTCTTTCTACAAGCTTTCTCCTCTAAGAGGCAAGAGGATGGTATCAGAGCTCTTACATTGATCTAAAATGTTCTTTCTATCCTTAGCAGCATTCTTCAGATCTCACCCCAATTCAGAATATGCTCCCTGAATAGTGGAAAATATATTTTGTTGTTACACATTATTCTCTTTTCTGAGATTTTAGATAAGAATGCAATGCCCTGATTCAGCCAGACTTTATACTTGACATGCAAAGAAAAGTCCTTAACATTCCAAAGCATTTTTTTCTTCTCAAGTGCTTGCCTCTTTCCATTCAGAGCTGCTTTTAAGATACTGCCTGCTATGGCCTTATCAAAAAACATAATGAAAGTCAAAAACACTGGTTCTTCATTCTTCTTGAATTCTTTTCCTCTCTTTCTTGGGTAATAATTCTAAAGTCTTTTTTAAAACTACATATATTTATGTTAATTCAAAATGTCCAAACCAAAATATGTTAGAATCTATTTTAGAGTCTATAAAATTTTAAGATTCCAGTGGGTAAAGAATTTACCTGCAATGCAGGAGACTCAGGAGAAGTGGGTTCAGTCCCTGGGTTGGAAAGAGTTCCTGGAGGAAGGCATGGCAACCTACTTCAATATTCCTGCCTGGAGAATCCAATGGACTGAGGAGCCTGGTAGGCTTAGAGTCCACAGAGTTGAATAAAGTTGGATACACTGAAGCAACTGACCATGCAGGCATGCACAAGCATATGAACAAATGTTACTTACCTAGAACATAGATTGAGTCATTTACTGAGACAGGTTCATTTTGACAGTCACATACTTAAGGCTGAAGACCATCCCCAAAGAAAAGAAATGCAAAAAGGCAAAATGGTAGTCTGAGGAGGCCTTACCAATAGCTTTGAAAAGAAGAGAAGTAAAAGGCAACAGAGAAAAGGAAAGATATGCACATTTGAATGCAGAGTTCCAAAGAATAGCAAGGAGAGACAAGAAAGCCTTTCTCAGTGATCAATGCAAAGAAATAGAGGAAAACATTAGAAGGGGAAAGACTAGAGATCTCTTCAAGAAAATTAGAGATACCAAGGGAACATTTCACACAAAGATGGACATAATAAAGGACAGAAATGGTATGGACCTAACAGAAGCAGAAGACATTAAGAAGAGGTGGCAAGAATACACAGAAGAACTATACAAAAAAGATCTTCACCACCCAGATAATCAAGATGGTGTGATCACTCACCTAGAGTCAGACATCCTGGAATATGAAGTCAAGTGGACCTTAGGAAGTACCACTACAAACAAAGCTAGTGGAGGTGACGGAATTCCAGTTGAGCTAGCAGTTCTGTTCAGTTGTTCAGTCGTGTCCGACCATTTGTGACCCATGGGCTGCAGCATGCCAGGCCTCCCTGTCCATCACCAGCTCCCGGCATTTACACAAACTCATGTCCATTGAGTCAGAGCTATTTCAATCCTAAAAGATGTTGCTGTGAAAGTGCTGCCCTCAATATGCCAGCAAATTTGGAAAACTCAGCAGTGGCCACAGGACTGGAAAAGGTCAGTTTTCAACCCAATCCCAAAGAAAGGCAATGCCAAAGAATGCTCAAACTACCACACAATTGCACTCATCTCACACGCTAGTAAAGTAATGCTCAAAATTCTCCAAGCCAGGCTTTAGCAATACCTGAAATGTGAACTTCCAGATGTTCAAGCTGGTTTTAGAAAAGGCAGAGGAACCAGAGATCAAATTGCCAGCATCTTCTGGATCATGGAAAAAGCAAGAGAGTTCCAGAAAAAAACATCTACTTCTGTTTCATTGACTATGCTAAAGCCTTTGACTGTGTGGATCACAGCAAACTGAGGAAAATTACAGAAGCAACAGTTAGAACTGGACATGAAGCAACGGACTTGTTTAAAATCGGGAAAGGAGTATGACAAGGCTGTATATTGTGACCTTGTTTACTTCACTTATATGCAGAGTACATCATGTTAAATGCCAGGCTGGATAAAGCACAAGCTAGAATCAAGATTGCCAGGAGAAACACCAATAACTTCCGATATGCAGCTGACACCACTCTTATGGTAGAAGTCGAAGAGGAACTAAACAGCCTCTTGATGAAGGTGAAAAAGGGGAGTGAAAAAGCTGGCTTAAAGCTCAACATTCAGAAAACCAAGATCATGGCATCTGGTCCCATTACTTCATGGCAAATAGATGGGGAAACAATGGAAACAGTGACAGACTTTATTTTTTGGGGTTCCAAAGTCACTGCAGAGGGTGACTGCAGCCATGAAATTAAAAGATGCTTGCTCCTTGGAAGAAAAGCTATGACCAATCTAGACAGCATATTAAAGAGCAGAGACATTACTTTGCCAACAAAGGTCTGTCTAGTCAAAGCTATGGTTTTTCCAGTAGTCATGTATGGATGTGAGAGTTAGACTATAAAGAAAGCTGAGCACTGAAGAATTGGTGCTTTTGAATTATAGTGTTGGAGTAGACTCTTGAGAGTCCCTTGGACTCCAAGGAGATCCAGCAATCCATCCTAAAGGAAATCAGTTCTGAATATTAATTGGAAGGACTGATGCTGAAGCTGAAATTTCAATACTTTGACCACCTGATGCAAAGAGCTGACTTATTGGAAAAGACCCTGATGCTGGAAAAGATTGAAGGCAGGAGGAGAAGTGAATGACAGAGAATAAGACGGTTGGATGGCATCACCAACTCAATGAACATGAGTTTGACTAAACGCTGGGAGTTGGTGATGGACAGGGAGGCCTGGTGAGCTGCAATCCATGGGGTCGGAAAGAGTCGGGCACTACTGACTGACTGAACTGAACTGAACAGATATTCATGGCAACAAATAATTATGATTTTAGACTTTCAATAAGAACTTTTGTACAGTGATAGAAAATGAATAGGATATAAAGAAGATAGTAAAACAAATGTCTTTCTTATATAATGACACAGTGAATGATACAGTATTATAGAGTAAATTTTATCACAGTAGTTTTTTTCAGCTTTGTCAGAAATGATGAAATTAAATAGATATTTCTGAAACCTTATTTTGTGCTTTATGAACAAATCCTTCTTTTTCTGTCTACCTATTTAAAAAATTAAGTAGGAAAGTAATACTTTTCTTTACAATAATTTAACTTTAATTCTAATAAGTTAGGAAAGCCCATTTTAACATTAATTTTAAGAACATTAATATATGGAGTTTTTATTACTTCAAAATATGATTTTTAACGTTAAAAAGTCTTCAGGGGAAAAGAAATCACAGAGACAGAAACACACATTAGATGATGTTTCAAAATATTAACCCACTATACACTTATACACAGAAAATATCTCATTCCTCTCATCCCTCAACCTGATGAATTTTTCTTAATTTTAACCATTTTTTTAAATTGACATACAATTAATTTACAATTTTGTGGTAATTTCAGGTATATAGCAAAGTGACTTAATTTTATTTATATATATATAGTTCTTTTTAAAATTCTTTTCCATTATAGGTTATTATAAGATATTGAATACAATTCCAGATGCTATAAATAGGTCCTTGTTATTTATTTTATATATAGTATTGTGTATATCAATTCTTCGGTGCTCTGCCAAAGAATCAATGCCTTTGAACTGTGGTGATGGAGAAGACTCCTGAGAGTCCCCTGGACAGCAAGGTGATCACACTAGTCAATCTTAAGGGAAATAAAACCTGAATACTCTTTGGAAGGACTGATGCTGAAGCTGAAACTCCAGTATTTTGGTCATCTGATGTGAACAGCTAACTCACTGGAAAAGTCCCTGAAACTGGGAAAGAGTGAAGGCAGAAGGAGAAGAGGGCATCAGAGGACGAGCTGGCTGGACGGTGTCACCAATGCAATGGACACGGACTTGGGCAAACTTCAGGAAATGGTGAGGGTCAGAGAAGGCTGGCGTGCCTCAGTCCATGGGTTCACAAAGAGCTGGGACTGGGAGACTGAACAACAACAAAGTGCTGTTGTTATATATTAATCCCCACTGAACCGCTTGTTTGCAGTTCTAGAGTGCAATCTCCTTGAAAGTAGAGGGCATCTTATTTATTACTCCTGCCTCAGATGGTAAAGAATCTGCCTGCAGTGTGGGAAGACCTGGGTTCGATCCCTAGGGTTGGGAAGATTCCAAGGACGACATGGCAACCCACTCCAATATTCTTGCCTGGAGAATCCCTATTGGCAGAGGAGCCTGGTGGGCTACAGTCCAAGGGATTGCAAAGAGTCGTACACAACTGAGAGATGAAGCACAGAATGTCAATAATTAGCATGTTACCTAGAACAGCATGGAATGCAATAAATAGTTGCTAAATAAGTATACAAATGAAGGCTGGTACCTCTTTATAGATAAGAGACTGAGGTAAAGACATATGCCTACAAACATGTCTGCTATAAATCCAAAATTAAAATAACGAACATATAAAAATCTGTATAATTTTACGAAAAGATTTTGTCACTAGATTGAAAGCAAAAATTAATTTTTATTTAAACATTCAGCTAAAGCTATACTCAAAATCAGAAAATAACTTACTGATTATAAATTGACAGTTTATTTAGACTAACATGAAATTTATCCAAAGTTATTATGGTAATATGGTCTTAAAACATTGAACTTCTCCAGAAATGTAGGTTTAAATTCTAGCTGTTTGACTTGGATGATTTATTAGATTTCTCTGAACCTAGATTTTTCTTTCCCCTGCTTTCTTTAACTTGCTCCTCCCCTGAAAAAAAAAAAAAAAAAAAAACTGTAAAATTTAAATTTAGCCCTTAGAAAATAAAATTTAAAAATTTTAAGTCCTTACAAACAGAAAAGAAAAGAAAATTAAATGTGTATCCTGTTTGTGACATAATCACATGGAAACTGCTCACAGTAATTTCATTGCCTATTGAGATATAATTTAAGGATAAAAAATGTAAAAAAAAAAAAAAAAAGCCAGGATATTAAACTCTCTCCATTAATCATACTGCTGGCAGTAGTGTTGGTAGTTGGCAGGCTATATTGTTACCCTGGAACAGTTATATATGGATTATGGAATAAACTAACTGAGTAATTATGTGACATTCTAGTTATATTCATGACGTGGTTGTGAACCAGAATTCTTAATTCTTGTTGAGGGAGAGGAACAAAAGAGGTGCACATAGAAGACATTAGGCAAAATAAAATAAAAATTAAAAAATAAAAAACACTGTAGTCCTGATATTGAATTAAATGTATCAATAGAATTCATGATTATATATACTTACTTGCTCATATTAACATCTATCTACACTTGTATATCGGAGAAGGCAATGGCACCCCACTCCAGTACTCTTGCCTGGAAAATCCCATGGGCAGAGGAGCCTGGTAGGCTGCAGTCCATGGGGTCGCTAAGAGTTGGACACGACTGAGCAACTTCACTTTGACTTCTCACTTTCATGCAGTGGAGAAGGAAATGGCAACCCACTCCAGTGTTCTTGCCTGGAGAATCCCAGGGACAGGGGAGTCTGGTGGGCTGCCATCTATGGGGTCGCACAGAGTCAGACACGATTGAAGCAACATAGCAGCAGCAGCACACTTGTATATATAGTTTTGTGTATGTATGTATTTCTTCACTTTATTACTTAAAACAGTTGAAAACAATGATGAACCCACTAGCAATGAGCACCTTTAGCACCCAGATTGTGGTCTCCAAGTACATCCCTCGCTAAAAGAAAACATCTTTAGAGATATGCTAATTCCAAATTTGCAGTAGGCAAAATATAAATCTGAATCATCTTGCTGTGTCAGTTAACAATGAAGCTATTAACAGATACTAAAGTCATGTCAATAGAACTTAGGGTTCAGCTTAACAAGGTGCAAACTGGCTAAATATGGGCTATTTTAGCTTTAAAAATAATAGTTACTGTGAATGGAGAAAACAAGTATGGTTAAGTTCATGAGTTCATAAAGGGGTTAAAACAAAAACAAAACCCTAACCAGTCACCTTTGGAGAATGATGAAAAATCAATTCATTATCTTGAACATTGAAAGGTAAAGGGAACACACCAAGCATTTATTCTGTGTGTGCTATGGAACTATACTGCTGGGCAAAACCAAATAAAAGAGGGCAAGAATAAATTTGCATAAAAGTATTCCAAGTAGAAAAGATCGGAAAAAATTATAGTTTAATATTTCTGGAATATCACCATTTTCTAAGCCCCCAGTTGGACTTAGGCAGTAAGTATTAATGATTACTGACATCACCAAAAGAGAAATAGCCAGACATTAGTAATTCCTGATGGGAGAATTCACTGTCTTGGCAAGGCAATTCAACCAGAATCTGATCAAACCTCTAGAGCTACCTTTAATTTATAGGAAATTCACAATACAGAGCAATATGTTAAAACAATTCAACAAGGACATAATCTATACAATCCAGACTACAGGAAAGTCTAGAGAGAAATGTCAACCAGTCCCCAAAATATAATCTATTTAAATCCTGATTCAAATAACTGGAAAAAGAAAAATATATAAGCTATCATGATGGCTATGAATAATTAAATAGTGGGTTAGGACAAAGACTTAAGTTTCTATTTTCATTATGCTACAAAATATATGCCCACCAAAGGAAAATGTAATTGTGGACAGAGTAGTAATTAGCATGGTCAGTATAAACCACATCCCTAAAAAAATATAGTTTTTCTCTTACACTGTCTGTCGAATCATTTTATTAGTTATGATAATTTATGTTTTTAATCTTTTCAGTTAATATACCCAGAGGCAATGAAACTGAAGCAGCTAAGAAGGCAGAAATGAATATAATATTATGCATAAATCCAAAAGCATTAAAAAGCAACTCTATTCTTTGGTTTCTGCAATCAAGTAGGTCAAAATGCTTAATGTTTCCCTGGTGGCTCTGATGGTAAAGAATCTGCCTGCAATGCAGGAGATGCGAGTTCGATCTCTGGGTTGGGAAGATTCACTGGAGGAGGGCATGGCAACCCACTCCAGTATTCCTGCCTGGAAAATCCCATGGACAGAGGAGCCTGGCAGGCTACAGTCCATGGGGTCGCAAAGAATAGGACACGACTAAGTGACTAACATACAATAGAAGTAATAGTCTATTTTCTTACATGTCTAGGAAATCATCTTCCTGAATATGGTGCTCTCACAAATCTTATGGCTTCAAATTGAGAGGTTTCAATTTTCCAATAACTTATTTAATTAAAAATATATTTCACATGATGTGTGACTTACTCTTTTTTTCTTGGTCTGTAGTGAGAAATGGCACCCCACTCCAGTACTCTTGCCTGGAAAATCCCATGGATGGAAGAGCCTGGGAGGCTGCAGTCCATGGGGTCACTAAGGGTCGGACAGGACTGAGCGACTTCTTTCACTTTTCACTTCCATGCATTGGAGAAGGAAATGACAACCCACTCCAGTGTTCTTGCCTGGAGAATCCCAGGGACGGGGAAGCCTGGTGGGCTGCCGTCTACGGGGTCGCACAGAGTCGGACACGACTGAAGTGACTTAGCAGTAGCAGTGAGAAATACCATTGGATGTCTCCCCTGCTTTAAGGCTCAGCCGCCTCTAGCTTCAGCAGACAATGCTAGCAGAAGCTTCCAGGTTTCTAATTCTGAGCCTCTGGATATCTTAGGTAAAGGTAATTCCTTTTGATTCTGAGTTATCAAGCCAATTTACACTTCTCTATTTTAAAGCTGTCCTTTGTTACTAGATGCAAAAATAGCCATTATTTTCCTACCAGAACACTGTTTTGATGCAGGAAGTAAGTATATACATCAAAAAGATGGTAAGCTCCTTTTTTATTTTGTTCTATAAGAAATAACAGTTCATAGCCATACCCATGCACAATCTTCACCTGACTTGAAATCATCCTTAATTTTGTTTGTGCCACTCAAATACTTTCATGCTGAGAGCATGGCAAATTATAATCTTTATTGGAAAATTAAGTAATTTAAGTGAAAGTGAAGTTGCTCAGTCGTGTCCGACTCTTTGCGACTCCATGGACTGTAGCCTACCAGGCTCCTCCATCCATGGGATTTTCCAGGCAAGAGTACTGGAGTGGGTTGCCATTTCCTTCTCTAGGGGATCTTCCTGATCCAGGGATTGAACCCAGGTCTCCCACATTGCGGGTAGACGTTTTCCCGTCTGAGCCACCAGGGAAGTATTTCTCCTAATGTCAGACTAGCTAACTCTTCTGAAGTCCACTGCAATAATAACTCATTTAAACAAGTAAATCACTTTTTTTTTTCACATTTCAAAGGATCCACCTAAAATAATTTTCTTTTTCTAGGACTCAAAGACAATGCTATTATGGTCCCCTTTTAGACAGCAAAATTAAAATTCTTCAGTGTGACCATTTCCCCCATTACAAAATGTATGAAGAGCTAAAATTTCTCTTAATGAAATATAACCCATCTTTTAAACTCATTATTATTTACTAAGACTTCACCATTTCAGTGAATTGTTAATTATTTTTGAAGCTATTAATAAAAATGAATGAAGAGATTTAACAGGGATGACTAATCAAATATTTAAAGCCCACATAACTTCTAAGTAGAAAAATCATAATTCATTAAAATCATGACAGGGTTTGGCACATAATACAGGTTCAAACAATATATTTTGAGTGAATACATGAATAAATATTGTGGCCATTATTGCACTGTATATAATGAGTTTTATACATAGTATGTTTAGCCATCCATACTGTGAACTCCAGGAGGGCAAGAAAAATGCTTGATTGCTAAAACAACATCTGGGATGCAGCAGATAATAAATATTGAAGGAACAAAAATGAGCAAGTCTCACTGAAGAAAAAAAAATTATCCAATCATGTTCCTTAGACATAATCTTATAGTCAATGCTACCTTTGACTTTATAATTAACTTTGATATGATGACACGACTGAGCAACTGAACTGAACTTGATATGATGAGATGCAATGATTATTTTGTACATTCAATATTTTAATCAAAGATACACTGTGGCTGTTATATTACCTTTAGATGTTTTTTAATTTAGTCCTAATCTTCAATACTATTAGCGAGACAAGGAAAATAATATAATTATACATAGACTAGCTTGTGGATGTTCCAGGTGGATGTAGTTGTGTATTTATTTCAGATTTTCATAAATGCTGCCCAAATGTACAGATTCTCTAAGACTTTCCGTATGGGAGATACCCACAGCAGAGATCAATGCAGAAAAGCCCATTCAGATGAGCTTCTGTTTCAGGTGTGGTAGTAGGCAATTGATGCTTTGAGCTGAATGAATAATATGGTGAAACAGTGAATTAGTGATGAAGCAAGCAAGAAGCACAGAGTTAAGACAGAGTTTGAAAAGGTAGTAGTCCGTGTGCCCAAGAGGCAAGGATGAGAGTTATGTTACAGGAATGCATGTGTAAAACGTATGTAGGGAGCTACTTTAGTGTAGCTTGTTAAGACAAGTTGGGGTGATGACATTAAAGAAGCAGACAATTTGTGGATTCTAACATTCCACAGATGTTGACAAAATGTCAAGTGCTGGGAACATGTGGTCAAGAAACAGAGGTCCAAATAATCAACTGGCTTATGATCTAGCAACCAAATCTTGAAACTTGTAAGTTAACTACCACAATCTACTATGGATGCTATAATAGATTTCTAAATAGAGCAGAGGATAGGACACAAGGTAGGGAATGTGAATTATTCCTAGACTTGGGGGAAATTGAAAGGGAAGACTTCCTACTTCAAACCCAGTGGAATAAACAAATAAGTGAACAATTAAGATATAGTGTACTGATAGTAAGTGCTGTCACAGAAGTATCCCAGGATGAATCATAATAACACAATTTCTAAGCCAACCTCTGATATTAGGCTATAAAGCAGAACATATAGATGTGACTAAGAAAAAAAATGGGTATTTTTTACTCCAAAATTAATTTTCAAAATTATCAAAAATGTATGCCATAGACTCCTTCATCATATCCTTGAGCTTCATCCCAGGTCTAAATGTCACTCCACCCCTGAGCCCTGATCCGAGACAGGGAAACATGGGGATGGACTGAGTCAGGGATTGAATGACTGATAAAGATGAGGTAAAATGCTTTGGCTTCTAGGATTTTTGTTATCATAGAAAGGTACTTGGTCTTTGTCCCTGGTTCCTGGTACAGACTCTCTAAAACCCTTGGAATTTCTGGAGTAATAAGGGTGGTAAAAGTATCTTTTTGCCTAATAAGGTGACTCTTGGCAGGCCCTAAGGTAGCTTTTGGCTAATCACCAAAAGACCAAATCTTAATCTTGAAGGAAGTTAAAACTTTCAGGCCCTGACATCTAGGGAGGTGACAGGGACTGAATATTGACTTAATTGCCAGTGGGCAATAATTTAATCAATCATGCCTATGTCACGAAACCTACCATACATATACTATACATATCCTACACAGTGGTGTTCAGAGAGCTACAGAGTTGGCAAACACACCTAGGTGTTGAGAGGATGGCACACCCCAAATCCACAGAGACAGAGGACACATCCAGAACTTGTCCGAGATATCTCTTTATCTGGTTGTTCACTTGTATTCTCTATAATAAACCAGCAAATGTAAGTAAAGCGCCTTCCTAAGTTCTGTGAACTATTTTAGCAATTTATTGAAATGGAGGGAATCCCCACTTGACAGCTGTTCAGTCAGAAGGATGTAAGCCCAAGGTTTAAAACATGGAGATTCTGAATTGGGGGCAGTCAGTGGAACTGAGCCCTTAAACTTGTGGGAGCTGATACTCCAGGTAGTGTCTTCCTGATCGAACTGAATTGAATTGTAGGACATCCAGTTGCTGTACAGAGAATGAGAAAATAAGTTGTTGGTGTTGGAAAAGTTGGAATGTCAAATGTCCAAGATAATCAAAATGTCAGGCACCAGAAAGATTTTTGGTGAGCTGAGTCCTGAAGGCTGACTCAGAGTTTGGCCATTTGAGGAGGTCAAGGAAATGGAAGAAAGCCGTCATGGGCAGAAGGACCAGATAGGTAATGATGCAGGAATTTGAGAGAATGTGACTTGTCCTGATCTGGGTGGCTGGCATATGGGAAGACAAGCCAGGAACCCAGAAAAGATGAAGTTGAAAGACAATCAGACCTGGAGTGGACAGGGCTCTGTGTTGTATTCTCAGTTAAATAGAATATCATCTTGAACACTCCTGGAGGATTGTAAGGAAGCAAGTTGAATGACTATACAAATATTAATGCAAGACTAAAATTCCATTTCTTTGTCAGGCCTTTATTTATTGTACACATTTATTGTGGCTCCCTAGCTACAACTGTCATCACAGGTTTCCAAGGATTTTGGAAATACTCAGCTGCCATCTGAGATCCCTGAAAGATTCTGCATTCTTTTTAGGAAAAACCTGAATCCTTCAACTTATCAGTACGAGATCCTCACTAGAGTTTCTTCCCTGTAGCAGATGCTGTGTGCTCTCTACATGGAACTTGGTTCACAAGAAAAAGGATGTATTAGTCCTCTTTTGGGGGCTTTGGCTCAAGGAAAAAAAGGGACTTCCTGGGTGGCTCAGTGGTAAAGAATCTGCTTGCCAGTGCAGGAGATGTGGGTTCAATCCCTGGGTTGGGAAGATGTCCTGGAGAAGGAAATGGTAATTCACTGCAGTATTCTTGCCTGGGAAATCCCATGGAGAGAGGAGCCTGGCGGGTACAATCCATAGGGTACTGAAGGGTCGGACACGACTGAGAGACTGAGCGCACAAGGAAACAAATCCATACCAGACCCTCTCTTAGTTTAGCGATTTTGATCATGCACTTGAATACATGTAGCTTTCACAGTTGAAATTGAAGAGCACATATATACTCACTTAGTCTGGTAGTTTATCAGATATGAGATGGAAGGCCAGCTGAGATCTTGAATTTCCCAATCCTTAAATCTCCCAACAGCTTCTGTTAAGACTATGCTGCTGGGTTACTAAGAACGATGTGTCATTCAGAGAATATACTCAAGCTAGAGGTAGTTCTCAAAGTCTGGTACAGAGATCTTGGGAGTCCTTGAAAGGATTCAGCGGGTCCTCAAGATCAAAACTATTTTCTAGTAACACTAACTTGTAGTTTGTCTTTCACCATGTTATCTGCACTGGTGATACAGAGCAACAGTTGGTAAAGCTACCATTGCCTCCGAACTAATCAAGGCAGGGGCAGCAAACAGACCAGCCAGCACTGTAGTCTTCACTTGCAATGAAAATGGAAAAGGCCGTGTTCCTGTAAGAATGCCCTTGATTGTGAAGTCAAAAATATTAAAATATTATTATGCTCAATCATGAGTACATGGCTTTTTAATATTCTAGATGACTCAATGAGAGGCACCCATAGAGAACTCTTGCTGCCTCTCAAAGTATGATGAAGAAACGGAGCAGGACCCTACGGTCCTTGCTCCTCATGTCCTGTGTCTGCCTTTGGTCTGTGGAAAACTTTAGCCGAAGAGTAAGTTTATTTAGAGACCCAAGAACATGCAGAAACAAAGGGAACAGTCAAAGGAGACCAAATAATAATAGTTTAATCATTAAACAAAGTCAATGACCTTTAGTTCCTCCTCAAGGCCTGTAGAGGCTTCCTTAGTGGCTCAGTGTTAAAGAACTCACCTGCCAATGCAGGAGATACGGGTTAATTCCCTGGGTCGGGAAGATCCCCTGGAGAAGGAA
Source organism: Tragelaphus eurycerus (assembly GCA_935064755.1). Taxonomy (NCBI): domain Eukaryota; kingdom Metazoa; phylum Chordata; class Mammalia; order Artiodactyla; family Bovidae; genus Tragelaphus; species Tragelaphus eurycerus. The sequence goes on along the minus strand of CAKXYN010000121.1, from coordinate 1,092,057 downwards.
ATGGCAACCCACTTCAGTATTCTTGTCTGGAAAATCTCATAGACAGAGGAACTTGGCGGGCTACAGTCCATGGGCTTGCAGAAGAGTCAGACATGACTCAGCAACTAGAATAACAACAACAATAACACAGCCAAGGCTATAGATAACATTTTGAGCTATATCCTGTAAGCTGTCTTGTAGATACTGAAACCTCCAACAAGTGGAAGAAGTTAATGACATGATGATCAGACTGTAGCCATGACATAAACTGCCACATTTCTGAGAACTGGCCTCAAGAAATGGTAACAAATCAACTCTGGAATGGAAGATTAACTGTACCTAAAACAACCAAGATGGTGCTGGTGAGACCACCAATGATCAATTTCCAGATGACTGTCAGAGCTGACTATGTGGTTTCTGCATGTAGCCCCCTCCCTCAACCTATAAAAGCTCTTGCCCTCTGACTGTGGAGGGAGGTGGGAAGACTTGGCCTTTGGACCACCCTGCATACCACCCCCCAGTTGCACACATCCAAAACAAAGCAAACTTTCCTTTCCACCAATCTGGCCTCTTTATTGGCTTTTGACCAGTGAGCAACTGGAACTCAATTTTCAGCAACAATACTAATTGCAAGGAGATGCCCTTCGAGTGTCTGGAGCTGAGCTGACCTGAGAGACAGAGGGAACCGAGCTGTCATGTGTCAGAATAGCACATCAAAGCAACAAGCCAAAAATGAAAGAGTTAACCACTTACTGAGAGATGGTGTAAGCAAGAGCCTAAACCAGGAGGAAACACCAACTCCCCCTGTTCTACTTTTACTATGGAAAGGCTCACCAGAGTCAGGTGGACCAGCACGGACACTTGGGTCCGTCTCACTGGTGAGGGAGCCTTGAACAAAAGGTTCCAGCCATTTTATGGACCCCCAAGGTCAGGAAAGAGGGCTCAGGGTGAGGCTGTGAGTGGAAAAGTATTGGTACTGAGTCAGAGCAGGGCAGGGACCGTCTCCAAGGGTTTCTCCTCCTCCCCCATAAGTACAGGCACCTGAAGATAGACCTCTGTCCAAGGCCTCAGAGAAAAGAGACCTAGAAATGAAGGCACCTGGGCTAAAAAAGGAAATACCGTTCATAAAGCATGAGAGATAGGGGAACATAAGTTCTCAACACAACTCTGCTCAGGGTCCAGTGACTGCCTGTGGACTAAAGGGTGGTGTGGGCAGGGCAGCAGCCCCCGTGAGGCCTGCCAGGCAAAGCCTTTACAACGGCCTCTGGTTAGGCCTGAAAAAAAATCACACGTGAGTTTTTCACCAGGAGCCTGGCTCATGAAGGATGTCACAGGGAAAAGTAATTGAGTTGCAAGCTGAACAGGCTCCTTTGTCACGAGGCACCATTTTTATTTGAAAAAAAGAACTGACAAACTGTGGTTATTGAAACTGAGGTATTTGGCAGACATTTTCTCAAAAATGAACAAAGTAAGCCTGTCACTTTAAGGAAAACAACTGAGATTATTTGTTGCCAAAGACAGAATGTAAGCTGCCAAAGAAAAATTAGAATTCTGGAACACTGGCATTCACTAAGATGGGCTTGGCCACTTCATGATAACTGCAGACTTTTGGGAATGAGTTCAGTGGTGATTCTAATCTTGATTAGATTAATCAATCTAAACTTGATTCTAATGACTGTAGGTATTATGGCTTGAAGGGCATCTCTCAAAAAAAGTAGGTTGAAGTCCTTACCTCCAGGACCTCAGAATGTAGCTTTGTTTGGAAATAGTATCTTTACAGAATATTAATAATCAAGTTTAAATGAGGCCATTTAGGCCAATAAGACTGGTGTCTTTATAAAAAGGGGGACTTTAGACACAGAGACTGACATACATGGAGTGAAGATAATATGAAAATACACAGAGAGGACATCTGGAAGATGTATGACCAGAATGATTGGAATGATGAAAGATTGCCACCAGAGGTACCAACAGAGGTAGAAAGGCAAGGCAAGATTCCCCTATAGGTTTCAGAGGAATTTCTGATTTCTAGCCTCCAGACCTATCAGATAATAAATTTCTGTGTTTAATTCACTCAGTTTGTGATACTTTGTTATGGTATCTTGGGAAACTAACGCAGCAATTATGTCCTCCAAATGTTGACACAATATGAAATGTGTCATATGTAAAATAAAATTTGCCAACATTTGGAATATTGGTATCCTAAGGTGAATTAGTATTTTCCAAATATCACGGGTAAAGTTAAGAAATCATACATGGGTATGAGATCCATTTGAGGTTTTTTTTTCTTTTACTTTACAATATTGTATTGGTTTTGCCATGTACATGTGTTTCCCATCTTGACAACCCCTCCCACCTCCCTCCCCGTACCATCCCTCTGGGTCATCCCAGTGCACCAGCCCCGAGCATCCTGTATCCTGCATCAAACCTGGACTGGCAATTTGTTTCTTATATGATATTATACATGTTTCAATATCATTCTCCCAAATCATCCCACCCTCTCCCTCTCCCACAGAGTCCAAAAGGCTGTTCTATACATCTGTGTCTCTTTTACTGTCTCACATACAGGGTTATCGTTACCATCTTTCTAAATTCCATATATATGCATTAGTATACTGTATTGGTGTTTTTCTTTCTGGCTTACTTCACTCTGTATAATAGGCTCCAGTTTCATCCACCTCATTAGAAGTGATTCAAATATATTATTTTTAATGGCTGAGTAATACTCCATTGAGTATATGTACCACAGCTTTCTTATCGATTCTTCTGCTGATGGACATGTGACAGAGTACCTTAATATGGTTTGACATAACATATCACAACCAAGCTTCAAAAACTACCACTTGTTAAATTTTGGTATTAGATCAAAAAAGAATATTGACAATTATCTTTAAAAGGTATTAAAATACTTCTCCCTTTTGAACTACATGTCTAAGTGAGGTCACATTTTCTTCATATACTTCAAATAAAACAACATATTGCAACAGATAGTTTGTAAAATCAGACATAAGTATTGTCTTATATTGAGCCAAACATTAAAGATATTTGTAAAAGTGTATAATAACATCTCTTTCTCACTATTTTATTTTTGAAAAATACATAGTTTCAGGTAAAAATATGTTAGTTGTGTTAATGTAATAACTTGGGGGTTTTTGATGTATTAATACCTTTAAGCTTCTTTAGTTTTGATTTCTAATACAGTGAACATTGATACATTGAACATAAATAAAAGCTTTGGGAGTTCTCAATAATTTTTAAGAGTGTGAAAGTATGTGTTCATGCCTGCTAAGTCTCTTCAGTCATGTATGACTCTGTTTGACTCTATGCACTGTAGCCCATCAGGCTCCTCTGTCCATGGGATTCTCCAGGCAAGAACACTGGAGTGGGTTGTCATGCCCTTCTCCAGGGGATCTTCCCGACCCAGGGATTGAACTCACTTCTCTTATATCTCCTGTATTTTGGCAGGAAGATTCTTTACCACTAGTGCCACTGGGGAAGCCCATGTAAAGGGGTGTAGAAACTGCTTTTCAGCAAATATCTCATTGTTATGATTCTCTGAAGTTTGAGTACCCAGACCCTGACTAACGTCCCAACCCTGTAAACTGATTCAGGCCAGTTGTAAGCCTATGGATTCCCCTCCTTCCTCTTTCTTGGATCAGTTGTGTTTTCAGATTCTTCTGCTCAATGAGTGGAGATGGACATACAGGCCCGTTTACTGCATGTGCTATGTGGGAGACTCATCTTCAGACAGAGAGCCAAGCCCAGATGGAAAAAAACATTGCTCTTTCCCATGAAAATTTCAACACCAGCATACAGTGGGTGCCCAAGGACTTTCAGAGCTTTTTTTGACCACAGAGGAAGGGAAGGACTCTAAGGGTCCTTCCCTCACCACTACCAACAATCAATGAGATAGAAGTTCCCAGGACCCATCCGGGAGATTCTAAAGGTCTGACTTAAACTCCCAAATCGGTATTTTCAACAGGCAGGTCAAAAGATTCCGAAACTGGTGGTCCAGGGACCACATGTAAAAAACCGTGCCGATATGTGTATTTCCAACTGTGATCAAGTATGAGTGGAAGGTCCTGGGGAGCTCAGTGCTAAAGCCGAGGTAATTATCAAGAGTAATAGATCTACTACATCCAGAAAGAATACTTGCCTCACGATTTTACAGAGATCAAGAGAGACAAGTGCAAGATGCCAGCAGGTCATAACAATTGATCTGTTAACTCTGAGGGGAGGAAAAGATAGATTTGTCAGTCTGGGGTCCAAGCTGGGAGAGTAGGCCCTTGACACAGACTCACCTGGAAAATAAAACTGATGCAAAATGCATGTCAATTACCCAGTTCCTGAAGGCCTGTCCATCTTTCACTATTTTTTTAAACAATCATTTGCTCTGTTACACTTCCATCAAATGCCCATGCCAGTAATATCAGAGTGCCTTTTAGACTCTTGAGAAATACAGAATTTATTGACTTGTTCAGTGAAATACAATCCTCGTTTCTCTTCACAAAGATACTGAATGACAGTGCAATTTTCCAACCAAAGTTGGAAAATCACTAACACCATAGTGGATCCCCATATATTAATTTGTGTGACTGATTTCTAGAAAAGGTTGGGACTATCAATATCACATGTGTGTGTGTGTGTGTGTGTGTGTGTGTGTGTGTGTGTGTGTGTGTGTGTGCATGCTCAGTCATGTCTGACTCTTCTGTGATAACCTGGACTGTAGCCCACCAGGCTCCTCTGTCTGTGGGGTTTCCCAGGCAAGAATACTGGAGAGGGTTACCATTTCCTACTTCAGAGGATCTTGCCAACCCAGGGATCAAACCTGCCTTTCTTTTGTCTTCTGCATTGGCAAGCAGATTATTTACCAATTGTGCCACCTAGAAAGCCCCATTATCACCTGGAGTATGTCTAAATATCACAATGACCTTATCACAAATAAGCAAATTAGTGTTTTGTTTTGTAAATGAGCCTTTTGGGTCAGCTTACTGTCCTACTCTTTCAGAGTCCAGTGGAAAATCTTTTCTGCTTCTAGGCTCTACCCTCCACCTCTAGAAACTATTCAACTCTAAAAATCAGATTTACCTTTCTAAATTAAAGTTGAGGGCTTCCCTGGTGGTTCAGTGGTAAAGAATCTGCCTGCCAATGCAGGAGACAAGACTTCAATCCCTGGTCCAGGAAGATCCCTCATTCTCCGGAGCAACTAGGCCCACGTGCCACAACTACTGAAGCTATGCCCTAGAGCCTGGGAGCCACAACTACTGAAGCCCTAGAAGCCCATATTCTGCAGCAAGAGAAGCCACCTCAATGAGATGTCTGCACACCACAACTAGCGAGTGGCCCCTACTTGCCGCAACTAGAGAAGAGCCCGCACTGCAATGAAGACCCATCACAGCCAAAAATAAATAAATAAAGTTATTTAAAAAAACTTAGGGTTGATTTCAAGGTTCTTTACATTGTGCATTGCTACCACCCTGCTTTTCTTTATTGAGCACCTTCTATGTGTTGGGCATTCTCTCAGTTGGTTTCTACCTATTGTGGCTTCTCCTTACCACAAAACCATCATCTTTGCTTTGAAGAAACTGGAGTTCAAAGAGCATAAGCACATCTCTGCAGATAAAGAAGTTATTATCCACCTAAGCTAGAACTTTTGCCCAGTTAGAGGCTCAGGCCCCTACGCCCATATTCTAGCCCCTCCCCCAGCCTGAAGATGCGTGGATAAATTGATAGTAACGGGTTTTTAAATCATAATGGCTGAGGTCAGCGCCCTTGGCTGGTCACCTCTGAAACCCACAGCTGGTCATGTCTATTTCCTACAGTAATACAATGGGATTCTACTGGAAAACACACTGAATGAAGCACTTAGCAGCAGCAGCAGAAGGTCTAGCTAATTTGGCTTCTCTGAAGTCCTATTAAACCTCTGAGTGGAGTCAGAACTCTTCAAATGGTACCAAAGATAGCTCTGTGTCAAACCACTGAATCACGTAGCACAATAAAAATAAGAATGACTAATACTTTTTGGTCTCTGTCACGTACTCTGCCAAACAACAAAAAATAGAAATGTTCCTCAAAATGTCACTTTAGGAAGGGTTCAGAAATAGTTCCCACTGTGTGTGGGTAAACATTACTTCAGATTCTGGGGACTGCTGCTCACACAAAGATGAACCTGAAAATCTTACTGTTTTCAAAGCTTTAAGATTTCGTCATCTAACATGCTGTGCCTTTTGAGAAAAAAATCCAAACACCAAGTTTGAGGAATTTAAATGATTAGAACAAAAAGCACTTTTTAATGTGTTTTCTACTGTTGAATTGGATTTTTAAAAATAAATTGAAAATTCTGTCACCTGTCTAATGCACTTGCTTCCTTTTTTTTTTTTTTTTGAAGAAGGTCTATAGTGAAAACAAATCACAACAAAATAAAACATGGATGTCCTTAGTAAGTGGACTCCTAGAATTATTCAAAATCACTGAAGTTGTCCCATATTAACATTCTTCAAGTCAGAGCACTCAAGAGTAATGAGTCTCTTTATATCTATTACCTAATCAATAAGAAATAAAACTTCCAGCACTAACAAATTGCCATCTCAGCAAAGAGATTTATTTGGCTTGGATTGTATTTCCTCATTAGTAAAGTAAATGCAAGAAAGTCTGATTTATCTGGATTTTTTCCCCCACTGAACAAAAAGTAATTTGGTGAACCTAGAGTTTTATTTTTCATTGTATTGCATTTTTTAATTAAAACTGGCCAGTGGAACCTCTCTAGTCCCAAATCATGTATGTATTAAATCTCAAGGAATCCTAAAGCAAGTAGAGAGAATTTCATTTTTAGCCAACTGCAAGGCATTAAAATCAATAAATGGGCTGATGATGCAATTAATATGCTAGAGGACTTTAATGGAAAAAAGGAAGATTTAGTATTAACAGTCATTACTTCTCTCATTTAAAGAAATTTCTAAGCTTGTATTTTACTAAATAAACTATGTAATCGGGACCATTGAATAGTAGTTGTGTTTTCATTATAGTTAATGTTAATTAGTCTGTTTATTTTGGGTATGATTATCATTAATTTAGAGATTTGGATGCTGCTCTCTGCACAGCTTTGGTATATAACTCATAACCAAGAATACAACGACTGGCATGGCAAGGCACTCCAGGAAGACCTTTATTATTTTTTTTTCATTGCATACTTTTAATTTACAATATCGTTCAGTAGCTAATATGTGTTTACATGAGTGCAATGTCACTTCAGTCCTGCCTCGCTCTTTGCTACCCTATAGACCATAGCCCTGGAGAAGGCAGTGGCCACCTACTCCAGTACTCTTGCCTGGAAAATCCCATGGACAGAGGAGCCTGGTAGGCTGCAGTCCATGGGGTCGCAAAGAGTCGGACACAACTGAGTGACTTCACTTTCACTTTTCACTTTCATGCACTGGAGAAGGAAATGGCAACTCACTCCAGTGTTCTTGCCTGGATAATCCCAGGGATGGGGGAGCCTGGTGGACTGCTGTCTATGGGGTCGCACAGAGTCAGACATGACTGAAGCGACTTAGCAGCAACAGCCGCAGACAATAGCCCACTAGTCTCTGTCCATGGGATTCTCTAGGCAAGAACTACTGGAGTTGGTTGCTATGCCCTCCTCCAGGGGATCTTCCCAACCCAGGGAAAGAACCTGAGTCTCCTGCATTGGCAGGTGGGTTCTTTACCACTAGCGCCACCTGAGAACCCCCTGTAGCTAAAATAGGGTAAGTTTATTCAGGACTTTGCCAGAGATCAGACTCTCCTGTAGTCACCTCCATCAACTCCTATATGACTATTCCCTAAAGATGGCAAGAATAGAGGCATTTAAAATATTTTTCCATTTATTTTGCATTCAAAATATACTCAGTTGTTTCAATACTTATAAATCAAAATATAATAGGTTTAAAGCAACTGTGAGACCCTGCAAGCTGGTGGGGGATGCTGAGACAACTTCAACTAGAACACTGGTGTGAAGGAGATTACAGACTTGTGGAGGTGATGAGTTTTCTACCTAAATGCCCTACTGCTGCTGCTAAGTCGCTTCAGTCGTGTCCGACTCTGTGCGACCCCATAGACGGCAGCCCACCAGGCTCCCCTGTCCCTGGGATTCTCCAGGCAAGAACACTGGAGTGGGTTGCCATTTCCTTCTCCAATGCATGAAAGTGAAAAGTGAAAGTGAAGTCGTTCAGTCATGTCCCACTCTGTGCAACCCCATAGACAGCAGCCCACCAGGCTCCCCCGTCCCTGAGATTTTCCAGGCAAGAGTACTGGAGTGGATTGCCATTGCTAAATGCCCTGAGGTCATAGTAATTCCTCTATATCCTTTGGGGTAGAGGCAGACCTGGATCTACCATCTACATGGAAAAATCATAATCATAGGAACTTGGGCAAATCACCTGCCCCTCAATCTCTCAAATTTCTAATCTATAAAATAATTAATGTGCTACACATTGTTTTGACAATGGAATGACATAATGTACATTAAAAATTCTAGTGTAGAGCCTTGAGAATAATAGGTGTTAAAGAAGAAACCTACTTCCCCACCTCCTTCATACAAGGTTCGCCTTACTCCAAAGTTCAAATATGCATTCAGTGTAAAATACATGTTCAGGTCAGCTCCTTCATCCTCAAAGGAGTCCCATGAACTTAGATGGGGACAAAAATATATTGCATTTTCACTAGTTAATTTCAGTTGGAAAACCCAAGTTTAACATCTTTGTGTTCTCCTCTGTCTCACTCCAGCTTGCCAAGATCTCCCACAAAGGAGCTTACACCTTTGTCTGACACCCCAATTCTTGCAGTTGCTACGAGGGGACAATTCTACATCACCTAGCTCGGAAGGCTGGTGGGGCTTCTGCCCATGGGTCCAGCAAGACTGCAGCCAATGGAGAAAAAGTTCTTAAATAGCTATCACCCCAGGGCATAGCAAGAGGCAACAGATTCAGGAGGTCAGTCTCCCCTATGAAAGGGGCCTATTAGGTTAGCATGATAGTATAGCCTGATGTAGGCTTCAAATTGAATACTTATCCAAGGGTTGACTGCAGACCTTTCCAGGGACCTTGGAAAGTGAGTGCTATTTTCAAGCTCTCCCTCTATTGCCCCCAGAGAGTCAATATATTTGAGGGGGAGCTCTCACATGTGTCTGATGTCCCATTTTGGGGGGTCTCCTGCCACAGTTTTTGTGACTGTCCCACAGGGGATTCTATGGGCCAGGAGGATTACATTCTTGGATCCCATAGGACTGTAACAATAAGAGAGACAGTCTTAGCAGCCTACCACTCCTAGGGCACTGTACAGAGGGCAAATTGAAACACACGCTGTTTTTCTGTGAAAGATACCTGTTTTTTTGGTCCTGAAGTTTCAGCCTGAGGAGAAGGCTTCAAGATTGCTTCACACCTTAGAGGCAACAGAGATGTTCTCAGGGAATGTAGGTCAGGGGATGCCATCTTCGCTCTCTTCCTCTGTTTCTCTGTAGCTTGCCAGTACTTTTCAGAAAGACATGCATTCACGTCGAGCCTTGATTTTTGCAACTGCCCCATAGGGAATACCTCCAGATCACCTAGTCTGGAGGTCAGCAGGATTTACAAATGCGGTCCCACAAGATTGCATATATTTGCATACTTTAAAAGCTGCTGCCTGAGGGTTGGGCTCCAAAATCACTGCAGATGGTGACTGCAGCCATGAAATTCAAAGACGCTTACTCCTTGGATGGAAAGTTATGACCAACCTAGATAGCATATTCAAAAGCAGAGACATTACTTTGCCAACAAAGGTTCACCTAGTCAAGGCTATGGTCTTTCCTGTGGTCATGTATGGATGTGAGAGCTGGACTGTGAAGAAGGCTGAGCACCGAAGAATTGATGCTTTTGAACTGTGGTGTTGGAGAAGACTCTTGAGAGTCCCTTGGACTGCAAGGAGATCCAACCAGTCCATTCTGAAGGAGATCAGCCCTGGGATTTCTTTGGAAGGAATGATGCTAAAGCTGAAACTCCAGTATTTTGGCCACCTCATGCAAAGAGTTGACTCATTGGAGAAGACTCTGATGCTGGGAGAGATTGGGGGCAGGAGGAGAAGGGGTCGACAGAGGATGAGATGGCTGGATGGCATCATTGACTCTATGGATGTGAGTCTGAGTGACCTCCGGGAGTTGGTGATGGACAGGGAGGCCTGGGGCACTGCGATTCGTGGGGTCGCAAAGAGTCGGACACGACTGAGCGACTGATTTCTGATCTCTCTCTGCCTGAGGGTCTGACTTCCAGTCAGCCTGAAATTAGGTGCTGATGAGATTCCTCTCCTTGAAATACTGACAGGTCTTGGCACACCCTCAACAACTAGAGCTATTAAAAATAAAATCAGGCTAATAAGTAAATATTCTTGGATAATCATAAAGTTTGAGTGAAAACCAAGAGCTCGGACAAGGCTGAATGACAAGATTCAACTCCTACCTGAGGCCACTCCTTTAAGACTGAGACGAGTAGTGTTGTGACTAATGCATAGCAATAAACTCAGAAAATCAAGCACAATGTAGAAGCAGAGGAATACATTTCAAGCAAAAGAACAAGATGAAACTCAGGGTGGAAAAGGTGGTAAGTACCTGACAAAGAGTTTAAAATAATGGTCATAAATTCATTCCTAAATTGGGAGAAGAATAAACACAGTGAGAACTTCAACAAAAAGATAGAAATATAAGACAGTATAAAAAAGAAGATGAAGAATACAATAACAATACTGAAAAATACTCTAGAAGAGTTCAACAACAGACTTGATGAAGCAGAGGAAAGGATCAGAGAAATCAAAGACAGGGCAATGGAACTCAAACAGAGCAACAAAAATAAAAGAAAGTTTTAAGCGAAGACAGCTTAAGGACTTACGAGGAATATCAAGCAAACCAATATTCTGGGGTGCTAGAAGGACAAGACAGAGAGAGAGAAGGGCAGAAAATTTATTTGAAGAAATAATGGCTCGAAACTTCTCTAACCTATGGAAAGAGACATTCAGATCTACGAAGCTCATACAGTTCTAAATAAAATGAACCCAAACAGATTTACATCAAGATACATGAAAATTAAAATGTAAAAATTCAAAGAGAGAATCTTAAAAGCAGCAACAGAAAGCAACTTGTTTTGTACAAGGGAACCACCATAAGACTACCAGCAGATTTTTCAGTGAAAATTTAACAATAAATGTTAAAGGGTCTATTTCAAGTTGAAAGAAAAAAAAAGGTTGCTAATTGGTAATAAGAAAATATATGAAAATATAACTGTCACTAGTAAATGTATATACATAGTAAACATAGTGGATTTATCATGTAAGAAGCTGGTATGAAATTAAAAGGAAAATAGTAAAAATAACTATAACTACAATGATTAATTAGTTAAGGGATACACAAAAAAGTTATAAAAATGTGAAATAAAAAATATAAAACAAGGCAGAGGGAATGAAATTATAGAGTTTCAGGATGTGATTAAACTTGTTATTATCAACATAAAATAGACTGTTATAAATACAGTTTGCTATATGCAGGCCTCATGGCAACCACAAAGCAAAAGATTATAGTAGATACACAAAAGATAAAGGGAAAGGAATCTAAATATCACAGTAAAGGAAGTCAACAAATCACAAAGAAGAAAGCAAGAGAAGAAGAAAGAAACAGAGAAACTACAAAACAGCCAGAAAATAAAGAACAAAATGGCAGTAAATACAAATCTATCAATATTTACTTCAAAAAAAATGGACAAAATTCTCCAATCAAAAGACACAGAGTGTCTACATGCTGTCTATAAGAGGCTCACTTCAGATATAAGGATACACACAGACTGAAAGCTAAGGGATGGAAAAAGATGTTCCATGCAAATGGAAACCAAAAGAAAGCTGGATAGCTATACCTATATCAGACAAAATAGACTTTAAAACAAAAGTGTAATAAAAGACAAAGAAGGATACTAAATAATGATAAAAGTGTCAATCCAATAAGAGGACATAACATTTATGAATAATCATACATCCAATTTGGGGGCACCTATACATATATATAGCAAATATCAAAAGACCTAAAGGGAGAGATAGACTGCAACACAGTAATTGCAAGGAACTTTAATATCCTACATACATTAATGGATAGATATCCAGGCAGAAAATCCATGAGAAACATCAGCCTTACATGACACATTAGATCAGACTGACTTAATAGCAGAACATTCCGTCCAAAAGTAGCAGAGTACACATTCTTCTCAAGTACACATGGAACGTTCTCCAGCATAGATCATATAGTAGGCCACAAAATAAGTCTTAATAAATTTTAAAAGACTGAAATCATATCAAGCATCTTTTCCAACCACCATGGTATGAAACTAGAAGAAAATTGGAAAAATCACAAATGTATAGAGATTAAACAACATGCTACTAAACAATCAGTGGATCAATAAAGAATACAAAGAAGAAATCAAAAAAATGCCTGAGACAAAAATGGAAACACAGTACACCAAAATTTATAGGATGCATCAAAAATAGTTTTAAGAGGGAAGTTCATAGCAACATAAGCCTACTACCTCAAGAAAAAAGAAAATTGCCAATAAACAATCTAACCTTACTCCTTAAGCAATTAGAAAAAGAAGAACAAACAAAATCCAAAGTTAGTAGAAAAAAAAAAAAAAAAAAAAAAAATTAGAGCAAAAATAAGTGAAGTAGAGAAGGCAATGGCACCGCACTCCAGTACTCTTGCTTGGAAAATCCCATGGACGGTGGAGCCTGGAAGGCTGCAGTCCATGGGGTCACTAAGAGTCAAACAACTGAGCAACTTCACTTTCACTTTTCACTTTCATGCATTGGAGGAGGAAATGGCAACCCACTCCAGTGTTCTTGCCTGGAGAATCCCAGGGATGGAGGAGCCTGGTGGGCTGCCGTCTATGGGGTCGCACAGAGTCGGACATGACTAAAGCAACTTAGCAGCAGCAGCAGAGACTAAAAAATAATAGAGTAGGTAAATAAAACTTAAAGCTGGTTGTCCAAAAAGATAAACAAAACTTTATCCAGATTTATCAATAAAAAAGAGTCAAATAAAATCAGAAATGAAAGAGGAGATATTACAATTGATACCACAGAATACAAAGGATCATAAGAGACCGCTATAAATAATTGTTTGGATACAAATTGGATAACTTATAAGTAATGGATAAATTCCTAAACTACATACAATCTTCCAAGACTGAACCAAAAACAAATAGAAGAGTTACTAATAAAGAGATTTAATTAGTAATCAAAAATGACCTGGAAAAATAAAAGTTCAGCACCAGATGACTTCACTAGTGAAGTCAAACATTTAAAAGAATTAATACCAATCTTTCTCAAGCTCTTCCAAAATATTAAACAGGAAAGAATGCTTGCAAACTCATTTTACAAGACTAGGATTACCCTGATAACAAAACCATATAAGGACACTACAAAAAATTAAATTATATGCCAATATCCATGATGAACATATATACAAAATCCTCAACAAAATATTAGCAAATGAAATTCAATAATATATTAAAGAACTATACACCATGATCCAATGGGATTTACTCCAGGGATGCACTGATGGTTCAACATCAGCAAATCAATCAGTGTGATACAGCACACTTACAAACTGAAAGACAAAAATCATATAATCATCCCACAATAAGTGGACAAAAAGTATTTGTCAAAACTCAACAACCATTTAAGATAAAACTCTCAACAAAGTGAACGAAACTAGACCATTTCATATACAAAAATTAATTCAGAGTGTTAAATACATGAATGTAAGTCCTAAAACCTTAAAAATCCCAGAAGAAAACATAGGTGGTAAGAATCTTACATCAATATTGGCAATGAATTTTTGGATCTGACTCCAAAAATAAGTGAAACAAAGGCAAAAATAAATAAATGGGGCTACTCCAAACTAAATGATTCTGCATAGCAAAGGAAACATCAACAAAATGAAAAGACAGAGAGAAATGAATGGGAGAAAATATTTGCAAATCATATATTAAGTTTAATATCCAAAATATATGAAGAACTTATACAACTCAAAAGAAAAATATAATAATATTTTTTTAAACCTGCAATTAAAAAATGGGCAGAGGGCCTGAATATACATTTTTCCAAAGAAGACATACAGATGGCTAACAGGCACACGAAAAGATGCTCAACATCATTAACCATCAAGATGATGCAAAACCACAATGAGACATTACCGTATACTGGTTATAATGGCTATTCACAAAAACTAGAAATAACAAATGTTAGTAAAGATGTAGAGAAAAGGGAACCCTTGTGCACTGTTTGTTGGTGGGAATGTAAACTGGTATAGCCACTATGGACAAGCAGTAAGAATGTCCCTCAAAAAATTAAAAATAGAACCACCATATAATCCAGTAAATTTTCCCAGACTTCCCTGGTGGCTCAGACAGTAAAGCGTCTGCCTACAGTGCAGGAGACTTGGGTTCGATCCCTGGGTCAGGAAGATCTTCTGGAGAAGGACATTTATCTGAAAAAAAAAAAAAAAAAGAAAACACTAATTTGAAAAGATATACGCACCCCCATCTTTATTGTAGTACTATTAACAGTAGCCAAGATGCGGAAACAATGTTAAGTGCCCATTGATGCATGGATGGATAAAGAAGACACACACACACACACACACACACACACAAGGAAATAGTAATCAGCCATAAAAATAATGGAATCTTGCCATTTGCAACAACATGGATGAACTTTGAAAAAGTTATGCCAAGTAAAATATGTTAGACAAAGAAGGAAAAATACTTTGTGTAATTTCATTTATATGTGGAATCTTTCAAACTTAAAACAAACAAATAAAGTCAAAAACCAAGTCCATAGATATAAAGAACAAACTGGTAGTCATTAGGGGGTTGGGATTGAGCAAAATGGGTGAAGGAGGTCAAAAGGTACACACTTTCAGTTATAATACAAATAAGCAATAGGGATACAATGGACAGTATGCTTTCTATAGTTTATAACACTGTACTGCATATTTGAAAGTTGCTAAGAGATTAGATCATAACAGTTCTCCTCAAAATATTAAAATTAAAAAAAAAAACAAACATTATTCTGAGAAGAGACCCTCTGGCTATACCAGATTTCACTAAAGGGTCCATGGTGAAAAATAGTTAAGAGCTGTCCTGGCACAGAGGGAGACAATATCTAGACTCTGCTAAGAACTCTGTGGTGGTAGAGATCAAAACAGAGAAGCCACAAATAAGTAACTGAGAAACAACCCGTTAAGACGGGAACAGATAATGTCAAGTGATTGTAAAATCTCCAGACAGATCTGAAAGATAAGACCAGGAGGACAGAGCCTAAAATGCTGTTACCATTCTTGTGGGTTTTAGGTGTTGCCCCTTGTCAGCAACAACTCCATTCTTCCAGGGCTGAAGCCAAAAATTAGAATCTTTGTGACTGTCCCATTTCTCTCCACACCCCACTGGCCATCAATTATCAAGTCCCAGGTTTCCTATGTTCAAAATATATCTAGATTCTGCTCATCTCACCAAATTCCATGGATCCATGCCACCATCATCTTTCACTCAGATAATTAAATAGATTCTTAACAGCTCTTGCTATTTCAGGCAAAGACTGAAACATTCATTAAGTTTTAGAAGCACATGGCCCAGGCACAGGACTAAGAATACCTCTTGCAAAAGCCTGGAGAAGTCCTCCTATAATACATCCCTTAGGTACAGAGGAGAAGTGGAAAGAAAAGGGTTCTAAACATGATGAATTAAAAAAAAAAAAAATACACCTGAAAATAACCTTCTGCTTGGGGCTGCCAGGATTGCAAATTTTTTACACTGCAATAAATCACATCGCAAACGCCACTCGGGATGTGAGAGGACAACATGCAGAGGTCAATTTTCATCCCCTGGATATGATGAGTCTCTCATAAACGGAGAGGTCTCCCAGGTGTGGGTTTGCCAGACACCATCTCCAGACATCTGCCCAAGACTGGCTGGGATCCTGGAGAAGCAAGAAATCAACTTCCCCCTGTCTTCTCTTCTTCCCTCAGATTCTGCTGTTATCTCTGCTGCTGCTGCTGCTGCTGCTGCTAAGTCGCTTCAGTTGTGTCCGACTCTGTGCGACCCCATAGATGACAGCCCACCAGGCTCCATCCCTGGGATTCTCCAGGCAAGAACACTGGAGTGGGTTGCCATTTCCTTCTCCAATGCATGAAAGTGAAAAGTGAAAGTGAAGTCGCTCAGTTGTCTCTTAGTGACCCCATGGACTGCAGCCTTCCAGGCTCCTCCGTCCATGGGATTTTCCAGGCAAGAGTACTGGAGTGGGGTGCCATTGCCTCTGCTTTGCCAATATTAAAAGAAGGGTTCTGGCAATATAGATTTGCCTGCGACTACTTCATTAGGCATTGGCAATGTGTGTTTCATTTTTAAACATCCTAAGTGAGAGTCAGTGGTATGTGCCTGGGAAGTCCTTAACAACAAAACACATCAGAGTCCAGAAGAAGCTATACTCATTTCAGGGAACTTTGGCCCAAGGGGCAGCAGCTGAACAGTTCTGGACATAATTTAGGATGGGAATAGAGGAGGGAGTGAGGTTTCAATCTTGAATACAGAGTGGACCTGGAACCTTTTAAAACAGTATACTCTAGGCATATTTCTGAATCTTCTGATATAAAACATTCACCCAACAGCCTTCCTGGAGAACTCCAAAAAGATGTGATGTTCCAAAGGTAGGCTCAGGAGGGGCTTTCTTGGTGGTCAAAAATCTGCCTTACAATGCAGGGGATGTGTTTGATCCCTGGTTGGGGAACTAAGATGCCACATACTTCGGGGCAGCTACTGAGCCCAAGTGCCACAACTAGAGAGAAGCCTGCTCTGCAGCAGAGAGCCCTCTCACTGCAACTAAGCCCTGATGCAGCCAAATAAAAATTTAAAAAGCTAAATATTAAAAAAAGAAGAAGGAGCCTCAGGAAGGTGGGAGTTAGATTTTCCAAAGGGATACTGATCAGCTTTCCAAGGGAGCACAGACACACCTCTGGGCAACCAGGGGCTTAATGATTAAGTCCAACGGGTTAAGAAACCAAAAAGCTATGTGATGTTAGTGGGAAATACTCTGGTTTTGTAAGGAAGGATTGGCTTCCCAGTTGGCTCAGTGGTAAAGAATCTGCCCACAATGCAGAAGACACAATGTTCAATCCCTAGGTCATGAAGATCCCCTGGAAAAGGAAGTGGCAACCTAATCCAGTATTCTTGCCTGGGAAATTCCATAGACAGAGGTGTGTGGTGGGCTACAGTCCCTGGGGTCACAAAGAGTAGGACGTGACTTAGTGACTAAATAGCAACAAGGAAGAATTAATGCTAAACGCTGCTCATTTCTTGCCTCATTCCCTAGCCTTTCCCACAAAATTGAAATAAATTACCTGACAGTGAAAGTGAGAGAGAACTGGATAGTCAACCCCATTTCCTTTCTTCCCTTCCCCTTGGAAGCACAGAATATAATCTTCCTATACACCTTAAATTTTGCCAGGGCAGTACTGTCAGTGACAAGGTGTCTAAGAAAGGCTAGAAGGCATGCTTTTGCTTAATCAGTAATTATAGGGCTATTTGATTGCCTCCTGCTAGACTCTGGTTTTTGTTTTGTTTTGTTTTTGGTTCAAAACCTGGTTAGAAAAAGATAGCTGCTATATGCTGGACCGCCTCAAACGCTATGCATTAGCTGTTTGATAAATAATCTCTTTAAACAATCCAAGCAAGAAATAAGTGTCCTAAGGAAAATTGATCTAGGTAAAGAGCTGTGATGGCTGAGAGAGAAATAGAAGCTCTTTGTTGCTTGGTGGTCAGATATTTCATTGAGGGAGTAAACACAAGGTGGTCATTAAAGACAGGAAGAATAAACGCATGACATATTGGGAAAAAACAAAAGCTCATAAGCAGTAGGATCCAAGCACTTGAACAAAAGCCTGAAGGCAGGAGAATATGGGGCACCCTGTAAAAATGGAGAAAAAACAGTTAAGTTTGACTAACACACAGCAGTGTCTTGAAAACCAGCTTAACCTAAGGACATCAAATTTTGCTCAGTGAAAAAGAAGCAACCAGCAAGGACACATCAACGGTCCCAAATGAAGTCAGAATTTATCTTTGGGTATCTGTGAAACGTCAAAGGAAACCCTTATGAGAGTTTATTGGGCATACATAGAAAGTTGGAATAATGAAAATAATAACATGGCTCCTATTTAAATACATTGAAATAAATAAAACTCCCTGTTGTTTTAACATGAAAGTGTATTAGTCCCTCAGTTGTGTCCAACTCTGCAACCCCATGGACTATAGCCCACCAGGCTCCTCTGTCCATGGAATTCTCCAGGCAAGAATGCTAGAGTGGGCTGCCAGCCCCTCCTCCTTGGGCTCTTCCTGACCTAAGGACCAAACCTGCCTGCCTTGCAGGCAGATTCTTTACCATCTGAGCCAAATAGTATGGTCAATTTACATACACTCAAATATCAAGCAGGCATTAAGATGATGCTCTGAAAAGTAATGACAGAAGAAAATAGTAAAGATATATTAAATATTAGAAGGAGGATTCAAAATATTAGAGTTGAATCTCAATTTTTGAAAGGAAAAGAGAAAAAGAAAATAAAATACCAGTATATGTGTATATAAATGTGAAAAATGAATATGACAAAATATAAAATGAATTATTCATGTGGTTAAAATTATGATATATTTATTTTATTGTGCTCAAATTCCCCACAAATTTGTAACAGTGCAACAGTCTTTGTAATACCCTTCACAGTACAAAGTACTACTAGTTTAAGAACAATTTATAAATCTGATTTTTGACACTAAATTGATTTCATTCTTACTATTGTATATTTCTAGCAATTCCTGTAAAAATATACTCATGATAGTAGTAGAAAAATAATGGCTTACATGTATTTATATAATGTTTTATAATTTACATAAATTTTCAGATGGCATACAGTGGGTTCCGGGCCACTGTGTATATTTGGTTCCATGTTAAGAACAACTACACGCTTGCAGAAATTTTATTCCAGAGAAAAATTCCTCTTTTCTATAAAGACCTCCTATTACATAACTGAAACCTGGACTTTCTTAGATACAATGGTCCATTCTTTAACGGGGTATATCAGTGTTAGTTAAGAACCTTGTTAAAATCAAACTATCTCTATGTCCTAGAATGTCACTTTGAGAAATGTAGAGGGAAGAGCAAAGCTTTGGAGATAGAGACGCGGAGATTAAATGTGAATCCAGGGGGTTTCCCTGGTGGCTCAGTAGTAAAGAAGCCACCTTCCAATGCAGGAGATACAGGTTCAATCCCTGATCTTGGCGGATCCCACATGCTACAGAACAACTAAGACCTCGTGCCACAACTATGAGAGTTTCCTTATTTATGAAGAGTAGTTTTTCCCTTACAACTTTCAAGATTTTCTGTGTATCTTTGACCTTTAACACTTTGACTTCACTATGATAAGTTCCAAGCCAAATGATAAGTTTCTGTAATCTTTGTTCAAGACGCAGGATATGCCAGCCTCACCATTCTACCATGCGTGAAATCCTGCCTTCCATAATATGGCCTCTCACCTGTGAAGAAAACACAAACCACAAGGTGTAGCGTAACATGAATCATATCAAGTTGTTGATTTCACACGGTTATTTCCACACTACAATGTGTGATCTCATTAGGTTTTGCTTTGCCTCAGTTAATGTTAATAATTCTCATTCTTGAATTTTTTTTTTTCTATAAGGTCTATCCAGACTCTACTATTGAAATAACTTCTATTTTTCTGTGTTTTTAATTTATTTTCTATTGAAGGGTAATTGCTTTACAGAGTTTTGTTGTTTTCTGTCAAACCTCAACATGAATCAGCAATAGCTATACATATATCCCCTCCCCCTTGAACCTTTCTCTCATCTCCCGCCCCATCCCACCCCTCTAGATGGATAAAGAGCCCCTGTTTGAGTTTCCTGAGCCACACAGCAAATTCCCATTGGCTATTTATTTTACATATGGTAATGTAAGTTTCCATGTTACTCTTTCCATACATCTCACCCTCTCCTCCCCTTTCCTCATGTCCAGAAGTGTGTTCTCTATGTCTGTTTCCCCATTGCTGCCCTGTAAATAAATTCTTCAGTATCATTTTCCTAGATTCCATATATATGCATTAGAATATGATATTTATCTTTTTCTTTGTAACTGACTTTGCTCCGTATAATAGGTTCTAGGTTCATCCACCTCAGCAGAACTGACTCAAATACATTCCTTTTTATGTATGAGTAATATTCCATTGTGTGTATTCAGCACATCTTTATCCATTCATCTATCAATGGACATCTAGCTTGCGTCCATGTTCTACGTGTTGTAAATAGTGCTGCAAAGTACAATGGGATATATGTGTCTTTTTCAATTTTGGTTTCCTCAGGGTATATGCTTAGGAGTAGGATTGCTGGGTCACACCCAAAAAAGATGTCCTTTTCATTATAGGGGACTGGAATGCAAAAGTAGGAAGTCAAGAAACACCTGGAGTAACAGGCAAATTTGGTCTTGGAATATGGAATGAAGCAGGGCAAAGACTAACAGAGGTTTGCCAAGAAAATGCATTGGTCATAGCAAATACCCTCTTCCAACAACACAAGAGAAGACTGTATACATGGACATCACCAGATGGTCAACACTGAAATCAGATCGATTATATTCTTTGCAGCCAAAGATGGAGAAGCTCTGTACAATCAGCAAAAACAAGACCAGGAGCTGACTGTGGCTCAGACCATGAACTCCTTATTGCCATATTCAGACTGAAACTAAAGAAAGTAGGGAAAACCACTAGACCATTCAGGTATGACCTAAATCAAATCCCTTATGATTATACAGTGGAAGTGAGAAATAGATTTAAGGGCCTAGATCTGATAGATAGAGTGCCTGATGAACTATGGAATGAGGTTCGTGACATTGTACAGGAGGCAGGGACCAAGAACATACCCATGGAAAAGAAATGCAAAAAAGCAAAATGGCTGTCTGGGGAGGCCTTACAAATAGCTGTAAAAAGAAGAGAAGCGAAAAGCAAAGGAGAAAAGGAAAGATATAAACATCTGAATGCAGAGTTCCAAAGAATAGCAAGAAGAGATAAGAAAGCCTTCTTCAGTGATCAATGCAAAGACATAGAGGAAAACAACAGAATGGGAAAGACTAGGGATCTATTCAAGAAAATCAGAGATACCAAAGGAACATTTCATGCAAAAATGAGCTCGAAAAAGGACAGAAATGGTATGTACCTAACAGAAGCAGAAGATATTAAGAAGAGGTGGCAAGAATACACAGAAGAACTGTACAAAAAAGAGCTTCACGACCCAGATAATCATGATGGTGTGATCACTGACCTAGAGCCAGACATCCTGGAATGTGAAGTCAAGTGGGCCTTAGAAAGCATCATTAGGAACAAAGCTAGTGGAAGTGATGGAATTCCAGTTGAGCTATTCCAAATCCTGAAAGATGATGCTGTGAAAGTGCTGCACTCAATATGCCAGCAAATGTGGAAAACTCAGCAGTGGCCACAAGATTGGAAAAGGTCAGTTTTCATCCCAATCCCAAAGAAAGGCAATGCCAAAGAATGCTCAAACTATCGCACAATTGCACTCATCTCACACGCTAGTAAAGTAATGCTCAAAATTCTGCAAGCCAGGCTTCAGCAATATGTGAACCGTGAACTTCCTGATGTTCAAGCTGGTTTGAGAAAAGGCAGAGGAATCAGAGATCAAATTGCCAACATTCGCTGGATCATCGAAAAAGCAAGAGAGTTCCAGAAAAACATCTATTTCTGCTTTATTGACTATGCCAAAGCCTTTGACTGTGTAGATCACAAGAAACTGTGGACAATTCTGAGAGAGATGGGAATACCAGACCACCTGATCTGCCTCTTGAGAAATCTGTATGCAGGTCAGGAAGCAACAGTTAGAACTGGTCATGGAACAACAGACTGGTTCCAAATAGGAAAAGGAGTACGTCAAGGCTGTATATTGTCACCATGTTCATTTAACTTATATCCAGAGTACATTATGAGAAATGCTGGACTGGAAGAAACACAAGTTGGAATCAAGATTCTGGGAGAAATATCAATAACCTCAGATATGCAGATGACACCACCCTTATGGCAGAAAGTGAAGAGGATCTAAAAAGCCTCTTGATGAAAGTGAAAGTGGAGAGTAAAAAGGTTGGCTTAAAGCTCAACATTCAGAAAACGAAGATCATGGCATCTGGTCCCATCACTACATGGGAAATAGATGGAGAAACAGTGGAAACAGTGTCAGACTTTATTTTTCTGGGCTCCAAAATCACTGCAGATGGTGACTGCAGCCATGAAATTACAAGACGCTTACGCCTTGGAAGGAAAGTTATGACCAACCTAGATAGCATATTCAAAAGCAGAGACATCACTTTGCCAACAAAGGTTCGCCTAGTCAAGGCTATGGTCTTTCCTGTGGTCATGTATTGATGTGAGAGCTGGACTGTGAAGAAGGCTGAGCGCTGAAGAATTGATGCTTTTGAACTGTGGTGTTGGAGAAGACTCTTGAGAGTCCCTTGGACTGCAAGGAGATCCAACCAGTCCATTCTGAAGGAGATCAACCCTGGGATTTCTTTGGAAGGAATGATGCTAAAGCTGAAACTCCAGTATTTTGGCCACCTCATGCGAAGAGTTGACTCATTGGAGAAGACTCTGATGCTGGGAGGGATTGGGGGCAAGAGAAGAAGGGGACAACAGAGGATGAGATGGCTGGATGTCATCACTGACTCGATGGATGTGAGTCTGAGTGACCTCCGGGAGTTGGTGATGGACAGGGAGGCCTGGCGTGCTGCAGTTCATGGGGTCGCAAAGAGTCGGACATGACTGAGCGACTGATCTGATCTGATCTGATGATGGTTTTATTCCTAGTTTTTTACGGAATCTCCATACCATCTCCCATAGTGGCTATATCAATTTAGATTCCCACCAACAGTGCAAGGGCATTTCCTTTTCTCCATACTCTCTCCAGCATTTACTCTTTATAGAATTTTTGATGATGGCCGTTCTGACTGGTGTGAGGTGATATATCATTGTAGTTTTGATTTGTATTTCTCTAATAAGGAGTGATGTTGAGCATCTTTTCATGTGTTTGTTAGCCATCTGTATGTCCTCTTCAGAGAAATGTCTGTTTAGGTCTTTTCCCCACTTTTTGATTGGGCCTTTTGTTTTTCTGGCATTCAGTTGTATGAGCTGCTTGCATATTTTGGAAACTTATCCTTTGTCAGTTGTTTCATTTGCTATTATTTTTTCCCATTCTTAGGGCTGTCTTTTCACCTTGCTTATAGTTTCCTTTGCTATGTAAAAGTTTTTAAGTTAAAT
Organism: Tragelaphus eurycerus; assembly: GCA_935064755.1. Taxonomy (NCBI): domain Eukaryota; kingdom Metazoa; phylum Chordata; class Mammalia; order Artiodactyla; family Bovidae; genus Tragelaphus; species Tragelaphus eurycerus. The sequence goes on along the minus strand of CAKXYN010000121.1, from coordinate 1,068,665 downwards.
CAGGTCCCACTTGTTTACTTTTGTTTTTATTTCCATTACTCTAAGAGGTGGGTCATAGAGGATCTTGCTTTGATTTATGTCATTGAGTGCTCTGCCTATGTTTCCTCTGAGAATTTTATAGTTTCTGGTCTTACATTTAGGTCTTTAATCCATTTTGAATTTATCTTTGTGTATGTTGTTAGGAAATGTTCTAATTTCATTCTTTTACATGGAGCTGTCCAGTTTTCTCAACACGATTTATTAAAAAGGCTGTCTTTGCCCCATTGTATATTTTTGGTTCCTTTGTCAAAAATAAGGTACCTATAGGTGCATGGGTTTATTTCTGGGCTATCTTGTTCCATTGGTCTATATTTCTGTTTTTGTGCCAGTACCATACTGTCTTGATGACTGTAGCTTTGTAGTATAATCTGAAGTCAGGAAGGTTGATTCCTCCAGCTCCATTCTTCTTTCTCAAGATTGCTTTGGCTATTTGGGGTCTTTTGTGTTTCCATATGAATTATGCAATTTTTTGTTCTAGTTGTGTGAAAAATGCCATTGGTAATTTGATAGGGATTGCATTGAATCAGTAGATTGCATTTGGTAGTATAGTCATTTACACAGTATTGATTCCTCCTACCCAGGAACATGGAATATCTCTCCATTTGTTTATGCTATTTTTGATTTCGTCAGTGTCATAATTTTCTGTGTACAGTTCTTTTGTCTCCTTGGGTAAGTTTATTCCTAGATATCTAATTCTTTGTGTTGCAATGGTGAATGGAATTGATTCCTTAATTTCTCTTTCTGATTTTTCATTGTTAGTATATAGAAATGCTTGATAAAGGACAGAAATGGTATGGACCTAACAGAAGCAGAAGACATTAAGAAGAGGTGGCAAGAATACACAGAAGAACTGTACAAAAAAGAGCTTCACAACCCAGATAATCATGATGGTGTGATCACTGACCTAGAGCCAGACATCCTGGAATGTGAAGTCAAGTGGGCCTTAGAAAGCATCACTAGGCAATGGCACCCCACCCCAGTACTCTTGCCTGGAAAATCCCATGGACAGAGGTCCCTGGTGGGCCGCTGTCCATGGGGTCGCTAAGAGTCGGACCCGACTTAGCGATTTCACTTTCACTTTTCACTTTCATGCATTGGAGAAGGAAATGGCAACCCACTCCAGTGTTCTTGCCTGGAGAATCCCAGGGACGGGGGAGCCTGGTGGGCTGCCGTCTATGGGGTCGCACAGAGTCGGACACGACTGAAGCGACTTAGCAGCAGGAACAAAGCTAGTGGAGGTGATGGAATTTCAGTGGAGCTATTTCAAATCCTGAAAGATGATGCTGTGAAAGTGCTGCACTCAATATGCCAGCAAATTTGGAAAACTCAGCAGTGGCCACAAGATTGGAAAAGGTCAGTTTTCATTCCAATCCCAAAGAAAGGCAATGCCAAAGAGTGCTCAAACTACCACACAATTGCACTCATCTCACATGCTAGTAAAGTAATGCTCAAAATTCTCCAAGCCAGGCTTCAGCAATACGTGAACCGTGTACTTCCAGATGTTCGAGCTGGTTTTAGAAAAGGCAGAGGAACAAGAGATCAAATTGCCAACATCCGCTGGATCATCGAAAAAGCAAGAGAGTTCCAGAAAAACATCTATTTCTGCTTTATTGACTATGCCAAAGCCTTTGACTGTGTAGATCACAAGAAACTGTGGACAATTCTGAGAGAGATGGGAATACCAGACCACCTGATCTGCCTCTTGAGAAATCTGTATGCAGGTCAGGAAGCAACAGTTAGAACTGGTCATGGAACAACAGACTGGTTCCAAATAGGAAAAGGAGTACGTCAAGGCTGTATATTGTCACCATGTTTATTTAACTTATATCCAGAGTACATTATGAGAAATGCTGGACTGGAAGAAACACAAGTTGGAATCAAGATTGCTGGGAGAAATATCAATAACCTCAGATATGCAGATGACACCACCCTTATGGCATAAAATGAAGAGGAACTAAAAAGCCTCTTGATGAAAATGAAAGTGGAGAGTGAAAAGGTTGGCTTAAAGCTCAACATTCACAAAATGAAGATCATGGCATCTGGTCCCATCACTACATGGGAAATAGATGGAGAAACAGTGGAAACAGTGTCAGACTTTATTTTTCTGGGCTCCAAAATCACTACAGATGGTGACTGCAGCCATAAAATTAAAAGACGCTTACTCCTTGGAAGGAAAGTTATGACCAACTTAGATAGCATATTCAAAAGCAGAGCCATTACTTTGCCAACAAAGGTTCGCCTAGTCAAGGCTATGGTCTTTCCTGTGGTCATGTATGGATGTGAGAGGTGGACTGTGAAAAAGGCTGAGCGCCGAAGAATTGATGCTTTTGAACTGTGGTGTTGGAGAAGACTCTTGAGAGTCCCTTGGACTGCAAGGAGATCCAACCGGTCCATTCTGAAGGAGATCAGCCCTGGGATTTCTTTGGAAGGAATGATGCTGAAGCTGAAACTCTAGTATTTTGGCCACCTCATGTGAAGAGTTGACTCATTGGAGAAGACTCTGATGCTGGGAGGGATTGGGGGCAGGAGGAGAAGGGGACAACAGAGGATGAGATGGGTGGATGGCATCACTGACTCGATGGACATGAGTCTGAGTGACCTCCGGGAGTTGGTGATGGACAGGGAGGCCTGGCGTGCTGCGATTCATGGGGTCGCAAAGAGTCGGACACGACTGAGCGACTGATTTTATCTGATCTGATAGAAATGCAAGTGATTTCTGTGTATTGATTTTGTATCCTGCACCTTTGCTAAAGTCACTGATTAGCTCCAGTAATTTTCAGATGCTATCTTTAGGGTTTTCTATGAGATGGCTGGATGGCATCACTGACTTGATGGATGTGAGTCTGAGTGACCTCCAGGAGTTGGTGATGGACAGGGAGGCCTGGTGTGCTGCGATTCATGGGGTCGCAAATAGTCGGACACGACTGAGCGACTGATCTTATCTGATGTACAGTAACATGTCATCTGCAAACAGTGAGAGTTTTACCTTTTTGACAATCTGGATTCTTTTATTTCTTTTTCTTCTCTGATTGCTGTAGCTAGGACTTCCAGAACTATGTTTAATAATAGTGGTGAAAGTGGACACCCTTGTCTTGTTCCTCATCTTAGGAGGAATGCTTTCAGTTCTTCAACATTGAGAATAATGTTTGCTGTAGGATTATCATACATGGCCTTCACTATGTTGAGGTATATTCCTTTTATGCCCATTTCACAAAGAGTTTTAATTACAAATGGGTGTTGAATTTTGTCAAAGGCTTTTTCTGCATCTATTGATATTATCATACGGTTTTTTTCTTTCAATTTGTTAATATGGTGTATCACATCAATTGATTTGCAAATATTGAAGAATCCTTGCTTTCCTGGAATAAACCCAACTTGATCATTGTGTATGAACTTTTTGATGTATTGCAAATTCTGTTTGCTAACATTTTTCTTAGGATTTTTGGATCTATGTTCATCAGTGATATTGGCCTGTAGTTTTCTTTCTTTGTGTTGTCTTTGTCTGGTTTTGCTATCAGGGTGATGGTGGCCTCGTAGAATGAGTTTGGAAGTGTTTCTTCCTCTCCAATTTTTTCAAAGAGTTTTAGAAGGATTGGCATTAGCTCTTCTCTAAATGTTTGACAGAATTTGCCTGTGAAGTCATCTGGTCCTGGGCATTTCTTCTTTGGGAGATTTTTGATCACAGCTTCAATTTTAGTGCTTGTAATTGGGTTGTTCATAATTTGTATTTCTTACTGGTTCAGTCTTGTAAGATTGAACTTTCCTAAGAATCTGTCCATTTCTTTCAGGTTATTCATTTATTTGCCACATAGTTATTCATAATATTCTCATAATCCTTTGTATTTCTGCACTGTCTGTTGTAACCTCTCCTTTTCCATTTCTACTTTTGTTGATTTGATTCTTCTCTCTTTTTATCTTAATGAGTCTGGCTAAAGGTTTGTCAATTTTTTTTATCTTCTCAAAGAACCAGATTTTATTTTTATTAATCTTTACTATTGTTTCTTTCATTTCTTTTCCATTTATTTCTGCTTGGATCTTTATGATTTCTTTACTTCTACTAATTTTGGGGTATTTTTTTTCTTTTTCCAGCTGTTTTAGGTGTAAAATTAGGTTGTCCATTTGATGGTCTTGTTTGTTGAGGTAGGATTGTATTGCTATAAAATTCCCTCTAATAACTGCTTTTGCTACATCCCATAGGTTTCGAGTTGTCGTGTTTTCATTATCATTTGTTTCTAGGAATTTTTGATTTCCCTTTTGATTTCTTCAGTAACTTGTTGGTTATTTAGAAGCGTGTTGTTTAATCTCTATGTGTTTGTGTTTCTTACAGTTTTTTTCTTGTAAATGATATCAAGTCTCATAGTATTGTGGTCAAGAAGATGCTTGATACGATTTCAAGTTTCTTAAGTTTACTGAGGCTTGATTTGAGACCCAAGATATGGTCTATCCTGGGGAATGTTCCATGTGCACTTGAGCAGAAGGTGTATTCTTCTGCATTTGGATGGAATGTCCTGAAGATATCAGTGAGACCCATCTCATCTAATGTATCATTTAAGACATGTGTTTCCTTATTACTTTTCTTTTTTTATGACATATCTATTGGTGTAAGTGGGGTGTTAAATTCTCCTGCTATTGTGTTACTGTCAATTTCTCCTTTTATGTCTGTTAGTGTTTGTCTATGTATTAAGATGCTCCTATGTTAGATGCACAGATATTTACAACTGGTATGTCTTCCTCTTGGATTGATCCCTTGATCATTATGTAGTGTCCTTCCTTAACTCTTATAATATTCTTTATTTTAAGGTCTATTTTGTCTGATATGAGGATTGCTACTCTAGCTTTCTTTTGCTTCCTGTTTGCATGGAATATATTTTTCCATCCTCTCACTTCCAGTCTATATGTGTCTTTAGGTCTGAACTGGGTTTCTAGTAGACAGCATACATATGGGTCTTGTTTTTGTATCCTTTCAGCCAGTCTCTGTCTTTTGGTTGAAGCATTTAACCTGTTTAGATTTCAAGCAATTATGATACAGATGTTCCTATTGCCAATTTCTTAATTGTTTGGAGTTGATTTTGTAGATCTTTTTCTTCTTTTGTATTTCCTGACTATTTAAGTCTGTTTAACATTTGTTGTTAAAGCTGGTTTGGTGGTACTGAATTCTCTTACCTTTTGCTTATCTGAAAAGCTTTTCATTTCTCCATCAATTTTTAATGAGATCCTTGCTGGGTACAGTAATCTTGGTTGTAGACTTTTCCATGTGAGTACTTTAAATATCCTGCCATTCCCTTCTGGCCTGCAGGGTTTCTGCTGAAAGATCAGGTTTTAAGTGTAGGGGTTTCCCTTGTATGCTACTTGTTGTTTTCCCTTGCTGCTTTTAATATTCTTTCTTTGTGTTTCATCTTTGTTAGTTCGATTAGTATGTGTCTTGGTGTGTTTCTCCTTGGGTTTATCCTGTATGGGACTCTTTGCACCTGTTGAATTTTATTGACTATTTTCTTTTCCATGTTGGGGAAATTTTCAACTAGAGTCTCTTCAAAAATTTTCTCATGCCCTTTCTTTTTCTCTTCTTCTGGGACCCCTATAATTCAAATGTTGGTGAATTTGCTATTGTCCCAGGGGTCTCTGAGTCTATCCTCAGTTCTTTTCATTCTTTTTACTTTATTCTGCTCTTCAGAAGTTATTTACACCATTTTATTTTCCAGCTCACTTATTCATTCTTCTGTTTCAGACATTCTGCTATTGATTCCTTCTAGAGTATTTTTAATTTCAGTAATTGTGTTGTTCGTCTCTGTATGTTTATTCTTTAATTCTTCTAGGTCTTTGTTAATTGATTTTTGCATTTTCTCCATTTTGTTTTCAAGATTTTTGGTCATCTTTACTATCATTTTTCTGAATTCTTTTTCAGGTAGTTTGCCTCCTTCCTCTTCATTTATTTGGACTTCTGTGTTTCTAACTTGTTCCTTCATTTGTGTAGTATTTCTCTGCCTTTTCATTTTTTATTTTAACTTATTCTGTTTGAGATCTCCTTTTCCCAGGCTTCAATGTTGAATTCTTTCTTCCTTTTGGTTTCTGCCCCCTAAGGTTGGTCCAGTAGTTTGTGTAAGATTTAAGGGTGAGATTTCCGCTGTTTTTTGTGTTTTTTTTTTTTAATCCCCCTCTGCTGGGCAAAGCTGAGTGAGGTGGTAATCCTTTCTGTTGGTGATTGGGTTTGTATTTTTGCTTAATTGTTTAGATGAGCCATCCTGCACAGGGTGCTAGTGATGGTTGAGTGATGCTGGGTCTTGTACTCAAGTGGTTTCCTTTGTGTGAGTTCTCACTATTTGATACTCCCTAGGGTTAGTTCTCTGGTAGTCTAGGGTCTTGAAGTCAGTGCTCCCACGCCAAAGGCTCAGGGCTTGATCTCTGGTCAGGAATAATGATTCCACAAGTGGTTGGCTATGACATTAAGTGAGATTAAAATAAATATCCAATAACGAGAAACTAAAGATGAACCTCAGACAAATGACAGTTACAAAATCAGGCAAGTAATAATTAAAATAATGAAATATATACATATACACCCATGAGCAAAGTCAAAACAGTCCATCAAATATAAAGTACAGTAGACTGACCCAGTGACGAAAGGGAATCAAAAATTATATTTACCAATTAAGAACAAAACTAACTAAAGCACAAACTGGAAAACAAAACTAAAGCAAGGTGCCAATTGGGGAATAAAACAATGAAAACAAAAATAACAAATATGTTGAAAGAAAAGGAAATAAAGAAAAGAAAGAAAGAATAGCTATGCAAAATTAAATCAGATCAGATCAGTTGCTCAGTCGTGTCCAACTCTTTGCGACCCCATGAATCACAGCACGCCAGGCCTCCCTGTCCATCACCAACTCCGGGAGTTCACTCAAACTCACGTCCATCGAGTCGGTGATGCCATCCAGCCATCTCATACTCTGTCGTCCCCTTCTCCTCCTGCCCCCAATCCCTCCCAGCATCAGTCTTTTCCAATGAGTCAACTCTTCACATGAGGTGGCCAAAATACTGGAGTTTCAGCTTCAGCATCAGTCCTTCCAAAGAAATCCCAGGGCTGATCTCCTTCAGAATGGACCGGTTGGATCTCCTTGCAGTCCAAGGGACTCTCAAGAGTCTTCTCCAACACCACAGTTCAAAAGCATCAATTCTTCGGAACTCAGCCTTCTTCACAGTCCAACTCTCACATCCATACATGACCACAGGAAAGACCATAGCCTTGACGAGACGGACCTTTGTTGGCAAAGTAATGTCTCTGCTTTTGAATATGCTATCTAGGCTGGTCATAACTTTCCTTCCAAGGAGTAAGCGTCTTTTAATTTCATGGCTGCAGTCACCATCTGCAGTGATTTTGGAGCCCAGAAAAATAAAGTCTGACACTGTTTCTACTGTTTCCCCATCTATTTCCCATGTAGTGATGGGACCAGATGCCATGATCTTCATTTTCTGAATGTTGAGCTTTAAGCCAACTTTTTCACTCTCCACTTTCACTTTCATCAAGAGGCTTTTGAGTTCCTCTTCACTTTCTGCCATAAGGGTGGTATCATCTGCATATCTGAGGTTATTGATATTTCTCCTGGCAATCTTGATTCCAGCTTGTGTTTCTTCCAGTCCAGCGTTTCTCATGATGTACTCTGCATATAAGTTAAATAAACATGGTGACAATATACAGCCTTGACGTACTCCTTTTCCTATTTGGAACCAGTCTGTTGTTCCATGTCCAGTTCTAACTGTTGTTTCGTGACCTGCATACAGATTTCTCAAGAGGCAGATCAGGTGGTCTGGTATTCCCATCTCTTTCAGAATTTTCCACACTTGAAGCTTTGGCATAGTCAATAAAGCAGAAATAGATGTTTTTCTGGAACTCTCTTGCTTTTTCCATGATCCAGCGGATGTTGGCAATTTGATCTCTGGTTCCTCTGCCTTTTCTAAAACCAGCTTGAACATCAGGAAGTTCACGGTTCACATATTGCTGAAGCCTGGCTTGCAGAATTTTGAGCATTACTTTACTAGCGTGTGAGATGAGTGCAATTGTGTGGTAGTTTGAGCATTCTTTGCATTGCCTTTCTTTGGGATTGGAATGAAAACTGACCTTTTCCAGTCCTGTGGCCACTGCTGAGTTTTCCAAATTTGCTGGCATATTGAGTGCAGCACTTTCACAGCATCATCTTTCAGGATTTGGAATAGCTCCACTGGAATTCCATCACCTCCACTAGCTTTGTTCCTAGTGATGCTTTCTAAGGCCCACTTGACTTCACATTCCAGGATGTCTGGCTCTAGGTCAGTGATCACACCATCGTGATTATCTGGGTCATGAAGCTCTTTTTTGTACAGTTCTTCTGTGTATTCTTGCCACCTCTTCTTAATATTTTCTGCTTCTGTTAGGTCCATACCATTCTGTCCTTTATCGAGCCCATTTTTGCATGAAATGTTCTTTTGGTATCTCTGACTTTCTTGAACAGATCTCTAATCTTTCCCATTCTGTTGTTTTCCTCTATTTCTTTGCATTGATCGCTGAAGAAGGCTTTCTTATCTCTTCTTGCTATTCTTTGGAACTCTGCATTTAGATGTTTATATCTTTCCTTTTCTCCTTTGCTCTTTGCTTCTCTTCTTTTCACAGCTATTTGTAAGGCCTCCCCAGACAGCCAATTTGCTTTTTCGCCTTTCTTTTCCATGGGTATGGTCTTGGTCCCTGTCTCCTGTACAATGTCACGAACCTCATTCCATAGTTCATCAGGCACTCTATCTATCAGATCTAGGCCCTTAAATCTATTTCTCATTTCCACTGTATAATCATAAGGGATTTGATTTAGGTCATACCTGAATGGTCTAGTGGTTTTCCCTACTTTCTTCAATTTCAGTCTGAATTTGGCAATAAGGAGTTCATGGTCTGAGCCACAGTCAGCTCCTGGTCTTGTTTTTGCTGACAGTATAGAGCTTCTCCATCTTTGGCTGCAAATAATATAATCAAATAAAGAAGATTTTTATACATTAAAGATTAACCACAAGGGAAAAGAACAGTAGGAAAAGCAAACAAAGAAATAAATGTAGAAGAAATAATAATAGGTTAAAAAATTAAAAATTGAAACTAAAAAAAGAAAAAAAAAATAAACTCCTCAGAACTGCAAAAGCCCAACATAGAGGCAGAGGTTTATAACAATAGTAAAAAAAATGTGACTGAGAAAAAAGAAAACCTCAAAAGCTTAATTTGATTTAATAGTGCCAATAAAATCGACAACAACAACAGAGGGGGGAGAAAAGAAAAGAAAAAAAAATTCAAAAGAATCTACAGAACAAGTCAAAGCATAAGACTAAAAAATGTTTTTCTTGAGTCACTGCTATCAGAGTCCTTTCCTTCCCTGGGAGTCACAGTCCACCTCACCTCCCTACGATGCCCTCCAACACTGTGCTGATCTCTGGACCTGCTGTGGGGGCAGCTCAGATTCTAATCTGGTCCTACTCCTGTGTTTTATTGCCTCCAATGTCCACCGCTATCAAAACTAGTGTGTTTTCTTTTGTGAGTCTGCCCCTGTGAGGTGTGGAGGTGGTGCAGCTGCTTGGGTTGCAGGGGTTCTGGCAGCACTACGTACTCAGGGGAGTTGGTGGCTAGGGCAGCAGGAAATATAGTGCTCTAGAAGGGTATGGCAACCAGTATTGGCCAATACATCCCAATATTCTTGCCTGGAGAACCCCCTTCCCTGACAGTCTATAGGGTTGCCAAGAGTTGGACACTACCAACGTGACCCTTGCATGCATAGACACGAGACATTTTTTGCCAGTGGCAGCTCTGCCCCAGTGAGAGTTGAGTGTGAAGGTGGCGCAGCTGCTTGGCTTACAGGGTCCCTGGTGGCATCAAGTGTTCAGGGACATGGACTGCCTCTGCCACAGGAGTTATGGCCCTATCAGAGTCTTTTTCTCTAGACTTTTATAGCTGGTGATCTAAAGGCCTCTTTGGCCAGTCTTTCTCCGTAGCTCTAACCATTCAGGCACTTAGAGGGCACCCTTACCTGAGGTCCTTCTCTGTTGTTCAGCGCATCAAGCACATAAAGGGGCCCCCCTGGCTGGGGTTCTACTCTGTAGGTCACCTCATCAGGCACTTAAAGGGGCACTCTGGGTGGGGTCCTTGTCTGTAATTCAGTGCGTCAGGCATTTGATGGACCAGCCTCTCTATCGTTCGGCTGCCGATGCTGACGTGTGGCGAGAGAGAGAGAGGGGATGGCTCCACCCGCTACGTGTGACTCAGCGGTATCTCTTTGCGTCCATGGCTGCCTGGCTTTCCTCCACAGTCACCCCCACCACCACTATCTCCTCCCTCACATCCCCTCCTCTATCTCTCCTCAGTCAACAGCAGCCCTCACTCTGGGATTTCTCCACAATCCCTAAATTCCTGTTCCCAGCCACTGCACCGTCCAGGTGACCTGTGTCCCTGTCCAGGGTATGTATGGCTGCAGCAAGGACTGTCTGATTCTCATTCCATTTAGGCTGCCACAGATCAACTGTTTCACTCTCAGCCTTAAATGTTTCTCCTCTGACTCAGACAATCACCCTGATGTGGGGACTGGACCCCTGCTTCAGTTCCCCCACCTGCCAAGGGCAGGTCCAGGCCTATTAACACTCCTGTATTTTCCCCAAGTTCCTTCATCCTACCAAGTTTTGAGTGGTTCTATATATTCTTTTCCTCCGGTCAGATATGCCTGTCTGCTCTCAGCTGGCGTTCTGCATGCACTTGTGTGTCTGAAGGTGTATTCCTGATGTATCCATGGAGAGAGATGTACTCCATGTCCACCTACTCCTCCTCCATCTTGTTCCATTTCTTTCTTTTATCAAGACTAATTGCTATGCCTCCCTCAGTGACGTCTGCCTACCTCAGAGGGTTTAGAGTCATTCCCAATCACTTCTGGTCTTCAAAACTCGGCTTCCCTGTATAAAAACAGTGTGGCTTTGCAAGTCTCTTAGCCTCTCTAAAATACATTTATTCATCTGCAAAGTGGGATTATATTGGTAATACAAGGATTATTGTGAGGATTAAATGAGGTAATGTTTAGACCAATGTCTTGCACACGTAAGTATCAGTGAGTGTAAACCCTTTGCAGATCAGGCTTGGATACTGAGATGGACAAAAACATGATACATCGTTCACATGGAGAAGCTTATTTTCCATAAAAATAAATGATTTAATCACAAAAGCACACATGCTTAAAACATACCAATTTCTACACACAATTATATATGATGAGAAAAAAGTAAAACTAAAAATCATTGACCCTGATGCTAGGAAAGATAGAAGGCAGGAGGAGAAGGGGACAACAGAGGATGAGATGGTTGGATGGCATCACTGACTCAATGGACATGAGTTTGAGCAAGCTCCATGAGATGGGGAAGGACAGGGAAGACTGGTGTGCTGCAGTCCATAGGGTCACAAAGAGTCAGACATGGCTGAGCGATTGAACAACAACAACCAATGACTTAAATAGTCATGAAAGTAGACTGAATTGGTTTTAGACTTAGTACATAAAATGCTGCTGTTTTTTAATCTTCTTTCACCTTGAAATATCTCACTTTTATACACAAGTCTGCCCTCCATCTGTTATCAGTCTATTCTCAACTGGTATTAATTAAACAATCTTATCTCTTCTCAGCATATATCAGAAGAAGAAATTCTGATCTCTTCAAGAAAAGTTTTATCTAGCCTTCCTAGGTCTGAACCCTACCATGGCCTCTTCATTGCCAGCTCCCTGTTGTAATGATACAATTTATTTGTTAGATCCACTGGGCACATGAATCACTCATACGTGTGCCTAAGAAATGCACATACATGATCTGGGTAATCACTTCAAATAAATGTTTGGTTAATGTTTCTCTTCATAGACTTGAAGTTCTAACTCTTATTAATACAATATAATCAATAGCATACATCTCTCCTGATTGGAAACCTGTTAGGACTAATAAAGAGTGACTTTATTCATTATTCTTAAGTATACTAAGATCTTATTGCCTCTCTCTAGCAATAAAAGGAAAACATACAATGTTTTCAAATTCCTTGAAAAAACTCTCTGTCTAGAAATTACGCTTCCTTGTTTGTTGCAGCTGTTATGAAAGAATAGTGAAGAATATGACCCAAGGGTCTAAGAAGTTTCAATAAATTTCATTCTTTAACTTTCCTTCCAAATTCTGAACCAATTATGTAAGAAGAAACATGGAAAGGCAGGTGGGAAAATAAAAGTGTTTTAGTTTTGATGGAACTGATACAGAGAATGTGATTAATGTCTGTGGACAAGACAGATAGAAGACCAGTCTGAGGGAACTTACCTAGCAGTCCAATGGTTAAGAATCTACCTTACAATGTGGGTTCGATCCCTGGCACGGGAAGTAAGATCCCACATGTCTTGGGGCAAGTAAGCCCATGCCACAATTATTGAGCCTACGAATCACAGAGAAGCCCCCATGTCACAACAAAAGATCTCAAATGACACAATGAAGATCCAGTGTGCAGCAACTAAGATCCAACACAGCCAAATAAATACATAAAGACCCACTTAAGCCTCCAAATATTAAATCTGAGTATTGGACATTTGGTGGCGTCACCTTGCAAAACTGAAAGCTTTCTCATAAAGGGACCAACTAGGGAAAACTCAGTGAGGGGTGAGCCAGAAATAAGGCTGGGCCTAGAAAATGAAATTGGACCTGTTCTCACCTCATTCCTAAAACTAACCCAGATGCCTTCGAGAGATACTCATGTCCAGATCAGCTGAACTGACCCTGACAATCAGGGTCCTTTAGGATGGACTGGTTGGATCTCCTTGCAGTCCAAGGGACTCTCAAGAGTCTTCGCCAACACTACAGTTCAAAAGCACCAATTCCTCAGCACTCAGCTTTCTTCACAGTCCAATTAGGCTAGTTTAGAACTTTGTTGGCAAAGTGATGTCTCTGCTTTTTAATATGCTGTCTAGGTTGGTCATAGCTTTTCTTCCAAGGAGCAAGTGTCTTTTAATTTCATGGCTACAGTGACCATCTACAGTGATTTTAGAGCCCAAGAAAATAAAGTCTCTCACTGTTTCCATTGTTTTCCCATCTATTTGCCATGAAGTGATGCAACAGATGCCATAATCTTAGTTTTTTTGAATGTTCAGTTTTAAGCCAGCTTTTTCACTCTTCTCTTTTACCTTCATCAAGAGGCTCTTTAGTTCCTCTTCGCTTTCTTCCATAATGGTGGTGTCATCTGCATATCTGAGGTTATTGATATTTCTCCTGGCAATCTTGATTCCAGCTTGTGCTTCATCCAGCCCAGTATTTTGCATGATGTACTCTGCATAGAATTTAAATAAGCAAAGTGACAGTATACAGCCATGACATACTTCTTTCTCAATTTTTAACCGGTCCATTTTTCATGTCTGGCTCTTTTTTTTAATATAAATTTACTTATTTTAATTGGAGGCTAATTACTTTACAATATTGTATTCGTTTTGCCATACATCAACATGAATCCAGGGGTGTACACGTGTTCCCCATCCTGAACCCCCCTCCCATCTCCCTCCCGTCGTACAAAGCTCTAAATAGTCAAAGCTATGATTTTTCCAGTAGACATGTACGGATATAAGAATTGGACCATAAAGAAGGCTGAGCGCTGAAGTATTGATGCTTTTGAACTGTGGTGTTGGAGAAGACTCTTGAGAGTCTCTTGGACTGCAAGGAGATCCATCCAGTCAGTCCTAAAGAAAATCAGTCCTGAATATTCATTGGAGGGACTGATCCTTAAACTGAAGCTCCAGTACTTTGGCCACCTGATGTGAAGAGCTGACTCAGTGGAAAAGACCCTGATGCTGGGAAAGACTGAGGGCAAGAGGAGAAGAAGTGACAGAGGAGGACATGGTTGGATGGCATCATCAACTCAATGAACATGAGTTTGGGCAAACTCTGGGAGATAGTGAAGGTCAGGGAAGCCTGGCCTGCTGCAGTCCATGTGGTAGCGAAGTGACTGAACAACAATGACAACAATGGAGTGTACAGTGTGGGGAGAGCAGTCAATAATAATATAATACCTTTATGGCGATAGATGGTACAGAGACTTATCATGGTGGTCTTTTTGGAAGCTACAGAAATACCAATCACTATGTTGTACACTAGGAACTAATAGAGTGTTTCAGGTCAATTATGGAAAATTCTGAAAAAGGTGGGAATACCAGACCACCTGATCTGCCTCTTGAGAAATCTGTATGCAGGTCAGGAAGCAACAGTTAGAACTGGTCATGGAACAACAGACTGGTTCCAAATAGGAAAAGGAGTACGTCAAGGCTGCATATTGTTACCATGTTTATTTAACTTATATGCAGAATACATCATGAGAAATGCTGGACTGGAAGAAACACAAATTGGAATCAAGATTGCTGGGAGAAATATCAATAACCTCAGATATGCAGATGACACCACTCTTATGGCAGAAAGTGAAGAGGGGCTAAAAAGCCTCTTGATGAAAGTGAAAGTGGAGAGTGAAAAGGTTGGCTTAAAGCTCAACATTCAGAAAATGAAGATCATGGCATCTGGTCCCATCACTACATGGGAAATAGATGGAGAAACAGTGGAAACAGTGTCAGAATTTATTTTTCTGGGCTCCAAAATCACTGCAGATGGTGACTGCAGCCATGAAATTAAAAGACGCTTGCTCCTTGGAAGGAAAGTTATGACCAACCTAGATAGCATATTCAAAAGCAGAGACATCACTTTGCCAACAAAGGTTCGCCTAGTCAAGGCTATGGTCTTTCCTGTGGTCATGTATGGATGTGAGAACTGGACTGTGAAGAAGGCTGAGCACCGAAGAATTGATGCTTTTGAACTGTGGTGTTGGAGAAGACTCTTGAGAGTCCCTTGGACTGCGGGAAGATCCAGCCAGTCCATTCTGAAGGAGATCAATCCTGGAATTTCTTTGGAAGGAATGATGCCAAAGCTGAAACTCCAGTATTTTGGCCACCTCATGCGAAGAGTTGACTCATTGGAGAAGACTCTGATGCTGGGAGGGATTGGGGGCAGGAGGAGAAGGGGACAACAGAGGATGAGATGGCTGGATGGCATCACTGACTTGATGGGTGTGAGTCTGAGTGACCTCTGGGAGCTGGTGATGGACAGGGAGGCCTGGCGTGCTGCAGTTCATGGGGTCGCAAAGAGTCGGACACAACTGAGTGACTGATCTGATCTCTGATACTTCAAAAACAAATAAACTTGTCATAAAAGAGATAAAATTTGTGGTTATCAGAGGAGGAGGTTGTTGGAGGGGGCTGGAATTGGATTGAAGGCATTCAGAAGGTACCGACTTCCACATATAAGATAAATAAGCGCTACAAATGTAATACGCAACATGATTAATATAGTAAACTCTCTTGTGTGTTATATATGAAAGTTGTTAAGAAGGTAAATCCTAAGAATTCTGACTATAAGGAAAAGTATTTTTTCTGTTTCTTTAATTTTATATCTATATGAGATGATAGATGTTCTACTAAATTTATTGTAATAATCATTTCATGATGTATAAAAATGAAATCATTATGCTGTACACCTAAAATGTATACATTGCTGTTATGTAATCATATCTCAATAAGCCTGAGGGGAAATTGCTTAAAAAAAAAACAATTAGGTAGTTTATATCTCTTCCTTTTAAATGAATCTTGCAGAATGCCATCATAAATGCTCTGAGAAGTTGGTATTCTTGTAGGCCATTAGAAACTAATAATAAACCTAGTTGTTAAATATTTTGAAAGTTACTATAGTTAATTACTCTCACTTGCGTCTTAAGAGTTTCTGAATTTTGTATTATAATAAGAATTGATTAACTTAATTGCCTCATAAAAGCTCCCACAGGCAGTATATGTCTTTTATAAAAAATAAATATAACACAGAACAAATAATTTATCATCTCTCTGTTTAGGAAAATATGAACATGAAAAGTGTTTTCCCTCTAGTGTAGGAGAATTTTTCACAAGAATATCGGTTAATAGGAAGTAGATCATATTTTTAATTAGATCACAGGCATATCCATAGTTTAGGTTTTCCCCACATACTAACAATTTAACTTAGATCTTTCTGGATGAAAGCAGAAATAGTACACTTCTGACTAAATAAAATTAGCCTTGAGAAATGGTTATGTCTTCTTGGTCACTAAATACATAAGTTAGTACTAACCTATCTGCTTTGGAGTCAAAAAGGAAATAAACCTTCTGGATCCACACGAGCTTCAGATAAATGAAGATGGATACAAGATGGCAAGTTGCTTTGGCCACTTGTAAAAAAAGGTGTATCTACCCAAGCTGTAAACAAATAGAAATTCATTACTAGATAGCTTGAAAAAGACAAATTACCTAGAATTTATGGGAGAGTAATTTCTCTCCTTGAAGTCATGATAATGAATCTCCATTATCCAACATTTTTAGTTCACTCTCAGTCCTCAGAAATTGGAACAATGATTATAGGCGCCAGTGAAAAATAGTTCCCATCTTCTTTCTCTGATTCTCTTACATACTAGGAAATGGGATTCTCTTTGTGTTTACCTTTGCTGACTATAGGATTTCAGAGATGAATGTGCCACTGTTAACATTATTTCTAAAAGTTATTCCCTAATCTATTAAATTCTGGAGGAAGAAATTAAAAAGATAAGCAATTCTCAACTTAGAAGCATAGTTTTCCCCAAAACATTGTCTTTTGATTTGGCTTTACTTAAAATTTTAAATGTATTTTCTCATAGAACAAATATTACAAAGTCACCTACATCCCATTTAAAACCATAAAAGCTTACTCCATCAGGTAGCCAAGCAATAACTATGTAGATATATAGTATCAACAATATAGTTAAGTTCATCACCTTGTATTACATTCTGTTTTTAACCTATTAGCATAGCTCAGGACTTCTTTGAAATAAAAACCCATATGAAACTTTCACATCTGTAAAAGAGTAGATACATATGTAGTATCATTGCTGGCATTGACTGTAATACACAAAACTTGGAATGTCTACTGATAAGTGAAAGGAACTATATATATATAGATATAGATAGATCTCCATACTTGATATAGGTGAATGGAACTATACATACACATAGTTATAAATTAGAATATTTAGAGAATGAAATACTATACAAACTTTAAAGTAAATGGAGTAAATCTATACATACCAACATCAATAAACCTTAAGATTCATCTTTGAGAGAAAAAACATAGGTTGCCTAAAAATACATATAAATAATCTTAAGTATATAATTTAGATAATATTTGGAACCACTTGAAATGGTATATATTGCTAACAAATACGTGTGTATATGTAAAAGTTACAAGTATAAAAGTATACAAATATGTGTGTGTGTAGCAAAAGTATACAAGCACAATGTAAGAAGGCACACCCACTTGGGAATGGGGTCAACTCTAGAAAAGAGAAGACTGTGTTACAAATCTCCCTGCAGTATTCTCTCTTTATTAAATCTCACTCTCTCGGGCAGACCATGAGATCAAAACTATTTTCCTAATAATCCTAAAATGCTACCCTTTTCACTGTATCAACATTCTCACAGATGGCACAAAAACAATGGTAAGTAAAACTGCATATATCTTAGTGTGACTCAAGGCAGTGCCACAAAACTGTATCCTCTGTAATTACAGATCTGCCTGCACAGTCAATGTGCCAAATCCACTCCAAAATGCTATTGAAGAAGAAGATAAAATGAATTTTATTACATCTCAAATCTTGAGTAGATGTATGCTCATATTGCTGCTGCTGCTAACTCACTTCAGTCGTGTCTGACTCTGTGCGACCCCATAGACGGCAGCCCACCAGGCTTCCCCGTCCCTGGGATTCTCCAGGCAAGAACACTGGAGTGGGTATGCTCATATTATGAGTGACAAAATGGGAAGTTCCTAGAAAGCACTTTTGCATTCAAGTATGACGGTGTCTTGAGGAAAATCATTAGTGTGATTATCTGAATTACAAGTTAAACTAGCTGATTTTTTTTATGGCGTAGTATGTTTAAGAGTTGGACACAACTGAGATGTAGCACGGCATGTTTACGTGTAAGAATTATTAGCAGATTCAGTACATTCTGTCAGTTCAGTTGCTCAGTCATGTCCGACTCTGTGACCCCATGGATGGCAGCACTCCAAGCTTCCCTGTCCATCACCAACTCCTGGAGCTTGCTCAAACTCATGTCCATTCAGTCGGTGATGCCATCCAACCATCTCACACTCTGTCATCTCCTTCTCCTCCTGCTTTCAATTTTTTTCCAGCATCAGGGTCTTTTCCAGTGAGTCAGTTCTTAGCGTTAGGCAGCCAAAATGTTCAGCTTCATCATCAGTCCTTCAAATGAATATTCAGGACTGATTTCCTTTAGGATTGACTGGTTGGATCTTTCTTGCAGTCCAAGGGACTCTCAGGAGTTTTTTCCAACACCACAGTTCAAAAGCATCAATTCTTTGGCATTCAGCTTTCTTTATAGTCCAGCTCCCACATTCATACATGACTACTAGAAAAACTATAGCTTTGACTGGATGGACCTTTGTTGGCAAAGCAATGTCTCTGCTTTCTAATATGCTGTCTAGGTTGGTCATAGCTTTTCTTCCAAGGAGCAAGTGTCTTTTAATTTCATGGCTGCAGTCACTATCTGCAGTGATTTTGGAGCCCCCAAAATAAAGTCTCTCACTATTTCCATTGTTTCCCCATCTGTTTGCTATTAGTGATGGGACTGGATGCCATGATCTTCATTTTTTGAATGTTCAGTTTTAAGCCAGCTTTTTCACTCTCCTCTTTCACTTTCATCAAGAGGCTCTTTAGTTCCTCTTCACTTTCTGCCATCATCTGCGTATTTGAGATTATTGATATTTCTCCTGGCAATCTTGATTCCAGCTTGTTACCCATCCAGCCCAGCATTTCACTTGATGTACTCTGCATATAAATTAAATAAGCAGGGTGGCCATATATAGCCTTGACATACTCCTTTCCCAATTTGGAAAATTGGGAAAGTCTCTTGTTCCATGTCTAGTTATAACTGTTGCTTCTTGACCTGCAAGAACTGTTGCTTCACAGTACACTCAGGCTAGAATATTTAAGAGACATTTTTTAACACAAAGATGAGCGTCTGATTTTCAGAAAGGAAACAGAGCATATTTGTTACCCATGACAAAATTTTGCTTTCAAGAGGAAATTCAAATTCTGGAAAACATATCTGTTACCATAAGCTTTTCAGCTTCTCAATACTTAAATGTTCTAAGATACATAATGATATAACAAATGTGAGTTATAAAATAATACAACAAAATAGGTCAAAACTCCGAAGACCAGTGCATGATGTTACAAAATCTTGCATGGGCAAAACAGCCATATGAAGTGTGAAACTAACTGATGGATTTTAACATATGATAAATTAAGGAAACTTCCTTAACATTATAACACAATGCAACTAACTTGTAAGGTACTACCAATGACTAATTTTAGTGTGATATCAAAGAAGAATATTACTATTATCTGAAAGGCTATTAAAATACTGCTTTCTTTTCCAAACATTTACAATATACTAAAAACAAAAGAGTAGCTAGCAAAAGACTGAATGTAGATAGGAGAATCTACCTGCATTCTATTAAGCCAACATTAAAGCCATTTGCCAATATGTAAAATAATGCTGCTCTTCTAAATTTTTTCTTGTTTTGGAAACTACCAAAATAAAAAGTTTACAGACTATAGATACTAGAAGGATTTTTTAGATTAAAAAGAGGGGGGAAAAAAGAAGAAACTGTTCATGATCCCAGCACCCATGTATAATCACAACTGTTCAATATACCTGATTTCAGACAGGAAGCATAATCTACTCATGTCATTTGTCCATTTTCTTTGGGAAGTTTCTTATCAATGTATATAAATTCTTCCTAAATAGAAGATAGTATCCTCCTTTCTGTCATACTTACCATAAACATTTTTCCTCATATCAGTGTATTTCAATCGCCTTAAAGTACCCAATGGCTAACATACATGGTAGAATTTCATATTTAGCTCTAAATATGAATTTCAGTATTTAGCTCTAAAACAATAGTGTGCCACAATTCTGAAGTTTGGAGCAAGGTCAGCTTAAGAATGGCATAGTTTTAAGCTATTTTATTTATATCTAAGCTAATTCAGTTTTATCTATATTGCATTATTCCCACTCAGATTCCAGTGTACTTTTCAGACTGGAAGAAAAAGTATGGACTCAGTAGCCTTGGTGATAATTGAACATAACCTTGACTATGGTCCAAGTGGTGTCTCCTTGAAAATATCATCTGTCAGGGAGTTTATGGCAGAAATATAGTTGAGAATTGCTGCTTTGCTGCTGCTGCTGCTGCTGCTGCTTTAACTAATGTTAACTGGCTAGTGGAAGGTCTGCATGATACATGGTGAATCTTTATTATACTTTATGGTTATTGGTTGAATAACTGCCCACCTTCTCTATTGGATTATAAGTTCTACGAGAATAGGCTTGACCTGTCTTGCTCATCTTTGTAACTGTTGAATTCATGGATGAATGAATAGTGAGGATAAGACAATCATGTGGTGACTGGAGGCACACTATGTGCTGCCTTAATAGTTAAAACAGTAGAAATCGATATTTTTGTTTGCCTATAAGTGACTTTGGGCATGCAGTTTTGCCATGACTATTTGAATGAATCGAATGTTACAGAAACAATCTTCCAAACCCTTGAAAATAATTTTATTGACTTCTTAATTTATTCTATTTGAATCTTTCCTCTTAATTGGGAATATACATTGGGTAGAAAATATGTTTTAAATCTCCTGAGAAAACTTGATCTACATCGTGGATTGCTTTCTGCCTTGTAACATAAATAAGTGTTAATTTTGTCAAATTAGAATCAAAAGACCCATTATAAATAAAGACCCTGGTAGATGTGGGATAGATATACAGCTTCACTAACCTAGCTCCACTGGAATGTATTCACCAGGTATCCTGACCACTGTCTGAACTTGTTTGTAACATGTTATCTGCTTCTTTGGTTTTCTTTATAAAGTAACAATTGCCTTTCCCCTTCTCTTACCCTTTCTTACATTAATTATCAAAATACATGCAATAAAGATGGAGGTACAGGATATAAGCCCATCCCTCTCAGATGAGCCACACTGTGGAACTGTCACCATGGTTACCATGATTGGATCCCCTAAACTGCACCAGGATTGCAGTTTCATCCATTCTCCCTAAGCTGCTAAGTTTCAAATTTGTCAAACTCAGAAGACACTGTTTAGAAAACCAGGCAGCCAGTTTATTAATTTGAGTGACAATACGCATCGATATTTTTGGCTATGAACCAGGGCATAACTTTCCCTATAAACCAGACTTTTAGGAAGTCAACTAGAAAAATCTTTTTGGTGAGCATAAAAGAATAGATTATCACAAGGACCTTCCATTTAGCACATGGGACTCTGCTCAATGTTATGTGGTAGCCTGGACAGGAGGGGGATTCTAGGGGAGAATGTCCCTTTGGTATCCACCTGAAACTATCACAACTGTTAGACTGCTATACTCCAATACAAAATAAAAAGTTTTGCACGCATATGCATTCTTCCATTTCCTTCTTTTTAGTAGACATGAAAAAAGCAACCACATATAATAAAGCATAAATCAGTGCACATTTTTGGTAGATTACAGCATCCTGTGCATAAAGGGCTATCACTGGCATTTCAGCTATGGTTGTTTTTGTATTTTCATATGCATATAAATAGTTAATGTTACCTACAATCTTTGTAATTTTGTATATCAACACCCATCACAGACCTAAGATAACTGTCTATTATAATCTTGATACAAACCAGAAATTTCCAAGGTAGAGGTCAGGATCAAATAATCTACTTAACAGGTTATTTTTCTTACTAAAGTACCATTATTAAGCAATGCAGTACCATGTGTATTTTGAAAGTGCATACAGTGCTTTACTTCTAAATTTTATCAATATTTTTATATCCTTGTTATGTCCAGTCATGTTTTAAAGTTCAATTTCAGTGATGGAATTATGTTTCTAAATCATTTGAACAATGTCTGTTAAATTTTGACACTCAGTTCTATAATGACTTCCCTGGTAGCTCAGACGGTAAAGCGTCTGTCTACGATGCGGGAGACCCGGGTTCAATCCCTGGGTTGGGAAGATCTCTTGGAGAAGGAAATGGCAATCCACTCCAGTACTCTTGCCTGGAAAATCCCATGGACAGAGGAGCCTGGTAGGCTACAGTCCATGGGGTCGCAAAGAGTCGGACACGACTGAGCAACTTCATGTTCATGTTCTATAATGACAATGACTAAAATCATTAGCAATTCATATTCTTCTAGGATTGTGATTTTTATACTAAGTAGACTATGAATGAAAATCATATTTCGCACTCTTCACATTACATGTAAAAAATATAATAATAACAAGAAACGAATTGCCAGTCCAGGTTCGATGCAGGATACAGGATCCTTGGGGCTGGTGCACTGGGATGACCCAGAGGGATGGTATGGGGAGGGAGGAGGGAGGGGGGTTCAGGATTGGGAACACGTGTATACCCGTGGCAGATTCATGTTGATGTATGGCAAAACCAATACAATATTGTAAAGTAATTAGCCTCTAATTTAAATAAATTTTAAAAATATATATATATAATAATAGCAAGACTATCTAAATTAATTCAGGAGGCATCATAAAACTAAGTCTAAAACACTGATGATGCTTTTGAATTGTGGGGCTGGAGAAGACTCTTGAGAGTCCTTGGATTGCAAGGACATCAAACCAGTCAATCCTGAAGGAAATCAACCCTAAATATTCAGTGGAAGGACTGAAGCTCAAGCTAAAGCTCCAGTACGTCTGCCACCTGATGTAAAGAGACAACTCATTGGAAAAGACCAACCCCAATGCTGGGAAAGATTGAGGGCGAGAGGAGAAAGGGGGCAACAGAGGATGAGATGGTTAGATGATATCACTGACTCAATGGATATGAACCTAAGCAAACTCCAGGAGATAGAGAAGGACAGGGAAGCCTAGCATTCTACAGTTCATGGGGTCGCAGAGTCAGACATGACTTAGCTTTCATTCATTCAAATACCTTCACTTATTTTAAAGCCAATTCTGATAATCACCTAGTTAATTCTATTACACAGAATTTCTCAGGCTATATATGAATATTTCCAATTCTATAATATTTTATTGCAACCAATGTTAAACAGTTACAAATAAATTGATTGCTTCCCTGGCAACCATTCCTTCTATCCCCACCAACAATATTCTGATTTTCCTTGCAGAGTTCACTCCTTCCAAGTCCTTAACCATGTGACTGAGATGGAACTGACCCACTTGTCCAGCTTTTGAATTAAGCCCTCTAATTGGTTCAACAATGGAAATGTTTCTCATTGTGGATCAATAGGGGGAAGAAAAGCTTCCTGGCACATGCACAAGCTATGATAGTTGATCACAAGACTTAAATGTGCAAGGCTTGCCTTAGACATTTCATGACCAGAAGGGGAGCCACCCTGGAAAGCCTAAGGATAAAGCTGATAGGAGTGGAGGCAGAACAGAGAGGCAAAGAGAAGCCAGATCTTGGTGACATTGTTTAAGCAGCTGGCTGGGTCAGTCATGACCCTGAGCTGGCTGTACTACTGGACTTTGAAGATAAAATCAGTGAATAATTCTTTTGTTAATCTGTTTGTTTTAGCTGTTTGAGTTTTATTTTCCACTGCATGTAACTAAAACATTTCCAACTGACATAGAGACTAACATAAAAATTGACTTCAGAATTATATGGAGTTATGGTATTAATATATATATATATGCATTTAAGAAGTAACACAGCAGATAAATTCATTTCTGCATTTAAAAATTATTTGAGTATTTTTTCCAGGCAATCCAGAGATGAGGATTCAGAGGTAAACAAAATATGCATAGTCCCTCTCCTAGGAATGTCCTGTTTCACTGTAGCAGGCAAAAAAGACATTTAAAATGAGTACATTAACTCATTTAATTTAATTTTGCAAAGGCTTTGAGGAAGAGGAAGAGAATCTCATGGGAGGCTCATCACAAGGGATTAGACCTACTCTGGATGTATAAATTCCCAGTGAAGTGTTAGTCTCTCAGTGGCATCCAACTCTTTGTGACCCCGTGGAACAGTAGCCTAGGGCTTCACAGATGGTAAACAGGTGAAGTGAAAGTGCAAGTCACTCAGTCATATCCAACTCTTTGCCATCCCATGGACTGCAGACCACCAGGCTCCTCTGTTCCTGGGGATTCTCCAGGCAAGAATACTGGAGTGGGTTGCCATGTTCTCCTCCAGGGGATCTTCCCAACCCAGGGACTGAACCTAGGTCCCCTGCATTGAAAGTGAACTTTTTACCAGCTGAGCCACCAGGGAAGTCCAAGAATGCTGGAATGGGTAGCCTATCCCTTCTCCAGCGGATCTTCCTTACCCAAGAATCAAACCAGGGTCTCCTACATTGCAGGTGGATTCTTTACCAGCTGAGCTACTGGGGAAGCCCACCCACTTGACAATGCAGGAGATATAAGAGATGTGGGTTCGATCTCCGGGCTGGGAAGATTCCCCTGGAGGAGGGCACGGTAACACATTCCAGTATTCTTGCCCGGAGAATCCCATGGACAGAGGAGCCTGGTAGGCTAAAGTCCATGGGGTTGTAAAGAGTTGGAGATGACTAAAGTGACTTAGCACATGGCACAGACTGTAGCCTGCCAGGCTCCTCTGTCCATGGGATTCTCTAGGCAAGAATCCTGGAGTGGATAGCCATTCCCTCCTCCAAGGGATCTTCCCGATCCAACCCAAGCCTCCTGCATTGAAGACAGATTCTTTCCCATCTGAGCCACAAGGGAAGCCCCATAAATTCCCTAGGGCTGCCATAGAATATACCTACAAACTAGGGGGCTTTAAACAATAGGAATCTACTCTCTGACATCCTGGAGGCTAAAAATCTGAAATCAAGGTTTTGGTGCAGTCCTCTGGGAAAGAATCTCTGCCTCTTCTTGGCTGCTGGTTGCCGGCAATCTTTGGTATTCCTTGGCTTAAGGCTCCATCACTCCAGTCTCTTTGTCTGTTGTCATATAGGCTTCTTCTCTATGTCTCCAAATTCCTCTCTTTTTAAGGGATTAGAACTTCAGGCACGATGCCCGATAACAGATGTCTGGGGCTGGAGCACTGGGACGACCTGGAGGGATGGTGTGGGGAGAGGGGAGGAAGGAGGGTTCAGGATGTGGAACACGTGTATACTGGTGGCGGATCCATCTCGATGTATAGTAAAAGCAATACAATATTGTAAAGTTAAGCAAAATAAAAAAATAAAAAATTTAAAAAAAAATTCAAAAGTTCTTTTTGGAAGACATAATTCAACTCACAACAGAAGTCCTAAGAAAAATTTCTCTGAGATCACCTCGAGCAGACATCTAAGGATATGGAGGGAACAAGAGGGAATTGAATTCCTGGAATATGTGGCCTTTGTTGATGGTTCATTATTTCTGCTGTGGCACATCATTGCCCTGTGTTTCTTTCTGGTCATTCATCTGCAATCTCTGTCGGCACTTAATAGGAGAGAAATTGTGGAAGGGCAACTCTTTAATAATGATGGTGATATAATCTCTTAGTCAGTCACTCGGTCGTGTGATAAATGAATTCTGGTTGTGCAGGTTTTTTAATTTTTAATAGTCATTGAAAATATTTTTTTCTAAAACCTGGGGCTTCTCTGGTGGCTCACTTGGTAAAGAGTCCACCTGCCAATGCAGGAGACCCAGGTTCGATCCCTGGGTTGGGAAGATCCCTGGAGGAAATGGCAACCCACTCCAGTATTCTTGCCTGGAGAATCCCATGGACAGAAGAGCCTGGCTGGCTACAGTCCATGGGGTCACAAGAGTCAGACATGACTTAGTGGTAGAGCACCATGGTAGAGCTCACCATGCTCACCATGGCAGAACAAACAGGAATTTCTCTCTCTCCCTCTCTGTCTCACTCATGTGCAAACACACACACACACAAAAGTATTTAATGTTTTTATCTGGAAGAATTAAGCATGCAATCTATTTTCTACCTTTAATTTTTACCACTGTCAAACTATTAGTACATACATTTTGTTAATTGCAGCAACCACTTTGAAATTTTCTCAAACTGAATGTTCTCAAAACAAAATTTAGACACTCTGGTATCAGCATTTCTGAAGGACCCTGGGTTTAGTCAGCTTAAATCAGTGAGTTCCCTCACTGACTAAGAAGAGCCTTTATTCAGAACATAAACAGCCTTGTCCCACATAACCTCCCCTCCTTCTCACTCAGCCACTAGCGGCTGAATTCATTGTCTCTTCCGCAGATGACTTGTATATGAGCTTTATTCAACATTGATACTTACTGACCTTGAGAAAAAATAAACTAAAAAATTAAATTGGGGGGAAAACTATAATTTGAGTTGTATGTGTTATTTTATAATCAGGAAAGAAAAAAAAGATTTTTACCATTTGGATGATGCTGAGACTTTGTGACTGCCAGGGCCCTGCAGTCTCTGATGGGAGCTGCAATCCCTGACTCAGGCCATCGTTGGCCCTGCCCTCCCAGCCCTGAAGCTTTTGTACCTAGCATTTTTCATCTGAGATCTTCCTCCGGTGCCTCTATTATATGAACAAATCTCATCATGAATGTAAAACGGTTTATTTTGTTGTGAAACAAAATGTTTAAAAGATTACATATATTTATATATAATATAAATTAATTATATATAATTATATATTAAACAAAATGTTTAAAAGATTACATACATATCACATATATATTTATAAATATATATTATTATATTTTATATATATATATATAAAATAGAACCTCACCATTATTTATTGAATCAGGCATTTTACTACATTCACTTTGCAGTCTTATTTTCAAAACAACCTTATGAATAAAGTATTATTACCTTTGCTCTTGAATGGAGAAAGGAGAGACCCAAGGTCACAGAACAAATAGAGATGCTCAAGTAGAGAACAAAAACCTACGTTTGTCTAACCTTAAAGTTTGTGTTGTTTTTCCATGAATGCCACTCTTACTCTTTCCCCAAGTCTGCTATACAGAGAAAATAACACATTTTTTTTTAATATGTCTCACTTTCTCTTTTTCTTTTAACCTGAAATCTAATAGCGCATTGGGCACTCTTAATTTTGTGGAATAAGTCATAGGACCAAGTCTTCTGTATCACTACTAATGAGCACATTTTAAAAACACCTACTATGTGCAAAGCACTAGACAAAATGCTATCATTGAAATACGGAAAAATGAACTCTGCCAGGAAGGGATTTACCATCTACAAAGAAAGACAAGTTATTGAAGATTATTACCTAAGAATTCTTAATTGACATTTCTAAGTTAAGGTCTAAACTCCTTATCAGGACCACAAGACCTAGTTTCACCTCAACTCTTTGGCTTAAGGTTTTGGCAGGGATGATACTCTCCAAATTAGAATATATAGCCATCCTGAAATTCAAGCTCCTGAACCTCTATTCTACCCTCAACAATATCACTGCCACGTCTGGCAATAATTTGGCCAGGCTTCCTATATCTTTGAACAATCTATGACTTCCACCTTGATAGTTCTTAGAAAACAGAATATGCCCAACCATTTATAGATGTGCAGAAACAGTCATGCCTTTGTTGTCTGATGGTTCATACACTGGGGTGTATACTTGGTTACTCTTTTAATGAATTCACTTATTGAGGATTAGCTTTTCTGTTTTCCCTGGGGGCTCAATGATAAAGAAGACACCTGCCAGTGCAGGATATGCAGGTTCGATCCCTGAGTTGGGAAGATCCCCTGGATAAAATAATGGCAACCCACTCCAGTATCCTTGCCTGGGAAATTCCAAGGACAGAGGAGCCTGGTGGGCTACAGTCCATGGGGTCTCTAAAGAGCTGGACATGACTTAGCAACTAAACAACACAGATTTTCTCTAAGTAAGTACACTGCCTCTGTGATTGTGTCTACATCAGGGAAAAGTTCACAGTGTCTCTTCATATCATGGCAAGTCCCAGTAAACAAAAATAATTTTGAATGTTTTTATGAAGAATTGGTTTTGAAAAGAACTCTATGTAATCAAAGAGAAAATATATCATTAAAAAAATCTAGGCACTGATCATATAATGTTGAATAAAATCATGTTTATTCCTTCCTTCTAATTTAATCTCCCATGCAATGTTCTTTCATAAATGCTTTTTAAAAATTCACAAATCTACAGACTATACTCTCAGAATTGTTAATAGGTTAGTTAATGTACAAGACACTTAATGCAATGTAATACCAAATTTGGAATTTTTTGGTGATACTTGAAGCTTACAATTACTGTTTAACACTCTTTCTCTTTTCTGGATGCTGGCTTTGCATTTCTTTTAAATAAAGAATGGTGCTATGTCTGAGCATAAGGCAACCAACTTTGAGTTACAATATTCAGTATTGCTAAATCCTAAATGATTAAGCTGTTAAAGTGCTACACTCAATGTATCAGCAAATTTGGAAAACTCAGCCATGGCCACAGGACTAGTAAAGGTCAGTTTTCATTCCAATCCCAAAGAAGGGCAGTGCCCCCAAATGTTCAAGCTACCAGACAATTGTCACTCATTTCACATGCTAGTAAGGTTATGCTCAAAACCCTTCAAGGCTTCAGCAGTGAACCAAGAACTTCCAAATGTCAAATCTGGGTTTACAAAACTTAGAGGAACCAGAGATCAAGTTGCCAATATGTATTGGATCATAGAGAAAGCAAGGAAATTCCAGAAAGA
Organism: Tragelaphus eurycerus; assembly: GCA_935064755.1. Taxonomy (NCBI): domain Eukaryota; kingdom Metazoa; phylum Chordata; class Mammalia; order Artiodactyla; family Bovidae; genus Tragelaphus; species Tragelaphus eurycerus. The sequence continues at coordinate 1,039,823 of CAKXYN010000121.1, read as the reverse complement.
CATCTACTTCTGCTTCATTGACTACGTTAAAACCTTTGCCTGTGTGGATCACAACAAACTGTGGAAAATTCTGAAAGAGATGGGAATAACAGACCACATTATCTGCCTCTTGAGAAACCTGTACATGAGTCAAGAAGCAAGTTAGAAACTTACATGGAGCAATAGACTGGTTAAAATTGGGAAACAAGTATGATAAGGCTGTATTGATATTGATCTTGTATATCACTATATGTTCGTATGTTCACTATATATTCATATCATATATTGATATGAAATACCAATAATCTCAGATATGCAGATGAGACCACCCTATGGAAGAAAGTGAGGAAGAGAAAAAAAACCTCTAGAAGAAAGTGAAAGAGGAGAGTGAAAAAGCTGGCTTAAAACTCAATATTCAGAAAACTAAGATCATGGCATCTGGTCCCATCATGTCACTGCAAATACATGGAGAAACAGTGGAAACAGTGACAGACTTTATTTTCTTGGGCTCCAAAATCACTGCAGATGGTGACTGCCGCCATGAAATTAAAAGACACTTGCTCCTTGGAAGAAAAGTTATGACCAACCTAGACAGCATATTAAAAAGCAGAGACATTACTTTGCCAACAAAGATCCATCTAGTTAAAGCTATGATTTTTTCCAATAGTCATGTACAGATGTGAGGGTTGGAGTATAAAGAAAGCAGAGCACCAAAAAATTGATACTTTTGAATGGTGGTGTTGGGAAAGACTCTTGAGAGTCCCTTGGACTGCAAGGAGATCCACCCAGTCAGTCCTAAAGAAAACCAGTTCTGAATATTCATTGGAAGGACTGATGCTGAAGCTGAAGCTCCAATATTTTGGCCACCTGATGCAAAGAACTGATTCATTGGAAAAGACTCTGATGCTGGGAAAGACTGAAGCCAGGAGGAGAATGGGCCAACAAAGGATGAGATGGTTGGATGGCATTACCAACTTAATGGACATGGGTTTGAGCAAGCTCCGGGGGTTGGAGGCAGACAGGGAAGCCTGGTGTACTGCAGTCCATGGGGTAGCAAAGAATTGGACACGACCGAGCAACTGAACTGAACTGAACTGAAGGCTGTATATTGTCACCCCGTCTATTTAACTTATATGCAGAGCACATCATGTGAAAGGCCAAGCTGGATGAAGCACAAGCTGGAATCAAGATTGCAGGAAGGAATACCAACAACCCCAGATATGCAGATGCTACCACTCTAATGGCAGAAAGTGAAGTAGAACTAAAGACCCTCTTGATGAAAGTGAAAGAGGAGAGTGAAAAAGCTGGCTTAAAACTCAATATGCAAAAAACTAAGATCATGGCATCTTGTCTCATCACTTCATGGTAAGTAGAAGGGGAAAAAGTGGAAGAAGTGACAGATTTTAATATTTTGGGGCTCCAGAATCACTGTGGATTGTGATTGAAACCATGAAATTAAAAGATGCTTCCTATTTGGAAGAACAGCTATGACAAACCTTGACAGAAAATTAAAAGGCAAAGATAATACTTTGCCAACAACAGTCAAAATTATGGTTTTTATAGTAGTCAAAATTATGGTTTTTCCAGTAGTCACATATAATGTGAGATCTGGACCATAAAGAAAGAAGAGGGTGGAACAACTGACCCTTTCAAACTGTGGTGCTATAGAAGATACTTGATAGTCCCTTAGACAGCAAGGAGATTAACCAGCCAATCCAAAAGGAAATCAATCCTGGATATTCATTTGAAGGATTGATGCTGAAGCTGAAGCTCCATATTGATACTGAAGCTGAAGCTTGAATACTTTGACCACCTGATACAAAGAGCTGACTCATGGGAAATAGACCCTGATGCTGGGAAAGATTGAGGTCAGGAGGAGAAGGAGGAGAGAGAGAATGATATGGCTGGATGGCATTATTGACTTATGCACATGAGTTTGAGGAAACTCTGGGAGTAAGTGAAGTACAGAGAAGTCTGGCATGCTGCAGTTCATGGGGATGCAAAGAGTGGTACACACCTGAGCAACTGAACAACAAAAACAAAGTTCCTGTTTCTTCAGCTCAGTTCAGGAGCAGCTGAGAGGAGCTACCCCACGTCCAAGGAGAGGCAGCGCACGGGCACAGGAGGGCCAAGAGAGCTACTCCATATTCAAGGTCAGGAGGGGCAGCCGTGAGGAGATACCCCCTTCCAAAGTAAGGAGCAGCGGCTACGCTTTGCTGGAGAAGCCGTGAAGAGATACCCCACGTCCAAGGTAAGAGAAACCCAAGTAGGATGGTACGTGTTGAAAGAGGGCATCAGAGGGCAGACACACTGAAACCTTAATTACAGAAAACTAGCCAATCTGATCACACGGAACACAGCCTGTCTAATTCAATGAAACTAAGCCATGCCCTGTAGGGCCACCCAAGACAGACGGGTCATGGTGGAGAGGTCAGACAGAATGTGGTCCACTGGAGAAGGGAAGGGAAAACCACTTCAGTATTCTTGCCTTGAGAACCCCATCAGATCAGATCAGATCAGATCAGTCGCTCAGTCGTGTCCGACTCTTTGCGACTCCATGAACCGCAGCACGCCAGGCCTCCCTGTCCATCACCAGCTCCCGGAGGTCACCCAGACTCACACCCATCAAGTCAGTGATGCCATCCAGCCATCTCATCCTCTGTCGTCCCCTTCTCCTCCTGCCCTCAATCCCTCCCAGCATCAGAGTCTTCTCCAATGAGTCAACTCTTCGCATGAGGTGGCCAAAATACGGGAGTTTCAGCTTTAGCATCATTCCCTCCAAAGAAATTCCAGGATTGATCTCCTTCAGAATGGACTGGTTGGATCTTCTTACAGTCCAAGGGACTCTCAAGAGTCTCCTCCAACACCACAGTTCAAAAGCATCAATTCTTCGGCGCTCAGCCTTCTTCACAGTCCAGCTCTCACATCCATACATGACCACAGGAAAGACCATAGCCTTGACTAGGCGAACCTTTGTTGGTAAAGTAATGTCTCTGTTTTTGAATATGCTATCTAGGTTGGTCATAACTTTCCTTCCAAGGAGTAAGCGTCTTTTAATTTCATGGCTGCAGTCACCATCTGCAGTGATTTTGGAGCCCAGAAAAACAAAGTCTGACACTGTTTCCACTGTTTCCCCATCTATTTCCCACGTAGTAATGGGACCAGATGCCATGATCAGAACCCCATGAACAGTATGAAAAGGCAAAATGATAGGATACTGAAAGAGGAACTCCCCAGGTCTGTAGGTATCTAATATGCTACTGGAGATCAGTGGAGAAATAACTCCAGAAAGAATGAAGGGATGGAGACAAAGCAAAAACAATACCCAATTGTGGATGTGACCGGTGATAGAAGCAAGGTCCAATGCTATAAAGAGCAATATTGCATAGGAACCTGGAATGTTAGGTCCATGAATCAAGGCAAATTGGAAGTGGTCAAACAGAAGATGGCAAGAGTGAATGTCGACATTCTAGGAATCAGAGAACTAAAATGGACTGGAATGGGTGCATTTAATTCAAATGACCATTATATCTACGACTGTGGGCAGGAATCCCTTAGAAGAAATGGAATAGCCATCATGGTCAACAAAAGAGTCTGAAATGCAGTACTTGGATACAATCTCAAAAACAACAGAATTATCTCTTTTCATTTCCAAGGAAAACCATTCAATATCATGATAATCCAAGCCTATGCTCCAACCAGTAACACTGAAGAAGCTGAAGCTGAACGGTTCTATGAAGACCTACAAGACCTTTTAGAACTAAAGCCCCAAAAAATATGTCCTTTTTATTATAGGGGACTGGAATGCAAAAGTAGGAAGTCAAGAAACACCGGAAATAACAGGCAAATTTGGCCTTGGAATACGGAATGAAGGAGGGCAAAGGCTAATAGAGTTTTGTCAAGAAAATGCACTGGTCATAGCAAACATCCTCTTCCAACAACACAAGAGAAGACTCTACACATGGACATCACCAGATGGTCAACATTGAAATCAGATTGATTATATTCTTTGCAGCCAAACATGGAGAAGCTCTATATAGTCAGCGAAAACAAGACTGGGAGCTGACTGTGACTCAGATCATGAACCCCTTATTGCTAAATTCAGATTGAAATTGAAGAAAGTAGGGAAAACCACTAGACCATTCAGGTATGACCTAAATCAAATCCCTTATGATTATACAGTGGAAGTGAGAAATAGATTTTAAGGGCCTAGATCTGATAGACATAGTGCCTGATGAACTATGGATGGAGGTTTGTGACACTGTACAGGAGACAGGGATTAAGACCATCCACATGGAAAAGAAATGCAAAAAAACAAATTGGCTATCTGGAGAGGCCTTACAAATAGCTGTGAAAAGAAGAGAAGTGAAAAGCAAAGTGGAAAAGGAAAGATATTCCCATTTGAATGAAGAGTTCCAAAGAATAGCAAGGAGAGATAAGAAAACCTTCCTCAGCAATCAATGCAAAGAAATAGAGGAAAACAACAGAATGGGAAAGATAAGAGATCTCTTCAAGAAAATTAGAGATACCAAGGGAACATTTCATGCAAAGATGGGCTCAATAAAGGACAGAAATGGTATGGACCTAACAGAAGCAGAAGACATTAAGAAGAGGTGGCGAGAATACACAGAACTATACAAAAAAGATCTTCACGACCCAGATAATCACGATGGTGTGATCACTGACCTAGAGCCAGACATCCTGGAATGTGAAGTCAGTGGGCCTTAGAAAGCATCACTAGGAACAAAGCTAGTGGAGGTGATGGAATTCCAGTGGAGCTATTCCAAATCCTGAAAGATGATGCTGTGAAAGTGCTGCCCTCAATATGCCAGCAAATTTGGAAAACTCAGCAGTGGCCACAGGACTGGAAAAGGTCAGTTTTCATTCCAATCCCAAAGAAAGGCAGTGCCAAAGAATGCTCAAACTACTACACAGTTGCACTCATCTCACACACTAGTAAAGAAATGCTCAAAATTCTCCAAGCCAGGCTTCAGCAATATGTGAACTGTGAAATTCCAGATGTTCAAGCTGGTTTTAGAAAAGACAGAGGAACCAGTGATCAAATTGCCAACATCCCCTTGAGAGAGTCATTTCTTAGGCAGGTTGATAAGAAGTCTAGGGGTCCCCAAGGAGAGATGGGTCTGGAATTCTCAAGGAGGAAGAAAGGACAAACTTTTTTTTTCCTCTACATTCTTTAGGATTATGTATCTTGCCTGAGGACAGTCTCTGGATTAAACCTGGCAAATCTTGTTATTTTTAAATGTAAATTATGGGAGTAGGTCTAGTCTTTATAAGGATTCTCTCCGGGGAAGGCAATGGCACCCCACCCCAGTACTTTTGCCTGGAAAATCCCATGGATGGAGGAGCCTGGTGGGCTCCAGTCCGTGGGGTCGCTAAGAGTCAGACATGACTGAGCGACTTCACTTCACTTTATAAGGATTATATAACAATAATGTATCCTGCCTGAAGGCAGTCTCTGGACTAAACCTTCTAGCTAATCCTGTTATCTTAAAATGTACATTATGGGAGTAGGTCTGGTGAGGTCTTTACAACCTCCAGGCCTTCTTTGGATTCATTGGAGAGTTTATAACTCCATTGCTAACACAAGAAAGCAAGTACTCTTTCTACCCCCTTCTGATGTCTATGTCAGAAGCTTTCTGTATCTCCTTTATACTTTAATAAAACTTTATTACACAAAAGCTCTGAGCAATCAAGCCTCGTCTCTGGCCCCAGATTGAATTCTTCTCCTCTGGAAGCCAAGAATCCCTGTGTCTTTGCAAGGTTCAGCAACAACTTTTCATGCTGGATCATCGAAAAATCAAGAGAGTTCCAGAAAAACATCTATTTCTGCTTTATTGACTATGCCAAAGCCTTCAACTGTGTGGATCACAATAAACTGTGGAAAATTCTGAAAGAGATGGGAATACCAGACCACCTGACCTGCCTCTTGAGAAACCTGTATGCAGATCAGGAAGCAACAGTTAGAACTGGACATGGAACAACCAACTGCTTCCAAATAGGAAAACGAGTTGGTCAAGGCTGTATATTGTCACCCTGCTTATTTAACTTATATGCAGAGTACATCATGAGAAATGCTGGGCTGGAAGAAGCACAAGCTGGAATCAAGATTGCCGGGAGAAATATCAATAACCTCAGATATGCAGATGACACCACCCTTATGGCAGAAAGTGAAGAAGAACAAAAGAGCCTCTTGATGAAAGTGAAAGAGGAGAGTGAAAAAGTTGGCTTAAAGCTCAACATTCAGAAAACGAAGATCATGGCATCTGGTCCCATCACTTCATGGCAAATAGATGGGGACACAGTGTAGACTTTATTTTGGGGGGGCTCCAAAATCACAGCAGATGGTGATTGTAGCCATGAAATTAAAAGACGCTTACTCCTTGGAAGGAAACTTATGACCAACCTAGATAGCATGTTGAAAAGCAGAGACATTACTTTGCCAACAAAGGTTCGTCTAGTCAAGGCTATGGATGTGAGTGTTGGACTGTGAAGAAAGCTGAGTGCTGAAGAATTGATGCTTTTGTACTGTGGTGTTGGAGAAGACTCTTGAGAGTCCCTTGAACTGCAAGGAGATCCAAACAGTCCATTCTGAAGGAGATCAGCCCTGGGTGTTCATTGGAAGGACTGATGCTGAAGCCAAAACTCCAATACTTTGGCCACCTCATGCGAAGAGTTGACTCATTGGAGAAGACCCTGATGCTGGGAGGAATTGGGGGCAGGAGGAGAAGGGGATGACAGAGGATGAAATGGCTGGATGGCATCACCAACTCAATGGACATGAGTTTGAATAGACTCTGGGAGTTGGTGATGGACAGGGAAGCCTGGTGTGCTGCGATTCATGGGGTTGCAAAGAGTCGGACACGACTGACTGACTGAACTGAACTGAATTTTTGCTATTTTTTAAAAATGTCTTTCCTCTGAATATCTGGTTTAATTTAAAATTTGATTATGATATATCTTTGACTATGGTATGGTTCTCTCATTTATTTTCTGAAGATATCCTGGTCTCTCTGCACATCTTTATCTTCAATGGTGCACTGGCACAGCAACCTCTGCCTCCGTGAACAACTATTTCCTAAACCCAGTAAGTGCACTGAACTTGGTCTGTACTTCTCTTGTTAAAATGCAGCATGGAAACTGTATTGAGGTGGTAAGTCAGGGGCAATTATAAGGATAACTTCTTTTGCTTCCTTTATTTCAAGAATTATAGTATCTTGTTCTTTATTTTCCAGTGTCTGAAAATCCTTGTTTTAATAGCCTGTTCATTTTTTGTTGTTGTTGTTTCTGGTAGGAGAATTCCCATGCCATTTATTCTTTTGAGGTTTGAAAGAAATCTTGCTTACTGAAAATACATTCAACAATACAGACATACACAGAAATGAAAAGAAGAGATCTTCTTCCTTATTTCTTTGTGCCCAGTGGCTTAGTTAGTAATTATTTTTTGAAATCTTGTTCCTATGAAAAATAATTATACATGTTTTTGTTTCACAAAGATGGGAATTACAGAAGATTTTCTTTTGAAATACAGTTTTTTTCTTACTAATGAACATGGATAAAATTTTTATTCTATCAAATTGTATTCTATGTCTTTTCCTCAATTTACTTAATAAACATTTTCCTTCTATTTTTACTCTATTAAAAATTGTCAGTCAGCTTAGTTCAGTCAGTTGTGTCTGACTCTTTGCGACCCCACAGATCGCAGCATGCCAGTCTTCCCTGTCCATCACCAACTCCCGGAGCTTGCTCAAACTCATGTCCATCAAGTCAGTGATGCCATCCAACCATCTCATCCTCTATTCTTGCCTTTTATGTACTTCTTGTCACAATACATGAATTCTAAGAAAACTTCTCAGAATTGCGGCATCAGAGTATGTGACTAAAAATTTAATAAGTATTGCAACCTTCAAACTGCCTCCCCCCAATGTAGTTATGTTTACCTGAATGGCAGAAAAGAGTTACAAGGTTTTAAAGAAGTTGCTCGCTGCTCTTTATGTGCTCTGTTGAACAAAAAATCAATTTAAATGCTGTAGTTTAAACATTAATTCCCTATAGTCGCATAGCCATCACTTATGTTTCAATAATATAACATGGTTTGCATATATGTAAGATCATTGATTTCAACATGGCCCACTTCAGAATGTCACTCCACATGTACTATGCAAAAGAGAAAGAAATTCAAGCATGTGATAAAGGTGAAATTGATTCATAGTCTTGAAAACTTTGTTTCTTTAACATCATGTTGCTGCTTTATATTTAGGTATACATTTCTTAATATATTCCTTTCCTTTTGTAGAATGTGTTCTTTTTTACCAGAACAGTGTACCTTAATACATTCCTTTCATTTTAATATTAATAGTACATTGTGCAATTAAATGGAGAAGGCGATGGCACCCCACTCCAGTACTCTTGCCTAGTAAATCCCATGGATGGAGGAGCCTGGTGGGCCGCAGTCCATGAGGTCGCGAAGAGTCAGACACGACTGAGCGACTTCACTTTCCCTTTTCACTTTCATGCACTGGAGAAGGAAATGGCAACCCACTCCAGTGTTCTTGCCTGGAGAATCCCAAGGATAGGGGAGCCTGGTGGGCTTCCATCTATGGGGTCGCACAGAGTCAGACACGACTGAAGCGACTTAGCAGCAGCAGCAGCAGTGCTATTAAAAAATAGCTTCATTTTTTATTTTATTTTAGATCACTATATATAAATCTGATCTCTCACTCTACATGCTTAACTAATTCTTTCATTAGGTCAACTGGAGCTTAAAGCTTGAAGACTGAGCTGAACTAAAACCATGATAAATCAGTTCTTATTAGTGTCCTGGTAGTATGTACAGAGAAAGAAAGAGAAAGAGAGGAAGTATAAGAATGCCAATTTGTCCTGGCTTTTCAATGTCTAGAAGAAAGATCAAAGAAGATAAAATATAGCACCAGTATTTTATCAAAGCTACTATGAATTATCTCATTTGTCATCTGGAATACCTATACTACATGCTCACAAGGAAAGAAAGGGAGTATCCATAGCAAACCACCACCACAATTATCTCTTCTGACACAAAAATTTGATTGTGAAGTAATTAACAAAAAAATGGATTTAACTAATATCTACTTAGATATTAGAACTTCAATTCTGCATGTCAAAGATTTTCAAAATATCTCCAAAAATTAAAACAAGAATTTATTTTGTGCATCTGAGACATTCATTCATACAAGAAACATTTATTGAGCATCTGTGATGATCCAGATATTATTCTAAGTACCAATAGGATATAGCAGTGAACAAAACATATATAAATCCCAGCTCTCATTAAGCTTTCATTCAAAGAGAGGGAGACAGACACATACACACAAAATTAACAAAGATACTTCATGGTATTTGTGGTAGACAGAATCCTAAACACACCTGCCCTTGTGTGATCATCTCACCTTGAGATGGGGTTGAACCTATGAATATGATGGAAATCACTCCTGTGATTGTTATCTTATATGGCAAAAGAGATTTTATAGATGTAATTAAGATCCCAGATCAGTTCAATTTATGACAGGGAGATGGGCCTGACTTAATCATATGAATTCTTCAAAATCTGCATCTTGAGGGCAGAAAGAGGAAAGTCAAAGATTCAAAGTAAAGTTGGATTCAACACAATAAGAATCCTCTGATTCTGCTGATGAAAGAGGCCAGATGGCAAGGACTGGAGAGTATCATTTAAGAGTACGGAGCAGCCACTGGCTGACAGCCTGCAAGACAACAGGGACTCATTTATACAACTGTAGTGAACTGAATTCTGCCAACAACCTGAATGAGCTCCCAAGAGATTTTCCCCAGAGCCTCCTGACAAAAGTTCAGCCCTGCTGATACCTTGGTTTCTGCCCTATGAGACATTAAGCAGAGCATCAACCACACCATGGAGAAATTGGGTTAGAAGTTTTGCTAGTAAATTAGTATTGCTTTACGTTGCTAAATTGTGGTGTATTGTTATGCAACAATAAAAGACTAACATAGGGAAACTGAGTTCACAGTGGTGATATAGGAAGACCCTGAACTCACCTCGTCCTACAGACTCAACAAATTTACTGATACTTATGGAACAATTTTCCTCTGAAAAAGACTTGAAGGCTCAATGAACAGGCCTCCACAACAAAAGATCAAAGAGATGCATCAATAAGGGTAGGAGAGGGAGAGATATGGTCTTGCCTAGGACCCTACTCCAGGAACAGCAATCCACAATCAAGAGGGATTCCAAACAAATGCAACTTTCCTTCAAGGAGTTAAGGGATTGAGTTCCACATTGGCACCCTGACTCTTGGGTTCAGCACCACAAAGATGAGCCCCCAAAGCATCTGGTTTTAAAAGTCAAGGGGAATAAGTCCAGGAGAACCACAGAACTGTAGGGAATAGAGAATCCGCTTATAATGAACTGGTGCACAGACGCACTTGCCCTGAGATCTAGAGCATAAGTCACAGCTTGAAAAACACCCAGATCATAAGTGATCTTAAAGCAGCCTCCAGACAAACAAGAAACTAAAATCTAGGACCAGGTAGCTTCACTGTGAATTCTTCCAAATATTTTAAAAAGATATAATACCTATCCTTCTCAACCCCTTCTAAAAAATTACAGACAAGAAAGTGTTTCCAAACATATTTTATAAGGTTAGCATTATTCATACACCAAAACCAGACAAGGACAACATACACATGATTAGGCCAATTTCCTGTTGAAAATAGATGCAAAAATCCTCAAGAAAATATTAGCAAACTAAATTCTATAATATTACATCAAAAGGATCATACACTATGATCAACTGAGATTTATTCCAGGGATGCAAGAACAGTTCAAAATCCACAAATCAGTGAACATGTTATATCACCTGAATAAAACAGAAGATAATCATATAATCACCCCAATAGGTGTAGAAATGGCAGTTGATAAAATTCAACATCTATTTGTGATAAAAAAAAAAATCAATAAAATGAGTAGAGAGGGAATGTATCTCAGCATAATAAAGGCCATATATGGCAAGGCCACAGCTAACATTACACTCAAAAATGAAAAGTTGAAAAGATTTCCTCTAAAATCAGGAACAAAACAAGAATGCTCACTTTTGCCACTTATATTCAACAGAGCATTGAAAGTCCTCGCCACAGCAATTAAACAAGAAAAAGAAATAAAAGCCATCCACATGGGATAGGAAGAAGTAAAACCTATCACTATTTGTAGACAATATGGTATGTATAGAAAACCCTATAGACTCCACTAAAAAAAGCTGTTAGTACTAATGAAGGAATTCTGTAAAGTCACTGTATATAAAATCAATATACAGAAAGCTGTGATGTGTTTATACACTAATAATGAACTATAAGAGAAATTAAGAAAACAATCCTATTTACAATTGAATCAAAAAATAAAGTACCTAAGAATAAATTTAATAAATGAAGTGAAAGAATTGTACACTGAAAACTAAAGGAAACTGATGAAAGAAATTGTGGAAAACACAAAATGGTGAAAGTGAGAGTCACTCAGTCGTGTCTGACTCTTTGCGAATTCTCCAGGCCAGATAATTGGAGTGGGTAGCTGTTTCCTTCTCCAGAGGATCTTCCCATCCCAGGGGTCGAACCCAGGTCTCCCACATTGCAGGTGGATTCTTTACCCGCTGAGCCACCAAAGTAGTCCAAGAACACTGGTAGCCTATCTTTTCTCCAGGGTATCTTCGTGACTCAGGAATCAAACCAGGGGCTCCTCCATTACAGGAGGATTCTTTACAGCTTAACTACCAGGGAAGTACAAATAAGTGGAAAGATATTCCATGCTAATTGATTGGAAGAATTACTATTAAAATAACCATATTACTCAAAGCAATCCATGGAGTTGATGCACTCTCTATCAAAATGCCAATGGCACATTTCACAAAACTGGTACATATAATTCTAAAATTTGAATGCAACAATAAAAGAACCTGAATAGGCAAAACAATCTTGAGAAAGAAGAACAAAGTGGGATGTATCACACTTTCTGTTTTGAAACCCTACTACGAATCTATATTAATCAAAATAGTACAGTACTGGTACAAACACAAACACTCAGATCAATGGAACAGAATCGAGAGCCCAAAGGTACAATTTAATTAATTTACAGCCAAGACCACTCTCTTCAATAAATGGCATTGGGAAAGCTGAATGCTGCTGCTGCTAAGTCGCTTCAGTCATGTCCAACTCTGTGCGACCCCATAGACGGCAGCCCACCAGGCTCCCTCGTCCCTGGGATTCTCCAGGCAAGAACACTGGAGTGGGTTGCATTTCCTTCTCCAATACAGGAAAGTGAAAAGTGAAAGTGTAGTCACTCAGTCGTGTCCAACTCTTAGCGACCCCATGGACTGCAGCCCACCAAGCTCCTCCATCCATGGGATTTTCCAGGCAAGAGTACTGCAGTGGGGTGCCATTGTCTTCTCCAGGGAAAGCTGAATAGCCATATGCAAAAGGATAACACTAGACCACAATCTTACACCATACACAAAAATCTGCTCAAAATGAATTAAAAACTTGAGTGCAACACATGAAACCAAAAAATTCCTACAAGAAACATAGGTGGTAACCTCACCGACATTTGTCTTAGTGATGGTTAAGCAGATCTGACTCCAAAGGTAAAAGAAACAAAAAAGCAAAAGTCAGCAAATGGGACTACATCAAATGTAAGAGCTTCTGCACATATAAGGAAGCCATCAGCACAACAGAAAGGCTGTATACTGAATGGGAAAAGATATCGGCAAACCACATGTCAGGTAAGTGGTTAACATTCAAAAGATATAAAGAGCTCATACAACTCACCAACAACAAAAAAGCAAACATTCCAGTTTTTAAAATGGGTAGGAAATCTGACTAGACATTTGTCCTTAGAAGATATACAGATGACCAACAGGCACATGAAAAGATGTTCACCATCCCTAATCACTAGGGAAACACAAATCATAACCATGAGATATCCCCTCATACCTATTAGGATGATTATTATCATCAAAAAGATAAGAAATAACAAGTGTTGGAGAGATGTGGAGAAAACAGAACCCTTGTATACTGTTGTGATTGTAAGTTGGTGCAGCCTCTGTGAAAAACACTATGGAGATACCTCAAAGAATTAAGAATAGAACTACCATATGACCCAGCTATTCCACTCCTGGCTATTTATCTGAAGAATACAAAAACATTAAGTTGAAAGATATACAAATCCCTATGTTCATTGAAGGCAGTGGCACCCCACCCCAGTACTTTTGCCTGGAGAATCCCATGGACGGAGGATCCTGGTAGGCTCCAGTCCATGGGGTCGCTAAGAGTCGGACACGACTGAGCGACTTCACTTTCACTTTTCATTTTCATGCATTGGAGAAGGAAATGGCAACCCGCTCCAGTATTCTTGCCTGGAGAATCCCAGGGACGGGGGAGCCTGGTGGGCTTCCGTCTATGGGGTCGCACAGAGTCGGGCACGACTGCAGCGACTTAGCAGCAGTAGCATGTTCATTGCAGCATTATTCACAGTAGCCAAGATATGAAAACGACCTATCAGTGGACAAATGGATAATGAATATGTGGTGTGTATATATACCTACATACACACAATGGAGTACTATCCAGTGGTAAAAAAGAATGAAATTCTGGCATCTGCAACACCATTGATGAACCTTGAGAATATTATGCTAAGTGAAATAAGTCAGAAAGAAAAAGACAAATATATAAGTTTCATTCATACATGAAATCTAAAAGAAAATAAAAAAGAAAAACTAAATCAAAAATAAATTCATAGATACAGAGAATAGATAAGCGGTTACCAGAGAGGAAGGGGACTGGTGGGTGCACAGACATACTGAAGGAGCTCAGTTGTGTGCTGATAGATGGTAAGCAGAGTTTTTTGGGGGTGGTATAATTTAATACACCTGATATATATAATAAATACCAACAAAAGGAAAAAGAAGATTAATACAGTATTTTAGAAGCTTATCAATATATGTAAGAAATAGAGGAAAGAGGAAGGGTATGTCAAGGACATGATGGAAATGGAAGTGGAATGGGTAGCAATGAATTGGCCAAATTTGAATGAAATAGAATAAGGTGAGGACCCAGCCTTGTGGATATCCAGAGGGAGAAGTTAGCAGCATGAGAACCTCCACAAAGGCCCTAAAGTTAAAATTTGCCTGAGGTGTTACTAACCAATTACCATAATCTGTGGATTGTTTAAATGAAGTACAAGGCATACAAACTGCCTGCCTTAAAGATTTCATAGTTTACAAGAAACAGTAAATCCCTCCCTCCCTCTCTCCCTGACTTCTTTCCTTCCCTCCTTAACTCTCCTTCCTTCATTTATTTCCTCTGAACTTTATTTTCTCACTTTCAATGAGAATTTAGTGTATGCCTATTTTGTGCCTGGAAGTGTGATAGACAGTGGATATATAACACTGAATAAGACAGATACCATGTTGCCCTTAGGGAGTTTTCTATCTGGTGACAGTAAAGGGGCAGTCAAGAGCAGCATCGTATGTTGGAAGGGGAGAAAAATAAACTATGGCACAAAAGAACAAAGAAGGGATGGCTAACCCAGATTTGCTTTCCCTAAGCAAGTGGTATCCAAGCTGAGAACTCAAAGAAGGGTGTGTTCCAGAAGGCAGCCAGGTTCAGTTCAGTTTAGTTCAGTTCAGTTGCTCAGTCGTGTTTGATTCTTTACAACCCCATGGACTGCAGCACACCAGGCCTCCCTATCCATCACCAACTCCTGGAGTTTACTCAAACTCATGTCCACTGAGTTGGTGATGCCATCCAACCATCTCATCCTCTGTTGTACCCTTGTCCTCCTGCCTTCAATCTTTCACAGCATCAGGGGCTTTTCCAATGAGTCAGTTCTTTGCATCAGGTGGCAAAAGTACTGGAGTTTCAGCTTCAGTATCAGTCCTTCCAATGAATATTCAGGACTGATCTCCTTTAAGATGGACTGGTTGGATCTCCTTGCAGTCCAAGGGACTCTCAAGAGTCTACTCCAACACCACAGGTGAAAAGCATCAATTCTTCGGCGCTCAGCTTTCTTTATAGTCCAACTCTCACATCCATACATGACTACTGGAAAAACCATAGCTTTGACTAGATGGACCTTTGTTGGCAAAGTAATGTCTCTGCTTTTTAATATGCTGTCTATGTTGATCATAACTTTTCTTCCAAGGAGCAAGCATCTTTTAATTTCATGGCTTCATTCACCATCTGTAGTGATTTTGGAGCCCAAAAAAATAGTCTGTCACTGTTTTCAGCGTTTCCCCATCTATTTGCCATGAAGTGATAGGACCAGATGCCACGATCTTAGTTTTCTGAATGTTGAGTTTTAAGGCACTGTTTCATCTGTTTCTTGGCAGAGAGGAACCTACTAGGTTCAAAGTTGCTGAAAAGGAACAGAACAGGCTCTCAAGAGGAACCAGGAAGAGTTCAGAGTGTCTGGAGCATGCAGGGCAAAGGATGAGATGGGAAAACATAGGGAAATGCTCAAAATAAACCTGGGAAAGTGGGCTGGGGCCAGAATATACAGGTCCTTCGAACCATGTGAATGAGCTTGGATTTTTCCCGAAAAGTAAAATAAAGTCACTGAAACATTTAAATGGAGGTCTTTACCTTTTAGAAAGATTATTCTGATTGTTACATGGAGTATAGATACTTGTGAGTAAAGACTGGAGACAGGGAATCTAGTTGCGGGTGGCGGGGGTCCCACTAACCAAGGGAGAGGTGGGGAGTGCTTTGGCAGGGGCAGTGCAAATAGAAAAGGATGCATTCTGGACAAAGTTGGAGGGAAATTGGTAAGAATCTGCTGTGCAGGGATTGCAGAAGATTCCAAATCTGTCAGATTTCTGATTTGGTCCACTCTGTGGATATTATTGACTTCCCTGATAGTTCAGCTGGTAAAGGATTCACCTGCAATGCAGGAGACTGCAGTTCAATTCCTGGGTCAGAAGATCCACTGGAGAAGGAATAGGCTACTCACTCCAATGTTCTTGGGCTTTTCTTGTGGCTCAGTTGGTAAAGAATCTGCCTGCAATGTGGGAGACCTGGTTTTGATCCCTGCATTGGGAAGATACCCTGGAGAAGGGAGCGGCTGGCTATCCACTTCAGTATTCTGGCCTGGAGAATTCCATGAACTGATAGATCATAGATTAACTGAACTTTGTCTGATAAATTTTAATTAGCTCTCTAATCAAGTACACTGTCAAAATAAGTGGTATTAAGAACTGTGGGAGTTGAGAAAACAGGAATTTGGACAGGGACAATGTTAGAGATTCTACGGTGAATTAAGGTCACAACAAGTCAGACAAGACTGTGCAACTGAAATGAACTGATGTTAGAGAAGGCTTCTAGAAAGATGGAGCTTGACTGGGACTTCAGGATGGCATTTGATTGTAAGAGGCGTGTGCATGTGTGCTAAGTTGCTTCAGTTCTGTCCGACTCTTTGCAACCCACCAGGCTCCTCTGTCTATGGGATTCTCCAGCTAGAACACTGGAGTGGGTTGCCACGCCCTCCTCCAGGGTACCTTCTCAACCCAAGGATTGCACCTGCATCTCTGGCATTTCCTGCATTGGCAGGTGGATTCTTTACCTTTAAGTCACCGGGTAATAGGTGTGAGAGGAAGCTACTTCTCCTAAGTGGGAGAGTCCAAGCAATGGCAGAATAAGAAATATGACTGGTAAGAGGCCAGTATGGATAAGTCTGAGGGTATGAAAGGTGCCTGTGGCAGTAAGATCATTTTTCTACAGAGTATCAGATTACAGAAAAACCCAATGGTAGGCTTTGGAGCACTGGACATGATCTAACTAAAAAGCATGCTTGGTTAGTGAGTAAAAAGAAACAAAGCAAGAGCTGTGTGTTTTGAGGGTTATCTAATTTCAGACAACTGGATACTTTGAGCACAGAAAGGGATATCTGAATGCAGCAAAGAGCAAACAAAAATGTTTCAAAACTCCAAGGACAAGGTGATGATGTCATATATCAAGGCACACCTCCTTGTCGACTAACTAGGAAGGAAGGACAGATAAATACAATGATATCTCTGAGCTAGGACTACATATTTGGAAGGCCTACACACTGAGGGGGCTTCCCTCACAGCTCAGTTGGTAAAGACTGTGCCTACAGTGCAGGAGACCCCAGTTCAATTCCTGGGTTGAGAAGACCCACTGGAGAAGGGATAGGCTACCCACTCCAGTATTCTGCTCTAGAGAATTCCATGGACTATATAGCCCATGGGATGGCAAAGAGTCGAACACGACTGAGTGACTTTCACTTTCACACACTGAGAAGATAAACCTAGAAGCATATTTGGGATTAGTTCTTGGTACAGCAAACAGAAGTCCCATGAAGCAGCATCAAGGCATTCCCAGAGGGACAAACTGAGGTTTACAAATAGTTAGTGAGAAATCCAGGTGCACATAATATTTAGAGACTTGAGGATGTAAATAAGCAGCATTGAAGGTTCATATCAAGGAAATGATATGAACAGCTGCCAAAGTTGCAATTAACAAGTGACGATTTAGGAGAAAGACACAGCCTTTAGAAGAGATACTGCTAGGACTTCCCTGGTGGTTCAGTGGGTAAGATTCTGTGCTCCTAATACAGGAAGCCCCGGTTCCATCCCTGGTCAGGGATTTAGATCCCGTGTGTGTGTGTGTGTGTGTGTGTGTGTGTGTGTGTGTGTGTGATTTAGATCCTGTGTGTGTGTGTGTGTGATTTAGATCCCATTTGTGTGTGTGTGTGTGTGTGTGTGTGTGTGTGAGATTTAGATCCCATTTGTGTATGTGTGTGTGTGTGTGTGTGTGTGTGTGTGCTTAATCGCTCAGTCATGTTGACTCTTTGCTACACCGTGGACTGTAGCCCACCAGGATGCTCTGTCCATGGGATTTTCCAGGCAAGAATACTGGAGTGTGTTGCCATTTCCTCTTCCAGGGGATCTTCTGACCCACAGACCCAGAGAACCTGCATCTCCTGCACTGGCAGGTGGATTCTTTACTACTGTGCCACCTGAGAAGCCCAGATCCCACAAGCCACAACTAAAGATCGAGTGCCACCACTAAGACCTGATACATCCAGAGAAGTAAATAAATATTTTTAAAAAGTGATACTATCAGAGAGACTGGATCACTAGGCAGATTATTAACATAGAAACATAAGGACAGATAGAAAAACCAAGATCTACACTGTAATGAGGGATAATGTGAAAATCAGGTTAAGGGAAGAAAAAAAGTTCAGTTCAGATTTGGGGCACAGGAAAGAGAAAATAGTACAGCATAGATGCTTTGGTGGCTGAATTTCTTCATACTCACCCTAGTTAAAGTGAAAACGGAGACCTCAATGTCTTAGAGCCAAAGTCATACCTACTGGCTAAGTGTCAAGAACTGTTAAGAAAGAGGAAAAAACCAGAATGTTTGGAATCAGGCCTTGATAATAAGAGCTCAGAAATAGTTTTACTACTTTAATAATAAACATCTAGTCTATGCCAAGCACAGTGCTACTGTGAGGATCCTTACTATCTTTAGTACTCATTATCAGCCTGGTAAGGAATTAAGGAATTATCAGCACTCCCATGTGGTACTAGTGGTAAAATACCTGCCTGCCAATGCACGAGATGCAAGAGACGTGGGTTTGATCCCTGGGTTTGGATGATCCCCTGGAGGACAAAATGGTAACCCATTCCAGTATCCTTGCCTGGAAAATCCCAGAGGAACCTGTTGGGCTACAGTCCACTGGTCACAAAGAAAGACTAATTCATTAATAAATTCACACAAATATTAAAGGGCAGAGCCAGAATTTGAACCAAGGATTCTGTTTTCAAGATTAAATCTCATTCCAGCAGTTGATACAATGTGGCTTTGGTGTGAAATATGCTACATACTCTCTATGTGTAATCTATCAGTATGCTTGCAACTGCAGATCCAAGAACTCTGCCCAAAGGAGACATGACCAATTAAATATGGAAGAAGATGAAAGGGAAAAGAGGGAAGAATCACAGATGATGGAATAGTTTGGGGCCTGGTAGTTAACAAGATTCAGAGAAGGCAATGGCACCCCACTACAATACTCTTGCCTGGAAAATCCCATGGACAGAGGAACCTGGTGGGCTGCAGTCCATGGGGTCACTAAGAGTCAGACACGACTGAGCGAACTCACTTTCACTTTTCACTTTCATGCATTGGAGGAGGAAATGGCAACCCATTCCAGTATTCTTGCCTGGATAATTCCAAGGATGGGGGAGCCTGGTGGGCTGCCATCTTTGGGGTCGCACAGAGTCGGACATGACTGAAGCAACTTAGCAGCAGCAGCAGCAGCAGTTAACAAGATTAGAGAGGCAGAAATGAGAAACCTTGAGAGAAATTGGTTTTTTTGTGGTAGGCTGTATGGATTGCTGATGAAAGAAGGAAGTGGTTTTGAGTACAACTAATTTGAGTGAAAATATTTTAGGGGCATTTGTAAATAACTAACAACATTTAAAAGGAAATATATATTTGTAAGCATATTTTAACTGGATTCTATTTAGTAACACAGCAGCTTGACTGTGTTAAAAATACTGCAGTCATTTTTAATGATTTAAACAATGTGAAATTGCTATAGGTATGTTTTTATATGTGTGCTGTCTTTAGGTGATATACCTTAGGGATATATAATTGAATTATGCATATAACAGATTATATAATATGTATGAGTATAAGAAAGCGTTTAAAATTGCAATACATGAACCGTGAACTTCTAGATGTTCAAGCTGGTTTTAGAAAAGACAGAGGAACAAGAGATCAAATTGCCAACATCTGCTGGATCATGGAAAAAGCAAGAGAGTTCCAAAAAAACATCTATGTCTAGTTTATTGACTATGCCAAAGCCTTTGACTTTGTGGATCACAATAAACTGTGGAAAATTCTGAAAGAGATGGGAATACCAGACCACTTGACCTGCCTCTTGAGAAATCTGTATGCAGGTCAGGAAGCAACAGTTAGAACTGGACATGGAACAACAGACTGCTTCCAAATAGGAAAAGGAGTACGTCAAGGCTGTATATTGTCACCCTGCTTATTTAACTTATATGCAGGGTACATCACGAAAAATGCTGGCACAAGCATTCCAGCACAAGCTGGAATCAAGATTGCCGGGAGAAATATCAATAACCTCAGATATGCAGATGACACCACCCTTATGGCAGAAAGTGAAGAAGAACTAAAGAGCCTTTTGATGAAAGTGAAAGAGGAGAGTGAAAAAGTTGGCTTAAAGCTCAAGATTCAGAAAACGAAGATCGTGGCATCTGGTCCCATCACTACATGGGAAATAGATGGGGAAATAGTGGAAACAGTGTCAGACCTTATTTTTGGGGGGCTCCAAAATCACTGCAGATGGTGACTGCAACCATGAAATTAAAAGACGCTTACTCCTTGGAAGGAAAGATATGACCAACCTAGATAGCATATTCAAAAGCAGAGACATTACTTTGCCAACAACGGTCTGTGTAGTCAAGGCTATGGTTTTTCCAGTGATCATGTATGGATGTGAGAGTTGGACTGTGAAAAAAGTTGGAGCACCAAAGAATTGATCCTTTGAACTGTGGTGTTGGAGAAGACTCTTGAGAGTCCCTTGGACTGCAAGGAGATCCAACCAGTCCATTCTGAAGGAGATCAGCCATGGGATTTCTTTGGAAGGAATGATGCTAAAGCTGAAACTCCAGTACTTTGGCCACCTCATGCAAAGAGTTGATTCATTGGAAAAGACTCTGATGCTGGGAGGGATTGAGGGCAGGAGGAGAAGGAGAAAACAGAGGATGAGATGGCTGGATGGCATCACTGACTCGATGGACATAGTTTGGGTAGACTCTGGGAGTTGGTGATGGATAGGGATGCCTGGCATGCTGAGATTCATGGGGTCACTAAGAGTCGGACACGACTGAGCGACTGAACTGAACTGAACTGAACTGATGGAATATTTTCACTTCAACCCCAAACTGAGTCTGTCTTCCCTCTTCCTTCTGCTTGCAACCTGTACCTTCTGCTTGCAACCATGGGATTTTCCAGGCAAGAATACTGAAGTGGATCACCATTCCCTTCTCCAGGGGGTTTTCCCCACCCAGGAATGGAACCTGCATCTCCTGCATTGCAGGAGGATTCTTTACCATTGAGCCACATGGGAAGCCTGCATAAATTAAGATACTGTTCTTTAAAATATACTTGTAAAAATGTATAAGTCTATGTAAAAATTCACTAGATTTTGATATTTTAAAATTTCAAGGATATGTGCAGAATTAAGGACATACATATTCAGGTTCAAAGCAAATATAGGAAAGATGTGCTAAGACTCCTATCAGGGAAGTCCTTGATTAGAAAAGTACAGTCTTGTTAGATGTGCCCTCTGCACACAGGAAGAGGCCCTTTTTAGGTTTTTGTTCTGTAAGAGGTATGGTTCACTACTCTATTAAGATAACATGTCAGATAATCTCTTTTTATTATAAAAGGCATATGTTTTTATGAACATACAGGAATTAAGGAGTAAAGGCCCATCCGGAGAAATCTACTAGATAGTACACTTCACATAGTCAAGAGAAATGAAGAGATGTCAACACAAGGATTGGTGATTCAAACTTTGAATACTGTAAATATTTTGCATAATTAGGACATTAAATTAATTTTAGACAAAGAAACCAAAAAACAAATACAAAATGAAACTGAACTTAAATGTAAACACAGTTTGTGGCATAATTACACAGAGAGGCACAATTCTAACTGACTTAAAGCATAATAATTTATCTTTGCTATAACCTAGGACAAAAAGAATTGCAAAAATAATAATAATTCCACCATTTTAAGCAATCATATTGCTGGTGGTAAGGCTGCTATTTGTATTCTGAAATTGTTATATATGTATTTTGGGGCTACAAAACAAAATTACATAATGCTCTAATTCTTATTCCCAGGGATCTTGAGGCCTACATTTTGTGCAGGAGAAAAGTGATTCAAATGTGCATCTGAATACGAATTGAAAGTATAAACAAGAACTCATGATGTATTTTATATGCTTTTTCTGAATTCTGCCAATGGAAAGGCCTAGAAACAATGAGCAAACCAATGACAACAAATACTCCTAATGCTCAGATTTTAATTTTCAGAAATCATTTTCCAACTATGACCTGGAGAGATGGTGTGGGAGGTGGGGAGGGAGGAGGGTTCAGGATGGGGAGCACGTGTATTCTGGTGGCGGATCCATCTCGATGTATAGTAAAAGTAATACAATATTGTAAAGTTAAGAAAAATTAAAATAATAATAATAATAATAAAATGTAAAATTAAATCTCTCTTTTAAAAAACTGTACTATTTAAATGTCTTTCTATATTTGGATTAAAGAAATTATATCCAAAAAAAAATAAAATAAAATGATTGGTTTCTAAAAAAAAAGAAGGAAAAGAAACAGGGGTCCTTGAAAATGGGGTTGATTCCATATCTGGCACCAGATATGTACAGGATGAGTTTGAAATATGAAATAGTAAGAAAGCCATCAAAAATTACTGCAGTCATGTCAGTAAGACTTATAGTCAACTTAAAGAAGCTCCCACTGGCCCCAAATGGGATAACTTGACTTTCAATTAAGGATATTAACTGAAATATGTCAATAATTTAAATTCATGAATTCATAATGACATTAAAAAAACTAATTGGTCACCACTGTAGGATCTATTAAATCAATTCAATATTTTTAAAATAGTGAAGAAATCAAAAGAATTGAACCTTTCTCCTGCCATCCCAATATTGCAGTGCTGGATAATCAAAATAGTAGATGAGGGAAATTTTCACCTTTGGATTTTTTTTTTTAACAGAAGCATTATAGACAATAAATGAAGAAATAATAGAATAGTATTCAGATCAGATCAAATCAGTTGCTCAGTCGTGTCCGACTCTTTGCGACCCCATGAACTGCAGCATGCCAGGCCTCCCTGTCCATCACTAACTCCCGGAGGTCACTCAGACTCATGTCCATCGAGTCAGTGATGCCATCCAGCCATCTCATCCTCTGTCGTCCCCTTCTCCTCCTGCCCCTAATCCCTCCCAGCATCAGAATCTTCTCTAATGAGTCAACTCTTCGTATGAGGTGGCCAAAATACTGGAGTTTCAGCTTTAGCATCATTCCTTCCAAAGAAAGCCCAGGGCTGATCTCCTTCAGAATGGACTGGTTGGATCTCCTTGCAGTCCAAGGGACTCTCAAGAGTCTTCTCCAACACCACAGATCAAAAGCATCAATTCTTCGGCGCTCAGCCTTCTTCACAGTCCAGCTCTCACATCCATGCATGACCACAGGAAAGACCATAGCCTTGACTAGGCGAACCTTTGTTGGCAAAGTAATGTCTCTGCTTTTGAATATGCTATCTAGGTTGGTCATAACTTTCCTTTCAAGGAGTAAGCGTCTTGTAATTTCATGGCTGCAGTCACCATCTGCAGTGATTTTGGAGCCCAGAAAAACAAAGTCTGACACTGTTTCCACTGTTTCTCCATCTATTTCCCATGTAGTGATGGGACCAGATGCCATGATCTTAGTTTTCTGAATGTTGAGCTTTAAGCCAACTTTTTCACTCTCCACTTTCACTTTCATCAAGAGGCTTTTGAGTTCCTCTTCACTTTCTGCCATAAGGGTGGTGTCATCTGCATATCTGAGGTTATTGATATTTCTCCCGGCAATCTTGATTCCAGCTTGTGTTTCTTCCAGTCCAGCATTTCTCATGATGTACTCTGCATATAAGTTAAATAAACAGGGTGACAATATACAGCCTTGACGTACTCCTTTTCCTATTTGGAACCAGTCTGTTGTTCCATGACCAGTTCTAACTATTGCTTCCTGACCTGCATACAGATTTCTTAAGAGGCAGATCAGGTGGTCTGGTATTTCCATCTCTTTCAGAATTGTCCACAGTTTCTTGTGATCTACACAGTCAAAGGCTTTGGCATAGTCAATAAAGCAGAAATAGATGTTTTTCTGGAACTCTCTTGCTTTTTCCATGATCCAGCGGATGTTGGCAATTTGATCTCTAGTTCCTCTGCCTTTTCTAAAACCAGCTTGAACATCAGGAAGTTCACGGTTCACATATTGCTGAAGCCTGGCTTGGAGAATTTTGAGCATTACTTTACTACCGTGTGAGATGAGTGCAATACCACTTTGCAACTCCAAATGGATTTAGGCTTTGAGAATCAGTGGCTACAGATATCACTATAAGAGAGGGAACTAGAGATTAGATAATTCTTTTTTTGTTTGTTTCTAATGATAACTGGAAGTTTGTACCTTTTTGAATACTTTAACCTGTGGGTGAGGATAAATGTGTCTTGATGGTAAAGTACACTACCACTTGTGAAATAAACCACAACTAACCTGAATCTGATAAAACCCTTACCACTTGCCAACTGCTAATTTATAGAAAATACAGAGTGTAGAGACTGACATTATTCCACACTAAGAGGATGCAAACAGCAAATTTCACATTGTGGGAAATTCTTCAAACAACTGACTCTGTGTCCTCAACAACCAAACTGCAAGATAAAAATGAGAAATGAGTGAAGAACTGATGGATTGAAAGAAAATTAAAAGACATGATAAATCAATTGAAATGTTCAGACTATCAAACTATTAAAAATGCAATGTAAGACAATTGGAAATTTGAACAGTATACATTTGATGATATTAAGAGATCGTTACTGTTTTTAAATTTATAACAATGGTAGGTTATGTGGTCAGATATTTTTTTGGATGAATAGAATCTCCAAGGTTTCATCAAAATAACATGGGAAGAGTGGATGGAGGTATAGATGAAATAAGATTGGCTATGTGCTGATGATAATTGAAACTGAGTTATGGGTATATGTGGGTTCATTTTGTTATTCTATCTACTTTTGTATATGTTTGAGATTTTCTGATATAAAATATATATATATATATATATATATATATATATATGTTATTTGGGGCAAGAGTTTAGCCTGCACAATTGGCGAAATTATTAAACATTGGCTTGAACTGAAGATTGTACTCTCGATAGAAAGAATCAGAGCTATGACATATGCCAATGCTGATTGGCATTGAAGTGCTCTATGTGGAATAAAATAAGGAGATTAGGTGGAATCTGATTTTCTAAAGAGGAGAGTTTGGACCCAAATCAGAAAAGACATGTTTCTAGCTATGCTTAGATTAGAATGTCATTAGTACTCTAATTAGAAGTTGTGCCCGACAGTGTCCTGGCATGAAAGAGATGAAATACTCCAAATCATTTAGCCCAGATTTTAATAAAAGGACTACTTGCAGAAGAGTCAGTAGAGTGACAGGGATCTATAAAGAGATGGAAACACCCAAGGGGTGGCAGAGCGGGTTGCTGTGGCAAGCCCTGGGCCTCAATGTGCCAGGGGAGAAAACTCTAGAGTCTGAGTTTTCTGAGAGCTGGGGCTCTGCAAGCAGTCTGTTCCAACAGGTGCTGTACCTAGAAGCCAATGGTCAAAAGGAGCCCACGTGATGTAGTCCTTACAGGTTCCTCTCCCAAGATGGGACATAGAAGGATAGACGAGGGAGTGAGATGGGGGCAGTTGACAACCAGTGCAGAATGGCTGGTTGTATTATATGTGCGCACATACTGACTACATGTTTCATATATTATATATGTGTCTTGTATATTACATACAGATATAATATATATATATACATAATATATTGTTGTTTAGTCTCTAAGTCTTTTTGATTCATTGAGACCATGGAATTTATCCCACCAGGCTCCTCTGTCCATGGTATTCTCAAGGCAAGAATACTGGAGTGGGTTGCCATTTCCTTCTCCAGGGGATCTTCCCGACCCAGGGATGGAACCCAAGTCTCCTGCATTGCAGGTGGATTCTTCACCACTGAGACACCTGGGAAACTCTATATGTAATATATAGAAGCACATATAAACTCCTTGGGGGGTGTGTGTGGAAGGAGTGTGTCTGTGTAGAGAAAGAGAGAGAAAAAGACATAGATTCAGAATATGGATTGATTTCACTTTAAAATCTAAACTTTTAGTTTTAAGATATTAAAAATAATTCACAGAAAAGCAAATACGAATGCTGGATAAGCTATAAAAAGATGCTCAACATTATGAGAAATCTGGGTAATGCAAATTAAAATGACAAGATACTATTTTTTACCTATCAAATTGGCAAGTAATTAAACACTTAAAAATATCAAGTATTGGTGAAAGGAGTGGTGCAAGGAACTCACACACATGACTAGGAGAAAGCAAATTTGTTTAATTCCTTGTAGCTCAGCTGGTAAAGAATCTGCCTACAATGCAGGAGACCTCTGTTTGATTCCTGGGTCAGGAAGATCTGCTGGAAAAGGGATCAGCTACCCATTCCAGTGTTCTTGGGCTTCCCTTGTGGCTCAGCTGGTAAAAAATCCACCTGTAATGTGGGAGACTTGGGTTTGACCCCTGGGTTGGGAAGATCCCCTGGATAAGGGAAAAGCTACCCACTCCAGTATTCTGGTCTGGAAAATTCCATGGACTATATAGTCCATGGGGTGGAAAAGAGTCGGACACGACTGAGCGACTTTCACTTTTCAGTTTGGTGGTGTCTGCTATAGAGACAGTATGGCAATAAGGTAAAGTGCTTAGACATACTGTGGGTTCAGATTCCTGCTCTGTGAATTAATCTCCATATAATCCAATGAGCTGCTTAATCTCTTATACTTCTTATTAAAAATACTTAACCTCCCTATGCCTGTTTCTCTACCTGGAAAAGAGGGAAATAGCAGCATTTAGCTCCACACTCCAAAGAGTGTTGGGCACATAAACACTCAACAAACATGAAAAATGTCCATATACCATGAATCTGCCATTTTACTCCTCCACCACTGGCATATACAAGCTGGCATATGGATATTTATTTCACCATTATGTGTACTGTTTGTTATAGCAAATAAATGGAAAAGAACATTTGAGCTCACTTCTAGCTATGAAAAATTCCTAACACATAGTGTTAAAGTGAATAAAATATCAATGAAAAATACATGTTTTTCATGGTGCCCTATTTTTGAGCTCGACTGTAGGTGCTAACAATTATAATATATTTGTGTCTACATCTACATAAAAGTTTTAGAAAAACTTTTAGGGAATATATATATCTGACAACTATGGCTTTTTCCGCAAAGGGACTAGGATTAGGGATGAGAAAAGACAGTCAAAGGAGCTTTATATCTATCTGCTGTGTTTGAATTCTTACCAGGAAAACTTATTCATGAGGCACTTGTGTGATTAAAAATTAATACAGTGTTGAAAAATAATTCAGGTCCAACCGATTCCACAACTGATATGTGTAGTCACTATGCATCAGGAAACGCTTTTAGTTTACTAGGAAAGCCTTCCCTCTGTGGTTACTTCTTTATTCATAAAAATCATAGCCAGGTTTAAAATTGTTTTCACTTGCTGCTTTGCTGGAATTTTTATGTTAAACATTTATTGCCCATTAAATATGAGTCATATCAAGATGCATAAATGGTAGACATGATCTATGTCAGTACTGATGGTCTATAATATATCTATCTGTTGGTTTCAAACATTATTTTCTCCTTGTAAAAAGAAAAGACTGAGAATAACTAACACTAACAGTTCATAGTTATCAAACATTTTCGCATAGATAATAGGGGCTTTAGAAATTCAACTTAATAATTTTCCCCTGCATGCATGCAAAGTTGCTTCAGTCATGTTTGACTCTGTGTGACCCTGTGGACTGTAGCCCAGAAGGCTCCTCCATCCAGGGGTTTTCCAGGCAAGAATACTGAAGCGGATTGCCATGCCCTCCTCCAGGGGATCTTCCGCACCCAAGGATTGACTCTGTGTCTCTGGCATCTCCTGCATTGCAGGTAGATTCTTTACCTCTGAGCCACCAGGGAAGCCCCAGTTTTCCCCCGCTGCTGCTGCTGCTGCTGCTGCTAAGTTGCTTCAGTTGTGTCCGACTCTGTGCGACCCCATAGACGGCAGCCCACCAGGCTCTGCCGTCCCAGGGATTCTCCAGGCAAGAACACTGGAGTGGGTTGCCATTTCCTTCTCCAATGCATGAAAGTGAAAAGTGAAAGTGAAGTCACTCAGTCGTGTCCGACTCTTAGCGACCCCATGGACTGCAGCCCACCAGGCTCCTCCATCCATGGGATTTTCCAGGCAAGAGTACTGGAGTGGGGTGCCATTGCCTTCTCCGAATTTTCCCCTAAAGAGTTGTAAATAAGATTTAAAATGTGACGTATGGAATTAAAAATATGAGAGGGAGAGAATAATTTTGACTAGTTCAAAGTTCCAAGTGAGTGATTAGCCAAACTTTCAGATGAAATCTGAAAAAAATAAAAAGGAAGATAGAAAGCAGATGAAATTTGGTGAAGAAAACACAAAATTGTAGCTAGATCTTTGAATTTGTTTATCAAGTTTTCTGAGTAATATGATTACTAAAAATGCAAGCAAATGTTATAAAGTAGGTAATTGTTAAGGGCTTCCTAGGTGGCTCATTGGTAAAGAATCCACCTGCCAATGCAGGAGACTCAAATTCGATCCCTGAGTCGGTAAGATCCCCTGGAGAAGGAAATGGCAACACCCTAGAGTATTCTTGCCTGGAGAATCCTATAGACGAAGGAGCATGGTGGTCCATAGGGTTGCAAAGTCAAATAAGACTAAAGTGACTCAGCACAGCACAGCAAAGGTAGTTGTTAACTGGTAGTTTAACAATAATATTTTATGTTGTAGAAAAGAGGAAAATGGTTCAAATTGTATGTTTATCATCTTTTTCCCTTTGGGATCTCCAAATGGGAAAGACTATGTTTTGTAAACAACTACAAGCCTAACATTCATCTGGGGAAATCTTCTCAAATAGGAGTACAAGGAAATTGCCTCATACATAATGAAA
Organism: Tragelaphus eurycerus; assembly: GCA_935064755.1. Lineage (NCBI taxonomy): Eukaryota > Metazoa > Chordata > Mammalia > Artiodactyla > Bovidae > Tragelaphus > Tragelaphus eurycerus. The sequence continues at coordinate 1,010,899 of CAKXYN010000121.1, read as the reverse complement.
GAGGTCAAGCAACAAACTATTAAATCAGACATCATCACGAGTTCCCACCAGATCAGTTCATCCCTTGGACATTGATGTCCTCCTTAGTTATATTTGAAAACTATAAATCATATTACTTATTATTTATTGACCCTCACCGAGGAAGGCAATGGCACCCCACCCCAGTACTTTTGCCTGGAAAATCCCATGGACGGAGGAGCCTGGTAGGCTCCAGTCCATGGGGTCGCTAAGAGTCGGACACGACTGAGGGACTTCACTTTCACCTTTCACTTTCATGCATTGGAGAAGGAAATGGCAACCCACTCCAGTGTTCTTGCCTGGAGAATCCCAGGGATGGGGAAGCCTGGTGGGCTGCCGTCTGTGGGGTCGCACAGAGTCAGACACGACTGAAGCGACTTAGCAGCAGCAGTAGCAGCATTGACCCTGACATCACTTTCATTTTATTATTAGAACAATTGGTTATTTTTACACAATATAATAATACTATTATAGTGTACAATTAACAATGATATAGAGTAAGGCTTCAAGCTCTCTGTAATTTCTATGTTTTTTCATTCATCATAGTTCTTATATATTTGTCAACAATAATACCATAAAAATCACAGCTCTCCTTAGATTATCCCTCCTCCCCCAGATGGTTTTTCTCCACAAAAAAGTACTAGTAATAAACTAAATCACTATTAAACTATTTTTTAATAGTTTCAAATTCAATTTACTTATTAAATATATTACTACATTTAAAAAGAAATGTTTATAGTTTAACATATTTAAATATACTATTTAATATAATTTTAAAATGTAATTAGTGAATTTTAGCGGTTCAGAATCTCCATAATCTACAAAACAACTGATTTCATTAGGGATGAAATATATTAAAAATGTATTTTTGACAGTTTATATATTTGTCAAATATATATTTGACTTAGCTTAACATGCATTTAATATGAAAGACACTGAAAAAATGTGAGTGGCTGATGTAAGCAAATATCAAAGTAATTCATTCCACTTTGCTCTAAAACTTCGAAGACAGATAAAGTTGATTATGGGATACTTTTCTTGATAAAGTCAAGGAGTACCATTCTAGACTGATTGAGCATGTAACTTTCTTCTAACTCTACCACTGGAATCCAGCATTTCCTCATTGCTACATTCACCACAAGGACCCCACATTCTACGGGTAATGTTGATAACAGGAGAATATTTAGGGAAGTCAGAAAGCCTTCCCTGGGCCCTAATTGTGACTTTGAAAATCTGGAAAGATTTTGTTTTCAGTCAACCAATTCTCATTTTCTGTTTCCCTCTTTCCTTTCTAAGCCCCAGACATCATTTGGTATCACCAGACATTAGCAACATGTAATACTGAAAATCCACTAAAAATTATTCAGAACACACTGTTTTATTTTGTTTTTCAAATTTCAAATAGATTAGTATTTTCTTTTTAAATATTAAGATAACAAAAAAGAAAAGTAAAAAAAAGCACATTTAATATTATTGTATAGAGATATCCACGACTGATATTTTGGTGTAGATCTTTCCAGAGTGTCTTATATATTTATGAATATATAGATATTTTTTTCAGCAAACACAGAAGCATTTTTTGTGTGCAACTTATTCACTTAACATATTTCATTGTTATTTATATGTAAATACACATTGATTTTCAGGTACATTTTAATGGTATTGTAATACTGCATTATATATATAATGTGTCATATTTAACAAGCTGGGCTTCCCAGGTGGTGCTAGCAGTAAAGAACCCTGCTGCCAATGCAGGAGACATAAACAACTTAGGTTCGATCCCTGGATTGAGAAGATCCCCTGGAGGAGGGCATGGCAACCCTCTCCAGTATTCTTGCTGGGAGAATCCCACAGACAGAGGAGCCTAGTGAACTACAATCCATAGGGTTGAAAAGAGTTGGACACAACTGAAGTGACTTAGGATACATGTAACATGTTGTATAATATATAATACACAATATGTAATATACATACACACACGAAATTTATATATATACACACACATACATTTTAAATTTTAAATGTTTCCCAATCTTAATTTAGGTATTAGAGAGCTGGTTAAGTTTTAAATAAGATTCTCCTTTTACTCAGATCTATAAACAGGCCTTCACAGAATTAGGTGGCCTCTGATAGTAGCTACCTTCTGCTTCTGTTAGAGCTGGACAACAAAATTTACTTAGAATCTTCCCTTCCAAAGTAAACTCATCATTGAGAAAATTTAATGTTTCCCCTCTTTTCTCTTTCATTCAGCTGATATGTATTGATCCCCTAAAATACAATAGTGTTGACATCTCATGTTGAGAATTGGTTGGTATTACATTTTACCAGCTATGGTTTTTCCAGTGGTCATGTATGGATGTGAGAATTGGACTATAAAGAAAGCTGAGCACCGAAGAACTGATGCTTTTGAACTGTGGTGTTGGAGAAGACTCTTGAGAGTCCCTTGGACTGCAAGGAGATCCAACAAGTCCATCATAAAGGAGATCAGTCCTGGATGTTCATTGGAAGGACTGATGCTGAGGCTGAAACTCCAATACTTTGGCCACCTGATGAGAAGAGCTGACTCATTTGAAAAGACTCTGATGCTGGGAGGGATTGGGGGCAGGAGGAGAAGGGGACAACAGAGGATGAGATGGTTGGATGGCATCACCGACTCGATGCACATGGGTTTGGGTGGACTCCAAGAGTTGGTGATGGACAGGGAGGCCTGGCGTGCTGTGGGTCAAGGGGTCGCAAAGAGTCAGACACAACTGAGCGACTGAACTGTACTGAATTGAACTAGCAATCCCCGGGTAAACCTAGAAGCCATATAATTGATTGTGATTTAGAGACAGGGTAAAAAAGCACATCAATAATGACCAGTAGGCTAAACCAGGGTGAAAAAAAATCAACCAGCTAGAAAACAGAAACCAATGAAGAGGAGGGAGAACAAAACACATTTGGTAGTCCGCCACTTCTTCACCCAACCTGTGCCTTGAGTATTTGGTAAGTGGCAGGAACTCTGCTGATCCTAGCGAAAGACAAATTTATGGTGACAAGTACCATGACAGAGCGAAACTCAAGAGTATCTATTACTAAAGCTCTTAGAAAAGGTGCTGTACCATAATGGAGGTAGGAAGCGGTGGTCGGAGAAGGAGAGTTCCTAAAAACAAGAGATACTAGGCACCTGGATTGTTAATTAAAGAAGGAGGCCAGTAGACTGAGGTAACCGTAGGGTCATGGAGCCACATAAGCAAACTAAAAGGAAATCGAACCCAAGGACCACCAGTCACAAACAGCCAACTAGGCTTTAATCTGTAGCCAGTCAATAATTTCCTGACTCTGCTTCCCTCCTTTATCTGTAAAAGTGTCTCTCTGAACTTCTGCCAGGGGAGCACTCCTAACTACTTCTGGTGGTCCTATACCCCCTGCCCCAACCCCATCAGATTTTGCTCATATAAACTTAAAATCTTTAATATGCCTAAATTTATCTTTTAACAAGAGTTACAAACTATCAGATCAGATCAGTCGCTCAGTTGTGTCCAACTTTTGCGACCCCATGAACTGCAACACACCAGGCCTCCCTGTCCATCACCAACTCCCGGAGGTCACTCAGACTCACATCCATCGAGTCAGTGATGCCATCCAGCCATCTCATCCTCTGTCGTCCCCTTCTCCTCCTGCCCCCCAATCCCTCCCAGCATCAGAGTCTTCTCCAATGAGTCAACTCTTCGCATGAGGTGGCCAAAATACTGGAATACTGGCATCATTCCTTCCAAAGAAATCCCAGGGCTGATCTCCTTCAGAATGGACTGGTTGGATCTTCTTGCAGTCCAAGGGACTCTCAAGAGTCTTCTCCAACACCACAGTTTAAAAGCATCAATTCTTCGGCGCTCAGCCTTCTTCACAGTCCAGCTCTCACATCCATACATGACCACAGGGAAGACCATAGCCTTGACTAGGCGAGCCTTTGTTGGCAAAGTAATGTCTCTGCTTTTGAATATGCTATCTAGGTTGGTCATAACTTTCCTTCCAAGGCGTAAGCGTCTTGTAATTTCATGGCTGCAGTCACCATCTGCAGTGATTTTGGAGCCCAGAAAAACAAAGTCTGACACTGTTTCCACTGTTTCTCCATCTATTTCCCATGTAGTGATGGGACCAGATGCCATGATCTTCGTTTTCTGAATGTTGAGCTTTAAGCCAACTTTTTCACTCTCCACTTTCACTTTCATCAAGAGGCTTTTGAGTTCCTCTTCACTTTCTGCCATAAGGGTGGTATCATCTGCATATCTGAGGTTATTGATATTTCTCCCAGCAATCTTGATTCCAACTTGTGTTTCTTCCAGTCCAGCATTTCTCACGATGTACTCTGCATATAAGTTAAATAAACATGGTGACAATATACAGCCTTGACGTACTCCTTTTCCTATTTGGAGCCAGTCTGTTGTTCCATGACCAGTTCTAACTGTTGCTTCCTGACCTGCATACAGATTTCTCAAGAGGCAGATCAGGTGGTCTGGTATTCCCATCTCTTTCAGAATTTTCCACAGTTTATTGTGATCTACACAGTCAAAGGCTTTGGCATAGTCAATAAAGCTATCAGATCAGATCAGATCAGTCACTCAGTCGTGTCCGACTCTTTGCGACCCCATGAACCACAGCACGCCAGGCCTCCCTGTCCATCACCAGCTCCCGGAGGTCACCCAGACTCGCATCCATCGAGTCAGTGATGCCATCCAGCCATCTCATCCTCTGTCGTCCCCTTCTCCTCCTGCCCTCAATCCCTCCCAGCATCAGAGTCTTCTCCAATGAGTCAACTCTTCGCATGAGGTGGCCAAAATACTGGAGTTTCAGCTTTAGCATCATTCCTTCTAAAGAAATTCCAGGATTGATCTCCTTCAGAATGGACTGGTTGGATCTTCTTGCAGTCCAAGGGACTCTCAAGAGTCTTCTCCAACACCACAGTTCAAAAGCATCAATTCTTCGGCGTTCAGCCTTCCCCACAGTCCAGCTCTCACATCCATACATGACCACAGGAAAGACCATAGCCTTGACTAGGCGAACCTTTGTTGGTAAAGTGATGTCTCTGCTTTTGAATATGCTATCTAGGTTGGTCATAACTTTCCTTCCAAGGCGTAAGCGTCTTGTAATTTCATGGCTGCAGTCACCATCTGCAGTGATTTTGGAGCCCAGAAAAACAAAGTCTGACACTGTTTCCACTGTTTCCCCATCTATTTCCCATGGAGTGATGGGACCAGATGCCATGATCTTCGTTTTCTGAATGTTGAGCTTTAAGCCAACCTTTTCACTCTCCACTTTCACTTTCATCAAGAGGCTTTTTAGCCCCTCTTCACTTTCTGCCATAAGAGTGGTGTCATCTGCATATCTGAGGTTATTGATATTTCTCCCAGAAATCTTGATTCCAACTTCTGTTTCTTCCAGTCCAGCATTTCTCATGATGTACTCTGCATATAAGTTAAATAAACATGGTGACAATATGCAGCCTTGACGTACTCCTTTTCCTATTTGGAACCAGTCTGTTGTTCCATGACCAGTTCTAACTGTTGCTTCCTGACCTGCATACAGATTTCTTAAGAGGCAGATCAGGTGGTCTGGTATTCCCATCTCTTTCAGAATTTTCCATAGTTTATTGTGATCCACACAACAATAAAGCTATAGGATTTCTTATTGATGCTTCAGATGCATAGGTTTTGAACTCCAAAGCAGTCAGTATAGAAATGATCCAGTAACAGAATAAGGAAGTCCTATTAAAATGTAGATGCATGCTTCTTAATAATATGCAGTGTCTGAGAGGTTGTGAAAAGATGTAAGTGTCAGGAATAGGGAGGTTTTAAGCTCTGGTTCTGCCATTCACCTTAGTTGAGTGGCTCCTCAGTTGTATCTACTTTACAGAATTATCATGAGAAAAAGAAATTAAACGTCATCATGCATGTGCCAGCATTTCATAAACTGTTAAGGTTACCAGTGTAAAATCTGCTACAATAAGCATCACAGGAGGAGCTTGAATGCTGACACGATGGAAGCAGTGGAGTATTAAAACTACATTTAATACTATGTATTTTGATTTCATGAACTAATAAGATATGAGATATACCTACCTATTAATCCAATATTTTATAGTCCTTAACATTAATTAAAAATACTCTGTATGCTTATGTTCTTGTGCTCTCCTCAGAGACTCGCTCTTAGACATGTTAATATAAGCCTAATCTTCTTTCCAATTTAGTTCATTTCTAGTTAAAAATAAATAGGGTAAATAACATAGATTAGATAGCCATGCTGCTGCTGCTGCTAACTCACTATGTCTGACTCTGTGTGACTCCATAGACGGCAGCCCACCAGGCTCTTCTGTCCCTGGGATTCTCCCAGCAAGAATATTGGAGTGGGTTGTCATTTCCTTCTCCAAAGCATGCATGCATGCTAAGTTGCTTCAGTCGTGTCCGACTCTGTGCGACCCTATTGACAGCAGCCCACCAGGCCCCTCTGTCCATGGGATTCTCTAGGCAAGAACACTGGAGTGGGTTGCCATTTCCTTCTCCCTCAGATCAGATCAGATCAGATCAGTCGCTCAGTCGTGTCCGACTCTTTGCGACCCCATGAACTGCAGCACGCCAGGCCTCCCTGTCCATCACCAGCTCTCGGAGGTCACTCAGACTCACATTCATCGAGTCAGTGATGCCATCCAGCCATCTCATCCTCTGTCGTCCCCTTCTCCTCCTGCCCTCAATCCCTCCCAGCATCAGAGTCTTTTCCAATGAGTCAACTCTTCGCATGAGGTGGTCAAAATACTGGAGTTTCAGCTTTAGCATCATTCCTTCCAAAGAAAGCCCAGGGCTGATCTCCTTCAGAATGGACCGGTTGGATCTCCTTGCAGTCCAAGGGACTCTCAAGAGTCTTCTCCAACACCACAGTTCAAAAGCATCAATTCTTCGGCACTCAGCCTTCTTCACAGTCCAGCTCTCACATCCATACATGACCACAGGAAAGACCATAGCCTTGACTAGGCGAACCTTTGTTGGCAAAGTGATGTCTCTGCTTTTGAATATGCTATCTAGCTTGGTCATAACTTTCCTTCCAAGGAGTAAGCGTCTTGTAATTTCATGGCTGCAGTCACCATCTGCAGTGATTTTGGAGCCCAGAAAAAGAAAGTCTGACACTGTTTCCACTGTTTCTCCATCTATTTCCCATGTAGTGATGGGACCAGATGCCATGATCTTAGTTTTCTGAATGTTGAGCTTTAAGCCAACTTTTCACTCTCCACTTTCACTTTCATCAAGAGGCTTTTGAGTTCCTCTTCACTTTCTGCCATAAGGGTGGTGTCATCTGCATATCTGAGGTTATTGATATTTCTCCCAGCAATCTTGATTCCAGCTTGTGTTTCTTCCAGTCCAGCATTTCTCATGATGTACTCTGCATATAAGTTAAATAAACATGGTGACAATATACAGCCTTGACGTACTCCTTTTCCTATTTGGAACCAGTCTGTTGTTCCATGACCAGTTCTAACTGTTGCTTCCTGACCTGCATACAGATTTCTCAAGAGGCAGATCAGGTGGTCTGGTATTCCCATCTCTTTCAGAATTTTCCACAGTTTATTGTGATCTACACAGTCAAAGGCTTTGGCATAGTCAATAAAGCAGAAATAGATATTTTTCTGGATGTATACACCCTTATAAAGATTGAGAAATTTTTTAAAGCTACTAAAAGTTGAGCTATTAAATTTTTAGCAGACTCATCCTGATATATTAGCAAGGCATAAAGTGTGAGCACCTATTTTTGGGGACCAGCAAAATCTTAGGTTCAATGAAAAGTCAGTTTAGAACTTGTCTTTAGCTGGTCCATAGAACATGTAGGACATTGGGCTTAATCTGAACTTCCTTGAGATAGTTTATGATGGTTAAATTTAGTAGATTGTTGGTCTTTACAGAATTATGTATTAAAAACATAGGCATTATGGTAGGTATGAAACGAACCACATGATTTCCAAAATAAACAACCTAGGCAATGATTACTATAGTGTTCATTAGATATTAACATGAACCTGTATTTTTGTGTTTCTTAAAATGGTGGAATAGGTGAGAGGTTGATCTCCATGAACTCTAATGCCTATTACCAGTCACAAATTCTGTAGTCTTCACTCAAATTTATCTCCATGTGTACAGGAGAGCATGAAATGCCTACAAGGCCAGGTAAATGGCAAAAGACATAATAGCTGGGAAGTATATGGCACGTTTGGGTAACAGAAAGTCAAGCAATTTGACAATAATAGAGGGCTTATGTTGGAATTAGTATAAAGTAAAACTTGAAAGGTAGATTGGAGCCCAGATTACAAGGAGCCTGGAAAACTGGGCTAAAGAATTTGCATTTTATTTTATAGATAATGGAGAGCTATTATGGGGATTCAGGTGACAGTGAGCCTAATAATGGCTTTAAAAGGAATGATCTGGTGTTAACAATCACGGATGGATTAGAGGGGAGTGAGGCTAAAAGAAGAAAAATCAATAGAGGGGATGTTTTCTAAAACAGGTGTGAGCTAATGATGGCTTGAGCAAGGGTGATGTCAGGAAGATTCTCAGAGTAACAAAAGCATTTAGAAGAAAGAATCAGTGAAACTGGCTGATATGATATATAGAGGTAAGGAGAAGAAAGAGTCAAAGACAATTCCAATTTAATGTTAAGAGATTTATATTTCCACTTAGTTCAACATTTAGAGGAAGGAGAAAATGAGTTCAGTTTCAGAGACTTTTCATTTGAAGCATAAGTAGATATATGAGAGGAAATGAGTGATGTGCCGTGGAAACTGCAGAACTAGATGAGAGTAGAGGGGTGAATTCATTTTCATTCTAAATAAAACTTCAATGAAAATATAAACAGATAAAAATTAAAGTTTCAACTTGAACATCACACTTGAAAACTGAAGATACCTGGTATTTCCTATTATTTCTCATGTTTTAAATTTATATTCAAACATATTGGTTAGATTCTGAATTTAATCACATCTCTATATTTAATTCTGTATATACTTTGCTAGAACATTATAAGCAATGTCTTCTGATTTGGCAGAGATTAGTTTAGTAAGCTGAATGTTTATGATCAAAGGAAAATTTTTACCATTTAAGTGATTGTTCCCATTTAATACTACCAATAAAACATCAAGTGTCAGTCTTCCTGGAAAAAGTTCTCTGGAATACACTATGTTCATATAATAGCAAAGTAATGCAGTGGTTCAATGCAGTGACAAAACAATTCTAACTATTTTATAAACTTATTGGTTAAAATCACAATCAAAGCACTATTTAATAATTTTTTGCAGGTAAAATAACACTGTGATCTGCTTTGAAATCAACATATGTCATTTTCTTTGCATGTTAAAGAGTCTCAAAACTTGTAAGTAAATAATCTAGCCTCAGTCTCCTCATCTGTGAAATAAGTGGTTGGAATGATAACTAAGCATACAGAAAACAATATGAGCTTATGATTGGGCATGTCAGGTGTACTAAACAACATGTCAGAAATAACAATTGCCAAGAAAATCTAAAATCGTGGGATGTTGCGAGTGACATTGTCTGGGATTTATTTTACACTAAGCCTTTTTATCCAAGAAGCTTAAAGAATTCTGATTGTAGTAAACATAATCTTAAAAAGGAGGGAATAGAAGAAAATATTCTAAGCCCCACTTCAGTTGACACAGCAACTCAGCAGTGTAATCTAACCAGTCAAAGTCGTAGCCTCAGATAGGTGTTCCCTGGGATCTTGTTAGAAAGGCAGACGCTCAGACTCTACTCCAAACCTTCTGCATTAGAGTCTTCATTTTAACAGGATTTACAGGTGATTCCTATGCATATTAAAGTTTGAGAAGAACTGATACACAGGTTTGTGTATCTACAGCCAGTAGGCAAGGACATTCATATTGTCCACCTACAGAGATCCCACATCTGTCTTATATCCATTTAATCACATATCATGATGTCACCTGTTCTAATTCTTGTCTGCAGTTAATCACATTTCATGATGTCACCTACCCTAATGTCATATGCTTGGCAAAAGAAGATATGTGACCAAGAAGAGACTCTTCCTGAAGGAAACAGCTCAAACAGACTTCATATAAGAAGAAAGTGAAAGTCACTCAATTGTGTCCAACTCTTTGTGACCCCATGGACTATACAGTCCATGGAATAATGGAGTGGGTAGCCTTTGTCTTCTCCAGGGGATCTTTCCAACCCAGAGATCAAACCCAGGACTCCTGCATTGCAGGTGGATTCTTTACAAGCTCAACCACAAGCGAAACCCAAGAATACTAGAGTGGGTAGCCTATCCCTTCTCCAGTGGATCTTCCCAACCTAGGAATCGAACCAGGGTCTTTTGCATTGCAGGTGGATTCTTTACCAACTGAGCGATCAGAGAAGCTATCATATAAGAGGGGTATGCCCAATTCATGGAGCCCTCCTCCAGCCTAGTCAAGGAGTGCTTGAGAAATCCATTTTAAAATCTCAACCAAGTTTCTTCATTTACCAGGGTACAAGCAAAGTGAATCTGGAGAGCTAGATGAAAGATAAATATGTTCTTCCTCATTTTGCAGTAAATGTATGTTCCACTCTGTATAAAATTTTGCTGTAGAAACTGCTTTGTCATACACAAAGGATATTTCTTGCCACAAAGGATATTTCTTGCCTCAGCTTCACTAAGCTTTTTTCAAATATAGGACTGCAAAGCAATGCTTGGAAACAAGTAAACTGAACTGAATGAAAAGAACACTTTGATTTGGTAAGGGAAAGAGAATGGGGAGGCAAAAAGGAAGAAACTCTTTGTTAAGCATCAACTCTGTGCTAAGTATTGATACTACAAAAGATGTTTTATATAAAGAACCAGGGTCTCTAAAACGTCAAGCTTGAAACCTATTCTCTAATGAATATAAATATGGTGTTAGTGATATCTGTCACAGCTATAAAAACTATAAACACAGAGCTTTTCAGTCATTTAATGACTCATAAAACTCTATGTGTTAAATGCTTGGCTTCATTATAAACTACTAACACTTCCTGGCCTTTCCCATTTTCCCAGTTAGACACTATTAAGGAACTATCTGGTAAAAATAGAGATCAGATGATCTTATTACAATATGCAGTAGGGCCTATCTTAGGTCTTAAACACACATGGAAATCTTATCTGGATTCCTATGGTGATGCTGTTTATCTCTTTGTGGTCCCATAAAGTATCTTGACTGTCAGATCAGATCAGATCAGATCAGTCGCTCAGTCGTGTCCGACTCTTTGCGACCCCATGAACTGCAGCACGCCAGGCCTCCCTGTCCATCACCAGCTCCCGGAGGTCACTCAGACTCACATCCATCGAGTCAGTGATGCCATCCAGCCATCTCATCCTCTGTCGTCCCCTTCTCCTCCTGCCCCCAATCCCTCCCAGCATCAGAGTCTTCTCCAATGAGTCAACTCTTCGCATGAGGTGGCCAAAGTACTGGAGTTTCAGCTTTAGCATCATTCCTTCCAAAGAAATCCCAGGGCTGATCTCCTTCAGAATGGACTGGTTGGATCTCCTTGCAGTCCAAGGGACTCTCAAGAGTCTTCTCCAACACCACAGTTCAAAAGCATCAATTCTTTGGCGCTCAGCCTTCTTCACAGTCCAGCTCTTGAAACCATTTTGCAATCTAAGTTTTATCATCATGGAAGACATCATTCCTTCATTCAATGCATACCTATGAATACCTCTGATTGGTCACACAATTCCAACAGCACAGTGTGAAAATAAGTAAAGAGCCGTAAATTAAATAATTATAAATTGTGAAAAGTTCTATGAAGGAAAAAAAAAAAAAAAACATGAGACCATGATGGAAACCTATCAGAAGACAAGTTCCTCTTCTGGTCAGGATAAGAAAGATCCAACCAGAACAACTAAAATCTAGAAAACAATTACATAGACTCTGAACAAAATATAGATACAGACAGTCCTCACATTGCATAATACCTGTTACCAAAACCCCCACATATCAGAACCATGCTCTTGCTTTACAGGGCTCTGTAGTAGCAGTTCCTATTAAAAGGAGAGCCTGGTTACAACATTCAGATTTCAGTTACCATGTACTCTGCCTGCAAGGTCTACCTACACAACAAAACAGGTATCTGAAGGCACTGTAGGAGGGGGAAAGCAGATGGATATTGGCAGTTGACACTCATAAACAGATATAATGCAGAAGCTTTTACCTTTTCTACAATTCTTTGCTTAAACGAAATGCTTCAGGAGGCACCAAGTACTGAGTGGATAAAATTCCTCCAGAATATCTGCAGCCTTTCTGACCCAGAGAAACAAGGATGGGCTTCATGGAAGCTACAGCTCCTGGAAAGTGAGGGACTACTCCCCAGAAAAGAGGGAGCCAAAATCACTTCTGTACACTCACTGTGTTCATCTATCTGGCAGGACCTGAAATCATGCATGTGTAAAGCAGATCATGGAAGTCAGTTACAGAAGAAAAACTGAACTGACATTTGAGCTGCTGCAAAAGGAGCAGTTTTAGTTCCACCAAGCTTACTGCTACCAGAGCAAATGGAAAACAAACAAAAATAAACTCTTGGGCAGGATTTAAAAGAAAGTATGTTTTCACAAACTCACATTCATGGTGGCCAGATAAACTCCAAAATTACTTAGAATATAGAGATCAAGGAATATTTTGACTTATTCTCAAGAGAAAAGACAAGAAACCCAACCCCTAAATGATTCAGGCCTTGGGGTGAGTGGACAAGAGTCTTTAAGCAGCTATTCCAATTACACTCAATGACGTAACGAAGTTATCCTCACAGTGAATGAACGAAAGGAAATTTCAGCAGAGAAGTAAAAAGTGTCAAAAAGAACTAAAATTAAGTTCTAAATGTTAAAAAAAATACAATATATGAAATAAAAACTCACAAGACAGTTTCAAGATCAGAATGGGGATGACAAGGGAATGAGAAAGTAAACTTGAAGGTATATGAAAAGTGATCCAAGCTGAGGAATAGTATGAAAAAATGATAGAATCTCAGGTTCCTGTGGGACAATAAGGTTTAACATGCATGGGAGGGGGCTTGGGAAGAATGTATACCTGTGTATGTATGGCTGAGTCCCTCTGATGTCCTCCTAAAACTATCACAACACTGTTTATTGACTATGCTATGCTAAGTCACTTCAGTCGTGTCCGACTCTGTGCGACCCCATAGACAGCAGCCCATCAGGCTTCCCCATCCCTGGGATTCTCCAGGCAAGAACACTGGAGTGGGTTGCCATTTCCTTCTCCAATGCATGCAAGTGAAAAGAGAAAGTGAAGTTGCTCAGTCATGACCGACTCCCAGCGATCCCATGGACTGCAGCCTACCAGGCTCCCCGTCTGTGGGATTTTCCAGGCAAGAGTACTGGAGTGGGGTGCCATTAATTGACTATACTTCAATGTAAAGTAAAAAGTTAAAAAAATACACATGTAATTAAAATTAAAAAGGCGTGAACTAAAAGAATGGGGCAGAAATAACATTTGAATACATAATGGTTGACTAGTTCCAAAATTTGGTAAGACATCTATATTCACAGTTTCCAGATTCTCAGAAAACCCCAAGCAGGAAAGATATGAAAGAAAACACTCATTGGTACATCATAGTCCAAATGATAAAAACCAAAGATTCAGAGAAAATCTTGAAGGCAACTGGAAACTTTGAGATAATAGATCTGTAGTGATGTTTTAAGCCACTAAATTTGGGGTATTTGTGGTGTAGCAACTGATAACTAACACAACAGTTATAGTAGGAGGCATCAACACCCCTCTCTCAATGATGGATAGAACTAGTAGAAAATCAGGATATCAAAAAATAAAAACATTATCAAGCAATTTGTCCTAAATGTAATTTATTAAACACATTAGTCAAGAAAAGAAGAAAATTATTGTCAAGTGAACATAGATTATTTATTAGGAAAGATCATAGTCTGGATCATAATATAAACCTCACAAAATTTAACAGGATTGAAATCATTCAAAGTACATTTTCTGTCCATAATGTAATTAAATGAGGAATCAGAACAATGTCTGTAAACACCCTTCATATGCAGGAACATTAAAATCACACTTCTAAATACAATGAATTAAAAAGTGCATCACTGAGAAAATTAGAAACAACTTTTAACTGAATATGAATGAAATACAGTATAACTGTGAGATGCAGGTAAAGCAGTGCTTAAATAGAAAATTACCACATTAAATTCTAACATTAGGAAACAAGACTCTCAAGTTAACAATATGAGTTCCTGCCATAAGAATCTAGAATAAAGAGTAAATTAGACCTCAAATAAACCAAAAGAAGTAATAAACAGGGAAGTCAATAAGAAAACAAAATGACCCAAAAGGAGACAATAGATAAAACCAAAAGCTGATTTTTTGAATGGATAAATAAATTGATAGCCTCTGTAAGACTTATGAAGAATTTTCCAAAGAGAAATGAAAATATTCATTAAAAAAATAAAACTGATCAGGAATATTTAGTCAAGAGATGAAAATATAGACCTTCAAGGTGCTTATATAAAATTTTTTAAACAGTTTCATTCATAACTTTTAAACACTGTAAACAACCCAAATATCTATCAACAGAGGAGTAGAGAAACACATTGTGAGATATTTATGCCATGGAACAAAAACAAGACCAGGAGCTAACTGTGGCTCGGATCATGAACTCCTTATTGCCAAATTCAGACTTAAATTGAAGAAAGTAGGGAAAACCACTACACCATTCAGGTATAACCTAAATCAAATCCCTTATGATTATACAGTGGAAGTGAGAAATAGATTTAAGGGCCTAGATCTGATAGATAGAGTGCCTGATGAACTATGGAATGAGGTTCATGACATTGTACAGGAAACAGGGACCAAGACCATCCCCATGGAAAAGAAATGCAAAAAAGCAAAATGGCTGTCTGGGGAGGCCTTGCAAATAGCTGTGAAAAGAAGAGAAGCGAAAACAAAAGGAGAAAGGAAAGATATAAGCATCTGAATGCAGAGTTCCAAAGAATAGCAAGAAGAGATAAGAAAGCTTTCCTCAGTGATCAATGCAAAGAAATAGAGGAAAACAACAGAATGGGAAAGACTAGAGATCTCTTCAAGAAAATTAGAGATACCAAAGGGAAATTTCATGCAAAGATGGGCTCGATAAAGGGCAGAAATGGTATAGACCTAACAGAAGCAGAAGATATTAAGAAGAGGTGGCAAGAATACACAGAAGAACTGTACAAAAAGATCTTCACGACACAGATAATCACAATGATATGATCATTCATCTAGAGCCAGACATCCTGGAATGTGAAGTCAAGTGGGCCTTAGAAAGCATCACTACACAGAAAGCTAGTGGAAGTGATGGAATTCCAGTTGAGCTCTTTCAAATCCTGAAAGATGATGCTGTGAAAGTGCTGCACTCAATATGCCAGCAAATTTGGAAAACTCAGCAGTGGCCACAGGACTGGAAAAGGTCAGTTTTCATTCCAATCCCAAAGAAAGGCAATGCCAAAGAATGCTCAAACTACCCCACAATTGCACTCATCTCACATGCTAGTAAAGTAATGCTCAAAATTCTCCAAGCCAGACGTCAGCAAAACGAAACCATGAACTTCCTGATGTTCAAGCTGGTTTTTGAAAAGGCTGAGGAACCAGAGATCAAATTGCCAACATCCACTGGATCATGGAAAAAGCAAGAGAGTTTCAGAAAAACATCTATTTCTGCTTTATTGACTATGCCAAAGCCTTTAACTGTGTGGATCACAATAAACTGTGGAAAATTCTGAGAGATGGGAATACCAGACCACCTGACCTGCTTTTTGAGAAATCTGTATGCAGGTCAGAAAGCAACAGTTAGAACTGGACATGGAACAACAGACTGGTTCTAAATAGGAAAAGGAGTAGGTCAAGGCTGTATGTTGTCACCCTGCTTGTTTAACTTATATGCAGAGTACATCATGAGAAACACTGGACTGGAAGAAACACAAGCTGGAATCAAGATTGTCGGGAGAAATATCAGTAACCTCAGATATGCAGATGACACCACCCTTATGGCAGAAAGTGAAGAGGAACTAAAAAGCCTCCTGATAAAAGTGAAAGTGGACAGTGAAAAAGTTGGCTTAAAGCTCAACATTCAGAAAACTAAGATCATGGCATCTGGTCCCATCACTTCATGGGAAATAGATGGAGAAACAGTGGAAACAGTGTCAGATTTTATTTTTCTGGGCTCCAAAATCACTGCAGATTCTGACTGCAGCCATGAAATTAAAAGACACTTACTCCTTGGAAGGAAAGTTATATCCAATTTAGATAGCATATTCAAAAGCAGAGACATTACTTTGCCAACAAAGATTTGTCTAGTCAAGGCTATGGTTTTTCCTGTGGTCATGTATGGATGTGAGAGCTGGACTGTGAAGAAGGCTGAGCGCCGAAGAATTGATGCTTTTGAACTGTGGTGTTGGAGAAGACTCTTGAGAGTCCCTGGGACTGCAAGGAGATTCAACCATTCCATTCTGAAGGAGATCAGCCCTGGGATTTCTTTGGAAGGAATGATGCTAAAGCTGAATCTCCAGTGCTTTGGCCACCTCATGCGAAGAGTTGACTCATTGGAGAAGACTCTGATGTTGGGAGGGATTGGGGGCAAGAGGAGAAGGGAACGACAGAGGATGAGATGGCTGGATGGCATCACTGACTCGATGGACCTGAGTTTGAGTGACCTACGGGAGTTGGTAATGGACAGGGAGGCCTGGCGTGCTATGATTCATGGGGTCGCAAAGAGTGGGACACAACTGAGCAACTGATCTGACTGATCTGATCAGATATGCAGATGACACTACCCTTATGGTAGAAAGTGAAGAAGAACTAAAGAGCATCTTGATGAAAGGGAAAGAGGATAGTGAAAAAGTTGGCTTAAAGCTCAATATTCAGAAAACTAAGATCATGGCATCCGGTCCCATCACTTTGTGGGAAATAGATGGGGAAACAGTGGAAACAGTGGCTGACTTTATTTGGGGGGGGCTCCAAAATCACTACAGATGGTGACTGCAGCCATGAAATTAAAAGACGCTTACTCCTTGGAAGGAAAGTTATGACCAACCTAGATAGCATATTCAAAAGCAGACATTACTTTGTCAACAAAGGTCTGTCTAGTCAAGGCTTGGTTCTTCCAGTGGTCACGTATGGATGTGAGAGTTGGAGTATAAAGAAAGCTGAGTGCCGAGGAATTGATGCTTTTGAACTGTGGTGTTGGAGAAGACTCTTGAGAGTCCCTTGGACTGCAAGGAGATCCAACCAGTCCATTCTGAAGGAGATCAGCCCTGGGATTTCTTTGGAAGGAATGATGCTAAAGATGAGACTCCAGTACTTTGGCCACCTCATGTGAAGAGCTGACTCATTGGAAAAGACTCTGATGCTAGGAGGGATTGCGGGCAGGAGGAGAAGGGGACGACAGAGGATGAGATGGTTGGATGGCCTCACCAACTCAATGGACATGGGTTTGGGTGGACTCTGGGAGTTGATGATGAACAGGGAGGCCTGGCGTGCTGCGATTCAGGGGTTGCAAAGAGTCGGACACGACTGAGCTACTGAACTGAACTGTTGACACCAGCTTCCCTGGTGCCTCAGCAGTAAAGACTCCACCTACCAATGCAGGAAATGTGGGTTCAATCCCCAGGTCAACAAGATCCCCTGGAGGAGGAAATGGCAACCCACTCTAGTATTCTTGCCTGGGTAATCCCATGGACAGAGGAGCTTGGCAAGCTACATACAGTTCAAAGGTTAGCAAAAGAGTCAAAGATGACTTAGAGACTAAACCAAAACTCTAGATACACACAGTGACATTGGTTGTGGTGAATCTCACAGACATAACACTCAGCTAAAAGAGAGACACAAAAATGTGTGTACTATATGAATCCATTTATATGATGTTCTAGAAGAAACAAATCTAAAATATTGGCAGAGATATTGAAATAGTGATTATCTCTGGGTAGAGGAGGTCGGCAAAGATTTACTAGAAAGGAACACAAGGGAGTTTTCTTGGTGCCCTGTGCAGGTGGGTTACAAGAATATATACATTTATCAAAATCATCAGACTGTTTATACTATCAATGAAAGAAAAACAAAAAGGGAGAGGAGGCAGGATATAGAGGGAGAAAGAGAGAGAGAAAGAATCAGTTCAGTTCAGTCTCTCAGTCGTGTCCAGCTCTTTGTGACCCCATAGACTGCAGCACACCAGGCTTACCTGTCCATCACCAACTCCTAGAGCTTACTCAAACTCATGTCCATCAAGTCAGTGATGCCATCCAACCGTCTCATCCTCTGTCATTCCCTTCTCCTCCTGCCTTCAATCTTTCCCAGCTTCAGGATCTTTTCCAATGAGTCAGTTCTTTGCATCGAGTGGCCAAAGTATGGAATGGAATCAATGAGAGAGAAAATACGAAGAGACAAGACCAAAAAAAGAATATCAGGTTCCCAGCATTTTAATCTGGACCAGGTCAATAGCAGAGAGGAGATAAAAGACAAGACCAACTTGAAAACTCAGAAACAAACATTAAGGTAACAAGGAACAGTCACTGAGGATAGACAGGAGCCTCCAGGGATGGCCAGTCTTTAAGTTATTTACTCTGCATCTAAACACTTGCATTTGTAGTTGTGTGTGTGTGTGTGAGAGAGAGAGAGATGTCTACTTTATAAATAAGCCACAAAGGCTTTAAGTACATATGCATGCAATAAGAAGCATGTTGTATCCCCTAAATGCAGACAGTATTATGGTATTCTGCCTTACCTGCCCCATTATGTAATTCTAAATTAAAATTGTATTAACTATAAACTGAATTACCCATGAATGAATATATGCAATATCTAGGTTGTGCTTCAAAATAACATGGGCAGAGAGACGAACAGTGGTCATGGGTTAATAATTGCTACAGCTGGATAATAGGGATCATTGTTGAAAGAAAGTTAAGAGAACCTAAGTAACCAATAGGTACACTATGGCCAGGGAAGTTTTTATTTGTTTTTCACAAATAACTACTTTGAAGCTTTAAAGAAAAAAAGATATCTTTCAACTGTTTTAGTGCCCCTGTTGTTTAAGTTAAAAGCCCACACACAGGGCATCTACTGGGTGATCCTGCTCTGATTAGACTGTGGATTTCTGCCAGTGATTATCTGATCACAGGAAGGTTTCACAGGTTAAAGGTGCACCAGGGGCAGTGCAAATAAAAGCTAAGAGAGGGGGTCAAATCCTTTGTCGCTGCCTAGTAAGACACATTCCAGATAACAGGAGAAAGGACTAGAAAACTTTTCATGTCAGATGAGGCAGAGACAGCAGTGGAGGAGGTCCTGGTATATGTTCCATTCAGGACAAGAAGAAAACTGTAACTGATAAATAAAATGTAATTTTAGAAATAAAAACTAAGGTAGGCAATGGCACCCCACTCCAGTACTCTAGCCTGGAAAATCTCATCGACGGAGGAGCCTGGTAGGCTACAGTCCATGGAGTCGCTGAGTGTTGGGCATGACTGAGAGACTTCACTTTCACTTTTCACTTTCATACACTGGAGAAGGAAATAGAAACCCACTCCAGTGCTCTTGCCTGGAGAATCCCAGGGACGGTGGAGCCTGTTGGGCTGCCGTCTATGGGGTCGCACAGAGTTGGACACGACTAAAGCAAATTTGACAACTTAGCAGCAGCAGCAAATTTGAATTTTGTAAAAGCATTACTGATTATAGACTGTGGCTTTTTGCCATGATTTATTGTTAAACAAATGTGTTTAATATATATTAGACAATTTATAAATATTTTCAGTTGTTGAAATATTTGTTCATTTTCTTTGAGCAAACATAAGCCATTCTGTACTCATGTTGAGCATATAATTGGAAAAATAAATCAGCTTAAATTTTGAGATTATCAAAAATTTACTACATTGAGAAAAACTACCAAAGAAAGAAAATCCTTTATATTTAAATACCTCCACATTTGCTCTTTTTTAATTTCTTAAACTAAGAAATAAAGTCATATTGTCCCCAATGAATGATCCTATAGTAATGTTTTCTAGTTAAGGCATAAATTTATAAGATCATAGGTAGTATTACTCCTTGCAGCAAAACAATAAACCAATTTTTACTTCTTATTTATTTATAGATATAGAAGGAAGATTTCTGTTATAAAACTTCATCATTATTATAAAACAATAATGCTGTGCTAGGAATATATATCCAAAGATTTGGAAATTCACACCAATTTAAAATAAATAGAAAGAGAAGATATCACTCTTTTATATTTGGGGCAAAGTGAAAGTCGCTCAATTGTGTCTGACTCTTTGCCACCCCATGGACTATATAGTCATGGAATTCTCCAGAATACTGGAGTGGACAGCCTTTCCCTTCTCCAGGGGATCTTCCCAACCCAGGGATTGAATCCAGGTCTCCTTTATTGTAGGCAGATTCTTTACAAGCTGATCCACAGGGGAAGCCCAAGAATACTAGAGTGGGTAGCTTATCCCTTCTCCAGCAGATCTTCCCGACACAGGAATTGAACTGGGGTCTCCTGCATTGCAGGCAGATTCTTTACGAATTGAGCTATGATCTCCTGGTTGGGAAGATCTCCTGGAGGAGGGCATGGCAACCCACTCTAGTATTCTTGCCTGGAGAATCCCATGGACAATAGTAACAAACCTATTTTCAGTTAATCAGCAAAGCAATCAGCAAGTGTTTACTGATTAACTACAAGATACTGTGAAATTTTATGGAAATACAAAAAACCTCAAGTAGCCAAAGCAATCTTGAGAAAGAGGAATGGAACTGGAGGAATCAACCTGCCTGACTTCAGGCTCTACTACAAAGCTACCGTCATCAAGACAGTATGGTACTGGCACAAAGACAGAAATATAGATCAATGGAACAAAATGGAAAGCCTAGAGATAAATCCACACACCTTTGGACACCTTATCTTTGACAAAGGAAGCAAAAACATACAATTAAGAAAAGATAATCTTTAACAAGTGGTGCTGGGAAAACTGGTCAACCACCTGTAACAGACTGAAACTAGAACACTTTCTAACACCATACACAAAAATAAACTCAAAACGGATTAAAGATCTAAATGTAAGACCAGAAACTACAAAACTCCTAGAGGAAAACTTAGGCAAAACACTCTCTGACATAAACCACAGCAAGATCCTCTATGACCCACTTCCCAGAGTAATGGAAATAAAAGCAAAAATAAACAAATGGCACCTAATTGAGCTTAAAAGCTTTTGCACAATGAAGGAAACTATAAGCAAGGTAAAAAGATAGCCTTCAGAATGGTAGAAAATAATAGCAAATGAAGCAACTGAAAAAGAATTAATCTCAAAAATATAAAAACAGCTCATGCAGCTCAACACCAGAAAAATAAACGACCCAATCAAAAAATGGACCAAAGAACTAAACAGACATTTCTCCAAAGAAGACATACACATGGCTAACAAATACATGAAAAGATGCTCAACATCACTCGTTATCAGAGAAATGCAAATCAAAACCACAATGAGATACCATCTAACACCAGTCAGAATGGCTGCTATCAAAAAGTCTACAAATAATAAATGCTGGAGAGGGTGTGGAGAAAAGGGAACCTTCTTACACTATTGATGGATATGCAAACTAGTACAGCCACTATGGAGAACAGTGTGGAGATTCCTTAAAAAAACTGGAAACAGATCTGCCATATGAGCCAGCAATCCCACTGCTGGGCATATACAATGAAGAAACCATAATTGAAAGAGACACGTGTACCCCAATGTTCATAGCAGCACTGTTTACAATAGCTCAGACATGGAAGCAACCTAGATGTCCATCGGCAGACGAATGGATAAGAAAGCTGTGGTACATATACACAATGGAATATTACTCAGCTGTTCAAAAGAATGCATTTGAATCAGTTCTAATGAGGTGGATGAAACTGAAGCCTATTATACAGAGTGAAGTAAGCCAAAAAGAAAAACACCAATACAGTATATATTATGTAAATTAGAAAGATGGTAATGATGACCCTGTATACGAGACAGCAAAAGAGACACACATATAAAGAATAGACTTTTGGACTCCATGGGAGAAGGTGAGGGTGGGATGCTTTGAGAGAATAGCATTGAAACATGTATATTATCATATGTGAAATAGATGACCAGCCCAAGTTTGATGCATGAAACAGGGCACTCAAAGTCGGTGCACTGAGACAACACAGAGGGATGGGATGGGGAGGCAGGTGAGAGGGGGGTTCAGGATGCGGGACACGTGTACACCCATGGCTGATACATGTCAATGTATCGCAAAAACCACCACGGAGGCGCTTAGTGGGCCGGTCGCAGCCACCGAGGCGCTTGTAATTAGCCTCTAATTAAAATAAATAAATAAAACTTTTTTTAAAAGATAGAAGTGTACGAGAGATGTATAAGGAGTTCATGACTCTGATGAAGGGGCAGATAATCCTGGTAATACACATGATGTCTAATATAACATACTGTGTGAACAGGTTTCAAGACAGGCTTTCCACAAGTTGTCTTGGAAGGAGGATGGACAACACTTGGTTGCAGAAGCTACTTTGATGATGGTAAGGATAGGACAGGAAGCATTTGAAATAGAATATTTACACACTACACATAATCCTCAAAGTATTCACTCCACTTCTACTGTAAAATAAGTAAATTGTTTCTTCTTTGAAATCATAAACAGATGATCTTAAAATATCTTCTATTTCCTTTCATGTAAACTGTAAAATACTTTTTAAATACTGAGACTCTCTTCCTCTAAACAGAAAAGGCACAGAGACCAGTGGAATTACAATTATTTCACATTGTTAAACTGAAGAAATATTGTTACAAACAGAAATATACTTCTCTGATACTGATCACAAGATATAAATAAATATACTCACATGGGTATAACTCCTTCATCCAAAATTAGGCGGGGGGTGTGCTTTAGGAGAAACAAAAGAGAAAGATTGAGGTACCCCAAGAGCAAAAGCAAGCCACATAGGGTATCTGATTCAGCTTGTTCACAAAAAACATACCAAAACATGCTCTGCCAGAGGTATTTACAAGCCTAAAAGAATTATTTCCATATGCTACACTGTGCCAGAGGTAACATTTTTTATTTTTCTCACCATCATCCTCATCTTATACCTATCACTATTCTCGAGGGACCTCCTATATGAAATAAACATGCTGTATTCTCCAGGGAGGGAACAAAAGGAAGTTTTCATCATGGCCCCTATCCTTGAGAATCTTAAAATGCTTTGTGAGTTATGTGCAAACAAAAAAATATAACAACTTCAAAATCAGGAAACTTTCCCGTGAGTTCAGTGAGAAGCACAAACAATGCTAACCCTAGATGAGGAGCTGGCTATGACATAAGGCTTTTGGTTTTGATAAAATATTACAAAATCTCTGCTGGTCCTGTTTCTTTCTGACCAACTGATTAACTGTAACATAAAAATTAAAAACAATATGTAAATGAAAAGCACTGACATTCTGCAGAAAGTTCCAGCTGATCTGGGGACGCAAGTGAGGAACAACACAGAGGAAAGGACAGGAGAAATGTACGTGATATTCGTGGCACAAATAAAAGATACGCCATTTCCTTCTCCAATCTTAATAAACAAAGAAAATCTGCATATTCGTAATCATATTATCACCTCGTATGAATACTCTTTGAACTATCTCAAAATGCACCTCCTAAAATGTAAAATACCATTATTCCCAATAATAATATTTAATTATGGATCTACTCACAGATTTGTTAAACATTTTGAATATTACAATTTGATTAGTTTCATCTCTCCTCCCACCTACCTTTTTTTCATTTAATTTTTTATTATAAAATACAAGGCTTCACAGCCTCCAATAAATTATATGGTATTTACTGTAGGGATTAACTTTTAAATTAAAACATGTGCTTGTGAACACGGTCCTAAGATTTGGGCTGTCTATTCAATATGTAAAGATCCATTTCAGTGGGAAATAATTAAATTAGGCAAATGATTTCACATAAATAAAAGTATTTTGACTAAGCTTTCCACTTTGTAGCAGATTTCCTTGGTACCATTAAAAACATTAGGTTTATTTAGAAATCATCAAGGAAAAATTTGACATTTCCCTGAGACAAAGTGTATAGCTATAACTCATTTTCAATAAATAGCATTTTTTTCCTTAATTATTTGGATTGGTCATCTACATTGAATTTATTCATATTGACATTTCTTCTTTATTCAGTATTATTCTGGGTGACATGTAGATTATTCTGGACCACGGGTATCAAGATGTATTCTTGGACAAAACAAAAACATTCAGCCCCAGAGCAATTAAAAACAGGCTCAAAACAATTTTAGCAGCAAAGTGAGTAGATTATATGCACCTTCTGAAAAGTTGTAGTATCTAGCTGGCTTTTTGCACTGTCTCCATTGTAACAGTACACTTAAATTCTATCTAAAACATTTGAGGTCTGTTTATGTTCCATTGAGAAAACAAATTCTCCCAGGAGTAAAGGGTGCACTGATGTGAGGTCACTGAGAGATGTAAACCACCATAATATGTTTTTAATGAATTGCCATTATAAAGTGGCATCACAGCTATTTAAAGTGGCAGCCGGTTTGTTTATTTGAACCCTAGGAAACAAAATATACTTGACCACTTAAACCTGTTAATTCTCCCCTTCAATCCATCTGAGGAGAACGTGGAGACGGCAAACAGCACTTGTCCCGAGGATGCTAGTCAGACGGGAAGACCAACCCAGGAGAGACTGATGGAGGCACCAACACAGGTGCTGCCAGAAACAGCTGAGTCAGGAGACACTCGGTCCAAGGGGGCCGGGAGCACAGGTGTGTGAGAGCAAGGGTACCTCCGCTTTCCTGACTTGTAACAGGTGACAGGAGCGTGCCTCAAGGCAGGATCTCTCAGGCAAACAGACACTGTAAGTTCCTGCTAAATCACTTCAGTTGTTGTCCAACTCTTTGTGACCCCAGGGCCTGTAGCCCGCCAGGCTCCTCTGTCCATGGGGTTCTCCAGGCAAGAATACTGCAGTGGGTTTCCATGCCCTCCTCCAGGGGATCTTCCCCACCCAGGGATCGAACCTGAGTCTCTTATGTCTCCTGCATTGGTAGGCAGGTTCTTTACCACGAGTGCCACCCGGGAAGTCCAAAGAAATACTAACTTTACACAAATAAGTATCTCAGAGTGATGCATGAAGAGGCTGATTGAATGCTCTTGGTGCTTATGAACATTAACACATCCTGACACCCCCTCACTTTACATGATTGCTTAGCTCATAATTTACACCTTTCAGTGGAGGTCAGAAGTCCATGTTCTCTGAGACTGATGAGTTCTAAAATAGTAGTATCTTAGAATGTTAGAGCGGAGAAGGCAATGGCACCCCATTCCAGTACTCTTGCCTGGAAAATCCCATGGGTTGAGGAGCCTGGTAGGCTGCAGTCCATGGGGTTGTGAAGAGTCGGACACGACTGAGCGACTTCACTTTCACTTTTCACCTTCATGTATTGGAGAAGGAAATGGCAACCCACTCCAGTGTTCTTGCCTGGAGAATCCCAGAGATGGGGGAGCCTGGTGGGCTGTCGTCTATGGGGTCGCACAGAGTCAGACACAACTGAAGCGACTTAGTAGCAGCAGCAGCAGCAGAATGTCAGAGAACAGCAAAGGGTTCTGAATATTCTGGGGAGCCAGAGAGAAGGCAAGACTTCTACAGAAAGGGTGGACATTGGCAGGGGTGGGGGAACAGGTACAAAATTCAGCCACGTTATAACTCTGCCCAGAGCCCACCCTGGTCGCCAAATGCGGTAGCTGTCACACCAAAATAATCATCTCACCATGAATCCCCCAAGCCACAGCTCCATTGATCGATCATCACAACCTGTTGTTGGATCGCTAATCATTCTTGAAAGCTAATCAGTGTATCAGAGGAGCTGTATTGTAAATCCTGTGTTGCTCAAGCTCCCATTATCATCCTCCTCTGAAACAGTAGTCTATAGCCAGGGGGTATAGCATTTTTAACTGATAAAATAGTGACGTCTTTACTTCTTCAAGACTTTTGAATCTATTTTCTTTTTTACTTTTGTCATTCAAATCTTTTAGATACTCCAGAATGATTAACTCTTCATTACGCTGAAACTACGACCAGCTCACAGATGAGAGTAATCATTTTGATTTGGCCTATAACCCATATATACTCCATATATCACTATGTTAATAAAACACAGATATACACCTAGTTTCACCGTAACATAGTCAACATTCTGATTTGAACTATGGCCATCCTCATTTTCACTGTAACCTATTTTAAATCTCAAGAAATTAGAAGAGCAAAATAGTAAGTATACCTTGATAAAGGGAGCCTAAATTAAGTGTGCATGTGGGCATGCGTGCTAAGTAGCTTCAGTCATGTCCAACTCTTTGTGACCCTATGGATTATAGCCTGCCAGGCTCCTCTGTCCAAGGGATTCTCCAGGCAAGAATACTGGAGTGGGTTACTGTGCCCTCTTCCAGACGATCTTCCCGATCCAGTGACTGAACCAGTGTCTCAAGTCTCCTGCATTGGCAGGAGGGTTCTTTACTACTAGTGCCACCTGGGAAGCCCAAATCTGCATAGTCCTACTAAAAATTTTTTTTTCTCTAAGTGAAAATATTCAGACAAAAACAGCTAGTGATTGTTGAGCCACTGGAGTTGTAACATATTTCTGAAACACATTTCATAATCATCCAGCCTAAATATATCTCTGATTAAAACAAATCCTTCCAAGAGTATGCAGATCAAAAGGAAAGTGCTCCTGATATACTGTTGCTCAATGCAGGCCTCCACCGCTTGTGTAGAAATCTCCTTGAAACATGGCAAAGCTATTAGATTCTGCTACATGCTAACGCTCTTTAACTCCAACAGCCTGTGCAAAATCCTGAATTATAAATCACCATTGCGATCTATGCCCAGGTATCCACCCAGTTGAACTGTGCCGAGCAGCATCTTTATGACTGACTGATCACAAAATATAAATGATATTTCTAAAACAGAGTGACAATGTTCAGCACTTCATTCAATGTGTGAAAAACTAAGAAATATTAATATATTCTTTTAAAATTAAACCCAAAGAGGAGTCCACCCCTAATTATGATTAGGCTTAATAAAGACTTATGAGAAGCACTTGGAAAAATTTTAAGTGCTTTAAAATGATAAGATATTATATTACTATTATTTTCCTTTAAATATGGCAAGCTTAACTCTGTTGCCCATTTTAATATACCTTTAGGGAAGATCCCCTGGAGAAGGAAATGGCACCCCACTCCAGTACTCTTGCCTGGAAAATCCCATGGACGGAGGAGCCTGGTAGGCTACAGTCCGTGGGGTCACAAAGAGTCGGACACAACTGAGTGACTTCACTTTCCCTTTACTGTATACTTCTCTGAATTTTGGTGTTGTTTTCCTCTTAAAAATTTTAACTATATCATGGTTATTTGATCCCACTATCATTTTTATTATTCTATTATATTGATAGGTCAGTCGATATATTTCTTCTAGTGGTCCTGTACGGAATTACTAAAATTGAGATTATTCAGGGTAGCCTCTGCAGGACTGATGTCTGGTTTCTTTACCATTAAATTCTAATAAGCTTATCAAAAAGTAATATTTGAGAACAATAAAAAGTCTATGATTTCTTAAACTTATTTTCCATGCAGCAAAATTTAGAAACTTTCAGCTTTCACTTGAAAGTTGATCCTCTTTATCTCCTTTTATGTTTTTACTCTTCTCTCCCTCTTCTTGTAATTTCTTAATTTTCTTTTATTCTTCCTTTCCCCTGCCCCCAACCTCTTTTATCTGGTTCTCTTCTGCCTTCTCTTGTTTTATTCTCTCTCTCACCACATTTCTTCTCTTTTTTGAATTATTAGAAGACTTGTTAAATGCTGAATTTTCCTGTAGACATCTGCACAAAGGCTATTAAAGAGTGCTTTTTGTGAGAACTATTAAAATATTTTTAAAATTGTTTATGTGAGTACATTGCATGTGCAGGTGAACGGCAAAATAACGTATTACCTTGGCCACTGAGATTCTGTGCGTGCCAAATACAGATTAAAATTGGGAACACAAAGACAGAGGAATTAATTTTAACATGGAACAGAAAACAGGTATAAAGAAAAAAAAGTGTATCTTGTACTTTTTGTAATAATTTATAACACCAAAAGTAATAAAGGGTTTCACCTGCAAATCACCCAGCAAAAACATATGTGTGTGTGTGTGTATGCTTATAT
The DNA here is from genome assembly GCA_935064755.1 of Tragelaphus eurycerus. Taxonomy (NCBI): domain Eukaryota; kingdom Metazoa; phylum Chordata; class Mammalia; order Artiodactyla; family Bovidae; genus Tragelaphus; species Tragelaphus eurycerus. Next base: position 982,585 of record CAKXYN010000121.1, on the reverse strand, counting down.
TTTAAGCTCTTATTGAATGTGTTACAGTATTGCTCTGTTTTATGTTTTGGCTTTTGGGCTGGAGGCACGTGGGACTTACCTCCCTGACCAGGGACTGAACCTGTGTCCCTGCACTGGAAGGCAAAATCTTAGCCACCAGGAAATTTCCCGTGTGTATGTATATCTTGTCTCAACAACTAGATATAAACTAATGGAGGACATTAAACTAATAGTTCCATGTGTTAAAGTCCTTTGTATCCTTCAAAGCAGAGCACAGTTCTTCATATACACCAGGCACTTAAAAGGGGATTGAGTGGAACTTAGAAATCATTATGAAATTGGGGACTACCCTCAAAACATTGACTAAACTTGCATGATATTGCTATTTAAGCAGTTTAAACCACTCAAATGAATATGACTACACACACAGACACACAGGCCTAAAACATCCCCCAATAAAGTAAAGGAAGAAAATAAATGAAAACATGAAACTGGAGATTTATGCAAATACACAAGAGAACATTCTATGGAAACCCATACACAGAGAAAAATTAATTAATTAATTTGCAATCTTCGGTAGGAGGTTGCTTACAAATAATCAAAAATGTCTTCATTATGTTTCAGTGCCTTAAGTTTCCAGGAATGATTATAGTGAATTAGCAAACTAGTGACATACCGTCCTGGTGAACTTGGATAAGTCATGCTCTCTGTCCTGGGCTTCTGTGTCTCCGAAGTGACAACACTAGTTGCCTTCTCTCCCACCTTCTCTGCAAAGATGTTCTGCAAATAAATGAGGTAATGTTTGCGAGATGTTTTTGCAGCTTGGGAAAGAAACCCACTGCACACATCTCAGATGTTATTTCTATTCCATATTCAAACGTGGTGTATTATTGCCTCTATTTTAAATGGAAATTGGACTGTTTGAGTCCTGGGTTCTGACCAAAATCTGGGTCAACATAAAAGGACGATTATTTTTAATTTTAATTCTGAGGCTCTGTTCAGCTCCCTTGCACGTGTGAGGACCAACTGTAGGAAATAAACAAAGCACATAAATCAGGCTTTCAAAGAGAAAAAAATCATTCTCCCGAAGGCCTTTTTTTTTTTTTTTTTTTCCCCTTTCCTTTTTTTTTTTTTCAATGAAGAGCGTGAACACTGTATTTCCCCGGCAGAATATTTCGGTCCAAGAAGGAGGATAGTGCAGGCAGTGGGAGCGTGTGTGCGTGTGTGCGCGTGTGTATGTGTGTGTGTGTGAGTGCTGTGCGTGCGCGCCCGCGGAGAGAGGGGCGGGGGAGGCGGATGAGGAGGATGAGATCATAGTTTCAGGATCCTCAGGAAACCCTGGTACTGGCAGTAGCCAGGCTCTGCTGTGCCCACATGACCCACAACTCTGGCAGCGGACTCGGCACTTCCAACATTATTAAATAATAAGAAAGCGGCTCCTACTCCATGCCCAAACCTCCCCACAGACCGGTGGACACCTTCGAAGAGTTTGGCGAGTCGGTGACTGGGGCGTCCGTCCATTCCAAGGTGTGTGTGTGTGTATGTGTGCGTGTGTGTATGCAAGGCGTTTTCTCCCTTGACAGCTGGGGAGTGGGGGAGGGCGCGGGGGTGGAGGGGGTCCAAGGGGTGGGCGCGGGGCCCGGCTGCCGCGCGCTGCCCCCCGGCCGCCCTGGGGGGCCCGCCGGGCCAGCCGCCGGGCGGGAGATGCCCGGTGACGCGCAGCCCCAGCGGCACAGGGACCGCAGCCGCTCCCGGCGCCGGGGCGCGGGCCCGGGAGGCTCGGCCGCCTCCGGAGCAAGGGCAGGCGCCGCGCACCCGGCAAAGTCAAGAGTGGAAAGCGGGCGGCGAGCGCGGCGGCGGGGAGGGAATCGCCCCAACGCCCACTCGCGGGGTTCCCACCTGTGCGCCCGCGCCGGCCGCTGGCGGCGCCAAGCATGTGCCGGGTGCTGCAGCCGGGACTGCGGCGCGGCGCCTCCCCGGGCGGGCGGCGGGCGGCGCCTCGGGCCCGCGGGGCGGCGGGAGCGGCTGCGGCAGGAGGGCCGGCCCGGGGGCGCGGGGCCGCGCAGGTACAGCTCGGCCGCCCGCCCGCCGAGGCCGGGCCGCGCGCCGCCGGTTGAGTTGTTTCTGTGGTCCCCGCTGCCCTCTCGGTGGTCCCCGCGGGCTGAGCAGCTGGGAGGTGGCTTGCTCCCCTCCGTTAGGGATGACACTCACGTGGGGGAGCAGGCTGGGGGGCTACTATTGAGCGGGAAATCCGCGCCGGGGTCCTCTCCGGCCGGCGGCGTCGGCGCGTGTTGCAATGCACTGCGGTGCCCGGGCGGCGGGTCGGGTGGGTGTGGGCGCCGGGCGCGGGGCGCGGGGCGCGGCGCGGCTGGGTGGGCGCGGGGCAGGGAGAAGGGAGAGGAGTGACTTCGGCTTTTGGAGCCTGGAGTTTTCCTTTGGACCGAGGGTGGACGCGAGGTTCGTTCTGGTACCGGAATGGGAGGTGGCGAGGTGTCTAAAGACCAACGCCAAGAAGAGACGAGGGATGCGGGGCTGGGCTCAGTGGTACCAAGGCTGGGACTTGGGAGTAAAACTTTCCTCTTTGGTGAGCTTGAGGTTTGCCTTTGAGAAGGTAAGCGTAGGATTTGAGTGGAGGTGGAGTGGGGAGTCTTGGCTGTACTCTGGCGGTGAAATTCAACCCCATTAGGTTCATTGTTGCTCTATTAAAACGATCTTTTGAGTTATGGTTCTGTTCAAGTTTGCTATTATCTGTTATGATCACTTGGGGTTTAATGAGTGCTGTGTTTCCTTCTGAACATATCAGTAACCTATATTGTTGAAGTATGCATAATTATTCATTTCTTTTCCAAAAAAAGGACTTATTTTGCTTATTGCAAGGATAGAAACTTTATGGAAAAAAACGTTCTATGAACTTTAGCTTTATTCACTCAATTCTAACACTACCATAAGGAGTGGGTAATATGAGGAAATCTGGACACAGAGTGGTGAAGTTATTTACCCAAGGTCGCAGGGCTTTAAATGTTCAAAACCAGTTGAGCTTTTGGTGAACTCTAAACCAACATAACATATATATTTTTTTCATAAAAATGGGACTTCATTGTACTGTCTTTTTTCTTACATATTTGATATATTGACCACATTTCTAACAAGATGAACCTCATAACTATGTGCTACATGTTGGGGACAATTAACATTTTCCTAAATTTTAATGCCAATTATGGCAACTACCTTTGAGCCTTTTCCTTTTGCTGAAACTGACCATTTCCTACAACAATTATGATTTAAAGTAGTATTTATCAGCCAGTTAAGATTTTCAGCAGGTAAGGTTTATCAGCAAAGTCAATTATTATAAAGCAGGTACCTGAATCTATATATTTGTTTGCACTTAATTTTAAACTTCCTAAGGTATTAGTCTGTTACTTTGCTCAAAGCAGGGCCATCATTTCCTTCCAAACCCCATCTTGCAGAATTTTTGAGCAAGTTTAATCATCTTTAATTCAATCACTCTGACAAGAGCTTAGGCAGTTTTAAAAGAAGAATTATGCAATTCTCTTTCAACTCTCAGTGATTAGAAGCAGGCTATATTGCGAGGGTGTTCGTGTATGTCATGCCTTTTCACCAGTTGTATGTACTTTAGACAAAGTTGTATAGCAGTGAAGACTGAAATCACATTTTTTCATTAGTACTAAGCTGAAATACTGTAAATGTCTCCGCTTGTTCTAAATGAATCATGATGTGAAGAAAGGTCTCAGTGGGGTAAAGCCCAACTGCACGTGTTTAGAGAATTATGTCTCATCTGAGTTTATCATGGAGCTCTTATAATATTTGTTTTATTAGACAGATATCTGTCTTAAGTCTTCATCTGTTATATTTTCAAGTAAATTTAATTGCTGTTTCACATAATGAGTTTCAAAATTATTTTGACATTCATAGATTTCCTAAAGTCTGGTTTTCAGTTTCATTAAATTCAGTATGTGTATATCAAATCCACACTAATTCAACATTACATGTGAAAAAAGAGTAGAATCTAACTGAACTACAGGGAAACATGATCTTTGGATGTGAAAAGAATTATCTTCAGTAGTTAAACTCTTCCACATCCAAGGTATGGTCCATCTCTATTTGGGGGTGCTAGAGTACAGAAAGTTGCATTCCATCAGGCACAAACTTTTTTGATATTGAAATTGAACTTTCCACATCTGTTTATATAAAATGTTGATGGTTATCAAGGCATAAATCCTATGAAATGTCCATATATCCTTTCTTAACTGACTCATCTGTTCCAGTTTTCCAGTTTCTGTTACTTATTTTAGAAAAAGCATTCTCTCACTACTTTTATCTCACCTGGGAGATTTGACATGAGTTTTTCCTTTCAAGTCCCCTGCCTCTAGTTTTGGGAGAACTGTGTTGTCTCTGCCTCTTGAGAGGCTCTTTGCTGCAGGGTCTGGGTGGAGAACTGGGGTTGCATGGTGAACAGAAAAATGAGTGTGCCCTGCCAGCCCAGGGGCCAGACTTCAATCCAGTCGTCATACACATAAATGGAGTTCTGAAGGAAGGAATGCAGTCAGAATGTGTAATAAAGGATTCCGGACCAGACAGGGAGGTTTGGAACAAGATGCATTAGAAGTCCCCTATTATTGGAAAAGACTCTGATGCTGGGAGGGATTGGGGGCAGGAGGAGAAGGGGACGACAGAGGATGAGATGGCTGGATGGCATCACTGACTCGATGGACGTGAGGTTGAGTGAACTCCAGGAGTTGGTGATGGACAGGGAGGCCTGGCGTGCTGCAGTTCATGGGGTCCCAAAGAGTCGGACACGACTGAGCGACTGAACTGAACTGAATGTATGAGGAGGGGTTTACTAAGATTTATTTTGTAAATTAATTTTTATTTGGTATATAGCTGCTTTACGATGTCGTGTTAGTTTCTACTGTATAGCAGAGTGATTCAGACGTACATAATACATATATGTGCTCATGCCCAGCCATGTCCAACTCTTTGTGACCCCTTGGACTGTAGCCCACCAGGCTCCTCTGTCCATCAAATTTTCCAGGAAAGAACACTGGAGTGAGTTGCCATTTCCTTCTCCAACAGATACACGTATCCCCTCCCTTTTGGACTTTCTCCTCATTCAGGTCACCACAGTGCGTTAAGTAGAGTTCCCTGTGCTATCCCGTGTGTTCTTACATGCTTTCCTCAATGTCTTCTGAATTAGAAACCTATGTCTCCCTCTAGTTACCTTTACACATCTCTGTTCACCAGTAGATACATCATTTCCCCTCATCATACACCTTTGGTCATAGAGAAGATCACAAAAATCCTTTTCACAGTACTTTTTGCAGCCTGTAGAGAGCATGTACCACCCTTACCTGGTTATTACTCTATTTTCGAAGAGATATTTAAATTTAATGAAGGATAACCATTGTCTTTCTTTGCCTTAACAACTACTTTTAATTTTAAAGAAATAGTTGTGTGTGTGTGTGTGTGTATGTGTTTGCTTGTTGTTAAAGTGGCAGGATGTCTCAAAATAGAAATGTAATTGATTCATCACACATCCGTAAGATTTCCGGAAGTGTCTGCAGGAAGAAAGAGGCACCAGAGTAAGAGAGGTGAGCTTAAATGTTGAGTATGCCGAGGAAATGTGTATTAATAATGTAAAGCAAACATAATAATAACTAAACTCATTGACTACTGTGTGCCAGACATCTTCTGTGGCTCTATATAATAAAGTAACTCAGGTATTCTTCACAGTAGCCAAATGAGGGCTTCCTGTATTACCATTACCCCCATTTTACGGAGGAGGAAACTGCAGCATTGAGGAGCAGGGTAATCATGGCCACTGTCACACAGGTAGAAACTCTGAATCTAATATTGATTCTTTAGTTCATGCTGTTAACTAGTAACATGTAATATATGGTTCATAGTTTTACTAATGCATTAAGTCCCCATCATTGTTAAAAATCATAACACCTCCTCAATTGTTCGTTTGGTTACTTTTCCTGCAATTGAAACAAGTGGAAAAACTTATAACTTCCCTTATGTCAATGCTTTTTGCTCCATATTTTACATGCAAATTATCTAAAGCAAGGACAGGTATTGATATATAAATGCCTAAAGCCTGGCAACTGCTGGATTATGGGGAATTTCTCATTATATATTGTATATTTTTTAATTCAAAAATAGTAACTCCAGCACCATTTGAAACTATTGAAATTTCTTATATCACAGATATATACTTTTGCATTTCAAATAATTAGATAAATATCTTTAACAGTTGGAAGTTCTATGACCTTTAGTAAACTTAAGAATTTAAAGTCATGTTTCATCTACCCCCAGCGTTGTTGTTCAGAGTGCTGTGTACTGCAAAGGGGGTATAAAATATAATATAAAAACACCTGTTGAATTACCTTGGTAAAATTTAAAAGTCCATGTTAATCTTTACATTGGGAACTTATGACATGACTCATAGTTATTTTAACTGTTAGTTGCTTAAAATATTAGTTATTTTAAAATAAACTTAGTTATTTTAAATATTATCCAAATAATAAAAACACATGGCACATGTGATTAGTAAGGTAGAGCACTAATGGGTTAGGTGTGCTGATGCATGTAAAGGTTTATGCACAGTGTTTGAAGGTGTCAATAAGTGTTATTGCTCCCTGAAAGTACTGGGTCGTATGCAGCTGATACGGGCTTCGCAGGTGGCGCTAGTGGTAAAGAACCCACCTGCCAATGCAGGAGACATGAGAGAGATGAGTTCAATCCCTGGGTCGGGAAAATTGCCTGGGGGAGGGGATGGTAACCCACTCCAGTATTCTGGTCTGGAGCATCCCATGGACAGAGGAGCCTAGCAGACTACAGTTCATAGTGTCACAGAGTTGGACAGGATTGAAGAAAATTAGCACGCACACATAGACATTTGATATGATTAATGCTACTATTAACTATGACTCACAAGTAATACTGAGTGCACATATACAAATGCTCAACTCTCTTCTTTGAAGTTGTTGGAAACATTCTAGGCAATGTATACATTTTCTGTAACTCATGGAGAATATGATACATTATTTCTCTATATGCTCCCCACCATACAAAGCATCAGAGTAATTAATAAAATGTTATTCCAGTTTATATCATAAGGAAAGAGACACAAAGCTTGATTGTGTGTGTGTGTGTGTGTGTGTGTGTGTGTGTGTGTACGTACTATCAGAGTGGAAGCTACCATCATATACAACAATGATAATTCATTAACTGTAGTTTACAGTTTGATGCCATAGTGCACTGTCCTATTGCAAAGAGTTTTGTGTGTTTAATGTAAACACAAAATATGTTACTCTAACTAAGTAACTTATAACTTAATAGTTTAGATTATTCAGTCATAGCAAACAACCAAATTCTTGGGTACTGAAATGAGCATGGATTTATTTCTTACTAATGCTTTGTGCCCTGTTGGCCAATAAAAGACTATTTTACATCTTCCGCACATGGAAACCCAGGCTCATAAAACCCCTGTCATCTACAGCATCCCCATCACGCATTCATCAAACACATGGAAACATGGTGGGTCACTCACAAATTCTTAAACAGCTTCTATCAGAAGGAGCACCTGCTACTTCTACTCATATTTTATTGGCCAGAGCAAGTCCTATGACCACTCCCAACTTGAAGATGAAAGAGAAGTGCTGTTTTATCAGATACTCAGATGGAAGTAAACTGCACTGTTAGTGAACAGACCTAATTGTTACCAGGTGAATTTATCCAGTTGACGTCAATAGTTTTTATCACATAAAGATGACATGATTTTATATAACAATTGTGTTTTAGAATTTCAACCTAAAAAGGCAATTCCTGCATTAAACCACCAGCAAAGGAAGTAGAGTCTAAACTTATAAAATTGATGATATCCCTCTTTGTCAGTGGGGGTTGGATTTAGTCAAGGAATGTCAATAAAACTCTGATTTGAATAAATTCAGGAGATAGTCTTTCTAACAATAAGCACAAGTCAAGAACGGTGCCAAGATCTGCAATGTAGCTGTTTTTTCTGAACAGATTTGATAGTATCAGCATGATAGAGAAAACAGAACAACCACGTGTGTATCTTTTTGTCACCTGCACCAACATGAACGGAAGTGTTAGATGTGTTACCACTATATTGTTATAAAAAGTAATACAGGTAAACATATCGATCATACTGTATGATTATTTTACATTGACAAACATAACCTGAAAAGAGAGAATATATCTAATCCAGGTGTTTACTGCTATAAATTTCCTGGAAGCATTGCTATTGTTGTGTCCCATATATTTTCGGGTGTGGTGTTTTCATTTTAATTTGGCTCAAGTAGTGGTTTCAAATTTTCTCCTGAGATTTCCTCTTTGATCTGTGGGGTTATTTGAAGGGTGGCATTTACTTTCCAAGTGTTTAGAGATTTCTCTGTCATCTTTCTCTGCTTTTGGTCAGAGAACCTTGTTTCTTGTGTTATCTTTCTCCATTTCAGTCAGAGAACACACCTGTACAATTTCAGGCTTTTAAAATTTGTTGAGGTTTATGTTATGGCCCAGAATGTTGTCTGTCTTGGTTTATGTCCCATGGGCACTTGTGTGTATTTCACTGTTTTTTGATTGAGTGTTATATAAATGCTCGTTAGATCCTGTTGGTTGATGGTGCTGATAAATTCTTGTATGTCTTGACTAACTTAATGTCTAGTTGTTTTATTCATTGTTGAAATAGTTTGTGAAATTTCAAATTATAATTTTGGATTTGTCTGTTTCTCTTTTCACACCTATCAATTTGACTATACTTTGCAGCTCTCTTGTTTGGTATATATAAATTTAGGATTGCTATGTCTTGGTGTATTGATTATTTTATCATAACATGACACTCCTCTTTATATGTGATAATTTTATTTGCTTAAAGTCTACTGAATCTGATATTAATATAGACATTCATTTTTTTATTTGCTTGATGTTTACATGATTTTTTTTTTTTTACTGTCCTTCTGCTTTCAACCTGTCTGTATCGTTATATTGGATCTGAATTCTTTGTTCATACATTACCGGTGGGTTACATATTTTAATTGATTTTGCAAATCTTTATTTTTTTCATTTGTATATTTACACATTTACATTTTGTTAAGACTATATGTCTGCCATTTTAATTTTTGAATTTTTTCCTCTCTGTTTGTGTTTGTTTTAGTTTCTCTGGGTTTTTTCCTTCCTATCAGTTACTTGAGCATATACAGAATTCCATTTCTATTTATCTATAATGTTTTTAAGTGTATCTATTCATATACACATTTAATGAGTACTCTGAGTATTACATCATAATACATTTAATTTATCACTGCCTACCACTGTTGTCATTTTTTCAGTTACAGTGAAGAATAGAAACTTAACCTTTTTTTATGTACCTTTATCCTCTTCCATTAATAGTAAAATTCTTTAAACTATGTCCTCTACATACATCAGAAACTGTTACACCTTTTGTTTCGATTGTCAAACACAGGTCAGAGAGCTCAAGAGGAGCAAGAAAAATTCATGGTTTTTATTGATATTTTCACTTATCGTGTTCTTTCTTTTTTCTTGATATTCCAACATTCTCCTTTTATTGCTTTCCTTCTGTTTCTAAAACTCCCCCTAGCCTTTCTTTTAGAGCCGATAGGCCTCCTCTTGACAATATATCTTTGTTTTCCTTCATCTAAAAATGTTTTGTTTTCCCCTTCATTCCTGAAGGATATTTTAACTGGATACAGGATTCTGGGTTGGCAGTTCTTTTTTTTAAGCACTCAAAATATTGTGCCACTTCCTTATGGTCTCTGTGTTTCCTAATGAGAAATCTTATTTTGTTCTAATTGGTTTTCTCCAAGAGGTAAAGTGTGATTTATCTCTTGTTCTTTTCACGATTTTTGTTTATTTGTTTTTAGTTTTCATAAATTTGACTATGCTGTATCTTGGTTGTGTAGGTGTATATTTTTGATGTTTTCTGTTTGGCATTCAGATTCATGAGTCTAAAGATTTATGTCTTTTGTCACCATCTAAGAAATTTTCATCTGTTATTTCTTTGTGTACTTTTTAATCCCTGTCCATTTTCTTTTCTTCTCTCACATCTCTGAGACTTGAATATTAGATCTTTTGTTACAGAAACACAATGTGTTAGTTTCCTATGGCTGCTGTAACAAATTACCGAAAACATGGTGCTGTATAACACATTTATTCTCTTACAGAGGTGGAGACTGGAAGTCGGAAGTCAGCTTCACTGGGCTGAAGTCAAGATGTTGGGAGGACTAGTTCCTTCTTACAGCTCCTGGGGACAGTGCCTCTCTTTTGCATTTTCTAGCTTCTGGAGGCCACCAGTATTCTGTGACTCACAGTCCCTTTTTTGAATCACTCCAATCTCTTGCTTCTCTAATCACATCTTCTACTTCATTTTCTATGGTCAAATCTCTTTTTGCCTCCCTCTTTTAAGGATACTGTGATTACATTCAGGTCCCGCCTGGATAGTCCATGATGGCCTCCCTATCTCAAGATCTTTAATTTCCATTAAAGATATCTACAAAAATCCCTTTTGCTATGTAAGGTTACATTCACAGCTTCCAGGGATTAAGGCCAACCTGAATATCTCTGGGATCCTACCACACATGGGTTTCTGAGGCTTTGTTGTTGGTTTTGGTTTGTTTTCTCTGTTGTTAAGACTGGGTAATTCCAGTTCTTCTGTCATACAGCTAACAGATTCTTTCCTCTGTCACTTTCATTATGTTATTGAGCCCACTCATTAAATTTTATATTTGGTTATTTATTTTTTTCTTCAGTTCTAAAATTTCCATTTAGTTCTTTCTTGGATGTTCTATATTTTAGCTGACACTTTCTACTTTTTCATTTGTTCATAATTTCTCACTGAAGTATTTTTTTAAAAAAATATTTTAAAAGCTTTGCTGCTTTAAAAACTTTGTCAGATAATTCTCACATTTCTTTCATCTAATTATGGGCATGTATCATTGTCTTTTTATATTCAGTTTTTGTAATTGATTGATGTCCTTGATTCTTGGTTTGATGAATGATTTTCAACTGAAATCTGGCTTAAAAGACTTTGGATCTTATTTATGCCTTCTGTGTTAGCTAGCTTCCAGCAGCATCACCCCAGTGGGTGAAATGAGAATGGTGCCACCTCTTCACTGCCCGTGGGTGTAGAAGTGAAGGCTTCTTACCCAGTCTCCCTTGTCGTGTAATATGGAGGGGGCTCCATATTACTGTGGGGAAGAGAATGAATTCAGGCTCCTCACTAGGTCTTCACTGATACCTCTCTTTCTGTTTCCTACGTGGCCTCCCCTGGCAACATGAGGACAGGGAGGTGGTTACTGCTGGGCCATGAAGATAGTCCTTACTCTCCAATAGCCTCCCATGATACCACCCATCCCCGTATGGTCTCCATTAATAACCTAGTGGAGGTGGGTGATGGGAGTCTCATTCATTACCACCCAGTTGATTGGAATGGAAGTCCCAACTCCCTACTTGGTCTTTTGTGACATCACCTTGATGGAGGTAAGGGGAGTTGGGATATGCTGTTTCAGCCTGGTGAGGGTGACAGTCTAGGCTCCCTACTTGGCCGTTATTGGTATGGATGTGGTGGGGCCACATTTTTTTTTTTTTTTTTTCTGTCTCATATAGCTGGAAGAGAGCAATTACTCATTATAAAAATTTATTTATTTGTTTTGCTTTGTTGCTCCTTTCTTGGTCCTTTGGCTGAAAGAGCATGCTTTTGGTGGCCTGCCATTTTTTATCTGTGCCTTTTGGCATATCTGGGTTTTTGTTTTTTTTATATCCTTGTCTGGTATATATGCTGCTGCTGCCAAGTCACCTCAGTCGTGTCCGACTCTGTGTGACCCCACAGACGGCAGCCCACCAGGCTCCCCCATCCCTGGGATTCTCCAGGCAAGAACACTGGAGTGGGTTGCCATTTCCTTCTCCAATGCATGAAAGTGAAAAGTGAAAGTGAAGTCGCTCAGTCGTGTCCGACTCTTAGCGACCGCATGGACTGCAGCCCACCAGGCTCCTCTGTCCATGGGATTTTCCAGGCAAGAGTACTGGAGTGGGGTGCCATTGCCTTCTCCGCTGGTATATATGGAGCAATGCAAAAATCCAGGGAACTCACCACCATGTCATTCCTTGGGCCCTGAGTTCCCCTACCTGGGTTTGCCTTCTCTCTAACTTTCAGAGTCTTTGTATGTTTATTGTATGTGCAGTGTCCAGGGTTGAGGGTTATATCTGGTGAAAGGAAGAGGGAAAAGTACTTCTGCTCCATCTTCACAGATGTCTACTCCACATTTTTTATGCAAGGGTAAATTGAAAAATATCCCTCAACATTGATTCTCAGAGGATGAAGCTCAGGGGATTACTACTGATCTGTTTCTGAATAATAACCACTTTACAGATCAGCAGGATGAGAGAGTACTTGGACAGGGATGCAAATAGGATTACAGAACACTCCATCAGTGCTAAGGTTCAGGGATCACATGGAGGTCCTCTTACTCCTCTAAACCACAGCTTTCTCCTCTCCTGGGAAACCATGACTGCAGGGTGTAGCAAGGTTGGAAACTTTCCCCAATCTCATAGTCTGTCTTTTCTGGCAGGATTCTGGAACTATACCGTCCAAGCCCTTCCTAAATTCTCACAAAGTGTTCTTCATTCCCAGGAACATTATCCATCTGAAATGCAGTTTTCAACCAGAAAGCATGTGGTAAAATGAGGCTTAGCTAGGAAGAAAACAGAGAGCCCCAGAATCCACATTTAAACTCTTAAGAAGCACCTCTCAGCGAGCACTCATGTTAATTTCATTTGATATAAAATTATACATTAAAAATAAGTGTATGGATTTTGTCAAGTTGTTTGATCAATACTCAGGAGATTAAGTACAAGAGATGGGGCTATGAATTTTCTGCTTGAAACCAGTATTCTGAGGAAGAATAGTTGGTGGGGAGGCTATTAACAAAGAACTGTCTAGGGAAATTCTCCCTAGACACAAATCGAGTTAATGACGTTGTATTTAACCCTGAAGTTCTCACAGCAGTAGTGCAGTGGTTCTCAAACAGCGGTCCTCTGGCAGCATCTGTACAACCTGGGAACTCTGTGAATGCAGATTTCTCAGCAGTTTCTTGCAACAAGTCCTCCAGGTGCTTTCTGATGCCTCTACACCTGGAAACCGAGTACTAGAGCAGCCTCTCCAACCATTGAAGACATTAAATGTATGCTTTTCACGATTCTTTATTTGTTTGCTTGCTTGTTCTGGCTGCGCTGGGTTGTCATTGCTGTCCTTGGGCTTTCTCTAGCTGTGGGGAGTGGTTACCCTTCTTTGCAGTCCGCAGGTTTCTCATTGTGATGGTTTCTCTTGTTGCCAGCACAAGACCCGCAGGTTTCAGTAGTTGTGGTATACAGATTTATACTACTCTGTGGTTACTCTGTAGCCTGAGGTTACTCTGAATCCTCCTGGACCAGGGATCAAACCCATATCCCCTGCATCGGCAGATGGATTCTTAACTACTGGACCACCAGGGAAATCCCTTTTTCATGATTCTTGACTCATCCATTTAGGTTTTTAGAAAATCTATTTAGCATGTTTAACATTCAGCATTGGAGAAGGCAATGGCACCCCACTCCAGTACTCTTGCCTGGAAAATCTCACGGATGGAGGAGCCTGGTAGGCTGCAGTCCATGGGGTCGCTAAGAGTGGGACATGACTGAGCGACTTCACTTTCACTTTTCACTTTCATGCATTGGAGAAGGAAATGGCAACCCACTCCAGTGTTCTTGCCTGGAGAATCCCAGGGACGGGGGAGCCTGGTGGGCTGCCGCCTATGGGGTCGCACAGAGTAGGACACGACTGAAGTGACTTAGCAGCAGCAGCAGCAGCAACATTCAACATGTTTTAAGTATACATATTTTTTTTCAAGGAACTATCATAAAGAAATTAAACATGTATCACCCCAAAGTGTCTCTTTCGTTGAAGATATCTCAGTGATTTGCACAATTGTTTTGTATCCTTAAACAGTCATGACTGCTGCATGTCCCATTCCGTGATGGAAACCAAAAAATGCAGCCACGCCTACACTTCCCTGCCTTGGTTCTGCGTAGCTGCTGAGTCTCACTTTAATGGGTTTTTCTGGTGTCTTCATGACGTTTTCTGGGGCCGACACAGACATGAGGATATTTGGAGGCAAGGTTGGGGGCGTCTCTGCATCCCTTGAAGAAGATTCATTTTGGGAGATCTTGTCACATAATATTGTTAGAGACAGACACATATGCAGATGTCCGGATTCATCATTGTCATTACCACATCAGCTCCACTATGGGAGATTCACTGTCTATTGCAGGCTGGCATTTTTCTCTAGGGTCATATGAGATTAAAGGGAATCTTGGCTCCAAGGTTGTCCTTAGGAAAGAGAAGCTACATTCCTGAATAAAGAGTTTATATTTGGGGTACAGTTACAAACCCCAGGATGGAGTAAGACAAAATCAATTAAGAAATAAATGGTTAAAAAATGAAAAAAAAATTTCTGATGATAGTAAAATACAGATAGATTCCCCAGTGGCTCAGATGGCAAAGAATCTGCCTGCCATTCCAGAGACCTAGGTTTGGTCCCTGGGTTGGGAAGATTCCCTGGAGAAGGAAATGGCAACCCACTCCAGTATTCTTGCCTGAGGAATCCCCATAGACAGAGGAGCCTGGTGGACTACAGTCCAAGGAGTTGCAAAGAGTTGGATACAACTGAGCGACTAACACACTATGGCATATAGTCCTAAATATGGTTCAGTTTCATTGTAAAGATGGTGTTTTATATTAGTTCATGCTTTTAATTAGCAATTTACTAAACCTAGATAGCATATTGAAAAGCAGAGACATTACTTTGCCAACAAAGATCCATCTAGTCAAGGCTATGGTTTTTCCTGTGGTCATATATGGATGTGAGAGCTGGACTGTGAAGAAAGCTGAGCGCCAAAGAATTGATGCTTTTGAACTGTGGTGTTGGAGAAGACTCTTGAGAGTCCCTTGGACTGCAAGGAGATCTAGCCAGTCCATTCTGAAGGAGATCAGCCCTGGGATTTCTTTGGAGGGAATGATGCTGAAGCTGAAACTCCCGTACTTTGGCCACCTCACATGAAGAGTTGACTCATTGGAAAAGACTCTGATGCTGGGAGGGATTGGGGGCAGGAGGAGAAGGGGACGACAGATGACGAGATGGCTGGATGGCATCACTGACTCAATGGACGTGACTCTGGGTGAACTCTGGGAGTTGGTGATGGACAGGGAGGCCTGACGTGCTGCGATTCATGGGGTCCCAAAGAGTTGGACACGACTGAGCTACTGAACTGAACTGAACTGAAACATAGAGAACATAATATATTTGAGTTTATTTAGAACCCATGACTTTGGATGACTAATATTTTAGATTTTTGATCATCAAATTTTACTATATGTGATTTTTAAATATATTTTTTGGTTTCTATAAATCATAAATTTCAGTTCCACATACCTCTTACTCCACACACCTTTTTAAAGGTGTCTTTTTTCTTTTTATAAATAAATCAGGAGTATGGGTCGAGAACAGTTTATCTGCTTTTGATTTAAAATGACCCATTCTGGGTACTTCCCTGGTGATCTTCCAGTTAAGACTCTGTGCTTCCACTGCCATGTATATGGGTTCTATCCCAGGTCAGGGAGCTAAGATTCTGCAGGCTGCATGGCCTGCCAAAAAAAAAAAAAAAAAAAAATTAATGGCACACATTCTGGGTCCAGAAAAATATTCTTCTCTTACCCTTTCAACATTCCTCATTGCCAGTTGTACTGTGGTTTTCATTCCTGCTGTTCCCTTTGTTGTCTTCAATCTGATTATATTTTTCATTTACTCATCCTGCTTGGGCGTTTAAATGGTTGTGCTTTGACATTGTTTTGGGGAGAAGACTTTTCCAAACTTTCATTATACAGTGTTTGTTCAATAAGACCATTTGGGCAGGTTGGAGGATCCACTCCTTAGAAAACATATTTTGAAATGGTGGAGCAGATGTTTTCTCTCACACACTCATCCTTTATAAATAAAGGCCCCTAGCCCTGGTGGTACTCGTCAGATGTGTTCTTTCTCAGAGGAATCACTTGGTTGGCATTTTTAAATGTGGTGGTTTAATCATCACCAGAATGCTTAGGTAAGGCTTAAATATGAAGACAAATAGTTCTTCCACAATAAATGGGGGCAAGGAGAGGGGGATTCAAGAAGGGAAGTGTCTTCTGTGGGCAGTCGTCCAGATTTTCCTACAGTGTTAGCTTCTATTTATACACACAAAATGTGTCAGGTGATTTTTTTTTTTCCATATGCAGATAAATTCTGACTCTTCCTTTTAACCTAAACACTGCCCAAGTAATGTTTACCATAAGATTGCATTCAAAATAATATTTCTACTAATGCTGCTAAACAGCTTTTAGGAAGTGATATATGAGTCAGGTTGATGTTGAATCTTTGATCAAACTATGAATCAGATTTTCAAAACCGGAAAGCATTTCAAAGCATCTGACTGCTCTTTTTTGTTTTCCTCAATGTCAGTGTGGTCTGTTTGTGAATTTTTTTCATTTTCTTTTTTTGCTTTTCTTTTCCTTTTTTTCTCCCCTTTATTGGCTGAAGAATTCTTTTTCCTCTTATGACTTATTTTTCCAGGAGCATGTGAGATAATAGCTATAAATGAAATGTTCTCATTTTGTAAATACCTCTAATATTTTAGACATGAGATTGAGAGTTGGTTCATATTTTTTCAGTTTGCATTCTTGAAATGACAAAAAAGATAAACATCAGTCTGCTCTGGAGTGGTTACAAAGGCAAAATAATCCCATTTTACCCAACGACCATCATCTAAGGGGAAAAAATATAGCCCTGTGATTTCACTTGGTGGAGCATG
Organism: Tragelaphus eurycerus; assembly: GCA_935064755.1. Lineage (NCBI taxonomy): Eukaryota > Metazoa > Chordata > Mammalia > Artiodactyla > Bovidae > Tragelaphus > Tragelaphus eurycerus. The sequence continues at coordinate 965,671 of CAKXYN010000121.1, read as the reverse complement.
TGGAATATTTTTTGGTTCTGATTTTAGGGTTAAGTTGGTGATTAAGGGAGGGGAGAAGGTGACAGATTATCAGTGCTTCCTTTATTTCTTAGTCTTTATCCTTTTGTCTGCTTGTGAGCAGAGGCTAATCTGTGTCAGAAAACCTTTGTTTTCTCCTACCAGTTTGTCTGCTGTCTCCATCATTTTGTTTGCTTATTTTGTCTTGCTTTTCCGTTCTCTTCCCCAACTCCATACCCCGGCTCCCATCTAGCTGAACTGAAAGACCAGCAGGGAGACTCATCAGTTATGAAACTAGAAACCTGTGAGTCCCTGGCTTGCGCTTCTCCAAGTTCTCACCAAACCCATGGCAAGACCATGATTTTGGGTTTTTATTCCTCCCTGGTTCATCAGCCATTCCACATTATTCACTTGGATTCAGTATTTTAGAATATTCTGTGTTAGAACTCACCTTTGTCATAATTAGCATTCACTATACCTTCAAGGGGCTTCCCGGGTGTCTCAGTGGTAAAGAACTTGCTTTCAATGCAGGAGGTGATCCCCTGGAGAAGGAAATGGCAACCCGTTAGAGTATTCTTGCCTGGAAAATCTCATGGACAGAAGAGCCTGGTGGACCACGGTCCATGGGGTCGCAAAGAGTCTGACATAGTGACTAAACCACAACATATCTTCCGTGTGTCTTTCTAGCTCAGTGGAGTTATGAAATGAGCCATTCCTTTTTTAATCAGTCTCAAAATATGCTTCAAGGACCACTTGTATCAGAATCATCTGAGGTGTTTATTAAAGCTATGGGTGAAAGTGAGAGTGTTAATAACTCAGTCAAGTTTGAATCTTTGCAACCCCATGGACTGTAGCCTGCCGGGCTCCTCTGTCCATGGAACTCTCCAAGCAAGAATAATGCAGTGGGTTGCCATTACCTTCTCCAGGGTATCTTCCCAACCCTGGGATTGAAGCCAGGTCTCCTGCATTGCAATGCAGATGATTTACCACTGAGCCTCCAGAGAGGCCCCTGAACCCTATCTTACATCTACTGAAAAAGAAACTCTCTCTCTGATTTTAGGATTTTGAGGCTGACACTAATTATAGGAATTAGTTCAGATCTGTGCTTACAACCCAGGGTAACTTTTTATTTATTTATTTATTTTTTAACTTAATTTTTATTGGAGTATAGTTGCTTAACCGTATTGTGTTAGTTTCTGCTGTATGGCAAAGTGGATCAGCTTTACATATACATATATTCCCCCTTTTTGGATCTCCTCCCCATCGGTCACCACAGAGCACTGATTAGGGTTCCCTGAGCTGTACAGTAGGTTCTCATCAGTTGTCTATTTTACACATACTATCAATAGTGTATATATGTCAATCCCAATCTCCCAGTTCATCTTCCTCTTTCCCCCTTGGTCTTCCTCTGTGTCTCTGTTTTGTAAATAAGATCATTTGGTAGCTCAGTGGTAAAGAATGCAAGAGACACGGGTTTGATCCCTGAGTATGGAAGATCCCGTGGAGAAGAAAACGACAACCCATTCTTGTACTCTTGCCTGGGAAATCCCATGGACAGAGGAGCCTGGTGGGTGAAAGTCCATGGGGCTGCAGAAGAGTCAGACACGACTTAGTAACTAAACAAGCCCAACAGCATACCATTTTTCTAGATTGCACATATATGCGTTAATATACGATATTTCTTTTTCTGACTTACTTCACTCTGTATAACAGTCTCTAGGTCCATCCACATCTCTCCAAAAAATCAGAATACATGGATCCATCTCCAGGTTGCAATTTAAACAACCTGGTATGATTGTACCATGCACCCTCTGTTATCAACCAGCAAATGAGCTATAGAAGTTGGAAGGAAAGACAGAGGTTGGTGTTGATACAGAAACATTACTTCAGTGTATTCATCACAGACCAGAGATTGACCCTCATTTATAAATTCAGAAACCAGATCTTTTTCTCAAGGGCATAGTCATATTAACTAAGCTTACAGAGACTGAGCTATAAATAAGGATGCCATTTTTAGAGCTATCATTGTCACTAGGATCAGAATGACCAGGGCATTCTTGCCCTATAGGCAAGACTCTCCATGGGGAGAAAAATTGTCAGAAGTTTGCTCCTGGAATCTGGAAGCAGAGAAAGGGAAATGAGTTGAATCAAAGGAGTGAAAACACTGAAGAATGATGAGGTGTCAGGAACTCTCCTAAACGTTTCACATGTGTGATTTCATACATCCTCTCAACAGTCCTTTGTGATGGTATTATTGGCTCTGTTTTCTGTATGAGAAAGGGTAGGAAAAGAGAGGCTACATAACTTGCTGAAGAGGTAGAGCTGAAATACTCGTGGTCTGTGACTAAGTTATTAGTGAACTAAGAATGAAGCTACCAGATAACTTTAGAGTTGCTGGGCCTTGCCATCTGTGTTAAGAAGTCAAGTGAGGACAGAATAGCTTCTAGTTGGTGGAGAAGAAGAGAATGTATCAAAGCACTGCTTGTATGGGTAGGATGCTTTCAAGTCATGAGCAATTAGGATGAACAGTCACTTTCCCACCATCATACCTTGTGGTTTGTTTATCTGATCTCTCTGTACTTGTAATTAAGTGAAAGATCCACATAAGCAGATTCTACTCTTAATTTTTTTTTCCCTAAAAACACATCACAGTCATGACCAGAAACCATAAAACTCCTAGAGGAAAACATAGGCAAAACACTCTCTGACATACATCACAGCAGGATCCTCTATGACCCACCTCCCAGAATATTGGAAATAAAATCAAAAATAAACAAATGGGACCTAATCAAACTTAAAAAGCTTCTGCACAACAAAGGAAACTATAAGCAAGGTGAAAAGACAGCCTTCAGAATGGGAGAAAATAATAGCAAATGAAGCAACAGATAACTAATCTCAAAAATATACAAGCAACTCCTACAGCTCAATTCCAGAAAAATAAATGACCCAATCAAAAAATGGGCCAAAGAACTAAATAGACATTTCTCCAAAGAAGACATACAGATGGCTAACAAACACATGAAAAGATGCTCAACATCACTCATTATCAGAGAAATGCAAATCAAAACCACTATGAGGTACCATTTCACGCCAGTAATAATGGCTGCGATCCAAAAGTCCACAAGTAATAAGTGCTGGAGAGGGTGTGGAGAAAAGGGAACCCTCTTACACTGTTGGTGGGAATGCAAACTAGTACAGCCACTATGGAGAACAGTATGGAGATTCCTCAAAAAACTGGGAATAGAACTGTCTTATGATCCAGCAATCCCACTGCTGGGCATACACACTGAGAAAACCAGAATTGAAAGAGACACGTGTACCCCAATATTCATCGCAGCACTGTTTACAATAGCCAGGACTTGGAAGCAACCTAGATGTCCATCCACAGATGAATGGATAAGCAAGATGTGGTACATATACACAATGGAGTATTACTCAGCCATCAAAAAGAATACATTTGAATCAGTTCTAATGAGGTGGATGGAACTGGAGCCTATTATACAGAGTGAAGTAAGCCAGAAAGAAAAACACAAATACAGTATCCTAACGCATATATATGGAATTTAGAAAGATGGTAACAATAACCATTTTTGAGACAGCAAAAGAGACACTGATGTATAGAACAGACTTTTGGACTCTGGGAACGGGAGAGGGTGGGATGATGTGGGAGTATAGCATTGAAATGTGTATAATATCATATCTGAAACGAGTCACCAGACCAGGTACGATGCCTGATATTGGATGCCTGGGGCTGGTGCACTGGGACAACCAAGAGGGATGGTATGGGGAGGGAGGGGGAGGAGGGTTCAGGATGGGGAGCACGTGTATACTTGTGGCGGATCCATCTCGATGTATGGCAAAAGCAATACAATATTGTAAAGTTAAGCAAAATAAAATTTAATAAAAAAATAAAATAAAACACAAGCAAGAAAAGGAAAACCAAAACAAAACAAAACCAAAAATAACTAATCATACATCTTAATAAGGGACTTCCCCGGTGGCTCAGTGGTAAAGAATCCACCTGCAGTGCAAGAGCCGCAGGAGATGCAGGTTCAGTTCCTGGGTCAGGAAGATCCCCTGGAGAAGGGCATGGCAACCCACTCCAGAATTCTTGCCTGGAGAATTCCATGGACACAGAAGCCTGGCAGGTTACAGTCCATAGGGTCACAAAAAGTAGGACACGACTGAAACGACTTAGCACACATGCACATCTTAATAAACAGTAATAACTTTGTGTTAGTTGTTCAGTCTTGTCCAACTCTTTGCAGCTCCATGGACTGTAGCTTGCCAGGCTCCTCTGACCATGGGATTTTCCAGGCAAGAATACTGGCGATTCCCTTCGCCAAGTGATTTTCCTGACCCAGGGATTGAACCTGGGTCTCCCACATTGCAGACAGATTCTTTACTGCCCGAGCCACCAGGGAAACCAAATAAACAGTAATGAGACATATTGAAATATAGTGGGCAACTTTGCACAAGTCAGGCTCACAGATCAGATCAGATCAGTCTCTCAGTCATGTCCGACTCTTTGCGACCCCATGAATCACAGCACGGCAGGCCTCCCTGTGATTCACCAACTCCCGGAGTTCACTCAGACTCACGTCCATCGAGTCAGTGATGCCATCCAGCCATCTCATCCTCTGTCGTCCCCTTCTCCTCTTGCCCCCAATCCCTCCCAGCATTAGAGTCTCCTCCAATGAGTCAACTCTTCGCATGAGGTGGCCAAAGTCCTGGAGTTTCAGCTTTAGCATCATTGCTTCCAAAGAAATCCCAGGGCTGATCTCCTTCAGAATGGACTGGTTGGATCTTCTTGCAGTCCAAGGGACTCTCAAGAGTCTTCTCCAACACCACAGTTCAAAAGCATCAATTCTTCGGCGCTCAGCCTTCTTCACACTCCAACTCTCACATCCATACATGACCACAGGAAAAACCATAGCCTTGACTAGGCGAACCTTTGTTGGCAAAGTAATGTCTCTGTTTTTGAATATGTGATCTAGGTTGGTCATAACTTTCCTTCCAAGGAGTAAGCGTCTTTTAATTTCATGGCTGCAGTCACCATCTGCAGTGATTTTGGAGCCCAGAAAAATAAAGTCTGACACTGTTTCCACTGTTTCCCCATCTATTTCCCATGAAGTGATGAGACCAGATGCCATGATCTTCGTTTTCTGAATGTTGAGCTCTAAGCCAACTTTTTCACTCTCCACTTTCACTTTCATCAAGAGGCTTTTTAGTTCCTCTTCACTTTCTGCCATAAGGGTGGTGTCATCTGCATATCTGAGGTTATTGATATTTCTCCTAGCAATCTTGATTCCAACTTGTGTTTCTTCCAGTCCAGCATTTCTCATGATGTACTCTGCATATAAGTTCAATAAACATGGTGACAATATACAGCCTTGATGTACTCCTTTTCCTATTTGGAACCAGTCTGTTGTTCCATGCCCAGTTTTAACTGTTGCTTCCTGACCTGCATACAGATTTCTCAAGAGGCAGATCAGGTGGTCTGGTATTCCCATCTCTTTCAGAATTTTCCACAGTTTATTGTGATCCACACAGTCAAAGGCTTTTGCATAGTCTCCCAAGGTAAGAGAAACCCAAGTAAGACGGTAGGTGTTGCAAGAGGGCATCAGAGGGCAAACACACTGAAACCATACTCACAGAAAACTAGTCAATCTAATCACACTAGGACCACAGCCTTGTCTAACTCCATGAAACTAAGCCATGCCTGTGGGGCAACCCAGGATGGGCGGGTCATGGTGGAGAGATCTGACAGGATGTGGTCCACTGGAGAAGGAAATGGCAAACCACTTCAGTATTCTTGCCTTGAGAACCCCATGAACAGTATGAAAAGGCACAATGATAGGATACAGAAAGAGAAACTCCCCAGGTCAGTAGGGGCCCAATATGCTACTGGAGATCAGTGGAGAAATAACTCCAGAAAGAATGAAGAGATCAGTGGAGAAATAACTCCAGAAAGAATGAAGGGATGGAGCCAAAGCAAAAAGAAAACCCATCTGTGGATGTGACTGGTGATAGAAGCAAGGTCCGATGCTGTAAAGAGCAATATTGCATAGGAACCTGGAATGTCAGGTCCATGAATCAAGGCAAATTGGAAGTGGTCAAACAAGAGATGGCCAGAGTGAATGTCGACATTCTAGGAATCAGCGAACTCAAATGGACTGGAATGGGTGAATTTAACTCAGTCAGGCTCACGGATGTTCCCAAATCCTGAGTTAATTTTCTCAGAAAATAGAGTGAAATTGACTAAAAACTTCGACTTGCTCCAATGCAAGCATGTTTCCTGTTATTTGGGGGAGAATTTCATGGAGCTCATAGTTTCCTGTGTCTCTCTTCTGAGTTTCTGCATCTGCTGAATGCCAGATCACCAGGGTTTTGCTTTCTCAGTATGTGCCAGCTTTCCCAGGAGGTCCCCCTGCCACCGACCTTCCTTGAGCCTTTACCAGGAAGTATCGCCTGTCCATCATACCTTATGGTATCACCTGAAGTATCACCAGTCCAGACTGTGTGTTTGGCAGATTTTTCTATAGGATTTGAATGATGGCGTTGAGTTATAGCACAGAAATATGAGATACCCCCTAGTATTACAACTTCCTCGGTCATTTCTGAAAATAGTTATACTTTGCGTTTTTACCTTAGGCTTCAGCAGCTCACTAGGTGAGAAATGGAGTTATTTCTAAATGTATAGATTCATCTCAAAGTGGCAGATACACACCAGTAAATCATATTTCTGTTTCTGTAAATCCTATTTCTGTTTCCCCCAGTTTAGCCACTGCTGCTGCTGCTAAGTCACTTCAGTCGTGTCAGACTCTGTGCGACCCCATAAATGGCAGCCCACTAGGCTCCCCTATCCCTGGGATTCTCCAGGCAAGAACACTGGAGTGGGTTGCCATTTCCTCCTCCAATGTGTGAAAGTGAAAAGCGACTGTCTTATCACATTCTTTTGTTGTTGTTCAGTCGTGTCCGACTCTTTGTGATCCCACGGACTGCTGTGTGTCAGGCTTTCCTGTCACTTCTTAGCACCTGTTGAAATGTAACCCTTACTCTCTTGGGCAGGAAAGCAAATACCTGCTAACAGCAGACCCCCTAAACCCCTCAGCATATACATCTTCCATTGGTGAATTCAACAGACAGATGATGTAAGTGTAGTACATGGTCTGGGGCTGTGACTTTAAGACCATTTGAAGTCAGAGATGGCAATCATAACTCTACACTGGTGATGGTTCCACATTCACTGAAAAGTGCTTATGAGAAGTACATAATTTAAGAGTAGGAAACCCTAGGGCTCTCAGAAGGAAAAATACTGTATATCCTTGAAGAGACATCTTTCAAGAACAAAACAAATCTTTTAACTTCTTTTAGCTTAAACAACTCTTTCCAATATTAGAGATAACTAGGAACAATGCTTTAATAGACATGTTTTGTACCTTGAAGGTTATAGTTTACCCATTTTTGCTCATTTGGTGGAAAAAAGGTAGAAATTTTCTACTGTGATGAGAAGTAATGACAGTATGGGATATAAACTAGGAAGTCAAGATAGGAAAATGATACTTTTTTCCCCTATAAGATGTGGTCACTTATAATCAGGATGACTATAGTGAATGAGGTTCACTTGACAGATATGACAATCCACAGAAAACTAGAAGTTGCTTCAGATTGGTGATAAAAGTAACAGCCACTTTTTTAGATTATCATGTGTTTACACAGACAGCTTTTGCACCTCAGTTTATTTTTCAGAAGTCTTCGCCTCATATCTGTTAAAGCTGCCAGGAGTATATTATTGTGAACTCATTCTATTATACTAATCACCATATCCATGACCCAGAAAACACTGATCAAGATGGGTGCAAACCCAGAAGATAAGCACAAAGTTTAACCATAAATATATACTAACAGTAAAATTGACACTTGCAAAACTAAAACATTTATATGGTCAAAACATGTGTCAGTATTCACCTAGTGATAGACTAAGAAGAACATATAGCAGACCTCAGAGGCAAAAATAGTATTTTACTGCTAACATCATTTTCTCTAGCAATATCTAAAATGTTACCTGAGCTCTGCCAGATGCTGAACTGACAACTGAGTGATTTGCTCTAAGTTCTCATTAGAGAGCCATCAGTCTCTTGCAAAGTGATGTTTCCACTGCTTCTGTAACTCAGAGTGGGAATAGAGGAAGATGAAGGTGTCCATTCACCAGTGTCTGTGGGAAGGCTGGACCACTTGGGTCAGGTGGAGAAGTATCACTCCCTTGTCTTCAGGGAGCTTACATTTTACCTGGGAGATGCAATTCAGAAGAGAAAGAGTTGGTAAAACAACATGAAATAAAGAAAGGTAAAATTGCTTTGTTGTATGAAATATGAGAAAATTGGGGAAATTTCTCATAGAAATCCTAAGAATTAGGAATGCTGTCAGGAATTCTCTGACAATGTCTCATTAGCTTCCTTGGATTAGAAATCAACAACGGTGTGAACAAGTGGGTATCCCCATTAACTACTCTCTGCAACCCAGCTCCTACCCTTGCAGTAAAGACCTAAACAGACCTTGCAAGATGCTACACTCCATTTTTAGGGAAATCTGTGATCATGTTATCTTTGTCCTAATTCCACATCAAATCAGAGAAAAGTTAGGGACCCAGGAGACATAGATGTGTGTAATTAGCCACAGAACTTACGTGTCATATTGATGGTTCTCAAAGAAGTGCAAGTTTGATCACCAGCACTAGCATCAGCATCACCTGGGAATTTGTTAGCAGTGTGAATTCAGCCCCTGTTCCAGACCTACTCAATCAGAAACTCTGGGGCCAGCAATTTGTGCTTTCAAATGAGCTTCAGGTGATTCTGTTGCATGCTTAAAATTGCACTGCCGTAAATTATACTGATGTTGTTATGGCGTAAACCATTTGAACGTAATGTCTAAGGCACCCTTGAAGAAGAAATGGGATAAAGTAATGAACTTCACCCTGTGCTGTATTGATACTGGGGAGTGTGGCGGATGGGAGTGTGGCAGTAGTTTCAAAGGTTGATTATCCTGAAATATTCACTTGTTAGCTTTGAGTGTCCATTTAACAGTTCAACTATTACAGGAGGCTCCCTCCCCCTTGCTTGATGTCTTAAAATTCTTCTTTGAGTATGTGTGTGTCTGTCTGTCTGCTCAATCACTCAGTGGTATCCAACTCTTTGCAGCCCCCATGGACTGTAGCCTGCCAGGCTCCCTCTGTCCATGGAATTTTCTAGGTAAGAATACTGGAGTGGGTTGTCATTTCCTACTCCAGGGGATCTTCCCTGACCCAGGGATCAAACCTGCGCCTCTTGCATCTACTGCATTGGCAGGCAGATTCTTTACCACTGGTGCCACCTGAGAAGCTCAGGTGTCTGTTTAGGTCTGTGCAATTTTATTACATGTGTAGATTTGTGTAATCATCACTGTTGTTGAAAGAGAGAACAGTTTCATCAGCACAGGGATCCCTAGTACCACCCTTCAGTAGCCACATCCTCTTCTGTCCCCCTTCCCCCTCCCCTCCATCTGTAACCATTGGTAACCATTAATCTGTTCTTTATCTCCATGATTGTGTCATTTTAAAAAGGAAATATAAATGAAAATACACTATATGTAGCCTTTTGAGGTTTTTTGTTTGTTTTTTGTTTAAACAGCATAATTGGTTGGCTTAAGGTCTAAGTAGCTCATTGCATGTAACCATAATTCCTTTTTTATTGCTTTATTATATTTCATAATATAGATGTACCACAGTCAGTTTATTTAGCCATTCACCTGTTTATGGACATCTGGGTTGTTTCCAGTTTGGGGCTGTTACAAATAAATATGCTTTGAATACTCACATATAAGCTTGTGTGTACATGTAAGTTTACATTTCTCTTATACAAATGTCCAGGAGTACAATTTCTGAATGTTTAGTTTTGTGAGAGATTGCCAAACTGTTTTCCAAAGTGGATGTGTCATTTTACATTCCCTCCAACACTTCATGAGGGATCTTTTCTCTGTAGCATCAGCAGCATTTGGTGTCATCACTGTCTTATTTTAGCCATTCTGAGAGGCATGTAGTGATACCACATTGTGGTTTTAATTTGCATTTCCTTGATGATTAATGATTTGCTTCTTTGCCATCTACATATCCTTTCTGGTCCCTGGGAGCTCAGTGGGAAAGAATCCGTCTGCCAATGCAAGGGACATGGGATTTGATCTCTGGGTCAGGAAGAACCCCTGGAGAAGGAAATGGCAACCCATTCCAGTATTCTCACCTGGAAAATCCCATGGACAGAGGAGTGTGGTGAGCTACAGTCCATGGGGTTGCAAAGAATCTGACATGACTTAGTGACTAAAGGACAACGATCCTCTTTGATGAACTGTGTGTTGTTTTTTTTTTTTTTTTTTTTTATGTCTTTTGTCCATTTTCTAATTGTGAAAATTATTTTCTGACCATTAAGATTTGAGAGTTTTTAATATATTCTATATGTTAGATGTGTAGTTTGTAAATATTTTCCTTCAGTCTTAAGCTTGCTTTTTCATCTTCTTAACTGGGTCTTTCACAGAGCAAGCAGTTTTAATTTTGATGAAGTCCAGTTTATTCATTTTTTTATGGATTGTGCTTTTGGTGTCAAGGTTAAGAACATTTATGTAGGCTTAGATCCTGAAGATTGTTTCCCGTTTTTTTCTAAAGGTTTCACAATTTTACTACATTGTACATCTAATTACATTATGTGTTATGAGTTACTTTTTGTGTAACATAAGAGATCTGGATTGAGGCTCATGTTTTTGCTTATAAGTATTCAATTACTGAAATAAAAATGCCTTCAATTTTGGCATATCTTTTTTTTTTTAATTCAATACACATTTACTGTGAGAAGTTACTTTGTGTGCTATATCCTCAGAAACATGTATGCAGGTCAAGAAACAATAGTTAGAACTGAATATGGAACAGTGAACTGGTTCAAAATTGGGAAAGGAGTACATCAAGGTTGTATATTGTCACCCTGCTTATTTAACTTACATGCAGAGTACATCATGCGAAATGAAGGACTATATGACTCATAAGCTGGAATCAAGATTGCTGGGAGAATTATCCACAACCTCAGATATACAGATGATACCACTCTAATGGCAGAAAGTGAAGAGGAACTAAAGAGTCTCTTGATGAGGGTGAAAAAGCTAACTTAAAACGCATCATTAGGAAAATAAAGATCATGGCATCTGGTCCCATCACTTCATGGCAAATAGATGGGGAAAAAGTAGAAACAGTTACAGATTTTATTTTCTTGGGCTCCAAAATCACTGCAGATGGTGACTTCAGCCACAAAATTAAAAGACACTTGCTCCTTGGAAGAAAAGCTATGACAAACCTAGACAGCATATTATAAAGCAGAGACATCAGTTTGCCAACAAAGCTCCATCTTGTCAAAGCTATGGTTTTTCCAGTAGTCATATATGGATGTGAGAGTTGGACCATAAAGAAAACTGAATGCTGAAGAACTGATGCTTTCAAATGTGGTGCTGGAGAAGACTCTTCAGAGTTCCTTGGACTGCAAGGAGATCAAACCAGTAAACCCTAAGGAAAATCAGTCCTGAATACTCATTGGAAGGACTGATGCTGAAGCTGAAGCTCCAATACTTTGGCCACATGATGGAAAGAGCCTACTCATTGGAAAAACCCTGATGCTGGGAAACATTGAGGGCAAGAGGAGAAGGAGGCAACAGAAGATGAGATGATTGAATGGCATCACTGACTCGATGGACATGAGTTTGACCAAACTCTGGGAGTTGGGGATAGATAGGGAAGCCTGGTGTGCTGCAGTCCATGGGGTCACAAAGAGTCAGACACAACTCAGTGACAACAACAACCTTGTGTGCAACATGGTTAGGCAGTAAAGGTAGGAAAACTCATAGAATATGATCCCTGAAAGATCTTGTAGTTGAAAAGGTTCATATACAAATGCTTACATTTTTAAGTTAAGAGGCTTCCCTGGTAGCTCAGATGGTAAAGAATCTGCCTGCCAATGCAAGAGACCTGGATTTGATCCCTGGGTAGGGAAGATGCCCTGGAGAAGGGCATGGCAACCTATTCCAATTTACCTGGAGAATTCCATGGACAGAGGAACCTGGAAGGCTACAGTCCTGGAGGTCGCAAAGAGTCAGACATGACTGAGCAACTAACACTTCCACTTTCATATAAACATACTTAAAATTTAGGTTAAGAGGAATACACAGAGGAAAAGGGACTTGAAAAACACAAAGGAATGCCAATAGAGTAAGTATATGCTATCACTGTGGCTTAAATGAGAGATCATTAAAACAAGGGCATAAAGTCAGAAGGGAAGGAATACAATGAAAAATATTTATGAGGAACATTTATCAGAATCAGGCAGAGGTGATTTGGGGAGAAAGAGGGATCAAAGATTGACTCTGGATGGTGGTTTATCCAGAAAGAAAAAAAAAAATGACCAGGTTTGAATGGGAGGAAATGAATATGTTTGAAACTTCTTGAGTTTGAAGTAGCCATTAAACATTTTGGTGGAGCAGACTCTGTCATAGTTTTCACCTATGAAGCAAATACTTCTGGGTGAATTTTATGAGAATTTTTGAAAATTGCCAATAATCATTTATAGCTAGGATGCTATCTATACATTCAGGTTGTACTCTTTTAAATCTTTTCAGTGTTCCTTGGAAGAAAAGATATGACCAACCTAGACAGCTTATTAAGAAGCAGAGACATTACTGTGCCAACAAAGATCTGTTAGTCAAAGCTATGGTTTTTCCAGTTGTCATGTATGGATGTGAGAATTGGACTATAAAGAAAGCTGAGTGCCAAAGAATTGATGCTTTTGAACTGTAGTGTTGGAGAAGACTCTTGAGAGTTCCTTGGACTGCAAGGAGATCCACCAGTCCATCCTAAAGGAAATCAGTCCTGAATATTCATTTGGCCACCTGATGCGAAGAACTGATTCATTTGAAAAGACCCTGATTCTGGGAAAGATTGAAGGCGGGAGGAGAAGGGGACGACAGAGGATGAGATGGTTGGATGGCATCACCAACTCAATGGACAGAGTTTGAATAAACACTGGGAGCTGGTGATGGACGGGGAAACCTGGCATGGTGCAGTCCATGGGGTTGCAAAGAGTCAGACACAACTGAGCGACTGAACTGAACTGAACTTTTAAATCAAAAGCAGAAGTCATAATTCTATCATAGGAGGAAGCATTATGTTTAATGTAAAGCCTTGGTGTTCTGGTGTATTTTTGGCTAGAGTTGGAAATGGAGTGATTCTGATTACAAATTGTGTTAAAGAGGTTTGAGTTTTTGTTTTTTTTAATGCTTCAATTTTCTCATCAATGAAATGGGTGTATTTATAACGCTATGGCTTACAGGATTTCAGTGAGGACAAAAAGAGATGATCAGAAGCCCAAAGTACTTTATCCATAATAAAACTTAAGCATATATTAGTTCCTTTTTCCCTATAAGGTATTTTTTACATCATTGAGAATAATGTTTGAAAACATTAAGGAGAGGAACCCTTCTTACAAATGAAGGCTTATTCAGACTTGGAAAACAAGTAAAAGCAAAGTTGTCACCTCCTTACCCAAATTCTCAATTACAGGAACAATGTGTAATATTAGGGCTCTTCAGAAATCACTGCTGCTGCTGCTGCTGCTAAGTTGCTTCAGTCGTGTCCGACTCTGTGCGACCCCAAAGATGGCAGCCCACCAGGCTCCCCCGTCCCTGGGATTCTCCAGGCAAGAACACTGGAGTGGGTTGCCATTTCCTTCTCCAATGCATGAAAGTGAAAAGTGAAAGTAAAGTTGTTTAGTCATGTCTGACTCTTAGCGACCCCATGGATTGTAGCCCTCCAGGCTCTTCCGTCCATGGGATTTTCCAGGCAAGAGTACTGGAGTCGGGTGCCATTGCCTTCTCCGTCAGAAATCACTAATATCAATAAATCCTCAATTTAAAGATGAGAAAACTGGATGAAAGAGGTAAAAACAGTTTCCTCAAGTGACATGGTTTGCTGGAGACAGATCTTGATCTATCTCCCACGTTATGAACTCCCTATTATAAAATATTCTGAAATGCCATATGAGTATGCCATTTGAGTATGACTCAAATAACATTGGCTACAATTACAGTTCCAAAAGAAACTGGTGTGTTTTAAGTGTACTTTGAGGTTCAGGAGCATTCCTATTTCTTGTGGTCTCCAAATCACCATTGTGACGAGCAAACTTCTTTTTCATAGGTATGCTTTGATGTATTTAAGAAATGGGCTTTATGTGCCCAATTTAGATAAAAGATGACCGTGATGTTCTTTCTGTCCTTCTCTCTTAACAGCCAGCGTTGGCAAACATTTTATGTTTGAGAGAGCTTGGAAGATCGTGTCCTTGGGCAGCAGTTTCAAACATGGAGTTACCCAGGGAACACTTTTAAATAATGTATTCTGAAACTCAGTCCTTGAAGATTCTGAGGCAATAGATCTGAAGTGGCTCTTTAGAACTCATCTTTTAAAGCTCCCCAGGTGAAGCTAGGACTTGAGGACCTTCCTCATCTTTTGAAATTCCCAGGTGGGGCAAGAATTTGAGGACCATTGCCCCGGGATTGCCAGTGCTATTCTCCTAGTGTTTCCTTTCTAGGTAACTCTTATTTTTGAACACTTAACTTTGTCCAGATCTTCTCTCTAGTTCAGAACTAGGTTGTAGTCTGTCCCATCTGAGTCAGCCTGTGCCTGTTCATCAAACCTTTTCCATGAGTAACATCTTAGAGGGAAAAGACGGCATCAGCTTGGCAGTAACAACAGTAACAACAAAATAAAACCTTTGCTTATTGAATCCTCACTACGTGACCTGTGAGTTCTTGGTGTTTCGCTTGTATTTTTTCTGATGGCAGAAATCTGAACCATACACCTTTATTTGCAACAGCTTAATATTTCAAAGAGAACAGTTGATTACTCTTTTCTCTGCTGTATGCTCCTCTCCCAGCTTCCCTCACTTTCTCCCCAGCAGCCTGCCGAGTGCTCATGCCCAGATCTAGGTATTTCCCCTGACATCCCATAACCAATCCAGCAGTGAATTCTGCCAGCCGTGCCATCAAAATACATGCCAGTCTAACCACTTCTCAGCTGTTCTACCAAGAGCCATTCAATCCAAGTCACTGTGATTTTTTTTCTCTATTATTTTGGTAGCTGGCTGGACTTGCTGTTCTACTTTTCGTTTCATGGCTAGTTTTTCAGAGATAAA
Organism: Tragelaphus eurycerus; assembly: GCA_935064755.1. Lineage (NCBI taxonomy): Eukaryota > Metazoa > Chordata > Mammalia > Artiodactyla > Bovidae > Tragelaphus > Tragelaphus eurycerus. The sequence goes on along the minus strand of CAKXYN010000121.1, from coordinate 950,423 downwards.
GCAAGAATAATTCAATGAAAGGGCAAATCAGAAATGTTCCTACGTCATCCTGAAACTTTCAGTCACTTCCTATCACATTTAAGTTAAAAGTTTATTGTCCTTACCAAGTATTACCACAAGTACTACGTGATGGAGTCTCTCTCTTCTCATGTCATAGTCCTTGCCCTCTTCCCTATGAGTCACTTTTGTTCAATGGCTCAGTCATGTCCTACTCTTTGAGACCCCACGCACTGCAGCACACCAGGCTTTCCCGTCCTTCACCATCTCCCAGAGTTTGCTCAAGCTCATGTCCATTGAGTCAATGATGTCATCCAACTGTCTTATCCTCTGTCACCCCTTCTCCTCCTACCTTCAATCTTTCCCAACATTGGAATGTTTTCTAATGAGTTGGCTCGTCGCATCAGGTGGCCAAAGGATTTACTTCACTCCTGTTCTCTAAGCCAAGCTTTTGCTTACGTCAGGGCCTTTGCCGGAGAAGGCAATGGCACCCCACTCCAGTGCTCTTGCCTGGAAAATCCCATGGACGGAGGAGCCTGGTGGGCTGCCGTCTATGGGGTCACACAGAGTCAGACACGACTGAAGCGACTTAACAGCAGCAACAGCAGCAGGGCCTTTGCACTTGCTTTCCCACATCTAGTTTCCCATAGCTAGGCTTCTCTTCCCCTAGAGCTTCCCACAGCTCACTCTTCTACTTCACACAGGTCTCTGTTCAAATATCATTCTCAGTAAGACCTTCTCTGCCCATTCTATCTATAATAGTGCACCTGCCACATTATATCCCTTTTCCTTTACTTATCTTTATAACCTTTATGACTACCTACCACTGTAGCATACATTTCTTTAATAATATTTTTTTTTCCTTTTTTTTTCTTGGAATGAACTACAAGGCATGTATGGGATCTTCATTCTGTGACCAGGGATCGAACCCACACTCTCTGCATTTGAAGCCCAGAGTCTTAACTACTTGGCCACCAGTGAAGTTTCAACATATATTTATTTGCTTGTTTATTGTCTCTCTCCCCAACTAGAATGCACACTCTGTGGGGGAGGGGTTCTGTCTGTGTCTGTTCACCTTTGTATGCCTAGCGCTTGGCACCTAGTCAGGGCCCGTTAAGTATGTGTTGAATAAATGAATGAGTGAGTCAGTATAGCAGTTGTTTTCCTTCTGGGTTATCCACAGCATGCTTTTGATTCTTGCCCCTCAGACGTATATGGAATGCTTGTAAAATTTAGGTGACAGAAGTCTTGATCTCTGTCAATCATTTTATTCATGGTCTTGTTTGCCTTTTGTTATTGCTCTTTAATATTTATAAAGAACACAGCCATTCCTAGGACAGCTAGTCTTGAGAATACTTTACTATTATCCACCTATTCTGAAGGTGCCAGACTTTGCTCCTGGCCTTTGCTCCAGGGCTGTCAGATTTAAATTGAATGAGGGGGGCAGACAACATCCAGTCAGGCATGTCCCACAGACAGGGAAAGACTCCAGCCACACTTACTGTCTCTGCCAGACCTGTATAAAACTACCGGAGGGAGGGAAACTTTACTCAAAATGATAAAAATGCTGACTGTGGGACCTTAGGCGAATATTCCTTCTTACTTCTCACACTTGAAGCAGACACATGGGCGATTTTCCTTCCTCTCTCGTGCACGGCTTCCTCGTCCACTATGAGCCATGCTTTACAGGAAGTTTTGCGTGTAGTCCATGTTCACTGATGCTGAAATGCTAGTGCAGCTCTGTCCTCTTTTTATTCATGCTCAGAGCATTTGTTTTATGACACATGAGAGCCAGCAAGTGTGCTCAAGTGCAAACAGACCCATATGTAGGTTGGGTGGAAGGGCTCTTTGTGGAAAGCCAGCTCTCACCACAGTGCACCCACACACAGACCCTTGGAAGGCTGGCAGCTCTGCTGAAGGAGAAGGGGCCAGCTTGCCAGCGGGCATCCTGCCATCAGAGCAGATGGGCCCAAGCCCGGGCAGCAGCAGAACACGCATGTCCGCTCTGGCTGCAAGCATATTTCTCATTTGTCTTTAATTTACAGGAGACAAATTCTTGCTCAGAAAGGCTAAGTTTACAGAGTAGGAGTCAGGAAGGAGGCAAAGAAATCAAAATTTTCACCTCATGTAGTGAAACTTAGCGGGGAAGGCAATGGCACCCCACCCCAGTACTCTTGCCTGGAAAATCCCATGGACGGAGGAGGCTGGTAGGCTCCAGTCCATGGGGTCGCTAAGAGTCGGAGACGACTGAGGGACTTCACTTTCACTTTTCACTTTCATGCATTGGAGAAGGAAATGGCAACCCACTCCAGTATTCTTGCCTGGAGATTCCCAGGGACAGAGGAGCCTGGTGGGCTGCCGTCTATGGGATCGCACAGAGTCGGACACGACTGAAGCGACTTAGCAGCAGTAGCAGCAGCAGCGAAACTTAGAGTTACTTGTTAGAGACCCTCTTCAATCCCAAAACCCTCATCACTGGAGGGGATGCCCTGTCTTGCTCCAGCAGTTTGTCATTTGCTAATTAACTAGGTGGGCTTCCCAGGTGTTACTAGTGGTCACGAACCCACCTGTCAATGCAGGAGACATAAGAAACTTGGGTTCAATCCCTGGGTCGGGAAGATCTCATGGAGAGGGCATAGCAACCCATGCCAGTATTCTTGCCTGGAGAATCCCGTGGACAGAGGAACCTGGCAGACTACAGTCCAGAACAGACTGAAGCAACTTAGCATGCATGCAACTCACTATGTAGCCTAATCTTTTCAAAAAAGTCCAGAAACCTATGAAAGGGACTTCCCTAGTTGTCCAGTGGTTAAGAATCCACTTTCCAACGCAAGGAATGTGGGTTCAATCCTCAGTCAGGGAACTAAGATCCCACATACCATGGGGCAACTAAGCCCCCATAATGCAACCACTAAACACTGAGCCTGCTGGCCACAACTAAGATCTGATGAAGCCAGATAAATAAATAAATTATTTTTAAGAAATATCTGGAAGGGGAAGGGAGGAGAGGCTGAGAGGAAAAAAAAAAGAAATATTTGGAAGAATCACTGCATGCAATGAAGCTAATTTTACCAACATATTCATTATTTGAAAATATTATGACAGTTACTCTCCAAAACTATTTTTCCTCATTTTAGTTTCCCATTTTAATATAAAAAGAGCTCAATTTCTTTTCCTGCTGACTTAAAAAGATGACTATATGTTGATAAGACTAAGATGACAGTATAAGCAAAAATATTGGCACTTTGAAAGTCTGTTTTAATATTACTTGTGCAGTGTCCTATTACCCAAATGGAAAACTTGAAAGAGAAAAGAATAACTGTGATTACTGAGAAATATACAGACCTCTTAGATGATTTATAAGTATTGTATCCATCTGAATAGCAATGAAAAAAATAAATTTTTCACAGTCTGTACATATACTTCATGGGCATATTATAATAATATTCACTTTTATATTTTATATAAATAAGGTGTTTTATATTTTATATAAAAAGGTGCCTATACACAGCTTACGGAGAAGGCAATGGCACCGCACTCCAGTACTCTTGCCTGGAAAATCCCATGGACAGAGGAGCCTGGTAGGCCTGGTGGGCTGCAGTCCATGGGGTCGCTAAGAGTTGGACACAACTGAGGGACTTCACTTTCACTTTTCACTTGCGTGCATTGGAGGAGGAAATGGCAACCCACTCCAGTGTTCTTGCCTGGAGAATCCCAGGGATGGGGGAGCCTGGTGGACTGTCGTCTATGGGGTCATACAGAGTCGGACACGACTGAAGCGACTTAGCAGCAGCAGCAGCATACACAGCTTATATTCCCCACAGTTTTCACATATATTATCTCATTTGAGCCTTGCTATAACCTTGTGAGGCAAGTGAAACAGGCCTGTTGGTCTCACTGTGCAATTGAGGAAACTTCTGTGCAGGTAGAATGACTCAAGCTCAGACTTCAAGATCATTTGCCTTTTATCATTGGAACTTCAGTTTAGATGTTGTTGTAAAATGAGAAATTATATAGTGATGGCTTCTAAATTTTCATAGCCTTTACAGTCTCGCTTTCTTGTTTTTAATTTTTTTAAAGAAATATACATATACTTTTATTTTTTAAATAGCATTTGCTTTATTATTGCAAAAGTAAGTAGATGGAGAAACAATGGAAGCAGTCAGACTTTATTTTGGGGGGCTCCAAAATCACTGCAGGTGGTGATTGTAGACATGAAATTAAAAGACACTTACTCCTGGGAAGGAAAATTATGACCAACCTAGATAAGCATATTGAAAAGCCGAGACATACTTTGCCAACAAAGGTCCGTCTAGTTGAGGCTATGGTTTTTCTTGTGGTCATGTATGGATGTGAGAGTTGGACTGTGAAGAAAGCTGAGCGCCAAAGAATTGATGCTTTTGAACTGTGGTGTTGGAGAAGACTCTTGAGAGTCCCTTGGACTGCAAGGAGATCCAACCAGTCCACTCTAAAGGAGACCAGTTCTGGGTGTTCATTGGAAAGACTGATGCTGAAGCTGAAACTCTAATACTTTGGCCACCTCATGCGAAGAGTTGACTCATTGGAGAAGACTCTGATGCTGGGAGGGATTGGGGGCAGGGGGAGAAGGGGACGACAGAGGATGAGATGGCCGGATGGCATCACCAACTCGACGGACGTGAGTCTGAGTGAACTCTGGGAGTTGGTGATAGACAAGGAGGCCTGGCGTGCTGTGATTCATGGGGTCGCAAAGAGTCAGACACAACTGAGTGACTGAACTGAACTGAATAGTTTATTATTTTGAAAAGAAAAAATAATAAGCAATTATATATAAATAATAGGCAATGAAAAAACACCAATCAGTGGTAGCTAACTCATGATAAATATTGTTCCATCATTTTTTTCAGGTAGGTAAGTAGGTAACTAAATAGGTAAATGAGAGAGATACAGATAGATAGAACAATAATCATTTTGAATGAAAACAAGATCATACTGTTGTAGCATGTTAAACTTTGTTTTTATCACTGAATATATTATAAATGTCTTCGTTATCTACAAGTATTACTGTGCGACATCCCTTTTGATGATTAAATAATATTCTAGATGGGGAAACAGTGGAAACAGTGTCAGACTTTATTTTTCTGGGCTCCAAAATCACTGCAGATGGTGACTGCAGCCATTAAATTAAAAGACGCTTACTCCTTGGAAGGAAAGTTATGACCAACCTAGATAGCATATTCAAAAGCAGAGACATCACTTTGCCAACAAAGGTTCGCCTAGTCAAGGCTATGGTCTTTCCTGTGGTCATGTATGGATGTGAGAGTTGGAGTGTGAAGAAGGCTGAGCGCCGAAGAATTGATGCTTTTGAACTGTGGTGTTGGAGAAGACTCTTGAGAGTCCCTTGGACTGCAAGGAGATCCAACCAGTACATTCTGAAGGAGATCAGCCCTTGGATGTCTTTGGAAGGAATGATGCTAAAGCTGAAACTCCAGTATTTTGGCCACCTCATGCGAAGAGTTGACTCATTGGAGAAGACTCTGATGCTGGGAGGGATTGGGGGCAGGAGGAGAAGGGGACGACGGAGGATGAGATGGCTGGATGGCATCACTGACTCGATGGATGTGAGTCTGAGTGACCTCCGGCAGCTGGTGATGGACAGGGAGGCCTGGCATGCTGCAGTCCATGGGGTCGCAAAGAGTTGGACATGACTGAGCAACTGATCTGATCTGATTATATGAACATACAATTTACTTGACATTTGGTTTATCTCTATTTTTAATTATAAAATAGAGTGTCTTTATAATCCTGTTGTTAAATTCTGTGAGCATCTATCTCAACTGATTTATTTATAGCTAACTCCTAGAAATGGAGTCTCTAGATCAAAGGATATATATACTTTTAATGTTTTATACTACATTGACAGATTACCTTCCTGAATTGTTTTCTCAGTATATAGTTGTACAGCCAGGTGAGACAGCCTTTTTCTTTCAACCTCACTGGTACTGAGCATAAGCATTTTAATACTTGACATAACAGTTTACACTTTCATGTTGTAGCTTATGCTTACATTCCTTTAAACAAGATAAGGTTGAACATTTTTTCAGTGTTTTGAGGACAGTTAATTTACTCTGTGATTTGCCTCCTGCTCTGCATTTTTCTACAGGGTGTATCTTTTTGTTGTTGCTTTATAAAGACTTTATATATTAAGGAGTTAAATTTTGGTTATTCATGTTTCAGTCACTTTTATCATGTTAAAATGTATTCTTTTCTTTTGTCTTTTACTATCAGATTTTATTAATCATGAAAGAATGTTGAATTTTCAGTCTGTTGAGATGATTGTGGATTAATTAATCTTTTAATATGTAGAAATGTATGAATCAACTTCCCAGTAGCTTTCTTTTATTTTGTTAATGAAACACGACATACGGGGAACAAATGAAGACATAAGGGGAACTCTTATGTCTCAAGCATCTTGGCCACTGGCTGCAAAGTCAATATTCTGGGGCTGCTATGTTTGTTTTTGACAACAGTCAAGTCTTCTAGAGCTTTGAGTAATTTACCAAATGTGCAAAATATTTGAATAATCCTGCTGATGGTTGTTCTGATCTTTCTTCACTGCATTCTCTATCAACTCCATTTAGAGATTTTAAAACAATATCCCTGCTTAAGAGAACTTTTAGTACTTTTGTTATTTTACAAACTCAGTGGGTGACTGCCAAAATAACAGCGATAAATAAAACTCTGTAGTAAATTGCTGTGCTCTGTGGATGCATTGTATGAAAACACCCTTGTGAAAAAAATATACATTTCATTTTGTACCACTATGCCTAACTTTGTGATTTTTCTTTCCCAACTGAAAATACTGAGTTCTTATTTTGACATGCTAGCAAACAGCACACCTTAATCCCTGTTTACATTTACCATTAAAATTACAGATTTTTGCTTTGGAACTGAACCTAATAATGCAATTTTAAAGTCTTCAGAACCAATCAAAAATCTCTTGAAATTAAGTTCACTTCAAGAAACCCAAAAAACCACTCTCCTCATGAAACTTGGTAGGATATCATCTGACTCCTGTTATAAATAGCCTGTTTGAAGAGATAGCAGTAAGTTAAATTATGAAAAATTTTCTAAATAATTTATATCCATTTCTGAATTCGGACAGGGCAGAATTATGTATTTTTTATAGTGGCTGATGCTCTGGTAAGCAAAGATAGTGTGCCTTTTCTGTTGTCAATGGTTTGCAGAAAAATTATGCTTTTTAAGACTTTGAAGAGGCACAAGATGATTTTTTTTTTAAGGTTTATACATTGCTCAGAATCTAAGTGAAAAATATTCCAAGAAGCTGTGACAGCCCAGCCATATGTGTCTGTAGAGGACTAAATTTCATCACTTGTGCAGAGAGCCTTGCACTCAATAGCAAGTGAGTTTGGGGCATCCTGGAGCTAGATATAAGAGATGAATTCTATCATAGATTGGATGACAGCTACATTTCTAAAACCCACTAGTTCCTTAATTCTGTCTTGAGGTCAGAAGAAAGGAAACAATTAAATTTAACACATACCCAAGATGACACATTTTTGAAAGGAATCAGATTTGATGTCAGCTTTATAGTACATGGGGAAATAGTCACTCTCAGAAGAACTGAGATGGAGTTCTCTGTTGATCAGTCCTCAAAGTCTGTATGAATCCCCAAAGAATAATGAGCAAAGTGAGAATGAATAAGTACTCTACTCCTTAAGACATGAAAGTGTCCAATAGTGTAGACAGATCAATAGCATTTGCTTCTCCCTTTCCAGAAAAAGAAAAATATGCACTGAACCACTAGGGCAGGGATCGTCATTCCTCCACCAGCCTCTGCCTTTCCTCTCCCTCCCTGTCTTTTCTCCATCTCAGGTCCTCCTTTATCACCTCTGCTGCTCTTGCAGCATCTTCTGTCTGATTCCTAGAGTTTATCAGTGCCTAACTTAACATTGTTCTAAATGTGATCTATCCCCATTTGAGGGATTTTAGACTTTTGGTACATACGTTTTTATAAAAGCATTGTGAGACCAGAGGTTCCTCATCTTCAGATCTTTTGTTGGAAGAGACTCTATTCAGCAGTCATATTGTTTCATAGTGGGCCTTTCCACTATTCAAAGAAAACCACTCGTCTGACACACAGTGCAAGAACTAGAGATAAATAATTCCTCAATACAGTTTGATTGATTCAGAAAGAGCCCAAAGGTTTTAGTGGAAACTAAAGAGAATGAGATTTCTAGGAATTCCTGTGGAAATTATATTTGGACGTAATGAAAACAGAAAAAGCAATAGATTGACTAGCAAAGGTGCTACCAAGAATTTTAAATTATCTATGCATCTGTTTTCTCATTCATGCATTCATCCTCCCTGAGAAGAGGTTAATACCATCTCCACATCACAAAGCTGAAGCTAAGCTGTGTTCCCCCGAGGTCTAGCCGAGTTGCTCTTTATTGTAGATTACTAGGTGTTGTAGGATTATGATGGTTAGTACCTCCTTGAGCTGAGCATTCCTTTGGGACACGGAGCCATGCTTTGCAGAAGAATGTTTGCTAGTAGAAAGGACCAGTTGATGACGTGCTAAAAGAACATGACCCTACATATTCTGGTTAAAAGCCTAACACCCATTATTCACCTGGGCTTTTATTGTTAGAGTCTTGAGAGATTAGCAAATCTTCATAAAATTTTGTTTCACACAGAAGTAACAGAGTACTTAAAGAGAAACAATTGTGATTTAATAACTTTTATCTTCTTGAAAGTGCTCTCCTTCCACTCTTAGAGGTAAGATTGATTGACTGAAAATAGACTGAATATAAAGCACCCTTAGGTGGTAGTGCAGTGATCCAGTTATGGGCAGGGACCCACATGGATTGAACTCACATTCCAGCATGTAACTCTTAATGGGTTGTGTGCTCTTGGGAAATTTTGCTTAGAAATGTTCACCTCTGAAAATGATAATAATAATACTGCCTATGTCATAGGACCGTGGTAAGTATATGTGTGCTGAATGCAAAATGCTGAGAAAAGTTCCTGGCACTTTTTCTAAAATATTTGCAATTATTATTAGAATTAACCAATAAAAGAAAACTGCTACATCTCTAGATTTAAATCATCAAAGAAATATATTAATTCTAATAATGAGGGTATGTAAAATTATAATTCTGTTGAGTGGACTTCATAGAGTTGATTCAAATCAGATCAGATCAGTTGCTCAGTCGTGTCCAACTCTTTGCGACCCCATGAATCACAGCACCCAGGCCTCCCTGTCCATCACCAACTCCCGGAGTTCACCCAGACTCACGTCCATCGAGTCAGTGATGTCATCCAGCCATCTCATCCTCTGTCGTCCCCTTCTCCTCTTGCCCCCAATCTCTCCCAGCATCAGTCTTCTCCAATGAGTCAACTCTTCACATGAGGTGGCCAGAGTACTGGAGTTTCAGCTTTAGCATCATTCCTTCCAAAGAAATCCCAGGGCTGATCTCCTTCAGAATGGACTGGTTGGATCTCCTTGCAGTCCAAGGGACTCTCAAGAGTCTTCTCCAACACCACAGTTCAAAAGCATCAATTCTTCGGCACTCAGCCTTCTTCACAGTCCAACTCACACATCCATACATGACCACAGGAAAAACCATAGCCTTGACTAGACAGACCTTTGTTGGCAAAGTAATGTCTCTGCTTTTGAATATGTGATCTAGGTTGGTCATAACTTTCCTTCCAGGGAGTAAGCGTCTTTTAATTTCACGGCTGCAGTCACCATCTGTAGTGATTTTGGAGCCCAGAAAAATAAAGTCTGACACTGTTTCCACTGTTTCCCCATCTATTTCCCATGAAGTGATGGGACCGGATTCAGTCCCATGCAAACAATATCTGACTCCAGCATAAGAAGTTCACACCTCTATTTATTTGAGGATACCCAATTTGTACTCTTTCTCATCCTTAACATTTTGATGTTTATCTTAATGAGCAAAAGAAGAGATGCCATTTCTATGGAGGTGGTTTCTGTTCTTCAGTCTACTTTTTGATATAAAGTTGGAACATCATTTTGCACATGAATGTGGCTTTCATTGGCAAAGGACATTGGGATGATCTTTTGGCTCCAGACATTCAAATCTAGGGCAGGATTTAATGGAAGCCTTTCTTTTCCTGCTATTTTTCTCAGGCTTATCTCTTTTTAAGCATTTGGTCGTAAAATTTCCTCTCTTATGTCTCTACACCTGTTCTTTCTGTGTCTCTCCCATATAAGTACACATGGTATATACGGATACATGGACATGTGGTGTGTTTGTGCATATGTGTGTGTACATGTTGCCATACTAGGATCTAGTAGTTAAGTTCTTTCTCCTAAAGCAGAGCAGCAGTCAGATTGATTAGACAAAACTCAAAAGGTCATTTAGACAAATCCTTTTATTTCAAGTAACCCTTCCCACAAACCAAGGGGAATTGCCTACTCATCAAGAAATAGATTTTTTTTTAATCTTCCCTTAGTCCTGTACAAAAGTGTATTTTTAGAGGTTCACCAGATGCTGCCAACAATTATAAAGAATAGCATTTTAATAGTAGACATTCTTGATATAGACAGAAAGCTCAGTGAAACAAAACAGTGTTTCATTTTGTTTTTGTTCAAGGCCCTGAGCTCCCTACAAAAAAGGTGAAATCATATAAATGGCAAACAAATCTATATTTGGAGTGAAGAGACATTGTTACTAGCTTAATTTCTCTGGTTTTTGACTTGCATATTTGACCTATCATTTTTAGAAGTTATTTTCATTGTAAAGAACAAAAATAAAAGCCTGGAAAAGTATTTCTGTAGCATCAAGTGCATCATCCAAGGTCAGAGAAAAGTCATTGGTAAGACAGAGATTGGAGCACCCAATTTTCAGTTATTAAACTGTTACTTAGACCACTAAACCAGGATAAGTAAATGCAGATCCGGCAGTCAAACAAAATCCCAAGTTGCTTGAGCCTCTTATCGAGTTCGACAAAGTCACCTCTTTGGGGGAAATTCTTTGGAATTCCTTCTCTATGTAACGTGACTTAGACCCCTGTTGTCCACTGAAAATGCTTTTATACCCAGCCTTTAATCAGAGGATTTGCAAGACGAGTGTTTTCTATTTTTGGAGCACACAAAAATGTTAATATACTTGCTACTGTGATTAATTTATTATTTAATTCTATGTCTATTTCTTCATGTAATGAATTAGAGTCTCCATGCTTCTGTCTTAGAAACCCATTTGTTTCTAGTATATGGTTGCTGTGAAAGCATGTCCTTGAAACTTGCATTTCCTCTACAACTATTATGCATTAGACAAGACCTTGAAATTAGACAATTGACTGAACTGAGGGAACTTATGGCAAATTTATTAGAATTGACTATGAAAGTTTCTTAAAACCAAACAAGAACATTAACTTCATAACTTGGAGTTTGTTCCATCAAAAATTCTAGAATTGTCAATCCAGCTGGTAGTGCTAGAGTAACAGTTATGGGTTAGTCATAGCAGCTCGTACAACAGGGAATGGCTAGAAAGCAGAACATGGAACTCTTAGTAAATATAAATCATAGAGATAGTGCCTTGTTAGTTCACCTTGAGAAGCTCCAAATACAGTCATTTATCTTCTTCTGATTTAAATAAAGCTAAGTAAGTGATGATTTACACTCTGGGTAACTGAGGAGTTTTAGGTAATCTACTTTCTAAAAGAAAGACACCATCCAGAATTAGTACATCCATGCCGTCTGCACAATAAGATCCATTTTCATAGGTGCAAGGCCTATTAAATTGTCTACAAAAAATGCCTTTCCACCATCAGGGTTTATTGTAGCCCTTACATGAATTACCAATTGGGTAAATACTGTTTTAAACTTGAGTCTTTATTTTCCTTGAGAAGTTAGAAAACAGAGAATATGGCTCAAACTTGAACTGATGGTTGAAAGCTTTGGGTCATTTTAACAAATTGCTACATTTCCATGGCTGATGGCTGTGGCAGAATTTATTTTGTCACACCCAGTACCTATGACTCTGACTTCTCTAGTGGCTCAGTTGGTAAAGAATCTGCGTGCAATGCAGGAGACCTGGGTTTGATCCCTGGGTCAGGAAGAGCCCCTGGAGAAGCAAATAGCAACCCACTCCAGTACTCTTGCTTGGAGAATTCCATGGATGAAGGAGCCAGGCAGGGTACAGTCCATGGGATCGCAAAGAGTCAGACACGACTGTGTGACTAAGTTTTACTTCTACCCAGTACCCAATCCCAACCCTACTCACTCACCTGTCCCTACACTATAGGCTGTAAAGTTTATGGATTGTCTTCTCTAGTCTCCCTTGTAAGTATGGGTGACAATGTGACACAGTTCTAACCACTGAGAGGTAGGTGGTTGTGCACTGGCCGTGCATCGGCTCCAATTCCTTTCCTCCTGCTCGGATCCACAGCAGAATGAGTGGAGCAGAAGCAACCATCATGACACCATGAGGAAAAGACTTTGAGAGATATTACATCCAACATGTATCAACAACTGATCTCGATCTGGTGATTGCCTGCATCTAGAATCCTTGGTAGGAGAAGGCAATGGCACCCCACTCCAGTACTATTGCCTGGAAAATCCCATGGATGGAGGAGCCTGGTAGGCTGCAGTCCATGGGGTCACTAAGAGTCAGACATGACTGAGTGACTTCTTTCACTTTCTACTTCCATGCATTGGAGAAGGAAATGGCAACCCACTCCAGTGTTCTTGCCTGGAGAATCCCAGGGATGGGGGAGCCTGGTGGGCTGCAGTCCATAGGGTCGCACAGAGTCAGACACACTGAAGTGACTTAGCAGCAGCAGCAGAATCCTTGGTATCTGAATTTTTGAACTCTGTATACATATATAGATGTCTCTATAAGTGAAGGCCTCTGTCCTTCATCCTATTAAATAGAATGGAATAACTTCATCATCAAAAGTACTGATTCACTTGTTCATTCATTATTCATTACATTATAGCATATGACTGAAGTCAGCATACAATATGGCGAGGTAAAATAAATTTTTAATAATGAGAATTACAGGGCAAAGAGAATATAATGGTAGAAAAGTGAAATAAAGCCAGGAAAACACAAAAATGTATCTAAAAGTTATATATATATATATATATATATATATATATATATATTATACAATTTATAGTGTCCATGAGAGAAAAACAAACCAGTTGCTTAGCAGAGGGCTGACTGATGCTGACTAGGAAGTGATAGAGACATTTCCCCCATGGACCGTCACAAAGTGGTGATTGTGTCTCATAGGGAACAAAATCTTCAACTGTTTTCATACAGTTACATGTTTTATAGGGCTTTTTTTTTTTTTCTTGGACTGTCCCTTAATATATGCTGATGTTTTCTGCCAAATTGCACTTTAATGAAAACAACTTTATAAGTCACCAGTAGGATACAATATCAATTCATTTTTCTCTAAAAGTCTAGTTTAGTCCAGAGTATAGCCAGGAGTCAGAGAAGGCGATGGCACCTCACTCCAGTACTCTTGCCTGGAAAATCCCATGGATGGAGGAGCCTGGTGGGCTGCAGTCCATGGGGTCACGAAGAGTCAGACACGACTAAGCGACTTCACTTTCACTTTTCACTTTCATGCATTGGAGAAGGAAATGGCACCCCACTCCAGTGTTCTTGCCTGGAGAATCCCAGGGACTGGGGAGCTTGGTGTGCTGCCGTCTATGGGGTTGCACAGAGTCAGACACGACTGAGGCAACTTAGCAGCAGCAGCAGCAGCAGCAGCATTGCCAGGAGTATTCAGGAAAATGGAATGTGAGAATGCAATCAGAAAGTACCACCTTCAGTAGTCTCTCTCAACCAAAGTTTTGGTAGCTATTAGCAGGTGCTGAGTCACAAAATGTTTATCGTTGGTTTCTACCATATAGCAAAGTGCATCAGATACATCTCCTCTTTTATTTTAGATTTCCTGTCCATTTAGGTCACCACAGAGCACTTGAATAGAGTTCCCTGAGCTGTTTAATAGGTTCTCATTAGTTAGATTTTTATACATAGTATCAATAGTATATGTATGTCAGTCCCAATCTCCCAGTTCATCTCACCTCCTTCTTCCCTGATTGGTGTCCAATGTTTGTTCTGAATGTCTGTGTCTCTATTTCTGTTTTGCAAATCAGATAATCTACACTATTTTTATAGATTCAGCATACAAAATATTTTTAATAAATGTAACTATGAGGGCTTTCCTGGATTCTCTGAAAAGACAGATAAGATGGCATGTTCCTTTCACACTCTGAGGTTATAAATGAAGGCAAGATATGTATAACTCCCACTAAGCCACCTTATCCTTGAGAAAATACTTGTTGATCATGGCGTTTGGGACTCTTGCTCATGCAAGTTGGAGAGTGACTTGGTTGGCCAGCCCGCTGTCTTCCAGGGCAGAGCAAATTCCCACAATGGCCAATGAAAGGATGCCCAGAACAAGGATGTGAGCATCCTCAAAGCTAATATACCTTAGTTTGGGAATTTTAAAAATGATGACATTTTAATAAAAACAGTAAGTCTTTTTAATGGACCATTTATTCTTGGTCCTCTTGTGTTCATGCTTCATCAATCTAGGCGTCTTTCTCTTTCAAGAGAAATGAAATCCTGATTAAGTTGTGTCATATTCATAACTTGAAATCTGTCTCCAAAATCATGTTTAGTCTCTTCCCACCAATACCCTTCTCTTTCTTCATTTGCCCTATCTTCACATTCACCCAACCCCTCATCTCTGCTTTTTTATTATATCATACATGGAAAAGCAACCTGAATAATTCTATTAATATATACCACTACTACTAATAATAGCTAAATTACTGGGGATTTGCTGCTGCTGCTGCTGCTGCTAAATTGCTTCAGTCGTGTCCGATTCTGTGCGACCCCATAGACGGCAGCCCACCAGGCTCCCCCGTCCCTGGGATTTCTCCAGGCAAGAGCAGTGGAGTGGGTTGCCATTTCCTTCTCTAATGCATGAAAGTGAAAGGTGAAAGTGAAGTCACTCAGTCGTGTCCGACTCCTAGCGACCCCATGGACTGCAGCCCATCAGGCCCCTCCGTCCATGGGATTTTCCAGGCAAGAGTACTGGAGTGTGTTGCCATTGCCTTCTCCGACTGGGGATTTACTAAGTACCAAATCTTTGCTAAGCTCTTCTACATATATAAGTCATTTAACCTGTGTAGTAATTCTATAAAGAAGATAACGATCTTATCCCAAGTTTTCTGACACAGGAGATTTTGGAAGTCACAGTAGAACCCAAATTCAAATCCAAGCTGTCTTATCCAGCACTGTCATTCTTAACTATTCTGCTTTTAGAAGTCCAGCTGACAAAGTATAGAATAAAAGTTCTTTGCCCCCGTTACCAAGGAATCAGCAGAGAACGGCTCCTCCTAGAATGTCAGCAGCCCCTGGTCTCCCTCCGTCGCCGCCACCTCTGCTGTGTCCCTCTCTCAGATCACAGTCTACAGCATATTTCAGATGTCTGGTCGAACATTTGTGTGCAATCATACAGCAGCTAGAACTTGTGCAATTTGTTTTTATAATGCTTTATCAAAATTATGTAATACAATATTGTAAAAAAAAAAGATAAAATAAAATAAAAGTCTATCCATTTAAAAAAAAAAAATTATGGCAGCTCCTGGAAAGCCACTGATACAAGGTAGAAGTGATTACAGAGTCACTTGGGTCAGATCCTGAGTCTGAATGGGACCACAGTATTAACATTGAAGGACACATGAGAAACGTAGTTTGGTTACAAGTCTCTACCTCTGTATAGAAGTTGTATGTTTCCACTCTGAGTGTAATTTATGATGCTTTGGAGGCATCGTGAGTTTACACTAGTGAAACCATCAGAGGACTGACGGTTAGGAGATAGATTCCAGTCCAGCTCTCCCAGGCTGTCCCTGTGACTTTAAACTGGCCTTTGTTTCCTCAGCTCTCTTAGAAATACTCATGACTCTGCTGGGACTTCCCACTGCGTTAGTGTTGTGAAGGCATGATTAAATAAGGTATTTTTTCCTTTGAAAATGTAAAACTATGCTATAAGTAAATGATACAAAAGCATTTTACTCTCCTCTGCCTTTTATCTGCACATCCATTATCCAGATTATAACTCTATGCTCTTTTTTTTTTTTTTTGCTATCACTTTATTCTTTGGGCTATACTCTGTTGGGTTGGCCCAAAAGTTCATTAGAACTTTTGAACGGAAAAACCCAAACAAACCTTATGGTTAATCCAATGTGTAAATTATTCAACTCTGCAAATGTAAACACAAAATGCTTACTAATTAAGACTTCAAAGAAAGTACAGAGCCATTTAAATACCTCAGTTTGGGTTCAGATTTTTGAATTCATCTAAAATTCATTCATTGTCCTCTGTCCAATCGGGTAAGAATTCAGAGCCATTTCTAACTGTCAGTTTCAAAGTAAGATAATACTTTGTTTTTATGAGTTTTGAATAGTCACATGGAAGGCTTTTCCCCCTTTCTTTTAAAGTCCTCTCCCTCAGAGTTGGAAAAAAAACATGAATGTCTTCAGCCAAAAGGTTTAATCATTTGAGTAGAGGCTCTTTTAGGAAAGTGCCTGAAGATCACAAAAAATAAAAATGCCTTCTCAACCGTTTAATTCAACAAGCACTTACTGAGCTACTCCTGGGTGTCAGTTAATGTAAGAGCCCCTCTGGGGAACCCAAAGATGAATGAGACACTTAGGGCACAGGCCAGTGGAAGAAAATGACTCAGGCAGACGTTACTCTCAAACAGGATCCACTAGGTAACTGATCAGTGGAAGCAAGGAGTGATGTGAGGGAAGAAAAAGATTAATTCTGACTAGGGCATATTAGCAGGTTTTCCTGATGAAGGGGATCATTTAAGCTGTTTCTTGAAAAATGGTAAAGGGACAGAAGGCAATTGCAGGCTGAGACAACTAAATAAGCAAATAAAAAAAAAAAAAAAAGGTGAAAGGTGCTGGGAGGGGGCTTTTGAGGTACCGTAAGAAGACAAATTAATGGGTTCTAGAGCTTGGGACTCGATGAATGTGAGTCTGAGTGACCTCCGAGAGCTGGTGATGGATAGGGAGGCCTGGCGTGCTGTAGTTCTTGGGGTCGCAAAGAGTCGGACACGACTGAGTGACTGATCTGATCTGATCTGAGAGCTTGGGAAGCTGATAGAGGCCTCAGTTCTGACTGCTTTATGGAGGGTTTGAAGGCCAGATTGCAACTATGGAATTTGGAATCCACCATATGCAATAGGAAGCAATTGAAGGTTTTAATATTTTATTCTCTCTCTCTCTTTTTTTTTTTTTTGCAATTAACACCTTGAAATGAAGCCTTGAGAATTTCCTGGAAGTCCAGTGGTTCAGACTCAGCACCTTCACTGCTGGCAGCTTGGATTCAATTCCTGGTTGGGGAAGTAGGATCCCACAAGTTCCATGTGGTGTGATCAGAAAAAAAAAAAAAAAAGATAAAGCTAAAAAATAAAGGCAACCTCTATTTTTATGTCCCCTTCCCTAGTCCATGTTAATGCCCCTTCTCTAATGTTGTAAAAGCATATGCATACCAAAAAAAAGATTGAGTAGCATACTGTGTTAAAATTGCTTATTCACTTCTCTCTTGCTCTGCTAGGCTGGTAGCTCAGGTGGTAAAGAATCCTGCTGCAGTGCAGGAGACCCTGGTTTGATTCCTGAGTCAAGAAGATCCACTGGAGAAGGGATAGGCTACCCACTCCAGTATTCTCTATCACTTACAGAAAGTGAGATCAAGCATAAACAACAGAATTTAAACCCCCAAATAATTGTTTATTGACCTATAATGTAACAGATGCTTTTCTAAGCACTTTATACATGCATCAACTCATTTAATCTTGAAATAAGCCAATAAATTGAGTGTTACTATTACCCACCTTTTACGGGTGAGGAAATGGAGGTCAGCAGCGGTTGTATTATTTGCCCAAAATCATGCAGTGCCTAAAGGTTAGAGGCAGGATTAAAATCCACACAGACTAACCCAAGGGGCTGAGCTCTTCACCACTTTATAATACCACTTTATATAATACTACTATATAATAACTTTATAATATACTCTATAATCCATAAATGAAGATCCTTTTGTTGGTGAAATGATGTAGAAGATTTGAGGCGATGAACAAAATGATAGGTTTTTATTGTCCCCAAATCTGGCTCTTGATAACAGACTCACAATCTCATTGATCTAAATGCACTCAGCAGGAGACGGTGATTCCTGCCAAGTGGAATGGCCCTCGTATCTGCCATCTTCCACACTGAGTAAGTATCAGCAATTAACCTCTGCTAAGTCTAGTTAGTAGCTCTCCAACATGTGTAACTGGGACCAGAGGGCAACCATCCACCAGTAAGAATGACTAAAACAAGCTTTTAGTACACCTCTCTGCAGGAAGATCTTCAAAGACTCAAGTTTATGTGTTAAAATTTAATGACTCATTTACGGCACATATTTTCTGAAAATTCAGTCCTTTTCTCAAGAGGGGGAAAAAAAACCAGAAAGCATTATAGTAAGAAAGAAAGAGACATCTGAGAAATGTAGCTGGTAAAAGCCTACACCATACAAGAAACAAATTATCTGTTCAATATGTAAATATCTGACTCTGTTCTGGACGTTATATTAAAACATCTTGATTGAGGCACTTTATGGTAACAGATGAAAGTCTGTTGACAGTTCTAAAAATAAGCCAACACTTTAGCTTTTCTGTGTTTCTTAAATTTGGTGAGACATTTTTGTTTGGATTCTGCAGGAGCAATTTAAATGGCTTTGAGAACTGAATGAATTTTAAAAAGAATGAAGATTTGCTTGGCTGCCAGTCTTCTAAGGACTTAACCCTTTGAAACTCAGTTTCCTTGGCTGAGTGGGAACAGAAAGGACTTCAAAAACACACCCTCCATTGGAGAAGTAATTAAATAGTGCTTGAAGAAAATATTTTTATTCTAGAGAAATACTTCAAATATAAGCTGTTGTTGAGTTACAACAATTTATGCCCTTGGTAAACAAGCAGAGTAAATGGAGGACACATCTGTACACTGCTTTCCTTGTCATTACAGCCAGGACAATCAGATCTGTTAAATATATTCAAACAGAAGAGCTGGAGAAAATACATATATATATTATCCCTCCAAGGGTATTTGCACATTAGAAGAGGGTCAAGAATGGGTTAACTCATTTCCTTCCTCCTGCCTCCCTTCCGTGCTTTCACTTCCTGAATATTGAGTGCCTCTTAGGTTGTGATATTGGTGTAGGCATTGGGAATACAGTGATCATATCAGCCATATAGAAATTCCCTTTTCTCTTTCCCCCCATCCTATCAAAATTTGTGTTCTTGATGTCATGCTTTAGGAAGTGGGATTTCAGCTTTGTCCAAGGAGAGCTGCTTTCACTGAGGTTTTCCTTAACGCCATTCATATTTTAACCATTTATAAGCACCAAATGTTTTGTGTTAGGTATTATGCAAAAAAAGCCAACTTTGACTGTAATTAAAGCATCCAATAGGTGAAGACTCTCCCAAGATATGTTTCAGTAATTAACCATCCATAATTAAAATGGAAAGTGAAAATAATGACAATTGACTCTCATATCAGTTGCAGCAAATAATTTGTATGGTTGTATGTATCAGTGCTTCCAGAATTGACTTTTCCATTTTATTCCTTTACCCTTTTATTCCAGAACTTATTTCATCACTTTCCTCTTGGCCACAAGCAAACTTTAAGGACTAAAGATTAAATATCACTGGTTACCAAACCAACATCCACAAGAACTGCCAGCTTGGGAATTAGCTGCTTACCCAGTCCCTTTCTATTTTCTCCGTATCATCTACCCTGATTCTCTTTTTCAATTACCAAGGACAATGTGGCAGTCTAAAAAGATTCCTCAAAGATTTGTCACTGGTTTTGACCCATGTTCAGCCACTAACTAGCAGTTGATATTTATCATGTCCCTTGGTTCTTCCCTGGTTCTTCCCTTGGTTCTCCACCAGGGCTTCCCTGGTGGCTCAGAGGTTAAAGCGTCTGCCTGCAATGCAGGAGACCTAGGTTTGATCCCTGGGTTGGGAAGATCCCCTGGAGAAGGAAATGGCAGCCCACTCCAGTATTCTTACCTGGAGAATCCCATGGACAGAGGAGCCTGGTGGGCTACAGTCCACGGGGTTGCAAAGAGTCAGACATGACTGAGCGACTTCACTTTCACTTGGTTCTTACCTTCTTCGTGCATTGGATTGGCTAAAAAGTTCATTTGGGTGTTTCCATAAGGTGTTAGTGGAGAAGGAAATGGCAACCCACTCCAGTGTTCTTGCCTGGAGAATCCCAGGGACGGGGGAGCCTGGTGGGCTGCCGTCTATGGGGTTGCACAGAGTCGGACACGGCTGAAGTGACTTAGCAGCAGTAGCGTAAGGTGTTAGGGAAAAGCCTGAATGAACTCTTTGGCCAACCCAAATATTTAATGAACTGGTTGCATCAGGTAAAGTGGTTGCATTAAACTAGAAGAGGACTCATTCTTTGTTTCTCTAGAGTCAGGCAAAAACTAACCCCGTTTCCATTCCTCATATTTTTTCAGTTAAGTGGCTGGTTTGACCTCTGATTTGAGCAATTCCAATATCAAACCCCGAGTTCCTCTTTAAAAAAATATTTGGTGATGCCTTATACTATCCTGAAATAAAACTCATAGATAATGCAATCTTACTTACACAACTAAAACAAGATATCAATATATTCTCTAAGTTAAATAAATGAGAAATGAAAGGAAATTAATTTAGAATAAAATAATATGCATTTCAACCTGTAAGTGTTCAGACCTCAATATATAAAAAACCTGGTCAAAGACTCACTGTAGATGTGACAACAAGCCCAGATTTTGATTCACCTGTGTTGATACAGATGGATTGTATTGATGACTCAGACAGTGGCATTGCTGTTGGTGATATGATCGTCCAGAATGGTAAATAAGATTTGGTCAATTTCCCCAAAAAGTACAGTCTTCTCTAATTTCTATGGTAACTACATAAAAGCTACTTTATGTGTGTGTGTGTGTGTGCATGCGTGTGTGTGTGTTAGGCTATAGGCTCAGAAAACAGTAAACAGAGTTTCACTTATGTGACTGCCCCAAGGGGACATTTAATGGTCCTGCAAAATTCGGGGCAACTCTTCTTGTGAAGACATGAGCTGAGTGTTGCAGGATATCGAGCATCCTTGACCTTTGCTTACCACACCATTAAGAGGAGCACCCCCTGCTCTGAGGACCACCCCCTGCTCCGAGGACCACTCTGAGGACCACTGGAGATGAGGGGACTCGCTGCTTTCCTTCAGATTAGCACAAAATGGTTATTTGGTTTGAAGAACTTTTCATGAGCAGTATATTTATTTTCCTGGAGTTTTGGCACTTGAACCATCTAACCAGACAAGAATGTGATGGATCTTTTGAGCTCTTGCGTCCTCAGTGTCTAAACCTGTTAGAAAATAAAAAATATCTGATGATTAAAAGAAAAGAAAAAGGAAAGAATGTACTTTCCAGGCTTTGTATATGTATCCTGCCCTCTGCCCCCCAACTTGTGAAGACCAAGGTGAACAGCAAAATGTTTTTGAATTACAACTGAATGGATTAAAATACTGTCATTTAAAAGGGGCTTCCACAGTGGCTCTTCAGCAAAGAATCCACTCTGCAGTGCAGCAGCCGCAGGAGGCATGGGTTCTATCCCCGGGTTGGAAAGGTCCTCTGGAGGAGGGCAACCCACTCCAATATTCTTGCCTGGAGAATCCCATAGACATTGGAGCCTGGTGAGCTGCAATCCATGGGGTCGTGAAGAGTTGAACACAACTCAGTAGACTGAGCATGCATGCACATAAAGAGTATAGGGGAAAGGAAAATATATAGTAATATTAGTATAAATATTATATGTATATATATTCTATAGTAATATAGAATTGAGAAAGACATGTTGTGAATGGTTGAGCCAAGATAGACATTTTGTGAAAAAGGAAAGCAATTTCTTAATGGAAGAGTAAAGTACAAGTTTCTACAGATATATGCTCTTAGCATTAATAGCATTAATAATAACTACTAACGTTTACATAGTGTTTACAGTGTGCTGGATACTGTTCTAAGTGCTTTACACATGTTAAATCATTTCATCGTTACAGCAATACCCATTTCACAGGTGAGAAAACTGAGGTACAAATATATGTAGTACATTGCCTGAGGTCATATGGCTATAGTGAAAGAGTTGGGGTTTCAACATAGTTTGATACCTTACCTGTATTTTCAACCACTGTTTTATATTGTTGAGGCCTATGTGCTGGTTCCTTAAAATAATACTTTAAAAGAATATTTTTGCTGAATAAATTAATTGTGCTATTATAAAGCTATGAAAGATTTAGACTAATGGGATTGAGAGAATGAAAGGTCAGGACAATTCTCAGTTGTGAGACAGTCTCCCACACACATGGGCAGGATATCAAGCATCTTTGACTCCTGCCCACTAAATACCAGAATTCTGTATTTTAATTATACAAAGATCACATGAAGACTTTCTCATGGTAACACTTTAAAATTCAGAAGTTTACAGAATGAAATCATCTTCCTTCTCTCTTCTAACAATTCTTCTCTTTTCCATAAAAATAACAGTTTAGGATGTTTCTTTCTCTATCTAAGAATTTATGAATACACACACATAGTTTTCTAACATAAAATGACTGTGAAGTACATACCTTTTTTTCATTTCTGTGTTTCATTAATTCTTGTCATTTTCTCCTACCCAAATATATGGACCTTTATAATTTTTAATGGTTGCTTAATAAACCATTGTATATGCTGATATTTTGTAAATCATTCCCTTATTGATATACTACTTAATTTTAACTTTTTAAATAAAAATTATGATTTTCTTAGGCAAATAAATTCATATTCATTACCAACGTTTTGCTAAAATGGATTCCTGGTAGTGAAATTTCACTGATACTGCTAACCTTTCTTCTAAAATGGTTTTCCCACGTGAACTTATATTAAGAAATGAGTTTGCCATTTTCTTGTTTCTGGGCCATCAATGTGTATAATTGATTTTTTAAAAAGTTTTGCCAATTTGATCTGTAAAAATATGATAAAAATCATTGTTTTAAATTGCATTCACTACTAGGGATATTAACATCTTTTCACTACTTTGTAGATGTTCGTATTTCCTTTTTACAGATAATTCCTTTTATTCTACTGAATTATTTTTCCCTTGGTTTAGCATTTCTCTCTCTCTCTCTTTTTTTTAGTGTCTCTCATGGTAGAGAAATTTAAATTGTAAACAAGCAAATTTTTCAATCTTTTCCTCCATGGATTCTTGATGTCTTTCAGGAAGGTCCTCCCTACACAAGACTGTAATAATTCAATTATTTGTTATTTTATGGTGATTATGTAGATTTTAGTTTAGGCCTTTAGACCATATGGGTTCATTATTTGAGAGATAAATATTGTCTAAATAATTCTAGTAAATGTATATAGGATATTTACCACACATCAAGCATTGGGCTAAGTATTTTAAATGAATTGCCAAGTTTAATCCTCCCAAAATTCATGCAAGATACTGCTATTTTCTTATTAACAGTATATGAGGAAATTGAAACACAGCTTATTAACTTGCTTAAAAGTTATTGAGAAGTTAATAAAAAAGTTATTATGAGAGAAGTTAATAAATGCCAATGAGAAACAAATTTTAACTCAAGCATCAAGGTTCAGGTGATCAGACTTCACTCCAAAGTGTATATTTAAGGATTCTCAAAGTTCTTAATTCTCCTAGTATTTTGTTAGGATGAAAGAGTGTCCTCATAAAATCCCATAACTGTGTGATCTTTGTTCTAATTCCACAGCAATTTAAAGAGATGGGATTTGGGACTCAGCATATATATAAAATAGTGGTTCCTAAACTTGCACAAGCATCACAGTCTCTTGGACAGTTTATTAAAGTACAGATTTGGAGGCCTCACCCCATAGTATCTGCTTCAGTAGGCCTGGGGAGGGCCCTGATAATTTGCATATCTAACAAGTTGCCAGATGTTGAGTCTCCTCCCACATGATAAACCATTATGTTGCAGTGTCTGAATGAATGAGTTGTCCAAATACAGAGCTTAAGAACAGTCCATCATTTAACTGATCTGAAATGCCACTGCTGTCTGTGAATTGCTAGATGTGTCTAGATTTCTTTTTCAACTCTGTTCTATTCCATGAATGTATTTGTCTATTTTTTAACTACACTATCTAATCACTATATCTTTACAGTACATCAGTATTGATATCCAATGGGGTAATTCCTCTTTATAAATATGAAGTGGTTTTTCAAAACAATTGAGGCTATGCTAGGCTATTTGATTTTTCAGACAATCTAGAGAATAATCTTATCAAATTCCATGATGGGTTTTAGTTGGTACCATATCAAATTTACAAATAAATGTGAATGTACTGCTATCTTGCCAATATATCTAGAAAAATTGTATGTTCTTCATATACTGTTCTGGTCTGCCTTTTATTTCTGTCAAAAGACTTTGAAAGTCTTTTTCATAGACGTCCTTAATATTTCCTGTTTGGTTTGTTTTTAAGCAGTTTATATATGTCTTGCAGTACTGAAAGGGTCTATTTTGCTTTTGCATTTTGATTAGTTGTTTCTCATATAAAACCATTGATTTTTTAAACAATGATCTTACGTTCTTATTAGTTCTAATTGTCTAATTGTTTTCGTTGGCTTCCCTCATAGCTCAGTCGGTAAAGAATATCTGCCTGCAAAGCAGGAGACCAGGGTTCGATTCCTGTGTCAGGAAGATCCCCTGGAGAAGGAAATGGCAATCCACTCCAGTATTCTTGCCTGGAACATCCCATGGACAGAGGAGCCTGGTGGGCTATAGTCCATGGATTTGCAAGAGTCGGACATGACTTTAGTGGCTAAACCCTCACCAATTGTTTAATAGTAGATTATCTTGGATTTTTTGATCAACCATATTATCTGCAAATAAGCATGTTTCTTATGCTTTTCTAATTGTCTTGGACAGTGTTGCCACTTTAATGTTGAATAGTAGTGATATGAATGGGCATCTTTGACTTCTTCTTGACTACCTTGGAATGATTCTAATGTTTCATGACTAAATATGTTACCAAACCAAACTTCAGTCTGGTCACCTGTACCCAGTAAAGCCAAATCTCCTGACACCAGGTTGTGGTGAAGAAAAGTGCAGCAGTGTTTACTGAAAGTGCCACACAAGGAGTCTGGGTGGCTAATGCACAAAAGAACCAAACTTCCTGATGGCTTTCAAGGAGAGGTTTTTTTTTTTTTTTTTATCTCAGTTTTTTTTATTTATTTATTTTACTTTATAATATTGTATTGGTTTTGCCATACGTCGACATAAATCCACCACAGGTGTACATGTGTTCCCCATTCTGAACCCCCCCTCCCACCTCCCTCCTCACCCCATCCCTCTGGGTCATCCCATTGCACCAGCCCCAAGCACCCTGTATGATGCATAAAACCTGGACTGGCAATTCATTTCACATGTGATAATTTACATGTTTCAATTCCATTCTCCCATATATCCCACCCTCGCCCTCTCCCACAGAGTCCAAAAGACTATTCTATACAATTATGTCTCTTTTGCTGTCTCACATACAGGATTATCGTTACCATCTTTCTAAATTCCATATATATGTGTTGCTGCTGCTGCTAAGTCACTTCAGTCATGTCCGACTCTGTGTGACTCCATAGATGGAAGCCCACCAGGCTCCCCCGTCCCTGGAATTCTCCAGGCAAGAACACTGGAGTGGGTTGCCATTTCCTTCTCCAATGAGTGAAAGTGGAAAGTCAAAGGAAAGTCACTCAGTCGTGTCCGACTCTTTGTGACCCCATGGACTGCAGCCTACCAGGCTCCGCCATCCATGGGATTTTCCAGGCAAGAGTACTAGAGTGGGGTGCCAATGCCTTCTCCGATATATATGTGTTAGTATACTGTATTGGTGTTTTTCTTTCTGGCTTACTTCACTCTGCATAATAGGCTCCAGTTTCATCCACCTCATTAGAACTGATTCAAATGTATTCTTTTTAATGGCTGAGTAATGTATCACAGCTTTCTTATCCATTAGTCTGCTGATGGATATCTAGGTTGCTTCCATGTCCTGGCTATTATAAACAGTGCTGAGATGAACATTGGGGTACATATGTCTCTTTCAATTCTGATTTCCTCAGTGTGTATGTCCAGCAGTGGGATTGCTGGGTCATATGGCAGTTCTGTTTCCAGTTTTTTAAGGAATCTCCACACTGTTCTCCATAGTGGCTGTACTAGTTTGCATTCCCACCAACAGTGTAAGAGGGTTCCCTTTTCTCCAAACCTTCTCCAGCATTTATTGCTTGTGGACTTTTGGATCGCAGCCATTCTGACTGGTGTGAAATGGTACCTCATTGTGGTTTTGATTTGCATTTCTCTGATAATGAGTGATGCTGAACATCTTTTCCTACGTTTGTTAGCCATCTGTGTGTCTTCTTCGGAGAAATGTATGTTTAGTTCTTTGGCCCACTTTTTGATTGGGTCTTTTATTTTTCTGGAATTGAACTGTAGGAGTTCCTTGTATATTTTTGAGATTAATTCTTTGCCCATTGCTTCATTTGCTATTATTTCTCCCATTCTGAAGGCTGTCTTTTCACCTTGCTTAGAGTTTCCTTTGTTGTGCAGAAGCTTTTAATTTTAATTAGGTTCCATTTGTTTATTTTTGCTTTTATTTCCAATATTCTGGGAGATGGGTCATAGAGGATCCTACTGTGGTTTATGTTAGAGAGTGTTTTGCCTATGTTTTACTCTAGGAGTTTTATAGTTTCTGGTCTTATGTTTAGATCTTTAATCCATTTTGAGTTTATTTTTGTGTATGGTGTTAGAAAGTGTTCTAGTTTCATTCTTTTACAGGTGGTTGACCAGTTTTCCCATCACCACTTGTAAAAGAGATTGTCTTTTCTCCATTGTATATTCCTTTGTCAAAGATAAGGTGTCCATCAGATCAGATCAGATCAGTCGCTCAGTCGTGTCCGACTCTTTGCGACCCCATGAACTGCAGCACACCAGGCCTCCCTATCCATCACCAGCTCTCGGAGGTCACTCAGACTCACATTCACCGAGTCAGTGATGCCATCCATCCATCTCATCCTCTGTCGTCCCCTTCTCCTCCTGCCCTCAATCCCTCCCAGCATCAGGGTCTTCTCCAATGAGTCAACTCTTCGCATGAGGTGGCCAAAATACTGGAGTTTCAGCTTTAGCATCATTCCTTCCAAAGAAATTCCAGGCCTGATCTCCTTCAGAATGGACCGGTTGGATCTTTTTGCAGTCCAAGGGACTCTCAAGAGTCTTCTCCAACACCACAGTTCAAAAGCATCAATTCTTCGGCGCTCAGCCTTCTTCACAGTCCAGCTCTCACATCCATACATGATGTCCATAGGTGTCCATAGGTGCATGGATTTATCTCTGGGCTTTCTATTTTGTTCCATTAATCTATATTTCTGTCTTTGTGCCAGTACCATACTGTCTTGATGACTGTGGCTTTGTAGTAGAGCCTGAAGTCAGGCAGATTGAGTCCTCCTCTTTCTCAAGATTGCTTTGGCTATTCACGGTTTTTTGTATTTCCATACAAATTGTGAAATTATTTGTTCTAGTTCTCTGAAAAATACTGTTGGTAACTTGATAGGGATTGCATTGAATCTATAAATTGCTTTGGGTAGTATACTCATTTCACGATACTGATTCTTCCAATCCATGAACATGGTATATTTCTCCATCTTTTTGTGTCCTCTTTGATTTCTTTCACCAGTGTTTTATAGTTTTCTATACATAGGTCTTTTGTTTCTTTAGATAGATATATTCCTAAGTGTTTTATTCTTTTCGTTGCAATAGTGAATGAAATTGTTTCCTTAATTTCTCTTTCTGTTTTCTCATTATCAGTGTATAGGAATGCAAGGGATTTCTGTGTGTTGATTTTATATCCTGCAACTTTACTATATTCATTGATTAGTTCTAGTAATTTTCTGGTGGAGTCTTTAGGGTTTTCTATGTAGAGGATCATGTCATCTGCAAACAGTGAGAATTTTACTTCTTTTCCAATCTGGATTCCTTTTATTTCTTTTTCTGCTCTAATTCCTGTGGCGGAAACTTCCAAAACTCTGTTGAATAATAGTAGTGAGAGTAGGCACCCTTGTCTTGTTCCTGACTTTAGGGGAAATGCGTTCAATTTTTCACCATTGAGGATAATGTTTGCTGTGGGTTGTGCATTTTCATTTCTAATTTTGTTGATTTTATTTTTCAGTGACAAACCAAAGGCTTAGTAGAAGGAAAGAAATCTTAAAAATTAGGGCAGAAATTAATGCAAAAGAAACAAAAGAGACCATAGCAAAAATCAACAAAGCCAAAAGCTGGTTCTTTGAGAAAATAAATAAAATTGACAAACTATTAGCCAGACTCATCAAGAAACAAAGGGAGAGAAATCAAATCAACAAAATTAGAAATGAAAATGGAGATATCACAACAGACAACACAGAAATACAAAGGATCATAAGAGACTATTATCAGCAACTATAATGCAAATAAAATGGACAACTTGGAAGAAATGGACAAATTCTTAGAAAAGTACAACTTTCCAAAACTGTACCAGGAAGAAACAGAAAATCTTAACAGATCCATCACAAGCACAGAAATTGAAACTGTAGTCAGAAATTTTCCAACAACAAAAGCCCAGGTCCAGACGGCTTCACAGCTGAATTCTACCAAAAATTTAGAGAAGAACTAACACCTATCCTCCTCAAACTCTTCCAGAAAATTGCAGAGGAAGGTAAACTTCCAAACTCATTCTATGAGGCCACCATCACCCTAATACCAAAATCTGACAAAGATGCCACAAAAAAAAGAAAACTACAGGCCAATATCACTGATGAACATAGATTCAAAAATCCTTAACAAAATTATAGCAAACAGAATCCAACAACATATTAAAAAGATCATACATCATGACCAAGTGGGCTTCATCCCAGAGATGCAAGGATTCTTCAATATCCACAAATCAATCAATGTAATACACCACATTAACAAATTGAAAAATAAAAACCATATGATTATCTCAATAGATTCAGAGACAGCCTTTGACAAAATTCAACATCCATTTATGATAAAAACCCTCCAGAAAGCAGGAATAGAAGGAACATACCTTAACATAATAAAAGCTATATATGACAAACCCACAGGGAAAGGTTTTTAGAGACAGAGTGAGCGGGAAACTTGTGGGATGAATTGTCACTGTATAGACATTTTTCTGACTGACTGATGATGGGTAATCAAGAGTCAACATATCAACCTTCTGGTTCCAACCAGTCTGAGGTCTGCATGCTTGTGAATAGCATACAGCTGACTTCCTTGGGCATTTTAGTATCTGTAAAACAGCTCAAAGGAGTATTATCTATAGTCTGTGAAGAGGAACGGAAGGTCCTTGACTTTGTTTAATTAATTACCTACTCTTATTTTGGAATAGCTCCACTGGAATTCCATCACCTCCACTAGCTTTGTTCCTAGTGATGCTTTCTAAGGCCCACTTGACTTCACATTCCAAGATGTCTGGCTCTAGGTCAGTGATCACACCATCATGATTATCTGGGTCGTGAAGCTCTTTTTTGTACAGTTCTTCTGTGTATTCTTGCCACCTCTTCTTAATATCTTCTGCTTCTGTTAGGTCCATACCATTTCTGTCCTTTATCGTGCCCATCTTTGCATGAAATGTTCCTTTGGTATCTCTGATTTTCTTGAAGAGATCCCTAGTCTTTCCCATTCTGTTGTTTTCCTCTATTTCTTTGCATTGATCACTGAAGAAGGCTTTCTTATCTCTTCTTGCTATTCTTTGGAACTCTGCATTTAGATGTTTATATCTTTCCTTTTCTCCTTTGCTTTTCGCTTCTCTTCTTTTCACAGCTATTTGTAAGGCCTCCCCAGACAGCCATTTTGCTTTTTTGCATTTCTTTTCCATGGGGATGGTCTTGATCCCTGTCTCCTGTACAATGTCACGAACCTCATTCCATAGTTCATCAGGCAGTCTATCTATCAGATCTAGGCCCTTAAATCTATTTCTCACTTCCACTGTATAATCATAAGGGATTTGATTTAGGTCATACCTGAATAGTCTAGTAGTTTTCCCTACTTTCTTCAATTTCAGTCTGAATTTGGCAATAAGAAGTTCATGGTCTGAGCCACAGTCAGCTCCTGGTCTTGTTTTTGCTGATTGTATAGAGCCTCTCCATCTTTGGCTGCAAAGAATATAATCGATCTGATTTTGGTGTTGACCATCTGGTGATGTCCATGTATAGAGTCTTCTCTTGTGTTTTTGGAAGAGGGTATTTGCTATGACCAGTGCATTTTCTTGGCAAAACTCTGTTAGTCTTTGCCCTGCTTCATTCTGTGTTCCAAGGCCAAATTTGCCTGTTACTCCAGGTCTGATCTGACTCTTATTTTGTCTTATTCAACTGTTTGCTTTGTTTCTTTATTTTCTCACTTATGTGATTAGATTTACTCTTTGGAACTTGGAGAAGGCCCAGGAGGCTAAAGTTTTCCTACAAATAAGAGGCAGGTTGAGGAAATGGGGGATCGGTCAAGGGAAGGCCCCATAGGGTCCTGCTCGGTTATAGTTACCCCATTTTCTTTGTTACTCCTCAGTCCTGAGGGAGAATATATGAGAAACAAGAAAGAGAATAAAGTTTTGGATAGACAGGTAAATTTTAAACTTCACAGAGGAACTCAATCTTGGAGGAGTCACTTTCAAATACAGTATTTACTATTTCTCATAGACCTATTTCTTTTATTCATAGATTACAGAGAGTTTATATCAAGAATTGATGTTTTTTCTTGTTAAATACTTTCTTAACAGCTGAAAAATTATGATCATTACTACCAGAGAGAGGTTCCCTTTTAATTTATTAATGGTATTCCAGTCTACTAATATATATACTGTTGTTAAATGTACTCTTTTGGCATTCTTGGAAAAAGCTTGCTTCACCAGTATTTTTTCTCTCCTAATACATAACTGACATTCATGAACTTTATATTTAAGATTCTTACAGTTATGGCCATAATTTACATTATGCTGTTGTTTTCCTTACAGTTGTTCTTCATCTGTGCTGGAAAAGACTGTCATGTTAATAGGCTAGTTTTTTAGTGACAAGAAACAATTTACTCCATTTGGGAGTATTGTTTCCATAGGAAATATGTTCCTATTATTTCATATAGGAGTCATTTCATTTGGGAATATTTGTTCCTATATGAATCTCACCTTGAAAACTATCTGTATTTATACATTTCTAGGTGTAGATTTGGGTCTAGTTTTCAACTTCATCACTGAAGCTTTCCCCTTGAATACATATTTAATCATAGTCCGCATGTTTGAATATGTACTGTTCCCATGATGATTACTCTCAGCAAAAAAGATGTTGATTTTTTTTAAAATTGAGATTCTTTGGGTACCAGATGCTTAAAATAGTGCAAAAAACAAACAAACAAAAGGGATCCAGGCTGTGGCTCTGCTGGAGTTTACAGTCTAGTAGGAGGCAGTAAGGCTGAAGAAAATACACATACACAAATTGGATGATTTCAGGTGATGATTAATGCTCTAAGGGAAATGCAACAGGGAGACACGATGGGCGCAAGTAATGGCAGTGGCTACTTTTGATCAGTCCTCCAAGGAGGTGCTAGTGAAGCTATGAACTGAATGAGGAAAAAGAGTCCTTCATGCAAGGATCTAAGAGAGATGGGAAAGCAACATGGTGGTGTCATAATCAAGAAAAAGAGGACAACATGAATAAGTCTGTTAGCTGTATTATTAAAGTCCACTCTATCCTTAACTGGGCTTCCCTGGTAGCTCAGTTGGTTAAGAATCCCCCTGCAATGCAGGAGACCCCAGTTTGATTCCTGCGTGGAGAAGATCTGCTGGAGAAGGGATAGGCTACCCACTCCAGTATTCTTGAACTTCCCTGATGGCTCAGCTGGTAAAGAATTCACCTGCAATGCAAGAGACCTGGGTTTGATCCCTGGGTTGGGAAGATTCCCTGGAGAAGAGAACGGCTATCCACTCCAGTATTCTGGCCTGGAGAACTCCATGGATTGTAGTATAGTCCATGGGGTTGCAGAGTCAAGACACAACTGAGCAGCTTTCACTTCACTATTCTTAATTAATAATAATTTATGCCAAAATTGGAACACAGTTGAGGGAAAAAGGGGATGCTAATAACAATTACTTAGGAAGAATAGTCATAAACTGAGACCATCAGACAAGCCAGGATATATGCTGCTGCTGCTGCTGCTGCTGCTGCGTCGCTTCAGTTGTGTCCGACTCTGTGCCACCCCATAGACGGCCTCCCACCAGGCTCCTCTGTCCCTGGGATTCTTCAGGCAAGAACACTGGAGTGGGTTGCCATTTCTTTCTCCAATGCATGAAAGTGAAAGGTGAAAGTGAAGTCGCTCAGTCGTGTCCAGCTCTTAGCGACCCCATGGACTATAGCCTACCAGGCTCCTCTGTCGATGGGATTCTCCAGGCAAGAGTACTGAAGTAGGGTGCCATTGCCTTCTCCCAGGACATATGACACCCTCTTAATTATTTTTCTCTCTACTCCATCTGTCAGTTGTTGGGAGAAGAATCTTGTATTAAGATCAGCCATCCCATTCAAGGTCCCCTCATTTCTCCTTGCTTTTCAATGAAGCAAAATTAGGAATAATGAGCATTTGTCTACTCTAAATCTCTTTCCCTTTAATTTTATTTGATTTTATATTTAGATCACCAAAACTGTTTTCTTTTTTTGTTAGCACTCACTTAGTTAACCTTTGACAGTTCCTTTGTGTTCAGCTCTTACTTGCTGTTTTACTGAGCACAGCTCTTGTGGACAGCTTAGAGGGACTTACCCAGATTGAAAATTGCAGAGAGTTTAATTTGTTTTTCACAGTTATTGTGATAGTTAATTTGGATTCATTCCTTGCACTTATTTTTCATGTTTGTCATACTTTATTGTTGCTTCTTTTGCCTCTTTCCTACTTTAGAAAATTAAACAATTTATCTTTCTCTTTATTGATTCTGAAGTTTTGGATCCTATTTATAATCTTTAATAATTACTCACAATTTTACAATGTACTTTTTAAAATCCATAAAGATTACAAATTTTAAAAAGTTACATTATAAAACTGTGAGTAATTAAGTCTAAAATACTGTAAGCCTTTCCTCGGAGTGTTGTATTATTCCCATTCTTTCTTATTTTAACACATTGATCACATTAGAAATGCCTAAAATTCCAAAATTTAAATGCCTTGAGGTAAATTTCTTAGAATTATAACTTGTTTTTTAAGGAGTATGATATTTAAACATACTTCTTAGTTTTCTTTCACATGATGTCTTACACTTGTAATAAGCATTGTGTTCCAATATGTCAACATAATAAGTTGTCCACAGAGTTCTCTTTGTTCTTAAAAATGATTTTGGGTGCTTTTATGTGATATTCATATATACGCTCTTGTGAAACTCATATTTTAATTTTCAGCATTACAAATTTTTCCTCTGTAGACTGTCATGCTTGCTGTGTTAGCAAGAAAGAGTAAGTTAGTTAGTAGAAAATTGCAAATAGATACCATTCTCTTAAAATACATCAGACATTCATATTTTAGTTAAGAGTCATGCTAGTATGGCATATGAATTTCTCTGAGCCTCTTACCTGAAGGAGTTTAAAAACCAGCATTGCAAAATTTTAAAAAGGCATGGTTTTGCCCTAAGTTAGATTTAGGCAGGTATAGCTGGTAATTCGGGAAAGGCAATGGCACCCCACCCCAGTACTTTTGCCTGGAAAATCCCATGGATGGAGGATCCTGGTAGGCTCCAGTCCATGGGGTCGCTAAGAGTCGGACACAACTGAGCAGCTTCACTTTCACTTTTCGCTTTCATGCGTTGGAGAAGGAAATGGCAACCCACTCCAGTGTTCTTGCCTGGAGAATCCCAGGGACAGGGGAGCCTGGTGAGCTTCCGTCTATGGGGTCGCACAGAGTCGGGCACGACTGAAGCGACTTAGCAGCAGCAGCAGCAGCAACTGGTAATTACTTAGTTGACCTGATAGTTCATGGAACAGAATTTAACTTCAAGGGAGAAAGGGAGAGAATATCTTTCTTTTATTAGCCCCATAGTTTTTTTCTTCTTTTCATTTATTCATGTCACTTTACTATTATAAAAGCAGCTGGCAGAGTTACATTATCTCTGTAACTGAAATTCAACAAAGGTACCTATATCTTCTTTCTTCTTTCCCTCCCATATCATTTGCTGTACAACAAAAGAGAACACTTTAGCTCTGATGTATTTGAACACTCTATACAAGCATTAGAAATATTATTGTTGTAGCACAGAAAAGAGAATAAATTGGCAGATAGGCTTTTATTTATTTAGCTTAGTAAATTGAGCTTCTCTCATGGCTCAGACAGTAAAATTGCCTAATTGCAACCCTGGAAACCCAGGTTCAATCCCTGGGTTGGGAAGATCCCCTGGAGAAGGAAAAGGCAACCCACTCCAATACTCTTGCCTGGAAAATTCCATGGATGAAGGAATCTCATAGGCTATAGTCCATGGGATCGCAAAGAGTCAGACACGACTGAGTGACTTCGCTTTTCATTTTCAATAGGTAGTACATGTACAGTTGAAAAAGAAACCCAAATTTGATAATAGCTATACTTTATTCTGGGCTGCCCAGGTGACACAGTGGTAAAGAATCCACACACCATGTAGGAGATACAAGAGATGTGGATTTGATCCCTGGGTCAGGAAGATTCCCTGAAGTAGGAAAGAATACGTCTCCAGTATTCTTGCCTGGAAGATTCCATGGACAGAGGAGCCTGTTGAGCTCTAATCCATGGGGTCGCAGATAGTCGTACATGACTGAGCACCACACAAACACACACACACACACACACACACACACCTATGTGAATATAGCATATTTTAG
This sequence comes from Tragelaphus eurycerus, assembly GCA_935064755.1. NCBI lineage: Eukaryota > Metazoa > Chordata > Mammalia > Artiodactyla > Bovidae > Tragelaphus > Tragelaphus eurycerus. The sequence goes on along the minus strand of CAKXYN010000121.1, from coordinate 915,410 downwards.
TAATATAAAGTGAAAGTGTTAGTTGCTCAGTCGTGTGTGACTCTTTTCGATCCCATGGACTATAGCCCGCCAGACTCCTCTGTCCATGGGATTTCCCAGGCAAGAATACTGGAGTGGGTTGCCATTCCCTTCACCAGGGCATCTTCCCGACCCAGGGATCGAACCCCAGTCTCCTGCATTGCAGGCAGATTTAGTGCTCTGTATTTTTTGTATGTTAAGTATTTATACCAGACTTTCCAGATTAGAGAACAGACTTAGGTAGTGTAACAAAGACACACCAAAGTGCTGGAGCTGACCCAAGTAAGTTGTTTACCTCTGTTCCTCGCGTGACAGTCTAGTGGTAGTTAAGATGTGTTCCTCAGTATGGCAAAACCAATACAATACTGTAAAGTTAAGTAAAATAAAATTAAAAAAAAAAAAAAAAGATGTGTTCCTCATGTGACAGTCTAGAGCTGGTAGGCGGTTCTGCCATCCTCTGCATGGGGTGTCCACCTGTTGACTAAAGATGTTTTAGCCATCTCCCAGCTTGGAGGAGGTAAAAACACAATTATATTAAGGGCAGGATTTAGAGTGGCACACATAACTTCTGCCCATATAACATTAGTAGAACTCAGTTGGTCATGCTTGACTCTAAGGAAAGCTGAATTTTTATGTTGAGCACCCTTACATCCACATACATTTTATTAATGTGAAAGAAAGGACAGTGTTGGTTGACAGCTAAGCAGTTAATTGCACTTTCAATTAGGATGTTGTGGGACTATATCCATAAGTTCAGGAAATAGAAGCCAAATACAAGTTGATGTATTTAAATATCCTCTTAGCATCAAATCATGGATTCTATTTCTAACATGGATTCTATTTTATGACTTGGTTAGTTACTTAAAACTGATACTAAATTTTGCCTTAGTTAATTACAGGGTTATTGCCTCTGACTTCTGAATTTAATTCTGGTTTCTGAAAGTTCAACTGGAAAACAAATGACTGCTTTTAGATGTCCGCTGAAAATTTTGTGAGCTATAAAAGCAATGGCAGTTCACTGGCTTATTAATTTAGAAAAATTGGAGGCAATCTACATTTATAAGTTTTTTTTCAAGTAATCTAATGAAAGGTCAAAAATAAGAGGTTCCAGACAGCCAAGGTCACTGTGACTACCATTATCATCATCCTTGAGATTTCATTTCTGTTAACATAGCTACTATTGCTTTTGGCCCATGGAGACAGGAACATTGTTTGCTGCATCAACCTTGACTTGTTAGTTGCTAGCAATAATTGTAATATTCCCCATAAATATGTAAGTACATATAGTTCTCTTTTAGGTATTTTAAAGATATAAACTTCTGACTATAGAGAAATTAGAATGCCATGAGTTGAAATGTGTTGTCTTAATATTAGTTGCGTTACAATATATGAACAACAACAACAAAAATTTGCATCCACTTTCTATCTTCTTCAAAAAGAATTTTTTTCCTGTTTAAATTCCTTTTCTGACTGGTAAAATTTAATAGCTTCTAAGTGTTTTCAGAACCTGTTATTGATGTAGTCACTGTATTTTATTAATCCTAAATCAAGTGACAAATCTGATTAATATAGCTCTGATTTTTGAATGATTCAGTTCAGTTGCTCAGTCATGTCCAACTCTTTGCAACCCCATGGACTGAGCCACACCAGGGTTCCCTGTCCATCACCAATTCCTGGAGCTTGCATTCACAGAGTTGGTGATGCTATTCAACCATCTCATCCTCTATTGTCCCTTTCTTCTCCTGCCTTCAGTGTTTCCCAGCATCAGGGTCTTTTTCAATAAATCAATTCTTCACATCAGGTGACCAAAGTATTGAAGTCTCAGCTTCAGTATCAGTCCTTCCAATGAATATTAAGGACAGATTTCCCTTAGGAATGAGTTGTTTGATCTCCTTGCAGTCCAAGGGACTCTCAAGAGTCTTCTCCAACACTACAGTTCAAAAGCATCAATTCTTTGGCTCAGCTTTCTTTATTGTCCAACTCTCACATCCATATATGACTACTGGAAAAAACATAGCTTTGACTAGACAGTTCTTTGTTGGCAAAGTAATGTCTCTGCCTTCTAATATGTTGTCTAGGTTGGTCATAGCTTTTCTTCCAAGGAGAAAGCATCTTTTAATTCCATGGCTATAGTCACCATCTGCTTTGAATGATTAGTTATTATTAAAATATTATATATTAATACTAACTTGATTTAGACTTTATACTTAATGAGTCATCTTTATTGAAAATAATAATAAAACCTAAAATTGAGGATATCCCAGAAAATGTGGAATATCTAGGTACTGTATTTTTTACTTACTTATTTTTCCCTTCACTACCCAAGTCATTTGACAGAGATCATATAATAAAAAGGATTTTAAAAAATCATGAACAGAAAAACATAAATGTTGAGAGAACAGAGCACAAACATACAAGCCATGTGGATATACATGGCACCTAATGGTTGAAATTAACATTTTTTTCTGAGCTTCCTGTTGGCCACAGTGAAAAAGGAATCATTATCATTTATATGATTTTAATTGTACCAAATATAGAGAATATAGTGAATCTCCCTAGGAAAAAATGTTTTTTTCCTGGAACATAATCTTATTGGGGGCTTTGAACACTCAAATCCAGTGCATGGATGGTGACCTTATTAACATCCCTACAACATATGCATTATCAGATTCCACCAAACAGTATCAACTGTTATCTTTCAATAATATTTAAGGTTGTGGCACCAAAGCATATAGCTAAATAAAAGGTCTGTGGGAAGCGAAGATGTTATGACTCAAGGATACCCCTTCTGATAATCCAGTTTAATCCACAGGAAGAAAATATAGATTATTTAGGCAAAATCTAAACTACCCCCCCAAAAATAGAATTCATATCCTTAAAATTCACTCCATAAATGCCACTTCTCTAAACTAGACTTATGATACGTTAGGCAGTCAGGAATTTGTGGTTTTACTATGGTCATTGTACCCACTGGAAATAGTAAACAGTTTCATTACCCAGTTTGTTTGAAGGCAGGGTTTTCATCTTGTGCAGAAGCTTGTCTGCATCCAGGGACGAGCACCTGCCGAGCATCTGCTAAGCCAACTCTGGAATGGTGGGTGGACTCACTGAAATTACCATTGTGTGTTGTAAAAATAGATTATGCATCACAACATATCTCCTGTATTGATAACCAAATGAAACTTTAAAAGCATTCTGAGATGTCAATTTTTTATCAGGCCCAGAACATCATAAAATTACCTCCATAAAAAGTTTCATTTTGAAAACACAGTTTTACAGATGTCAAACAACAGTTTTACAAGTCAAATAGTGATACCAGCATGGTAAATATTAATTTGATCTTGTTTTAAGCTCTTGCACTTAATGACTTTGTATCATGCTACTCAAATTGCAATCTTGTAAAAAAGAATGTATACAACATTGTAAATCAACTACTCTAACAAAAAATTTAAAAAGTAATAGAGATTTATTACATATATTGCAAAATATGATATATTTATATTAACTAGCAAGATTTCATAGAGTATAATGATGCCAGTATTTAAAATACAAATATTGAAATAACATTTTTGATAATCCATTCACTTATTCATTCATCAAATATATTCTGATTAACTACCACAGTAAACAAAACAGATATAGTTGATCTCACTGTGTCCTGTTGGAGTCATGAATATATTGTTCTAGTGGAAGAGACCAAATCAAACAAGTAAACAAAATTGTCAAAATACGTATGCGTGCACACACACACACACACTCAGATACTTATACATTTTTTTAAAGGTCAAGTAATCTGATGGAGAGAAACTGCAGGTACTATTTAGATAAAGAAGTTAGTAAAAGGGACTTCCCTCGTGGTTAAGAATCTGTCTGCCAATGCAGGGGACATGGGTTCAACCCCTGGTTCGGGAAGATCCCACATATCACAGAGCAACTAAGCAAGAGCACTACAAATACTGAAGCCTGCATGCCCTAGAACCTGTGCTCTGCAAGAAGAGAAGCCACCGCAGTAAGCCCACGCAACGCGAGGAAGGGTGGTCCCGGCTCACCACAACTAGAGAAGCCCAGAGTAGCAACAAAGAGCCTGTGCACTGCAAAGAAGACCCAGCAAAGCCATAAATAAATAAACATTTAAACAAATAGTTAGAAAAGACTTGCAGAGTATGGATTTGAATAAAAAATTGTGGAAAAATCATCTGAATTTATGGGTAAAGAGCATTTATCAGGGATCTGTATTGGCAAGAATTCTTGAGACAAGAAAATGCTTGAATTTTTCAAGAAACCAAAAGATGGCCTGTGTCAATAGATCAAAATGAAACAAGATGAAAAGTGGAAAAGGAACTAGGTGAGAAGCAAAGGCCACAAGCAAGTTCAGGTACAACCTCACAGCTGTGATGAGGCATTTGGATATTTTTCTGCAGTGATAGGAAATCTTGCAAGGATTTGGAGCAGATGCTTGATGTGATGTGATTTGTATTTTTAAAGGCTTATTTAAGCTATTGTGTGGGAATGGATTTTAGGTTAGGAAGGAAATGGGAGCTTGAGAAAAAGGGCAAAAGTGGAGGCAAAGAGACCAATTAAAAGGCTCTTTTAAGTTTCAAATGAACAATGATCATGGATTGGTCCAGAGTAACAGTAGTGGGAATGGTGAAAAGTGGTTAAATTCCAAATACATTTTGAACCCGACATGATTTGCTGGTAAATAAGACATAAATGAGAAACCTATATGCAGGTCAGGAAGCAACATTTAGCCCTGGACATGGAACAACAGACTGGTTCCAAATAGGAAAAGGAGTACATTAAGGCTGTGTATTGTCACCCTGCTCATTTAACTTCAATGCAGAGTACATCATGAGAAACGCTGGGCTGGAAGAAGCACAAGCTGGAATCAAGATTGCCAGGAGAAATATCAATAACCTCAGATATGCAGATGACACCACCCTAATGGAAGAAAGTGAAGAAGAATTAAAGAGCCTCTTGGTGAAAGTGAAAGAGTGAAAAAGTTGGCTTAAAGCTCAACATTCAGAAAACGAACATCATGGCATCTGGTCCCATCACTACATGGGAAATAGATGGGGACACAGTGGAAACAATGTCAGACTGTATTTGGGGCAGGGGGGGGGGCTCCAAAATCATTGCAGATGGTGATTGCAGACATGAAATTAAAAGACACTTACTCCTTGGAAGGATAGTTATGACCAACCTAGATAGCATATTCAAAAGCAGAGACATTACTTTGCCAACAAAGGTCCATCTAGTCAAGGCTATGGATGTGAGTGTTGGACTGTGAAGAAAGATGAGCACTGAAGAATTGATGCTTTTGAACTGTGGTGTTGGAGAAAACTCTTGAGAGTCCCTTGGACTGCAAGGAGATCCAACCAGTCCATTCTAAAGGAGATCAGCCCTGGGTGTTCATTGGAAGGACTGATGCTGAAGCTGAAACTCCAGTACTTTGGCCACCTCATGCAAAGAGTTGACTCATTGGAAAAGACCCTGATGCTGGGAGGGATTGGGGGCAGGAGGAGAAGGGGACAACAGAGGATGAGATGGCTGGATGACATCACCGACTCAATGAACATGAGTTTGGGTAAACTCCGGGAGTTGGTGATGGACAGGGAGGCCTGGGGTGCTGCAATTCATGGGGTCGCAAAGAGTCAGACACGACTGAGCAACTGAACTGAACTGAAAACATAAAATGTCTAAGAGAAAAATCAAGTATTTCTTCAAGGTCTGAGTAACTAGACGGTTTTTTGAGATGAAAAAGTTGTGGGATGGAGGAAACTTAAATGCATATTACTAAGTAAAAGAAGTTACATACTATATTAAAAGGCTACGTACTGTATGATCCAACTATATGACATTCTGGAAAAGGCAAAAATATGGAGACAGTAAAATATCAATGATTTCCAGGGATTTGGGATGGGAGGTGATGAGTAGGCAGAGCACAGAGGATATTAAGGGCAGTGAAAATACTCTATGATATTATGATGGGTACATATCATGATACATTTGTTCAAACTGATAGAATGCACAACACCAAATGAATGATAATGTCAATTATAGACTTCTTATAGACTGAAGTGATTATAGCAGTTTAGATTTATCAATTGTAACAAATGTATCACTCTGTACACACTCAGCCATAAAAGGGAATGAACTTTGTCATTTGCAGAGATGTGGATGGACCTATAGACAGAGTGAAGTTAAGTCAGAAAGAGAAAAACAAATATGGCATATTAACACATATATGTGAAATCTAGAAAAGAGGTACAGATGAATTAATTTCCAAAGCAGAAATAGAGACACAGACATAGAGAACAAATGTATGGATAACAAGGGGATGGGATGGATTGGGATATTGGATTTGACGTATATACACTACTATGGATAAAATGGATTACTTATGAGAACTAACACTATAGCACAGGGAACTCTACTTAATGCTCCATCGTGACCTTATGGGAAGAAAATTTTTTAAAAGAAGGAATATATGTGTGTATATATATATGATTCACTTTGCTATACAGCATAAACTAACACAACTTTGTAAAACAGATATACTCCAATTTTAAAATAATGTATCCTTGTGGTAGGGGATGTTGTTAAGGGGGAGGCTATGCATATGTAGGGGCAGGGAACAAATGGGAAATTTGTGTACCTTTCTTTCAGTTTTTCTATGAAACTAAAAGTGCCCTTAAAAATAAAATCTTAATAAATATTTTAGGTAAACATGGATTATCCATAGAAATCACATTCAGTAAAAATTTACTGAGAACTAAACAGAACAAAATATGGGAAAAGCTGGATAGCAGGGAGGTAGGTATCAATAGTTCAGTTTTGAACATCTTAAATCAGAATATCCTATTAGACTTCCCAAGGTGATATTAACTGGGGAATCAAGATTGCCAGGAGAAATATCCATAACCTCAGATATGCAGATGACACCACCCTTATGGCAGAAAGTGGAGAGGAATTCAAAAGCCTCTTGATGAAAGTGAAAGTGGAGAGTGAAAAAGTTGGTTTAAAGCTCAACATTCAGAAAACAAAGATCATGGCATCTGGTCCCATCACTTCATGGGAAATAGATGGGGAAACAGTGGAAACAGTGTCAGACTTTATTTTTCTGGGCTCCAAAATCACTACAGATGGTGACTGCAGCCATGAAATTAAAAGACGCTTACTCTTTGGAAGGAAAGTTATGACCAACCTAGATAGCATATTCAAAAGCAGAGACATTACTTTGCCAACAAAGATTTGTCTAGTCAAGGCTAAGGTTTTTCCTGTGGTCATGTATGGATGTGAGAGTTGGACTGTGAAGAAGGCTGAGTGCCAAAGAATTGATGCTTTTGAACTGTGGTGTTGGAGAAGACTCTTGAGAGTCCCTTGGACTGCAAGGATATCCAACCAGTCCATTCTGAAGGAGATCAGCCCTGGGATTTCTTTGGAAGGAATGATGCTAAAGCTGAAACTCCACTACTTTGGCCACCTCATGCGAAGAGTTGACTCATTGGAGAAGACTCTAATGCTGGGAGGGATTGGGGAAAAGAGGAGAAGGGGGCTACAGAGGATGAGATGGCTGGATGACATCACTGACTCGATGGACATGAGTCTGGGTGAACTCTGGGAGTTGATGATGGACAGGGAGGCCTGGAGTGCTGCAATTCATGCGGTCGCAACGAGTTGGACACGACTGAGCGACTGATCTGATCTGATCTGATCTGTACATACAAACCTGGATTTCTTGGGAAGTATATGACTTGAGTTATAAATTTGAGAAACATCTGTCTTTAGAAGCTAGAGACTGGACACTTGGTGAGATAATCTATGAGTGGGTGTGCTTAGAGATGAGAAGGAAGCTGAATGCAGAGTTCCTGAATGCCCCAATACTTAGATGGCATGATCAGGAGCTCCAGCCAGGAGTAAAGTCTAAGAAGCCAAGGTTGGAGGATACTCAACTGAAGCATGGTTTTTCAGCTATAAGCAAGTGTGACAAGTTCTGCTGAAAGGTTGGGTGTGATGAAAACTGAAACTGGACCAATGGATTTGAAATCATGGCATTTACTGACACCATTAGGAGCTGTTTCAATAATGGTGGGATGAAAGTGTGATTACATGAATTAAGGGGGAAATGGGAAAGGAAAAATAAAGAGCAAATTTGAGGTTCTGCTATAAAATGGAACATACAAATGTGACATTAAGTAGCTGGAGAGGGACATAAGGTTAAAGGATTTTTTTTTCTCTTTTCATTTTTTAAGGTAATGATATCATACTATGTTTCTTTATAAGCTGATAGGAATGATTCAATAAAAAGAGGAAATGAAGGAAATGGGAATAACTACAGGAATAAAAGTGTTGCGACAAGAAGGGATGAGAAGGTGTGAATTGTAGGTGGCTCCAACAGTTCTGACAATTTATCAGTATAATGGGAAATAAAGCATATTTAGCTACCGATGCAGCTCGGTTGGTGATGAGAGAACAAGAATGTTCTTTTTGGTTGTTTTTATTATTTCAGTTGCATAAAAAGCAAACCACTAGCTGGGAGAGAGAAATGGAGAGAAAGTGAATAAGATTTGCAGAGAGAGGAGATAGTGTTAAATAGCCTTCATATACAGAAGTGAGAATAGACCAGAGAATTGGTATTGACATATACTCATGACCATGTGTAAAATAGCTAGCTGGTGGGAGCCTGCTATAAAGCACAGGGAGCTCAGCATTCTGTGATGACCTGGGTGGGTGGGATGGGGCAGGGCTGGGAGAGAGGTCCAAAAGGGAGGGAATATATGTGTACATATAGCCGATTCCCTTTACTGTACAGCAGAAACCAATACAACATTGTCAAACAATTAAACTCCAATAAAAAGAAAAAGAGGGAAGATTGTCAGGCGGTGTTGAAAGCCCACTCATAGTTATAAATATACAAGGGGATTAAGCCAAGGCTAAAATCTTTAGCAGATGAAGAAAATGACCAGATAATTGTACCAGCAAAGATGTTAGGTATACTTTGATGGCATGTGCTCCAAAGGAGCTGGGTTTGTTTCTTTGTTATTCGTTTTCAAGGAGGGATTTAAAAAAGAGGGGAGGGGGTATGGAAGAGGCAGGAAATTGGATATTTACTTAAATCTGGCCCCAGAGTGGAGACATGTGTTCTCAAAGGAGAATCCATTTTAGTTAGGGCAAGAAGGTAATGGGAACATTGACAAACGATATGAGAATATAGAGGATTTTGTGAAGCATCTAGGATTCATTAAGTAGTGAGGGATAAGATCAGGGCAGATGTCCAGGAAAATGTGTGGAAAGTTGTCCCAGAGAAAGGAATGACTTGCGTGCCACGGACTTCCTTCCAGTACTGAATGAACTTCTGGTATTGAGTGAACTTCCAGTGGTGACTGAAGTAAAGAGCTGCAAGATGTGGTGAATCCAGTCTTGCTGTCAATTAGGGGTGGAGGGTAAGCAGTCCTAAGGAATGCCTCCTTCTAGGGAATAAGCAAGTCACCAGAAGTCTGTGGCCTGGGGGATGGGGAGAATCCAGGGGCAGTGGGCGCAGGCAGAGCAGAGTGTTGGTCTCATGGGACCACACCCTCCTGTCTAGCTGTGGACAGCTTTTTTAGGTCGTTTTTAGGCTGGAGAATGTAGAAGGAAAGAGAACTGGGTAGGAATATAGAGTAAATAGTTTCTTTTTTTGCTGCCATTGATTTCCATTCATTTTTTTCCTTTATATTTTAGAAAGTTTCCTCTGGTCATCTCCATCTAGAACTCTACAGATTCACTTTTATTGTAATTTACCCCTGAAGACCCACAATACAGGACAGTGGTCCCATTTCAAAGTGCTTCAATGATATATCATTAAAGATTTCCAGCTCCTTGAACTGAGTCTCATGGAATTCACAGAACTTGGGTAGACATGCAGCTATACTGGGGAGACTCATTCTCTCCTCCATGGACAATTTCTTCCCTGAACTGAACGCTTCTTTGCTTTCCTGCCTGCTCATTAATGCCTACATTGTAACTCACTCCTGACAGAGTCCTATCTACATTGCTAAAGTGTTTCACTTAACATACCCAGTGGAGGCAGAAGTGAAATTTAAGGTATTCATAATATAAATCATTACTTGATTCAAGTTACTCACACATTCAAGCTGCTGAAAGAAAAACTGCCCAAAGACTGTGGCAGTTCTGCTTCTCTTCCATAAAAAGTGCAAAATTAAGAATTAAGGGTAGAGAGGTATTGTCACTTAAATTAATGTTAATGGACTTGGAGTTTCATATGCCTATATTAATATTTTTAATTATAAATGGACAAATGGCCACAGGGTCACTAGTCATTTACAAGAACACAGCTGACACCTATTTTCACCAACATGAAATTATGTAATTGGTATTTTTACACTTTAAAAAGTGACTGAATTTCACATTATGAGAAAGATATCGCATTGTCCTCTTTTTTTTTTTTTTTGCTCCATAATGTGCTAATGAAAACTTCAGCATGGACCTACAGCAAGCTATAGGCCAAAGTTAAGGAAACCAAACTCGCTGCCCTCTGACCCCTTAAAAAAAATGTATGCCATGATAATATTATTTAGTGGAATGCAAAATAGTGTATTGATTTTTTATTATTCAGGTTGCTTCATTAAGCCCACTTAGAACTTCAATAAAATTTCTGTAAATGATATTAGAATTTATATCTAGAGTTTTCTATTCATATTTACCTTCCTGTAGTGTCTTTAAGCACTGCTTTAAGATCTGACATAGCTGTTTAAACTGCTCAACATAAATATATATTTTAAAATATAATAATTTGGTAAAGTACACTCTGATGATAATAGTGAAAGAAAATGCCAAACAAAAAAATATGCATTGTTATCTTAAATTGAATATTTTCTTGTTAGCATATTTCCTAGTATTTTTATGACTAGGTTTACATTTTTGCATGTTGTAAACATAATACACATGAACACACCTATTAGCAAAAAGTACATGCCTAGTAAAGTAGGAAATTCACTGAATCATGGATTCTCAGGTTTATTAAATATGTAAAAGGTTAGCAATTTTAGCTCCATTAGTTGGACACTTGCATTTTTTCTTTATAGCCTTAACTTGACAACGTCAGGTCATGGATAATTGTTGTCAGATCATGGATAATTCACTACTTCTCCAAGAAACCCATCTTATTATCTGCCAGTTTTAAAATTGACTTTACTTTTCATATATATTGGTTTCTATAATTTCCACAAATTTATCGTGTTTTTTTTTCTTTTTCTGTACTTGGAACTAGATAGCTAAACTCATCGCTTTTTCATACAATGGCTTTTCAACCTCAACCCTCTTTTCAGGTTCTCTCCAGGCTCAATATCTTCCGTTTGTATGACTACCATTCCCATAAGGCTCTGAAGCCCACTCATCAGTCTATATGGGCTGAGCATGACAGGTTGAGATGAAAGTACAACATCACACCACAGTTAATATTCAGCCACCTTATATTGCCAGCAGTTCATTCATTAGTGCCATAGAGATAAACACTCCCAAACTCTTTTCTTTATGTCAACATAACTCTTGCATTATTTTACAATTTTCTATAATTACCTATCTATACAAAGAATTGTGTTATGTGCTATAGGCTATTAAAGTGACTTATGAATAGATTTATGGCATTCTACTAAATATTATAATAGACCCATGTCTCTACCTATAATATATGACACAATTACATAGATTCACTGTTTATCAATTTCACTTTCAATTATTTGGTATATAAAGAACAAATATTTTAAATCCAGGATGCCTTTGTTGAGTATATTAATAGGTATAAATAATTTCCATTTAGATTTTATATATGTACCCACATAGAAGGGTGAACAAAGTTCTGTCCCTGCCCTTAGGAGCTTGCAAAGGCTTTTTCAGGGCTTAGAAAATTCAGATTAATTTAATCCATTGTGTTTTCCCATCTTGTGACATTAAGAAATGAACCCAGTTTGCATTGATTTTTTTTTTTTTATTAGAAAACCCTTCCTGCTTCTTGTTCATGTCTTCCTTGGTGAAGTTCATAAGTTATCGATCTGATTATGAGATTGTGGTCTGCTTCCTAGAGACATGGATGGTCTTTTGACCACTTGTCCTGACATAACAAAAATAATCATCCGTATTATTGATTGCATTGACCACACTTATTAGCTGGTCATTTCATAAGTAGTTTTCATGCATTATCTCATTAGACCGTATTTCATCACTTTATAATTGCTTCCATGTTATGTATGGTTAATAAAAATGAAACTCAGAATGGTCAAATATGCCCAAGGCTATGTAACTTCCAAGTGGTGGAGCCAGGATTCAAACCTAGGCTAAATCCAGATTCTAAATTAAAAAAAAAAAAAAAAAAAAAGTCTGCCAATGGGAAGTCATACGTAGAGCCAGGTGTAGCACAAGAAGTGCAAAGCCATAAACCATCACATGAATAATCATTTGTCCCTTAGAAAATGATAAGGATGGGGACTTCCCCAGTGATCCAGTGGCTAAGCCGGAGTTCGATCCCTGGTCAGGGAACTAGATCTCACATGCCACAACTAAGCATTCACATACCGCAATTACAGATTCTGCATGCAGGAATGAAGACCTAGTGCAGCCAAATAAATAAATTAAATATTAAAAAATTATAAAGAAAATAAAGGAATCTCTGAGGAAGTTGTCTTTAGCAGACAGGAAGACCAAGTATGTGCAAAATAGCATGAAGTTGTAAATGCAGCCTAAAACCCATAGAGCATTGTTAGCACCACAGATTTCTCCCTGACTGGAAAGCTATCCTGACACAAAAACTCTGTATATTTCATAAACCAACTGTACCTGCTCCTGTAACTAATTTTGATGAATGTCAAACAGCCTGGCAGAATCATCCTGAAGGGGAACCAGAACACTGCTTCTTGCCCTGTGCTCTGGCCTCCTGCTCACAACAATGAAACAGAGTTAATGAAAGTACCTAGCACAGTGTCTGCACTTAACAAGCCCTAAATGAATGTCGATTAATTCAATCATGATATTGGTGCACTGGACTTGGAAAGCATGGGCAGTAGAGCACGACAGGATATCTCACAAAATGAAAACATCGCATAAACACCATGCACCTACACACACACATAAAGGAACCTTTGAAGAGTAATACTTGATTCACTCAAAGTGCTCTTCAACCTTGTGGCAGAGCCAGCAGACATATGGGAAACCACAAAGATGAGAAAAATTAGCCAAACTAGAGCAGGATGTGAAGGATGTGAAGGAAGGAGGTGTTTTTTTTGTTTTTTTTTTTTAATGTACAAAACTTTTGGGGCCAGCTGTTAACTTCTTCAAGAGGTGGTTGCAAAGAATGACAAGTGTGAAAGTGATAGATTCTTTCACATTAAGAGTCAGTTAGTTTTGTGAGTATAGGAAAATACGCAAAGTGAAAATGAGAGAACTTCCTTAGAGAGATTGTACAAATTAATATCTTCTAGCTACTGGCTGCATGAAAACTATCTTCAGTGTTATCATTTGTAGGTACAAAGAATAGCAGAAATGAGGCAAGCCTGTACATGTTTTTTCATATAAATTATGCTATGCTCCAGTTGACCTCAATTTAAAAATACATAACATAGCATGATACAGTAAAGTGCTATTATACGTGTGTATATGTATGCACGCTAAGTCACTTCAGTTGTGTCCGAGTCTTTGTGATCCTATGGACTGTAGCCCACCAGGCTCCTCTCTCCATGGGATCCTCTAGGCAAGAATACTGGAGTGGGTTGCCTTTTCCTTTTCCAGGGTATCTTCCTAGCCCAGGGATTGAACTCACATCTTCTGCGGCTCCTGCATTGCAGGCAGATTTTTTTCCGCTGAGCCCCCAGGGAAGCCCATGTATGTGTAGTATGTGTGTGTGTGTGTGTGTGTGTGTTTATGTCTGGTTAAATAGAATAGTTTTTACATGACCATGGAAACTGTTGCTATGTTGGAAGCCTGTTGATATGATTGAGTAACATTAAGAAAGACCTTTCTAAGACCACTATCCCTTCGAAAGAGATCACACGGTGTTCAACGAATAAAACAAAATCATACTTGGGCACTTCCTTTGATCATAGAACTAGAGAGGAAAGTCAAGGAATTCAGTCTCAGTGAAGTTTTCCATATAACTGTGAGGTTTTTTTTATGAAAAGTTCAAAAGCTTAGTTGGTATATCAGAATTTTTAATTAGAGGATATATTTTTATAATTACATTGACATTGGTGTCTTATCTGGAAAATGAACAGCCCCTTTTCATAGCATCTTTAGACTCTAGTTGGCTGAAGTTTTGGATATCTGCCTGTGCATTCACAAGAAAGAGTCTTGTAGTATATAAATGAATGGCCACAGTGATTGCTTTGACTCCACCAGGCATAAAGAGTGCTGAGTCCTCAGTGCAGTGGGAAGAAGACTAAAGACTTGCATGGGTTAAAAGTGATTGACAATAAGTGCCCAGTGTCTAAAAGAGCCACTTGGACAATGTCAGAAGCACTTGATACTAACCAGGTTATCCAGCCATGCAGATGCAGACTCAGGAGAACACAGTGTTAAGGGCTGTGATTCTGGCAGATAACAATGGTAGTTCAATGGTAGCCATCCTTGGCCAGCAGTAGAGGTGACTGAAGGTAGGGCTGATAATGAGGCTTCCCCAGTGGCTCAGCAGGAAAGAATCCACCTGCAATGCAGGAGACACAGGTTTGATCTCTGGGTCTGGAAGATCCCCTGGAGGAGGAAATGGCAACCCACTCCAGATTCTTGCCTGGAAAATCCCATGGACAGAGGAGCCTGGTGGGCTACAGTTCATAAGGTTGCAAAGAGCCTGTGGTGTCTGAGCACACACATACATGAGAGGTAATAGTAATGATCTGAGAGCTCTCCATTCTGGCTTGCCATTGGGCATGGAGTCTGGACATCCTAGTTAATCTTGAGTTTTTGTGGGGTAGAAAGAAAGAACCACTGTGCAATATTTCAATGGAAGACAAGGATATGCTGTGAATCCAGTTATATTCCTACCAGGAAATTCACTCCACGTTGTTGTTCAGTCGCTAAGCCACGTCCAACTCTTTGTGACCCATTGTCACATGCCAGGCTTCCCTGTCCTTCACTATCTCTCAGAATTTATTCAAACTCATGTCCATTGAGTTCATGATGCCATCCAACCATCTTATCCTCTGTCATCCCGTTCTCTTCTTGCCCTCCATCTTTCCCAATATCAGGGTCTTATCCAGTGAGTCGGCTCTTCTCATCAGGTGGCCAAACTATTAAAGCTTCAGCTTCAGCATTCACCCCATAGCAAATTGTTAAACCTTTAAAAAGTTCTGTTATAGTTTTGTGATATGTTTCTTAAATGTGATCAATGCCACCAGGTACCACAATCATTAACAACATTGCATTGATTTTTATATATGTAGAATATTTAACTTAAAAAATAGTTCTAATATTTTTGTTTTATAGTAGCCTGTGAACTCTTGAAGAGTGTGCCTTCCTTGAGTGTAGCAAAATCTCAGGTCCCCAGGGCTGAACACCAGTGCTTCCTTATCCCTGATGGACACAATCTTCTGTCCAGTTCTAGGATTCCCTGAATTACATTTCATAATGTAAAAAAAAAAAGAATGATTTTATCATACATGGCAATAGGCAGAGTTCAGTTAGTTAAGTTTTTTCAGTTCACTTTCTTTTTTTGTTGTTTAGTAAGAGGAAATACTTTATTGGTTTCTCATGGCAGGTTGGGGAATAAGGCTAATGGTTCATGGGGTCAGTTTCTTCTGTGCCAACATTTTCTGAGCAAGACACTAGGTCCCCTAGTGTACGCAGTTTTCTCAGAGCACAGTGTGCCAAATATTCATCCAAAGATCATTAATAAAGAATTTACAGATGCTCAGCTCTGTACTACATACTGCAGGAAGAATGTTTAAAATACACCCTTCCTATAAATTGGTCACAAGAGCATAATAAATGCCCAGATACTTTCAAAACATGATTTTACTGACACAAATATGAAAAGTATGGGTCCCCCTTGTCCCCAAACAGTGAGAAGATATGTCCTTTCATATTATTGTGTTCCCTCCTGGCCTCTGTGTAACCAAAGGCTTGAATTTCAGCTCATCTTTGGTGAAAACCTGGGTTCAGTTTGCAACCATGGATCAGTGAAACTAGCTACTTTACATGGCGATTTGCCCTATATTTATTTTACATGGAGATTTGGCCTATAAACTGAGCCCATATGCACTCCAAATCACTCATATTTATTTCCATCCAGTATCTGGCTTCAGTCAATGATATCACAAACAGTCCTAAAACTACTTGTTTGAGTGAATCAGGGAAAGTGAAAGTCACTCAGTCGTATCCGACTTTTGTGACCCCATGGCATGACAGGCAGCTTCTTCACCAGCTGAGAGACCAGGGAAGCCCAAGAATACTGGAGTGGGTAGCCTATCCCTTCTCCAGCGGATCTTCCCAACCCAGGAATTGAACTGGGGTCTCCTGCATTGCAGGCAGATTCTTTACCAACTGAGCTATCAGGGAAGCCCTACTTGTTTGAGTGAATCAGGGAATATCCACCACTTATCACATTCTGAGATGTGGTGAGCAAGCTCTTATTTACCCATCTCACACCCTACTAGACATGGGTTACTCCTACCCCAGTTAAGATTTCAGTAAACACTACCAGTTCACTTTGATTGTTTTGAAACTAAATTAAAACCATGCCTCCTTAATAGATGAAAGGAAGAGTTTCAAAAATTACTAAAAGCATCTAGGTTCACACATAATTTCCTGCCTGACTAACTCTAAGCTGATAAATATCATGAGGTTGAAGCTGGTTTTAGAAAAGGCAGAGGAACCAGAGATCAAATTGCCAACATCCGCTGGATCATGGAAAAAGCAAGAGAATTCCAGAAAGACATCTATTTCTGCTTAATTGACTATGCCAAAGCCTTTGACTATGTGGATCACAATAAACTGTGGAAAATTCTGAAAGAGATGGGAATACCAGACCACCTGACCTGCCTCTTGAGAAACCTGTATGCAGGTCAGGAAGCAACAGTTAGAACTGGACATGGAACAACAGACTGGTTCCAAATAGGAAAACGAGTTCGTCAAGGCTGTATATGGTCACCCTGCTTATTTAACTTATATGCAAAGTACATCATGAAAAACGCTGGACTGGAAGAAACACAAGTTGCAATCAAGATTGCTGGGAGAAATATCAATAACCTCAGATATGCAGATGACACCACCCTTATGGCAGAAAGTGAAGAAGAACTAAAAAGCCCCTTGATGAAAGTGAAAGTGAAGAATGAAAAAGTTGGCTTGAAACTCAACATTCAGAAAACAAAGATCATGGCATCTGGTCCCATCAATTCATGGGAAATAGATGGGGAAATAGTGGAAACAGTGTCAGACTTCATTTTGGGGGGCTCCAAAATCACTGCAGATGGTGACTGCAGCCATGAAATTAAAAGATGCTTACTCCTTGGAAGGAAAGTTATGACCAACCTAGATAGCATGTTCAAAAGCAGAGACATTACTTTGCCAACAAAGGTTCATCTAGTCAAGGCTATGGCCTTTCCTGTGGTCATGTATGGATGTGAGAGCTGGACTGTGAAGAAGGCTGAGCACCAAAGAATTGATGCTTTTGAACTGTGGTGTTGGAGAAGACTCTTGAGAGTCCCTTGGACTGCAAGGAGATCCAACCAGTCCATTCTGAAGGAGATCAGCCCTGGGATTTCTTTGGAAGGAATGATGCTAAAGCTGAAACTCCAGTTTTTTGGCCACCTCATGCGAAGAGTTAACTCATTGGAGAAGACTCTGATGCTGTGTGAGATTGGGGGCAGGAGGAGAAGGGGACGACAGAGGACGAGATGGCTGGATGGCATCACTGACTCGATGGATGTGAGTCTGAGTGACCTCCGGAAGTTGGTGATGGACAGGGAGGCCTGGCGTGCTGCGATTCATGAGCTTGCAAAGAGTCAGACACGACTGAGCGACTGATCTGATCTGATCCCAGCAAAAAATTAGTCACATCGTTTCTATACTGCAAGAAACTCAAAACCCAAAACACATCGAAGACTCCAACACTATCCCACAAACACTCAGTTCAGCACTAAACCATTAAAGAAGTGATTTTTTTTGTGGGTAAATGTATGTCATTAAGAGAGGGGACCATAGGGGTGAGAAGCTACCCAGTGCTCTCATTTTCTTGAAATTTTCATATGATTATATATCAATTATTAAGACGTCTAAAATGATAGAGGTGTGACTCAGGGAACTCAACCTGGGGCTCTGTAACAACCTAGGGAGGTGGGAAAGGGTGGGAGGTGGGACGGAAGTTCAAGAGGGAGGGGAGATATATACACTTTCAGCGATCAATGCAAAGAAATAGAGGAAAACAACAGAATGGGAAAGACTAGAGATCTCTTCAAGAAAGTCAGAGATACCAAAGGAACATTTCATGCAAAGATGGGCTCAATAAAAGACAGAAATGGTATGGATCTAACAGAAAGCAGAAGATATTAACAAGAGATGGCAAGAATACACAGAAGAACTGTACAAAAAAGATCTTAATGACCCAGACAATCATGATGGTGTGATCACTGACCTAGAGCCAGACATCCTGGAATGTGAAGTCAAGTGGGCCTTAGGAAGCATCACTATGAACAAAGCTAGTGGAGGTGATAGAATTCCAGTTGAGCTATTCCAAATTCTTTAAAGATGATGCTGTTAAAGTGCGACACTCAGTATGCCAGCAAATTTGGAAAAACTCAGAAGTGGCCACAGGACTGGAAAAGGTCAGTTTTCATTCCAATCCCAAAGAATGCTCAAACTACCACACAATTGCACTCATCTCACACACTAGTAAAGTAATGCTCAAAATTCTCCAAGCCAGGCTTCAGCAATATGTGAACCATGAACTTCCTGATGTTCAAGCTGGTTTTCGAAAAGGCAGAGGAACCAGAGATCAAATTGCCAACATCCACTGGATCATGGAAAAAGCAAGAGAGTTCCATAAAAACATCTATTTCTGCTTTATTGACTATGCCAAAGCCTTTAACTGTGCGGATCACAATAAACTGGAAAATTCTGAAAGAGATGGGAATACCAGACCACCTGATCTGCCTCTTGAGAAATCTGTATGCAGGTCAGGAAGCAACAGTTAGAACTGGACATGGAACAACAGACTGGTTCCAAATAGGAAAAGGAGTACGTCAAGGCTGTATATTGTCACCCTGCCTATTTAACTTATATGCAGAGTACATCACGAGAAATGCTGGACTGGAAGAAACACAAGCTGGAATCAAGATTGCCAGGAGAAATATCAATAACCTCAGATATGCAGATGACACCACCCTTATGGCAGAAAGTGAAGAGGAACTAAAAAGCCTCTTGATGAAAGTGAAAGTGGAGAATGAAAAGGTTGGCTTAAAGCTCAACATTCAGAAAACGAAGATCATGGTATCCGGTCCCATCACTTCATGGGAAAATAGATGAGGAAACAATGGAAACAGTGTCAGACTTTATTTTTCTGGGCTCCAAAATGACTGCAGATGGTGACTGCAGCCATGAAATTAAAAGACACTTACTCCTTAGAAGGAAAGTTATGACCAACCTAGATAGCATATTCGAAAGCAGAGACATTACTTTGCCAACAAATGTTCATCTAGTCAAGGCTATGGTTTTTCCTGTGGTCATGTATGGATGTGAGAGTTGGACTGTGAAGAAGGCTGAGCGCCGAAGAATTGATGCTTTTGAACTGTGGTGTTGGAGAAGACTCTTGAGAGTCCCTTGGACTGCAAGGAGATCCAACTAGTCCATTCTGAAGGAGATCAGCCCTGGGATTTCTTTGGAAGGAATGATGCTAAAGCTGAAACTCCAGTACTTTGGCCACCTCATGTGAAGAGTTGACTCATTGGAGAAGACTCTGATTCTGGGAGGGATTGGGGGCAGGAGGAGAATGGGATGACAGAGGATGAGATGGCTGGATGGCATCACTGACTCGATGGACGTGAGTCTCTTGATGAAAGTGAAAGTGGAGAGTGAAAAAGTTGGCTTAAAGCTCAACATTCAGAAAACAAAGTCTGAAGTGAACTCAGTGAGTCTGAGTGAACTCCGGGAGTTGGTGATGGACAGGCAGGCCTGGTGTGCTGCGATTCATTGGGTCGCAATGAGTCGGACACAACTGAACGACTGTTCTGATCTGATCTCTGATGGCTAATTCATGTTGTTATATTGCAGAAATGAAACCAATATTCTAAAACAATTATCCTTCAATTAAAAATAAATAAATTTTAAAAATAAAATGATAGGGGTGGAATAATCATAACATGAACTATGTTGATGATTTGTTACAAATATGGACAGTTTTCATAAAGATGAGAGATTTTTATAATAGTATTTAGAGATTTTTTTTTTTTTTTTGCATTTGGTAAATTTTATCCTATCACCAGCAAAATAGAATTGTATTTCAAAAACACAGAAGACCTATTTTTCTCACAATGACAAGTTTTAAATTATGAAATTTCTGACTCTTAATGCCAGGGAGCCTCAGTCAACCTGTCATCTTCTTGCCTTTACTTTCCCTCTGCCTCCATCAAAACAAGTTATAAACAGCAAAAATTGATCTTGGTATGGATTTTGCTCTGAACTGCAACCAGCCAGAGAATTACTGAATTGTATGAGTCACTGCAAGATGTCCTAGGAGAGGTCCTACCAGGGAATTACTGTATTGCAGGAGTCACTGAAAGACATCCTGGGAAAAGTCCTACCAGGCGAGAATTACTGTGTGCAGTGACCTGTATGTCAAGGCCTGACTCAGTGAAAATTATAGGCTGCTTTGATGCAGACGAGTTTATGAAAGACCTTCACTATTATTTTTCAAACAACGCTGAGTTCTTAGAAATGTACCTTTTTGTTTTCCTTGAACAAGTTGTTTGTACTTTTTCTTCATCAGAAAACAAAACAGTCCTGCTTATGGAAATTGTGTTCTTTATTCATAGGAGCACAAACTTAACATCTGAAAAATCACTTCTAAAAAGACCTAGGACTGACTGATCTCAGGTTACAAAAGTTGGAATAGTCTTTAGAAGAAGACTTTTAGAATATGAATTTTAATATATCCTAAGGTGCTATATGTGTCTCCACATCTCAGCCAAGTTGCCATCAGAGTGACCCAACTAAAAGTGAACCCAGCCAGGCCTTTCTTGGATGGTTTTGAAAAGAATCCAAAAGAAATGAAACTAAAGATTTAACAAAAGATGAAAAGAACATTATATCAATACAGCTAAATTTCAGTGACTGAAGAGTGGCTATGTGGGTAATTTGTTACAGCCTTTTTCTTTGTGTTTTCTTGAGGCTTTAGGGATTAATCCTTGGCCTGCAATTCAGTAGACTGATTTTCCTCCTTTAAAGAATGACCCCTCCTCTTCCATGCTGCCTCCCATGTATTTCCCTGCTATGAATTTGGTGGCTGTATGTATAACTGAGAAGCGCATGGCTGACCTTGCCTCTGAGTGGACAAGACTGAGCCCCTCTTTCTGCAGTCAGCCTGGGTTCATGCCCTGTGGTTATTTACACAAGAACTGTTAATACAAGTTCTTGTATCTGACAAACAGTGAGGCCAGACAAACTGAAACAACAGAGTCTGGAACAGAGAAAGGTTTATTTGTAGGGCCATACCTGGAGACAAGGTGGCTTGTGCCCTAAAAGGCCTGGAGCTCCCCCAAAGGGAAGCCAGTTGAGGGAGGGGGTTGTCTCAGGGTAAGTGATCAGATTGTGAACAGTTCTCTGATTGGCAGATGACGAGGGAACAGGGTGGTGTCCCAGGGGTTAACTTTATCAGTTCTTAGGCTTCAGGAAGCCTGGGGCTCCATGTTCCTGGTCAGTAAGTAGTTAACTTATTCCCTTTGGCGGGAGGTTTTCATATCCTAAACAACTCAGAAAATCTGCATCAAATACTATTTTCTAGGTCCTTCAGAGAGGAGCTAAAGCAGAGAATGTGGGGGAAGGGCTTGTCCCAGGAAGGCCCTGAAGGGTCCTGCTCAGTTACAATAAGAGGGGTTCCCCACAGACGAGACCAAGGCCCAGAAGAGATAGGGCCACAAGGCAGTCCAGAGAGGGTCTCTGACTCTCTTGGGCTGAATTCTTTTTTTCAGTAGAAATTTTCTAAAGAGAAGAAGATGATGATAATTAACATTATGCAAAGCATTTTACTATTGAAATATTTCTTTCAGTGTTTAAAGTATTAAAAGGAAAGTATCATGTTGTTAAAGAGAAAATCAAACCACATGCTTTGATTTCAAGAATTTTAAAGAAATATTTCTCATTGGATCATATTCTTTTTTTATATAAATTCATTTATTTTTTAGTTTAGGGATAATTGCTTTACAGAATTTTGTTGTTTTCTGTCAAACCTCAACATGAATCAGCCATAGGCATACATATGTCCCCTCCCTCTTGAACCTCCCTCCCATATCCCTATCTATCCCACCCCTCTAGGTTGATACAGAGCCCCTGTGTGAGTTCCCTGAGCCATACAGCAAATTCCCATTGGCTGTCTATTTTACATATGGTAATGTAAGTTTGCACATTACCCTCTCCATATATCTCACTCTCTTCTCCCCTCTCCCTGTGTCCATAAGTCTTTTTTCTACGTCTGTTTCTCCATTGCTGCTGCTGCTGCTAAGTCACTTCAGTCGTGTCCGACTCTGTGCGACCCCAGAGACGGCAGCCCACCAGGCTCCCCCATCCCTGGGATTCTCCAGGCAAGAACACTGGAGTGGGGTGCCATTTCCTTATCCAATGCATGAAAGTGAAAGGTGAAAGTGAAGTTGCTCAGTCGTGTCCGACTCTTAGCGACCCCATGGACTGCAGCCCATCAGGCTCCTCCGTCCATGGGATTTTTCAAGCAAGAGTACTGGAGTGGGGTGCCATTGCCTTCTCTATTGCTGCCCTGCAAATAAATTCTTTGGTACCATCTTTGTAGATTCCATATATATATGTTAGTGTACTCTTGCCTAGAAAATCCCATGGACAGAGGAGCCTGGTGTCCATGGGGTCACAAAGAGTTGGACACGACTGAGCGACTTCACCTTCACTTTTGATACAATATTTGTCTTTTTTCTTTCTTTTTTTTTTTATTTTGCTTAACTTTACAAAATTGTATTGCTTTTACAATACATCAAGATGGTTCCGCCGCCAGTATACACGTGTTCCCCATCCTGAACCCTCCTCCCTCTCCCCTCCCCACACCTGTATAATAAGCTCTAGGTTCATACACCTCATTAGAACTGACTCTAATGTGTTCCCTTTTATGGCTGAATAATATTCCATTGTGTATATGTACCATACCTTCTTTATCCATTCATCTGCCAGTGAACATCTAGGTTGCTTCTATGTTCTAGCTATTGCAAATAGTGCTTCAGTGAACATTGGAATACATGTGTCTTTTTCAGTTTTGTTTTCTTCAGGGTATATGCCTAGGAGTGGGATTACTGGCTCATATGGTGGTTTTATTCCTAGTTTTTTAAGGAATCTCCACACCATTTTCCACTGTGGCTGTATCAATTTACATTCCCACCAACAGTGCAAGAGGGTTCCCTTTTCTCCACACCCTCTCCAGCATTTATTGTTTGCAGACTTTTTGATGATGGCCATTCTGACCAGTGTGAGGTGATATCTCATTGTAGTTTTGATTTGCATTTCTCTGACAATGACCAATATTGAGCATCTTTTCATGTGTTTGTTAACCGTCTATATGTCTTCTTTGGAGAAATGTCTGTTTAGGTCTTTTCCCCACTTTTTGATTGGGTTACTTCTTTTTCTGGTATTGAGTTGTATGAGCTGCTTGTATATTTTGGAAATTAATTCTTTGTCAGTTGTTTCATTTGCTATTATTGTCTCTCATTCTGAGGGTTGTCTTTTCATTTTGCTTATAGTTTCTTTTGCTGTGCAAAAGCTTTGAAGTTTAATCAAGTCCCACTTGTTTACTTTTGTTTTTATTTCCATTACTGTAGGAGGTGGGTCATAGAGGATCTTGCTTTGATTTATGTCATCTAGTGTTCTGCTATGTTTTGCTCTAAGAGTTTTAAAGTTTCTGGTCTTACATTTAGGTCTTTAATCCATTTTGAGTTTATCTTTGTGTGTGGTGTTAGGAAGTGTTCTAATTTCATTCATTTACATGTAGCTGTCCAGTTTTCCCAATCAATACCCAGAAATCACTTGCATTCATATATACTAACCATGAAAAATCAGAAAGAGAAATTAAGGAATCAATCCCATTCACCACTGCAACAGAAAGAATAAAATATCTAGGAATATACCTACCTAAGGAGACTGAAGAGACTTAGCTTAGCTAAGGAGACAAAAGAACTGTACACAGAAAATTATAAGACACTGATGAAAAAATCAAAGACAACATAAACAGATGGAGAGATATTCCATGTTCCTGGGTAGGAAGAATAAGTATTGTGGATCAGATTCTGACACCAAGATACTTACTAGGCCTGGGTTAATTGGCAGGCTCTGCCTCCTGTTTCTTTGAGAACTTAAACTGGCCCCTGAGCAAAAACACCTTCAGATGTTAACAGAGGCCTTTTAAAGTCCATAATAGGAAGGAACTATACAATGACATTGTAATTGTGCCTTTGTTCTTCCCAGTGCCTGGCCAGTTAAAATCATTTTGCCTTGGAAGAGAAACAGAAAAACAAGTTTGAAAGTATTCTGCTGCTGCTGCTGCTGCTAAGTCGCTTCAGTCGTGTCCGACTCTGTGCTACCCCATAGACGGCAGCCCACCAGGTTTCCCTGTCCCTGGGATTCTCCAGGCAAGAACACTGGAGTAGGTTGCCATTTCCTTCTCCAATGCATGAAAGTAAAAAGTGAAAGTGAAGTCGCTCAGTCATGTCCGACTCTAGCGACCCCATGGACTGCAGCCTACCAGGTTCCTCTGTCCATGGGATTTTCTAGGCAAAAGTACTGGAGTGGGGTGCCATATGTGAACTCAAGATTCCTATCCAGTCTCTAGAATGATTGTGACAAGATGCTAATGATGATTTCTCAGTCTTATTATGGTGGTTTTTCTTCCCCTTATCCTGATCTTAGTATGTGTGTGTGTCTGTGTGTGTATGTGTGTTCTCAGTGGCTCAGTGGCTCTTTAAGACCCCATGGACTATAGCCTGCCAGGCTCCTTTGTTCATAGAATTTTCCAGGCATCTCTCGTGTCTTCTGCATTGGCAGTTGAATTCTTTACCACTAGCACTACCTGTGTTCTTGACTGGAGAATCCCAGGGACAAGGGAGCCTGGTGGGCTGCCGTCTATGGGGTTGCACAGAGTCGGACACGATTGAAGCAACTTAGCAGCAGCAGAAGAAGCACTACCTGGAATTCTTCGTAAGGGGTATCACCTTCTGTCAGATTTTTTTCTAAGCCAAGAACAAAAGTTACCTAGAGCCTCCCCTTGTAGACATGCCTTCTGATGATTTCTTCTGTCCCTCCCTCTCCTCCCACTATGGGTATCGTCACCAGAGTCTGGTCACTTCTCTCTCACAGGTGACAACACTCTGGCTTCGGTCCACTCTAGTGCCAGAGGGGCTCTGTCTGGGACATAAATCTTCTATCAGTATCTTCCCTGAATCCAGCCATACAAGGATTGCCTGTAGTGTAGAGGAGATCATTAAAAAAGCTTCAGTCTAGCTATCAAAGCCTGTGTCTTCTGCATTGCAGGTGGATTCTTTACTGCTAAATCCAGTAAAGATTCACCAGGAAAGCCCATTAGGATGTGAACGCCTTCCTAATTCTTGCATTTTTATAACCCCCTTTACCCTAGTCTTCTAGGTGCCTGAATTACTAGAGCTATTTATAGTGCTCTGTTCTACACTTATATCCTACTTATAATTCAAACCCAACTCAGTAACCTTTTCCTTTCAAAACTTTCTTTGGCCCCAGGGGGAGTGAGATGACTCTTCTTTGGACTCTTCAGTGGCCAGCAGCCTCCTCTGGCCAAAAACCTGTCACAATGACCCTAACTTCTTAGTCTGAGTCATTTGCACATCCATTATAACACTAGGCATCTTTAGGGTATCCTCCAACAAGTAGTTGTCAGTTCTTCATAATTTATGAATTACTCCATGCATAAACCTGCCATCCTGTTATTTCCAAGATATTTTTTATTTCTTTCCTATTAGCTTTCATTATTTCCTTGCCTACTGCTGATTTTTCTTACTGGCTTCTCTGAACATTATTTTAGAGCCAGATTAGATAAGATCCTTTATTAATCTGTAGCAACTACTGGCATTTTGTGTGTGTGTGTGTGTGTGTGTTTTTTTACTAATGATAATAGTGGTAGATACTTTGAAAGTTAGTTCTTAAAGGGTAACTTTGAAAATGGTCTGGTGACTGGTATATTTGGCAGCAGAATCATAATTTGAAATTGAGTGAATGAATTTGGCTTGATGAACTTTGAGCATTTAAAAAATGATTTACAGTATTATCTGATTCCAAACGTTATCTTTGGCACCGGAGCTCTAATATTAAAGGAAATGGTTTACATCACCCTGTCTGCCTTAAAATCTGAGTGTTTTTCTGGAAGATGAGTAAACAACTTCAGAACACTTCCAGTAGTACACTTTATCCTTTTTTGTGTTATCCTAGAGTGCCACCATAGATCATTTAGAAATTTCAAAAAAAATGAACTTGTTCCCTTCGTTGTCATAAACTAGAAAGTTGTATGAATTTGTAGGATAAGCGAGGAGTTTTCTCGGAAATTCTGCAGTCAACATTTCCATGTACCATTTGCCAACAGACCAATAGGGAAAAGTGTCACTGTTGTTATTAAAAGGTACATGGAGTTGGTTGGTTGCTCTGTGGTTTTAGGATTTGAAACTGTAAATGCACTGCTAAACTGAATCTTTCCTGCTCACCCAAAGAAAGATGCTAGATTATCAGAAGAGAGTCCAGATGTCAGTTTAGTATTTACATCACCTTATTGTGGAGAGTAGGTGTATAAATCCATTTTAAAACAGGTTTTCCAACATTATCTAGTTAAATCCTTGTGTGCGTGCATGCTAAGTTGCTTCAGTCATGTCCAACTCTTTGTGACCCTATGGACTGTAGCCCACCAGGCTCCTCTGTCCATGGGATTCTCCAGGCAAGAATACTGGAGTCGGTTGCCATGCTCTCCTCCAGGGAATCTTCCCAACCCAGGGATCAAACCTGTGTCTCCTGTAGCTCCTGCATGG
The DNA here is from genome assembly GCA_935064755.1 of Tragelaphus eurycerus. Classification (NCBI taxonomy): domain Eukaryota; kingdom Metazoa; phylum Chordata; class Mammalia; order Artiodactyla; family Bovidae; genus Tragelaphus; species Tragelaphus eurycerus. The sequence continues at coordinate 888,147 of CAKXYN010000121.1, read as the reverse complement.
CAGGAAAATTCTTTTTGGCTGAGTCACTGGGGACATCCCGTTAAATTCTTAGGTGCCCTTTAAGCCTAAGAATGGAGAAGGCAATGGCACCCCACTCCAGTACTTCTGCCTGGAAAATCCCACGGACGGAGGAGCCTGGTAGGCTGTAGTCCATGGGGTCGCTGAGGGTCGGACACGACTGAGTGACTTCACTTTCACTTTTCACTTTCATGCATTGGAGAAGGCAATGGCAACCCACTCCAGGGTTCTTGCCTGGAGAATCCCAGGGACGGGGGAGCCTGGTGGGCTGCCGTCTATGGGGTCACACAGAGTCAGACACGACTGAAGTGACTTAGCAGCAGCAGCAGCAGCAAGCCTAAGAATTGCCTTTTGAGATCTATGTATGCTTTAATATAGAACCCAAATTAATTACATTGTTAATGAATAAGGAAACTAGCTAGTTTTGTTCTAGTTGTGTTTACTGAAAGTTCATTGAGATAACAAATGATTCCAGTTCTAGGTTCATTGTATTGTCTATTCAGGGAACTCTCTTTCATTCCTTGTAAGACATGGTAAAAGCCAATAAAGCTCTAAATCTATCATTCCCAAACAAAACTAAATGCAACCCTTTACAAGAAAACGCTTCCATTTTCTTATTATATTATGTTCTATCCTCATTTCTCCTGGATACTGCATTTATTTTTATGAGTCTTCAGTTAATTACACATCTTTATCTGCTGACTTTGCTTGTATTCTGTATTGTTTGATAGAGGCAGTCCTTGGATACTGCTTTTAGTCCCTTAGTAACTCAAGTTTCTTTTAATCCACACTGCAATGGAGCTCTTATTTCCTTTGCTGTAAAATATAAGGCCATCTGTTGAGTCTGGGCTGTTATTATTTTTATCATCACTGTGACTAGACTGGACTCCATTCATGCTGTCTTGATGAATCTAGCCTGTCAGCCCTCAGAACAAAAGACTTTCTGTTTTAGCTCTCCTATCTTATTTCACAGCAATTGATCATTTTCTCTCTCAAATTCTTACAGTTTGTGAGTTCTTTATGTGAAGACTCCCCCTTGCCTGCCCCTCCATCCTGCCCATGTGTAGACCAAAGGCAAGTCAAGTGTTCTGCTCCAAACTGTTTTCCACAGGTGTTCACCTCGGCACAGCCATATCCACTGCCATTCAAATCCATGTTACCAACATCTCTTACCTAAACACCATAGTATCTTCTGTGCTGGTGTTACCACTCTACAGACATACTCTTCATGCAGTTGCTAGAATGTCTTCTTGTTTTATTAATACTTTTCACTGAAGTCTTTTTTTGTCTGTGCTTCTTGACATTTCCAGGTTGGCTTCCCCAGTGCCCAGTCCGGGATGTATGAGACAAAAAGAAAACCCAGGGAGTTCCCTGCTGTGTCATTCCTCAGGCCCCAAGGTCCCAAGCCTGTCTTTTCCCCAGCATTCGGTCTTCTTAAGTTTGTTTTATACATAATGTCTGGGGTTTTAAGCTGTACCTAGCAGGAGGAATAGGGAAAAGTACATCTTCTTCACCTGGTCCAGACATAAGAGTCCACAATATCATTTAAAAACATAAATCAGCTGGTGTCACTGTTCCAAGTTTAAACCTTTCGCATAGCTCTTGGTATGTAGCCCAAACAGACATGAGTAACCTATAAGATCCAAGATAACATGATCTTGACCTGTCTCTTCAGCAGTGACCTTGTAGCAGTTGGTTTTCTTTGCATTCAGTTGGCTTTTTATTTTCTTGCAGAGATTTCTTTCTTGCTCATAACCTTATGACATGTCCTTCATCTCAACCATTTGTCATCAATACTACTCTCCTTGGCTCCATTTCAGCCTTAAGTTTAAACTCCTCTATCTAATATTATTCTCTTCAGTTCATCACTCAGTCATGTCCGACTCTTTGTGACCCCATGGACTATAGCATGCCAGGCTTACTTCCCTTATATTTAAATTTTCTTCAGGACTTAATATAAATCACATTTTTTTTCAATCATTGTGACTGTGTGAATAGGATGACAGCATGGCCTTTGATCTTTCCAAGGAAGAAAGTGAAAGTGTTAGCGACTCAGTCGTGTCCAACTCTTTGCGACCCCATGGACTGTAGCCCGCCAGGTTCCTCTGTCCATGGAATTCTCCAGGCAAGAATACTGGAGTGGGTTTCCATTCCCTTCTCCAGGGGATCTTCCTGACCCAGGGATTGAACCTGGGTCTCCTGGTTCCAAGCACCAAGAAAGTCCTTAAGTTATAGGTCAATACGTCATCATGAACTTGCTTCCAGGTTTGAGTTTGCTTTATTTTTGATTCACTGATTCATTTAATATTTGTTTTCATTTAGTCCTTAAGTTGTGTCCAATGGTTTTGCAACCCCATGGACTGTAGCCCACCAGGTTCTTCTGTCCATGGGATTTCCCAGACATGAATACTGGAGTGGGTTGCCATTTCCTTTTCCAGGGGATCTTTCCGCCCTAGAGATCAAATCTGAGTGTGCCTATTAGGTTTCACGTACTGTTCTAGGTGTTGAGGAGGCAGCTATAAGCAAAACTAAAGCCATAGCTCTTGTGGAGTGCACATTCTAATGGAGGAAGATAAACAATAATATGAATTAAATATATATTGTGTCATGTGATGAGTACAGAAAGGAAAAACAGGATAAGGGAAGAGAAAGTGGTTGGAACATGCAGGGTCCAGGGGAGAAAAGTAATTTACATTTACATTTCCTGATGAGCGACCTCATCATCAGGAAAAGTCTCTTTGTAATAAGGTGACATTTGAGCAGAGACCTAAATGAAATTGAGGGTCAAGTCATGCAGACATCTAGGGGAGCAGAGGGAATAGTAAGGACAAGTGTTCTGAAACTGAAATGTATGTGCCACTGTTGACAGGCAGTGGGACCCTGGTGTGGCTGGAGCTTAGGTGGGGAGGAGCAGTGCTCAGAGACTAGTTCAGAGGGGGAGCCCTCAGAGTAAGGTCGATGATGGAGGTCATTGACAGACTGACAAGCTGCCTGTGCTTTTTACACATGGCCACCCTCCCTCCCCCTTAATACTGGGGCTTCCCAGGTGGCTCCATGGTAAAGAATCCACCTGCCAATATAGAAGACTCAGAAGACCCAGGTTCAGCCTAGGTCCTGAAGATCCCCTGGAGAAGGAAATGGCAACCCACTCCAGTATTCTTGCCTGGAGAATCCCGTGGACAGAGGAGCGTGGCAGGCTACAGTCCATGGGGTTGCAAAGAGTTAAACAAGACTGGAGTGACTAAGCATGCCTGCACTCACCCTTAATGCTGGCTAAGGTTCTACCCACAGCAACATGGCAACAGTGCCACCAATAGAAGGAAGCTATACGCTGAGATTTAATTCAAAGCATCAGTTGATAGCTTTATGTGCTAGTAAGAATGCTGTTGATGCATACACATACTTATCAAGTCTCATTCCCCTAGTTGACTCCACAAAAGTGGGGAGAATGAAGAGAAAGTAAAGATAATTAGGATGAATGTTTAAAAAGTAATTAGAAAGAGTTTTGAAAGGAAATGAAGTAATTGTTTCAAAGTTATTTAAAATTCCAGACTCACAGTTGTTTAATTGCTTTCCTATATTTCAGTGTAACCAGCCTAAGCAACTGAATCGAATCCTGTGGATAAGTGAAAAACACAATAGGGAATCAAAGTATTTTGGAAATACTGAATGAAAATTAAATGGGTACAATCTTTTAGCTTTTAATTGAAACTTGAAAATGGCACTTAGTGCATATATCTGCAATGTCATATTTCATCCTGAAGGTAACAGAGTAGGAACTCAGTGTCATGCTTGATACTACAAAGAGTGTACACTGGTGCTCTGGACAGGCAATGCAAAAGGAAAGAAATGACCAGTTACCTCTCTGATGTACCTGTCAATTTCATCCATCCTTCCAGACTCACATAGCGGAGACCTTTAAGCTGATGTTAACTATCTCTGATTGAAATAAAAAATAAAGTTTTCATCCACACTTTTCCTGACTGAACTCCCTCCTGAATTCAGAAGTAAGGAGAGCCATTTTTTCAAAGTCTTAAGTAAACATTTTCAGAGCTGTACTCTTTCCTTTTTCTCCTTTACTATTCATTTCTTTCCTAATAGCCTGGGATTAATGTTCTGTCTTCTTTGTTATTACATGCACCAAATCACAACGTATGTATGGAAAAATGCAAATTATACAGTGCTTGAAAATATTATGTCCCATTTTGCAATTATTATAATCATGTACTAGACCATGCTCACCATAATAAACCACTAGAGGTTCTTTCATTTCACTCTGCTCTTTTTCACTCATAACCCTTCACAGAGATGGCTCCCTTTCTTAAGAACATCTTCCTTTCCCACCCAGGTGTCACTTTGTGTGACTAATTCCTGTTTATCTTTCTGAACTGAGGTTTTAAGTGACTTCTTCCTGTAAACCTTCCCAAATCATCCCTTCTTGGTAGATAATTCTTTGCACTTTAGCTCTCTGGATACCTATATTATAGAATCTAACACACTGTGACAATTTTTGTTTTAGATACCTCTTCTTTAGGAAACAACAAACCCCTCAAGAGCAAGATTATGTCTTATTTTTTCTTACATCCACAATATATAACACAGCACCAGAAATATGGCTGCTGCTGCTGTTGCTGCTAAGTCACTTCAGTCGTGTCCGACTCTGTGCGACCCCATAGACGGCAGCCTCCCAGGCTCCCCCGTCCCTGGGATTTTCCAGGCAAGAACACTGGAGTGGGTTGCCATTTCCTTCTCCAGGGCATGAAAGTGAAAAGTGAGAGTGAAGTCGCTCAGTCATGTCCAACTCTTCGCAACCCCATGGACTGCAGCCCATCAGGCTCCTCTGTCCATGGGATTTTCCAGGCAAGAGTACTGGAGTGGGGTGCCATCGCCTTCTCTGAGGAATATGGCTAGGCACTCTAAATACTTGTTGAATGACTGAACAAACACAATCCCAAAACAAACATATTATTTAAGTGTGATCATGAAAAACATAGTAAATTCTAAGGTCATTCCTCAGCATTATAAGGGATTCTATTGCTTAGAATCCCTTTTAAAGGCATGGTACTGTACTGTTGTCATAATTGAAATAAGCTCATTGTGTATTTTACTCAATTAGTTTGATGTTCATTGAGATGACTCTTGATTCCATTGAGTATCCTGAATGTTCAGTACATCTTATTTTTCCATCATAGTCATTGAAAATCTACAGCAATTTAAAATTTGAATAATATTTCTTGAGGGTATATTTTTTTCTAAACAGTGTAAATGAACTAAAACAATCTAAAAACATTTGATGTACTATAGTAAGTTCTATATTTTCATTTCTTATCTTTTTGAATTCAACATTAATTATAACCTGTACAATACATTGATGATGTTGTGTAAAGAAGAGAGGATCTTTACCAGAAAAAAGAAAAAATTTTTTTTCTTTTTTTGAAGATGTAACAGTAGTTTTGTAAACACATACTATAGCAAGCATGACTAGGACAATAATAGATTTTAGCATCACTTTCAAAGATGAAATAGGTTTTCCTGAAAATGCTTTTATTCTGACATCCTTAAAAGGAAATTGAGATGAAATTTGAAGTAATATCACTGGAATCCTTAAGAACTTTACCAAAGTACTCCATAGTAAAACAACTGCCCCCTAGGGATATATTTGCATGTATTTTAAAACACATACTGTAGTAAAAGATTATACTCTTCAGAATTTCAAAGTACTGCCAAATGAACTTGTTTTCTTTTCTAAATTATATACTTGATATTTGGTGGCTTCCCAACATTATAGTTGAGTCAACCAGAGTAATAATGGCTTTCTTACAGTGCTATTAAAATCTCAAATGCTTTGATTTCTTAAAAAATCAATGATTCAACTGTATAGGAAATAATCCATTCTTAATGGACTTCATAATTGATAGAAAAAAATACCAAAATTTGCTGTACATGATAATTATGTTAGAAGGAATGTTATAAGTGAATGCTTATAGTATAATACAGAGTTATAATCCTTCCTACATTTGCAAATTTTTCTGTACTGCTGCTGCTGCTAAGTCACTTCATTTGTGTCCGACTCTGTGCAACCCCATGGACAGCAGCCCACCAGGCTCCTCTGTCCACAGAATTCTCCAGGCAAGAACACTGGAGTGGGTTGCCATTTCCTTCTCCATTTGTGTACAGTGGTTGGGATTTCAGAACAAGTTTCACATTTTCAACTACTTTTACCTACCCATATTTGTGCAGAGGGCTTCTCTGATAGCTCAGTGGTAAAGAAGCCACTTGTCAATGCAAGAGACACAGGAGATGCAAGTTCTACCCCTGGGTTGGGAAGATCCCCTGGAGAAGGAAATGGCAACCCAATCCAGTATTCCTGCCTGGGAAATCCCAAGGACAGAGGAGCCTGGCAGGCTACAGTCCCAAAGAGTCAGACACGACTTAGTGACTAAACAATAGCAACAGCTTGTGCAGAGGAAAATTGAGAATGCTATCTCCCAAGAACTATTCAATTATAGCATATTAGATTAAAACTTAAATTATTGCATGTACTTTGTGTCTCAAATCATTGTTATTTGTATTGTAATAAGGTCCGTCTAGTCAAGGCTATGGTTTTTCCAATAGTCACGTATGGATGTGAGAATTGGACTATAAAGAAAGCTGAGCACTGTAGAATTGATGCTTTTGAACTGTGGTGTTGGAGAAGACTCTTGAGAGTCCCTTGGATTGCAAGGAGATCCAACCAGTCCATTCTGAAGGAGATCAGTCCTGGATTGGAAGGACTGATGCTGAAGCTGAAACTCCAGTATTTAGGCCACCTCATGTGAAGAGTTGACTCACTGGAAAAGACTCTGATGTTGGGAGGGATTGGGGGAAGGAGGAGAAGGGGACGACAGAGGATGAGATGGTTGGATGGCATCACCGACTCAATGGACAAGAATCTGAATGAACTCCGGGAGCTGGTGATGGACAGGGAGGCCTGGGGTGCTGCAATTCATGGGGTCGCAAAGAGTCGGACACGACTGAGCGACTGAACTGAACTGATATTAAAACCATCTTTTTTCCACACGCTAGAACTTATGGTAAAACTTATGATAAAGACATATGGCTTTATTTATGGTGTTTTCTGTAAAACTGGTTTGGAGCTGTTGTTTCACTGCTAGAGGACATTCATTTATTCAATAGCTCTTAAGATAAAACTATCACAAATCAGTTTTACTAAAAGCTTCTTTTAAAGGAAGAAACACACACAACCTAAATACCTCTAACTAAATAAAAATGTAATACACCACATTAACAAATTGAAAAATAAAAACCATATGATTATTTCAATAGATACAGAGAAAGCCTTTGACAAAATTCAACATCCATTTATGATAAAAACTCTCCAGAAAGCAGGAATAGAAGGAACATACCTCAACATAATAAAAGCTATATATGATAAACCCACAGCAAACATTATCCTCAATGGTGAACAATTGAAAGCATTTCCTCTAAAGTCAGGAACAAGACAAGGGTGCCCACTTTCACCATTACTATTCAACATAGTTTTGGTAGTTTTGGCCACAGCAATCAGAGCAGAAAAGGAAATAAAAGGAATCTAAATTGGAAAAGAAGTAAAACTCTCACTGTTTGCAGATGACATGATCCTCTACATAGAAAACCCTAAGGACTCCATCAGAAAAGTACTAGAACTAATCAATGAATATAGTGAAGTTGCAGGATATAAAATCAACACACAGAAATCCCTTGCATTCCTATACACTGGTAATGAGAAAACAGAAAGAGAAATTAAGGAAACAATTCCATTCACCATTGCAACGAAAAGAATAAAATACTTAGGACTATATCTACCTAAAGAAACTAAGACCTATATATCAGATCAGATCAGATCAGTCGCTAAATCGGGTCTGACTCTTTGCGACCCCATGAACTGCAGCATGCCAGGCCTCCCTGTCCATCACCAACTCCCAGAGGTCACTCAGACTCACATCCATCGAGTCAGTGATGCCATCCAGCCATCTCATCCTCTGTCGTCTCCTTCTCCTCCTGCCCCCAATCCCTCCCAGCATCAGAGTCTTCTCCAATGAGTCAACTCTTCGCGTGAGGTGGCCAAAATACTGGAGTTTCAGCTTTAGCATCATTCCTTCCAAAGAAATCCCAGGGCTGATCTCCTTCAGAATGGACTGGTTGGATCTCCTTGCAGTCCAAGGGACTCTCAAGAGTCTTCTCCAACACCACAGTTCAAAAGCATCAATTCTTCGGCACTCAGCCTTCTTCACAGTCCAGCTCTCACATCCATACATGACCACAGGAAAGACCATAGCCTTGACTAGGTGAACCTTTGTTGGCAAAGTAATGTCTCTGCTTTTGAATATGCTATCTAGGTTGGTCATAACTTTCCTTCCAAGGAGTAAGTGTCTTTTAATTTCATGACCTATATATAGAAAACTATAAAACGCTGGTGAAAGAAATCAAAGAGGACACTAATAGATGGAGAAATATACCATGTTCATGGATTGGAAAAATCAATATAGTGAAAATGAGTATACTACCCAAAGCAATTTATAGATTCAATGCAATCCCTATCAAGCTACCAATGGTATTCTTCACAGAGCTAGAACAAATAATTTCACAATTTGTATGGAAATACAAAAAACCTCGAATAGCCAAAGGTATCTTGAGAAAGAAGAATGGAACTGGAGGAATCAACCTGCCTGACTTCAGGCTCTACTGCAAAGTCACAGTCATCAAGACAGTATGGTACTGGCTCAAAGACAGAAATATAGATCAATGGAACAAAATAGAAAGCCCAGAGATAAATCCACACACCTATGGACACCTTATCTTTGACAAAGGAGGCAAAAATATACAATGGATTAAAGATAATCTCTTTAACAAGTGGTGCTGGGAAAACTGGTAAACCACTTGTAAAAGAATGAAACTAGAACACTTTCTAACACCATACACAAAAATAAACTCAAAATGGATTAAAGATCTAAACATAAGGCCAGAAACTATAAAACTCCTAGAGGAGAACAGAAACTATAACAGAAACTATAAAACTCCTAGAGGAAAACACTCTCCAACTTACATCACAGCAGGATCCTCTATGACCCACCTCCAAGATATTGGAAATAAACAAATGGGACCTAATTAAAATTAAAAAGCTTTTGCACAACAAAGGAAACTATAAGCAAGGTGAAAAGACAGCCTTCAGAATGGGAGAAAATAATAGCAAATGAAGCAACAGACAAACAACTTATCTCAAAAATATACAAGCAACTCCTACAGCTCAATTCCAGAAAAATAAATGATGCAATCAAAAAATGGGCCAGAGAACTAAATAGACATTTCTCCAAAGAAGACATACAGATGGCTAACAAACACATGAAAAGATGCTCAACATCACTCATTATCAGAGAAATGCAAATCAAAACCACTATGAGGTACAATTTCATGCCAGTCAGAATGGCTGCGATCCAAAAGTCTACAAGCAATAAAGGCTGGAGAGGGTGTGGAGAAAAGGGAACCCTCTTACACTGTTGATGGGCATGCAAACTAGGACAGCCACTATAGAAAACAGTGTGAAAATTCCTTAAAAAACTGGAAATATAACTGCCTTATGACCCAGAAATCCCACTGCTGGGCATACACACTGAGGAAACCAGAACTCAAAGAGACACCTGTTCATCGCAGCACTGTTTATAATAGCCAGGACATGGAAGCAACCTAGATGTCCATCAGCAGATGAATGGATAAGACAGCTGTGGCATATACACAATGGAATATTACTCAGCCATTAAAAAGAATACATTTGAATCAGTTCTAATGAGGTGGATGAAACTGGAGCCTATTATACAGAGTGAAGTAAGCCAGAAAGAAAAACACCAATACAGTATACTAACACATATACATGGAATTTAGAAAGATGGTAACAGTAACCCTGTATGTGAGACAACAAAGGAAACACAGATGTATAGAACAGTCTTTTGGACTCTGTGGGAGAGGGAGAGGGTGGGATGATTTGGGAGAATGGCATTGAAACATGTATAATATCATATATGAACCTGGAGTTGCCAGTCTAGGTTTGATGCACCATACCGGATGCTTGGGACTGGTACACTGGGACAACCCAGAGGGATGGTATGGGGAGGGAGGAGGCAGGAGGGTTCAGGATGGGGAACACATGTATACCTGTGGCAGATTCATTTTGATGTATGGCAAAACCAGTACAATATTGTAAAGTTAAAAAATAAAAGAAAAGGAAAAAAAAAAAGAGTAAACCATGTTGTTCTCCATATTTATTACTGTCTGCTGAATTTGCCTTAATTTCACCAAGATTTGCCAAAATTTCACCAAAATACTAAGCTGTATTTAGAAAATAAAAAAATACTTCCCCTATTTTTCAAATAATAATTATAGATCTTTAGGAACCCTAAACCAGCCAGAGGTTGGTGTTATCATTTCATCTCATCCTGCTCTTGGCCTGTCTCACACTCCACTCCTATTCAGTCGACTCAGTCGTGTCTGACTCTTTGCGACTCTGTGGACTGTGGACCGCCAGTCTCCTCTGTCCATGGGATTCTCCAGGTAAGAATACTGTAATGGGTTGCCATGACCTCCTCCAGGGGATCTTCCTGACCCAGGGATGGAATCCTCGTCTCCTGTGTCTCTTGCATCACAGGCAGATTCTGTACTGCTGAGCCACCAGGGATGCCCTCTATCAGTCAGAAATTAATAATAGACATAATATGCCACCATAAGTGGTGTCTTCCTCCTTTTCTTCCTTCACTATTGCATTCTACTACTCTTCACCTTTAAGGATCAGTGTAGAAGGAGTGAGCTGGATAATGAGGAAAACGATTTCCTTCCTGAGAGTAACAGAGACTCTTACCTGGTGATGGTTTAGAACAGTGACTCTCCAACTGTAGTCCCCAAGCACCAGCATCAAGATCACCTGGGGCTTTTAGATTACAAATGTCTAACTCTGAGAGTGGGGCTCAGAAAATTGGTGTTTTAACAAGTCTCCTGAATTCCCTGGTGGCTCAGACGGTAAAGCGTCTGTCTACGATGCGGGAGACCTGGGTTTGATCCCTGGGTTGGGAAGACCCCTTGGAGAAGGAAGTGGCAATCTACTCCAGTACTATTGCCTGGAAAATCCCATGGACAGAGGAGCCTGGTAGGCTACAGTCCATGGGGTCGCAAAGAGTCCGACACAGCTGAGCGACTTCACGTTCACATTCAACAAGTCTCCAGATGCTGGTAAAGCACGTTGAAGTTCAAGGAGCAATGATTTAGGGAATAATTACTATGACGATGAGTCAGGAGAGAGTGCACAGCAAATTCTAACCTATCCCCAAATTTATTGGTTAAATGCAAAAAACTGGCTGTCACAACATACTATACCTTTGGAAATATTATAAATTAAGAATATTTACCCCAAACTATTTGATCACCTGATGCGAAGCACTGACTCATTGGAAAAGACCCTGATGCTGGGAAAGATTGAAGGCAGAAGGAGAAGGGGCTGACAGAGGATGAGATGGTTGGATGGCATCTCCAACTCAATGGACATGAGTTTGAGCAAACTCCAGAAGTTGGTGATGGACAGGGAAGCCTGGTGTGCCGCAGTCCATGGGGTCACAAGAGTAGGACATGACTGAGGGACAGAACTGAACTGACCCCAAACAATAATGATTATGACTGTGACCAGTCAATCCTAAAGGAAATCCACCCTGAATATTCATTGGAAGGATTGATGCTGAAGCTTGGACACGACTGAGTGACTGAACAACAATACAGTTATAACTATGGGGCATTTATCTCAGGAGGTATAATATGAAGTTTGAGAATGCCAAAGACCAAGGAATTATACTGGATTGAATAGTATCCCCCACAGTCAGGTCTACCTGGAACCTCAGGATGTGGCCTTATTTGGAAACAAGGTCTTTGCCGATGTAATATTTAAGATGAGGTCCAATTGGATTAAGGTGGGCGTGGCATTCTAGGGAAGTCAGGAGAGAGGCACCCAGGGAAGGAGGCAGCAGACATTGTCATCACACTGCCACAAGCCAAGAAATGTCGAGGCTTGCAAACACCTTTGCTAGGTAAAAGTGAGGGATAGTTTCTTCCTAGAGCCTCCACAAGGAGCCAACCTTGCTCACACCTTGATTTTGGATATTACACCTCCTGAACTATGATGGGATGAATGTTTGCTGTTTTTCAGCAAACTAATTTCTTGCCCAAATCATCATGACAGCCCTGGGAAACTAACACAGAGAACTGCGTAAGGTTTACATCTTAGGCGATGCTCTTTGACTTACTCTTGGCCCATAAAGACCTTCTCGTGAGAGTATGTTCTGGTAGAAGGCTCTTGGTTCCAGCTCCCTCCTCTGCACACCTCCCCACCCTTTAAAAGGATCTTTGCAATATCTAGCTTTAGCTGTGAAAGTCATATTCTTACTTATTGTTGGAGGGAAAAAAAAAAAAACTCTCCTAGAAAATATTAAATGTAAAACCCTTTTCATTGTGAAGAAATAAAGCATTTATGTATTTTTAGTTAGAACTTATGCCCATTATCTTCCATCCATCTGTCTTTCAGTAATGTTTTAGATTGATGTGGATTATGCTTTTAAGCTGCTTTATGCTCAGTTGTTCACATACATAGGAAGCCTTTTAATTGGGCCATTTTATATGCAAATAACTCTAATACTATTAAGTGTATCTGTAGCTCCTTCTGTTGCAGTTTCAGTTGTGTCATAAATGCATTGACCCTCCACAAACAGGGTTAATTAGCAAGTGATTATGTGTGTGTGTGTGTGTGTGTGTGTGTGTGTGTGTGTGGTGGCTGCCAGCTGTAGATAAAGAATAGAGATCTACCAGGCAAAGCTCTTTACGTCTTAAAAACAAAACACATGTAGCTATAGATGATATGTTTAGGGAGCTGGCTTAAGGATATGGACTTGTACTCGCTGCATCTTCTATGAATAGCCCTGTGCTCTCCTTTGCTATGCTTTGTTTCTCTCAAATGATGTGGTAAAAAGCTCTATATTTTAATATGCAAATATGTATTTTAAAAAGTCATACCAATTGAAAGAAACATTTAATAACACAACCTTGATAGGACAATTTAAATGACTTCAAAGATCTTTTTTAAAAATTTGTTAAATTTATGTTTTTAACAGTTGCTTCTTTTTTCTTGTCGCTCAGTAATGCAACATTCCTGTTAAACTTAATATGGAAAAAAAGCACAATGTATTTAATAGTGTGATTTGATTTTTCCTGTGCTTTCTTCCATTTTTCATTTCTACAGCTCTCATTTCTAAACCTGCAAGTATTTCATATCCCCTAAAGCTTTGCACATTCTTAGGCAGTTTGTCAACATTGTTTTCTATTATTTCTCGTTTATTTTTTTCCTCAATTCCTTTTGAGCCAGCACAGAGATCTCAACAATATTTTTGAGACAGTTTGATCAACAGAAGATTGATTCTGCACTTTAACCCAACAACAATAGGACAGTTTGAATTCCCTGCTAAAGATGCTGAAGTTTGCTTTTAAAAATCAGTATAGATGATAAGTTGGAGAAGGCAATGGCACCCCACTCCAGTACTCTTGCCTGGAAAATCCCACGGACGGAGGAGCCTGGTAGGTTGCAGTCCATGGGGTCGCTGAGAGTCAGACATGACTGAGCGATTTCACTTTCTCTTTTCACTTTCATGCATTGGAGAAGGAAATGGCAACCCACTCCAGTGTTCTTGCCTGGAGAATCCCAGGGACGGTGGAGCCTGGTGGGCTGCCGTCTATGGGGTCACACAGAGTTGGACACGACTGAAGTGACTTAGCATAGCATAGATGATAAGTATTTTGTGTGAGGTATGGAGTAAGACGGAGAAGGCAATGGTAACCCACTCCAGTACTCTTGCCTGGAAAATCCCATGGACGGAGGAGCCTGGTAAACTGCAGTCCATGGGGTTGCTAAGAGTTGGACACAACTGAGAGACTTCACTTTCACTTTTCACTTTCATGCATTAGAGATGGAAATGGCAACCCACTCCAGTGTTCTTGCCTGGTGAATCCCAGGAATGGTGGAGCCTGGTGGGCTGCCGTCAATGGGGTCACACAGAGTCAGACACAACTGAAGCGACTTAGCAGCAGCAGCAGCACAGCGTAAGAAGTGTTGTGTTAGATCTGAAGATATGAAGCAAGACTACCTGAGGAAGATTTGTCTTTATTATATGTATATTTATGATATTTCTATACTAACCATTGAAACAAACAAGCAAAACCCCTCTTATTTCATTCTTTCAAGTATGCCTATTATGTGCCTAGTATTAGAGATAGAGAAGAAATTCAGAGTCCTGCCTTGGAGGAAGAGTAGTCTATCAGGGAAAAGGGACAAGAAACATACAACTATGAACCAGCTTAAATACAGAATTGGGGCACTTTGAATGGGAGAAATTCAGAATAGGTACCCTGTTAGTTTCCCAGGGCTGCTATAACAAATCACACAAGCCTAGTTAGTAGCTTAAAACAGCAGAAATGTGTTCTCTCGTGGTTCTGGAGGCTTGAAATCCAAAATCAAGGCCCCAACAGGGCCATACTTCCTATAAAGGATCTAGGGATCTTTCTTGCCTCTTCCAGCTTCAGTGGCTTCTTTACCTGTGGCCACATAGTTCCAGCTGGACTTGATCTTTCTAGAGCCTTCTCTGTGTGACTGTCTTGTCCTTAGGTTACTGCCAAAATATTGCCTTTCTCTGCCCATTGAAGCTGGATAAAAGAATAACAGAGACAGAGTTTGGAGAAAATAGAAAGGATGGCTTTAATCTTCAACCAGCCAAGGGGAGAACACAGTGCCTTAAGAATTGTGCTCCCTTCCCCTTGGGGAACTGAGAGACTTTATATAGCCTGGGACTTAGAATAAATGATAAGGGTCAAAATAATAAAGATCCTTTAGTAATAAAACCTTTAATAATAAAGGCTTCCGTGATGACTCAGTGGTAAAAGTCTGCCTGCCAATGCAGGAGACGTGGGCTCCATCCCTGGGTTGGGAAGATCCCTAGAAAAGGAAATGGCAACCCACTCCAGTATTCTTGCCTGGAAAATCTCATGGACAGAGGAGCCTGGCGGGCTATAGTCCATGGGGTCATGAAGAGTCACATAGGACTGAGTGACTAACACTTTCACTTCCTTATCCAGGATGATCTCCATTTCAATGTCATGAACTACAAAGACTCTTTTTCAAAATAACATTACATTCATGTGTTCTGGATGACCATATCTTTTGGGGGTCACTTTTTGACCCACTGCAGCTAAACAGAAGGGGTGACACCTTCACTGAAGGGTTGCTTTGAGGAAAGAAAGGAGACACGTGTGAGTTCTCTTTTAGGCATGGACATTGTGAAGTGCCCAAGTCTTTTCCACTCATAGGACAATTCCTGGCACATATAAAACACTCCATGAACATGGTATAATACATGAAGTACACCCATAAAAACGTTCAGCAGGCAGGTGGACATACAAGTCAGGAGAAGAATCTGGGTTGGACAGAAGAATGGATTAGATTACCAAGGGAAGTTGTGTGAGAACAGAAAAGAGTAAAACAAGGACCAAGAGACAGTCCATCTTTGAGGAAGGAATTGCTGTAAAAACAAGAAGGAAAGCAGGAGGGAGGGTGCCATAAGAAAGGAAAAAAATCTTTCAGAAGGAAAAGAAGGTGTCAGGTGGTCATTTTGTTCTTCAGCTGCTCAGTCGTGCCCGACTCTTTGCAACCCCATGGACTGCAGCACGCCAGGCTCCCCTGGTCTTCACTATCTCCATGAGTCTGCTCATACTCGTGTCCACTGGGACTCCCTGATAGCTTGATTGGTAAAGGATCCACCTGCAATGCAGGAGACCCTGGTTCAATTCCTGGGTCAGGAAGATCCGCTGGAGAAGGGATAGGCTACCCACTCTAGTATTCTTGGGCTTCCCTTGTGGCTCAGCTGGTAAAGAATCTGCCTGCAATGTGAGAGACCTGGGTTTGATGTCTGGACTGGGAAGATCCCCTGACGAAGGGAAAGGCTACCCACTCCAGGATTCTGGCCTGGAGAATCCCATGGACTGTATAGTACATGGGGTCGCAAAGAGGCGGACACGGCTGAGTGACTCTCGCTTTCACTTTCATTTTCATGTCTATCGAGTCGGTGATGCCATCCAACCATCTCATCCTCTGTCATCCCCTTCTCCTCCTGCGCTTAATCTTTCCCAGTATCAGGGTCTTTTCCAATGAGTCGGCTCTTTGCATCAGGTAGTTTGGTGGAGCTGATTAAGTAGTATAAAGCATAGGTTTGGGGATTTTGTTTCTGTAAGCAATTTCAGCAATTACGTTTCAGTGAATTAAAAAGGTAGAAAGTTTGACAAACATTAAAAAGTATTTTTTTTTTCCAAACAACAAAACTAAACCAATATATAGACTTCGCTCGATAACCCCCAGTGTACATGTTTCAAAGAAACGGTGAAGATACATGTCTGTGACCTCTTTCCTTTGATCCCAGAGAGAGACTGGGCAAGTTGTTCTGTATTGTTAGAGCTGCCACGCTGTCATCCACTCGTAACTTCTCTGCTGTCACAGGGCATCTAATCACGTTCACGGTGGGAGAATGCAGTTCCCAAACGCGATTCTGACTCTGATCCTCCATGTAAAAGAATGTTCCTCAGGCATCCCACTGAATCTACTATAAAACATCAGTCAGGCATAAGTAACATGGATTCAGAGACCTTCCTGTCAAATAGTGTGAAATATATTAAGAAGAAAAGGATGCTTCAATTTCATACACTGGAGATTCATTACCGTGTTATCCTTTGATGCCATCTTCCGTTTCTTTCATTTAGAATGACAGTTACTGTTAAAGGAGTTTTTTGTTTGTTTTAGGTTTGAACTG
This sequence comes from Tragelaphus eurycerus, assembly GCA_935064755.1. Lineage (NCBI taxonomy): Eukaryota > Metazoa > Chordata > Mammalia > Artiodactyla > Bovidae > Tragelaphus > Tragelaphus eurycerus. Next base: position 871,216 of record CAKXYN010000121.1, on the reverse strand, counting down.
AAATATCCTGTTGAGTATAATCTGGTTTGTCTGTTATGGAGGACACTGAACAAATTTTTCCATCGCCTGTGGTCAGTACACCTCAGATTTGGCCTTTTAAATTCCATATCAAGGAACAGTTAGAAGTTGCGTTTTTTTTTGTTGTTTTTTTTTTTTTTAATTTTTGCAGTGTTGTGTTGATTTCTGCTGTAGGACAAGGGGAATCGGCCACAGCTATACAGATAACCCTCCCTCCTGAGCCTCCTCCCCTCCCTCCCCTCTGGGTGATCAGAGCACCACTGGGCTCCCTGTGTTATACAGCAACTTCTCACCAATTTCCTTTTGTAATTTGTATTCCCCTGCAACATTCTTGCAGTAGTAACAATAGTAATTATGTTCCATTTGTGTCAACTTTTTTTTTAAATTAAGGAGAGTACATTTGGACATTTGGGATATTGTTATTTTAAATCGTAACAATCACTGGCTAGTTTTGAATCATTTTCTCTGCTTTATGAACTGAGATTATCACAACTGTGTTCGTTTCAAAAACTAAAAATTGATTTGCCATTACTTACCTTAACAAGGACACGACTGAGCGCATGCACACACACACCCACCCACAAATAGACACACACACACACACACACACACACCCCTTAACATGCGAAGCTTTAAAAATCAGGCCAAATCAAATAACTTACTTAACATGAAATCTTTTACTGTTACATGTTTCTTTAGATTGAAAATTTAAGAATTTGTATATGCTCTTTAACATATCTTTAAAGGATGTGTTCCTTAAAAATAGTTTAAAATTTTGTTTATTAGAGATTTTGTTAGACTTTATAAACCAGGATCAGAAAATATATAGGTCAAAATGAAATTGTTAAGTTGGCACATGTACAAAGCCTGATTTTGCTCATTTGTTATGTAATTTTATAATAACTAATATAATTAAAACAGAAAACTTGGGACATACACCTACAAGTCCATAGATAGATATAGCCTTTGTCTTAGGGCTGAATTACACAATGGTACAGATCTTTTATTATTCTATCTGTTGTGATAAGAAGCTCAATTAAGACATGATTTTTTAAACTAGTCAAGTCTATTTAAGCCAGCAATTTAAAAAAATTTGAAGTATAGTTGATTTACAATATTATATTAGTTTTAAGTATAGAGCATAGTGATTCAATATTTTTCCAGTTTATACTCCATTATGGAGAAAGGCATGGCAACCCACTCCAGTATTCTTGCCTGGAAAATCCCATGGACAGAGGAGCCTGGTGGGCTACAGCTCATGGGGTAGCAAAGAGGCGAACACGACTGAAGTGATTTAGCACACACACACGCATACACCATTTAGTGTGTTGGAGAAGCCTCTTGAAAGTCCTTTGGACTGCAAAGAGATCAAACCAGTCAATCCTAAAGGAAATCAATCCTGAATATTCATTGGAAGGACTGGTGCTGAAGCTGAAGCTCCAGTACTTTGGCCACCTGATGCCAAGAGCTGGCTCATTAGAAAAGACTCTGATTTTGGGAAAGATAGAAGGCAGGAGGAAAAGGGGATGACAGAGGACGAGATGGTTGGTTGGCATCACTGACTCAATAGAAATGAGTTTGAGCAAGCTCCAGGAGATAGTGAAGGACAGGGAAGCCTGGCATCCTGCAGTTCATGGGGTTGCAGGGAGTCAGACATGACTCAGTGACCAAACAACAACAACTCCATTAAAAGTTATTATAAGATAAAGACTGTAATTCTCAATACTATACATGGTATCTTGTTTACTATCTGTTTTATACATAATAGCTTGTATCTCTTAAATCTTATAAACCTAATGTGCCCCTCCCCCTTCCCTCTCCCTGCTGGTTACCACTAGTTTGTTTTCCAGACCTATAAGTCTGCTTCCGTTTTGCTGTTTAACTTCATTTGTAGTATTTTTTTTATATTTCACATACAACTGATATTACAGCACTTGTTTCTCTGACTTACTTCACTAAGCATACGTTAAAGATGCATCCACGTTGTCGCAAATGGCAGAATTTCATTCTTTTTCATGGCTGAGTAGTATTCCTATGTGGTGAAGTAGAGAGAAGGGGATGACAGAAGATGAGATGGCTGGATGGCATCACTGACTCGATGGATATGAGTCTGAGTGACCTCCAGGAGTTAGTGATGGACAGGGAGGCCTGGCATGGTGTGATTCATGGGGTCGCAAAGAGTCGGACACGACTGAGCGACTGATCTGATCTGATCTGATCTGATATATATATATATATATACACACACACCACAGCTTCTTAATCCACAGTGGTTTTTAAATAGATGCTATAGACTGCTAGAACTATCTGGGTTGCTTACTGGTTTATAACATTATATAAATTAGTGTATTTACCACCAAGTTTAATTTCCATCCACAGTTAAGACATGATTCTAAGACTCTTTGACACAGCATAGAAAAATCCAGTGGCATGTTTTCCACTCTTTTAGCATTTATATTCACAAGCTACATGTATGTATCTAATTAGAATTTAATAAGCCTTTCACCTAAGAGAGAATTCTGATCTCTGTAAAGCTTTTATTCTTGCCCTACTTATAATATTATTATCAAATTCTTTATTCTTAAAGTTTATTTTTTTAAGATACAATTATATGTTATTTTCCTGCATGTTATAATTATGCAGTTTTCTTTACCTGAATATTGCTTTCTGGGAAAAGTGCTCTGAAATATTAGGGAAATAAAAACTATTGTTTTTATAGAAATAGGCATACCCTATATGAGCACTAAACTGGAAAAAGAGGCACATTCAACATGCCTCTGAGTCTTTGTTGTTCACACTAAATGAAGGGTAATTTTCTAAAAATAAGGCTGAGAAAAGTGAAATATGGGATTTAATAGTTTATAAGAAGTCAAACATTTTTACTGCCAATGATTTAACATAATGTAGCCTAAAACCACACTCTATACTGTGGGGTGTGCGGGTGTGTGTGTGCTCAGTGCTATGATTTAACAAGGCAATCTATCATTACAAATTTGAGAGAGACAGAGAATTCCACTGGAATTTTATCTTAAATGATGCTACTTTATAATGAGAACATTCATGGTTTTAGGTGAAGTGATCATTTTAGTGCTTCTGTTTCTGGGCTTCTGTCACTCCCCCCAAATCTCCCACTTACCATTTCTTTACTTTATGTCCAGATTTCCTTTCTGCCTTTTCTTTTGTCCATTTATTTTCCCTACTTCTTTCTTTAACCTTATACCCTCATGCATAATCATAAAGGCTTCCATTGATCATTATTCCCTTTTCAAGTTTATCTCCAAAATATCATTTGTTAAGTGATAAGTCAATACTCAAGGATGTCATAACTGTCAGTCAAGCCTCTTCAGTGGCCTGACAAAACTCCTGTTACTATTCCAAGTCTATATCCACTCCAGCCCCAAACTTAGACCTTTAATATTGATTCCAGCAATGAAAATCCATATGCAAAGTGCCCGCCTTCTAGTGGAATATCTGGCAGGATCTGAAGTCATTGGTTCTAGCTCACCAGAATGTGCAGTCGTGTTCATGAATGTGCACACACACATACACACATTCATCTGTCTAACAGTGCATGAGCGCATGAAAGCTTGAACACATCTCAAGGGAAAGCAGAGAAGCTGCAGCTGTGAAGGAGCAAGCAACTATGGACCTCAACTCCAAGACGGATGCTCGAGCAGGATCTGGAGTGAAAGAGTAGCTTTAGGAAGGAAATAGAGAACTTTCCCTGTAAAACAGAAGAGAGGGAGCTATCCAATAAAGATTAGAAGGTACCCTTGAGTAAAGAATCTGCCTGCCAGTGCAGGAGATGCTGAAAACATGGGTTTGATTGCTGGGTCAGGAAGATCCCCTGGGGTAAGGAATGGCAACCCACTCCAGTACTCTTGCCTGGAAAATCCCATGGACAGATGAGCCCAGAGGGCTACAGTCCATGGGTTCACAAAGAGTCAGACATGACTGAGCAACGGAGTATGCACACACAGCACCTTTGAATTAAACGGAAAGGGAGCTGAAAGAAATCTTGTTGGATGGCATCTATTTCCTGGTGAAACTGAAGTCAAGGGTAGGACTTCAGTCTTGAGAAGAGCTGGAAAAGATTCATGTGATTTGAATGTATACCATATTATTCAGGATTCTGCAGAGAAACAGAATCAGTATAGGATGTATTTGTGTTTATATGTGCATCTACAGAAAGAGATTTATCTTAAGGAATTAGCTCATATGATTACAAAGGCTGAAAAGTCCAAACTCTGGAGGGTAGGTTGAGTGGAGACTCAGGAAGAGCTGACGCTGTAGTTCAGACCCAAAGGCCATCTATTGTTCCAGGGAGGTGAGTCTTTGTTCTGTTAAGAACTTCAACTGACTGGATGAGGCCCAACCACATTATGGAGGACAATTTGCTTTACTCAAAGGGTACTAATTTAAATGTAAATCTCATCCACAAAAATATCCTCACAAAAATATCAAAAACAGTGTTTGGCCAAATACGGTTAGTCCCATATATTATAAACCTTCAAGTTGCCAACTTTCAAAAATTTGAATGTGTGTTCACATGTCTAATCATGTAAGTTCATTCACATTCACATGTCTAGCATACATAGTATACGCATGTATGTGCATCCTTTACAAGTGGTTGTGCTTTTGAGTACTTTATAGTACAGTACTGTATAGAATACAGTGATAAAGTATCTTTTTTCCAAGACAAGAAAGTCCAGATAAAAGCAAGCATAAAAGCAGTGGCGATATAGCTGGTATGGCTCCCCACCCCAGTACTTTTGCCTGGAAAATCCCATGGACGGAGGAGCCTGGTAGGCTCCAGTCCATGGGGTCGATAAGAGTTGGACACGACTGAGCGCCTTCACTTTCACTTTTCGCTTTCATGCGTTGGAGAAGGAAATGGCAACCCACTCCAGTGTTCTTGCCTGGAGAATCCCAGGGACAGGGGAGCCTGGTGAGCTTCCAGAGTCGGACATGACTGAAGCGACTTAGCAGCAGCAGCAGCAGCAGCACTGTACATTTTGGAGAAGGAAATGGCACTCCACTCCAGTACTCTTGCCTGGAAAATCCCATGGACAGAGAAGCCTGGTAGGCTGCAGTCCATGGGATCACTAAGAGTCGGACACGACTGAGCGACTTCATTTTCACTTTTCACTTTCATGCATTGGAGAAGGAAATAGCAACCCACTCCAGTGTTCTTGCCTGGAGAATCCCAGGGACGGGGGAGCCTGGTGGGCTGCCGTCTATGGGGTCACACAGAGTCGGACATGACTGAAGTGACTTAGCAGGACTGTACTTTTCAAAGTTTTATGCTAAAGCTGAAACTCCAGTACTTTGGCCACCTCATGCGAAGAGTTGACTCATTGGAAAAGACTCTGATGCTGGGAGGGATTGGGGGCAAGAGGAGAAGGGGACAACAGAGGATGAGATGGCTGGATGGCATCACTGACTCGATGGACATGAGTCTGAGTGAACTCCGGGAGTTGGTGATGGACAGGGAGGCCTGGCGTGCTGTGATTCATGGGGTCGAAAAGAGTCGGACACTACTGAGCGACTGATCTGATCTGATCTGATACTTTAAAAATGTTAGAGTAAATCTGTAGATTAAAAATGTGTTCTTTCTTTCTTCTGTTTGCTTTTTGTATTATTTGTGTGAAAGTATTATAAACCTATTACAGCACAGTACTGTATAGCTGATTGTGTCAGTTGGATACCTAAGCTATCTGTGTTAGGTTTATGAACAAATTGGACTTATAAATGCACTCTTGGAATGCAATGTTCATATGTAGAGGACTTACTTGGAGAAGGAAATGGCAACCCACTCCAGTATTCTTGCCTGGAGAATCCCAGGGACAGGGGAGCCTGGTGGGCTGCCGTCTATGGGGTCACACAGAGTTGGACAAGACTGAAGCAACTTAGCAGCAGCAGCAGCAGGGGACTTACTACATCTAGGCATCTTGGGCACTGAAGTTGATACCTAAAATTATCCTCACACGCATATTCCCTTAGCTACCTAACTCCACACTCCTCGTGAATTAGTTCTATCATCTTTTCCTCAGAAATCCTCCCTGAAAAAACAGAAGGCTAAATGACTTACAAATGCTTGCTGTGTGTCTTCCCTATTCCTGATTAACTTTATTTTATTCCAATAATTTTTTAAAAAATACAGAGATTGTCATTGCTCTATGGATGGAGAAATAATACTATTAATAGCAATTAAGATTATGAGTCAAAAAAATGCTAGTGTTAAGAATCAGACATCAGCAGTTTTTAAAGTCCTGCAGGTGGTCCCAGTGGTTGGGAATCCCTGTAGTGGGTACAGTTAAATAGGAAAGGATGTTAAGGAAGGTTGAAAACACTGGGTATCTTTATGGAAGGCAGGGCCTAACGGGAAGACCAGGAAGGAGGCTTTGAGTGAGCTCCAGAGGAAAAGGGAAGGACACCTACAGACGACAGAAAAATGCTGGAAAGAAAGCTCTGGGATGTTTTGTAAACACTCTAGTATTTACCATGTACCAATCATGCTAATTGCTTCACATGCATTGCCCTGGTCTATGAGTAAACTGAGATTTATATAGTTTAATTAAATTCTTCAGTATCCTACATCAAGTGAACAGAACAGCAAAATTTCAAGTTTATGGTTGTATGGTTACAAAGTTTATCTTCTTTCCAGCACTCCAGTGGTTCTCAACCCTGAGTGCACAGTAAAAGCACCTCAACTTATGCCACACTTAAGATCTGTTGTGGACACTTCCCTGACAGCTCAGTGGGTAAAGAATCCACCTGCAATGCAGGAGACCCTGGTTCAATTCATGGGTCGGGAAGATCTGCTGGAGAAGGAATAGGCTACCCACGCTAGTATTCTTGGGCTTCCCTTGTGGCTCATCTGGTGAAGAAGCCACCTGCAATGCGGAAGACCTGGGTTCAATCCCTGGGTTGGGAAGATCACCTGGAGAAGGGAAAGGCTACCCACTCCAGTATTCTGGCCAGGAGAATCCCACAGACTGTATAATCCATGGGGTTGCAAAGAGTGGGACATGGCTGACTTTCACTTCACTTCACTAAGATCCGTTGTATCTAGATCTCTGAGGAAGAGGCCCAGACATCAGTGTTTTACTTTAAATCCCACTGGTGTTCCTAAAGTGTTGCCAGGGTTGAAAGCCATGACCACAAGCACAAAGGACCCTCCGCCGTTTTGCCAGCCCTCCCGCCGTAGGCTCCAGGCGCCGTCATCCAGTAAAAAACGACTCAGTTTATAAATAGCCCGCTCCCGGTTCAGATGAGGGAGCCTGAATGGTCCCACATTCACCAGGTAGTTTGAAGTGCCCTTTATAGGTATCCGCTTTGATGTGATCGAGAGTCTCATCTCCCGTTGTTACTTTGAGTTAATAAATGGGTTATGCCATGCCCAGGCTCTGACTCTCCATGGAGTCCTGCTCAGTGCTGCACTGCCTTTGTGGGTTTTATAACACAGTCAGTGCTTTACACATCCTGCTCCGTTCCAAAAATAGTTAGGTAATGCTAGGCCACACAAGTACATGCCCCACAAATGAATCAAGGCGTGAGAGATGTCATGAAACAATTGTTAAGTTTAATATCAGATTTCCTCCTATTAATTTTGAGGACCCAGAACTCACTTTCTTTGTATTATAAAAATAGGCAGCTACTGTCCATGTGTGTGCCAAGTTGCATCAGTTGTGTCCAACTCTTTGCGACCCTATGGACTGTAGCCTGCCAGGCTCCTCTGTCCATGGGATTCTCCATGGAGTAGGTTGTCATGCCCCACTCCAGGGGATCTTCCTGACTCAGGGATCGAACCCGCGTCTCTTAGGTCTCCTGCATTGACAGGCGGGTGCTTTCCCACTACTGCCCCATGGACTCTGATAACATATCAAGATTCAGTGAGGTATTTTGACCCATGATACGTAGTGGGTTGGCCAAAAAGTTCATCCAGATGTTTCCATATGATGTTAAAGAAGAGCCTGAATGAACCGTTTGGTCAATCCAATATGTAAAAGATTGAATTAATCAATTTAGTCTCAATGCAAATAAGAGAGATTGGAGGGGTAAACAGTAAAACTAGATAATACAGAGTAGTTCTCTACCCTGGCTGCACATTAGAAGGTAGAAGGACTTTTAAACAGATGCTCAGAATCCACCCCCCAGAGACCAATTAGATGATCCATTTAGAGCCCAGTCACCATTATTTGAACACATGTATACCTGTGGTGGATTCATTTTGAATATGGCAAAACCAATACAATATTGTAAAGTTAAAAAATTAAATAAAATTTTAAAAAAATAAAAAAAAAATAAAAGCTGCTTAGTTGAATTCAGATCTGCTATTTTTCTTCCCTTCCTGAGGCCTTCCACTGCTGTTAAAGATGGGTGTGACATGAGAATATTCTGATTCACATACTTGTCAATGATGGGCATGATAATGATAATAGTCCCTCTGAATGAATTTTCTCTGTGCACAGATTCCCTGGAGGAGGGCATGGCAACCCAACCCACTCCAATATTCTTGCCTGGAGAACCCCATAGATAGAGGAGCCTGGCGAGCTATAGTCCATAGGGTCACAAAGAGTCGGACACGGCTGAAGTGACTTAGCACACACGCACACAAACAACTCTTACAAGTGTTTTACATATAGTAACTCATTTAGTACTCACGAGAGTGATTTTATGAAAGCAATATTATTATCATCATTTTGCAGATGACAGGTGTGGAGAGATTAACTCAGGGCAGGACTTGGCAGAGGTGGGACGTGAATCCAGAGTCTGGCTCCAGTTGTAGTTGTTCAGTCGCTATGTTGTGTCCAGCTCTCTGTGACCCCATGGGCTGCAGTATGCCAGGGTGGCTGCAGTGCCCCACCCTTCTACAGTGTCCAGTGAGTTCATGAAATAAGCTCAATGATGTTGCCTCAGCTCTCCCATCAGTCTCCCTTTCCCTCTTCTTGATTTTGCAGTGTCTCACCTAGGTTTAGGTTCCATGATCCCACTAGTGATGATAAGGAACAAGGGATCCCTCCACCCTGCGACCTGACTTCCACACCCGGGCTATATCCTTTGTGATAGAACAGCACCAAGTCTTCAAAATTCAGAGAAGTACTGGTAGGTGGTGAATCTGTTTCAAAAAAGAAAGCTTTTTCAGTTTCTCAGTACAATGGAAAAATTTTAAGGCTTTGGAACCAGACAGAAGATCAAAGTTATGTACCTTTATTTATTAATCCTAGTAATCCATATTGTTTAATCTGATACTCAGTTTCTTAATCCATTAAATGGACACAGTAATTCTTAAATTATAGGATTTTTAAAAATTAACTGGAATAAAGTGTGTAAAGGTCCTTGGACAGTTCAGTTCAGTCGCTCAGTCGTGTCCGACTCTTTGCGACCCCATGAACTGCAGCACGCCAGGCCTCCCTGTCCATCACCAACTCCCGGAGGTCACTCAGACTCACATCCATCGAGTCAGTGATGCCATCCAGCCATCTCATCCTCTGTCGTCCCCTTCTCCTCCTGCCCCCAATCCCTCCCAGCATCAGAGTCTTCTCCAATGAGTCAACTCTTCACATGAGGTGGCCAAAGTACTGGAGTTTCAGCTTCAGCATCATTCCTTCCAAAGAAATTCCAGGGCTGATCTCCTTCAGAATGGACTGGTTGGATCTCCTTAGGCACTAAATACAGTACACATGAGTTGCCTCCCCTTCCTCTCTGCTTCAATTTGACATTTACACTTAACTCTGCATCTAGGAATTTTGTTCAGCTTCTACATTTCTGTTTTCCTTTCTTCATTTAACCTTTGTGTTTTAAAATGGTGTATGGGGCAGTCAAAAATTGCATATGGGAAAGGTCTGCCAAGTAAATTAGTGAACTACCTACAAAACTTCCGATCCCTAAAAAAATTAGGAACATCAATGCCTCTCGAAACCCTTTAAACACCACCCCTCTGCTACCAATCTATCCAAATACCTTTAATCCCTACCTTCAGGTCTCACCTAAGGAACTCTTGGAAGAGATCACCTTTATCTAAATAAAAAAGCTATCACATTTCTTTGCTTACACATAGCTATTGTTGGTACCTCCATATGCCATTACCATTAGCGTGCAAAATGAGAGCAGGTGAAAGTCTGGAAAAAAGGAGCAGATTCCTTAAAACAACAACAACAATGAATTGTGTTTCTTGAGCACACTTCAACTTTATTCTTAAACTATGGGGGAAGAAAAGGACTTGGTAAACACAAACAGCCTTTAAATTTTCAAAAGTGTCTAGTTGCTGCATTGTCCATGAAAAATTCCTGTTTTTCTTAATATTATAGTTGTTTGGTTAATTAAACCATAATATAATACTTTTACTACTTTAGAGTACAATGAAATGGAAATCATTATTTTCTATAAGTAGCTAGCTCTTCATGGGGGCATGGTTGACACTTCTATCTGCTATGAAATATTTCTTCTCTCTTTCTAAACTCTTCCCTCTAAAGTTAATTTCCTGTGAGGTTTGTTTCCTTTTCTTGATACAGTTCAGTCATTAGTTTCTTGTCAAGCTTTTGAACCTCTCATTTAATCTTTATGTTTTCTGATTCTAAAGATGCACAATTACTTTGAAGAGTTTTAGTATAATATGGAAACTCTTTTATCTTCTCTGGCTAATTTACTACATACTTGATTAATTTTTTCAAAGATTTGTAAGGAAGCATTTACTTGATGGCATACATGTGTTCAAAGCTTCCCATCCAAGTGGTCCCCAAATTCAGACCCTTTAATTTTATCCAGCTCCTGGTGACCATCATCCGTGTCATCTCCAAGGATAACCAACAAATCTGCCTTCTTCAACAAGCATTCGGTCAGATTCTAGATGTGATGATCCTTCTGATGTAGAAATTTTCCCAAACATTACTTTGCATTTCCAACCTTCTCCTTTTCTGTTTGTTGAGATCACTTACTCTTTCCCTCCTTTACCTCCATATGAAATAGTTTTAAACTTTCCTAAAGATTAGAATTTTACTTAATTTTTTCTTCAGTACTATCTATATTTGTGTTTTACTCTTCTGAAATAAATTTTAAGATCATTTTAGCCTAAGTCAATTGGGATTTAACTTTTATTGACTGTATTGTATCCTTCTTGTAACATTAATTGTCACCCCATCTTGTTCTGCATATTTGGTTTTCTTTTCCCCATTTTTCCTAGCAAGCCTATTTTAACCTCAGTAAAAGTAGAACCTATCTCACACACTAGTAAAGTAATGCTCAAAATTCTCCAAGCCAGGCTTCAGCAATATGTGAACCGTGAACTTCCTGATGTTCAAGCTGGATTTAGAAAAGGCAGAGGAACCAGAGATCAAATTGCCAACATCCGCTGGATCATGGAAAAAGCAAGAGAGTTCCAGAAAAACATCTATTTCTGCTTTATTGACTATGCCAAAGCCTTTGACTGTGTAGATCACAATAAACTGTGGAAAATTCTGAGAGAGATGGGAATACCAGACCACCTGATCTGCCTCTTGAGAAATCTGTATGCAGGTCAGGAAGCAACAGTTAGAACTGGTCATGGAACAACAGACTGGTTCCAAATAGGAAAAGGAGTACGTCAAGGCTGTATATTGTCACCATGTTTATTTAACTTATATGCAGAGTACATCATGAGAAATGCTGGACTGGAGGAAACACAAGCTGGAATCAAGATTGCCGGGAGAAATATCAATAACCTCAGATATGCAGATGATACCACCCTTATGGCAGAAAGTGAAGAGGAACTAAAAAGCCTCTTGAGGAAAGTGAAAGTGGAGAGTGAAAAGGTTGGCTTAAAGCTCAACATTCGGAAAACGAAGATCATGGCACCTGGTCCCATCACTACATGGGAAACAGATGGAGAAACAGTGGAAACAGTGTCAGAATTTATTTTTCTGGGCTCCAAAATCACTGCAGATGGTGACTGCAGCCATGAAATTAAAAGACGCTTACTCCTTGGAAGGAAAGTTATGACCAACCTAGATAGCATATTCAAAAGCAGAGACATCACTTTGCCAACAAAGGTTCGCCTAGTCAAGGCTATGGTCTTTCCTGTGGTCATGTATGGATGTGAAAGCTGGACTGTGAAGAGGGCTGAGCGCCGAAGAATTGATGCTTTTGAACTGTGGTGCTGAAGAAGACTCTTGAGAGTCCCTTGGACTGCAAGGAGATCCAACCAGTCCATTCTGAAGGAGATCAGCCCTGGGATTTCTTTGGAAGGAATGATGCTCAAGCTGAAACTCCAGTATTTTGGCCACCTCATGCGAAGAGTTGACTCATTGGAGAAGACTCTGATGCTGGGAGGGATTGAGGGCAGGAGGAGAAGGGGACGACAGAGGATGAGATGGCTGGATGGCGTCACTGACTCGATGAATGTGAGTCTGAGTGACCTCCGAGAGCTGGTGATGGATAGGGAGGCCTGGCGTGCTGCGGTTCATGGGGTCGGAAAGAGTCGGACACGACTGAGCGACTGATCTGATCTGATTTCATTTTAAAATATATGCTTCCATACTCAGCATTTCAAATAAGTTTGTTTCAAGTCTGACCTCCAACAAAGAGGTTTCCAGTGTTTCATATTCTTACTTAAAATCTATTGTAAATTTTAACCTTTTCTTCATCTAGGACAGAAAACATTATGTCCTGCTCTTTGTCCCTATTATCTTTCAGCTGTAAGAAATACAAGGATACCTGGTCATACCATCATCTCAAAAGGGAAAAAAATCTCAGAGTCCTGGACCTGGCCTCATACCTGCAGGTGTAGTGCTCACAACCTTTCACAGAGTCTCCAGGATAAGCCCATGGCAAGGCTGTATTGGGCTTCCCTCCTGGCTCAGTGTAAAGAAAAGTGAAGTGCAAGTCACTCAGTCATGTTCAACTCTTTGTGACCCCATGGACCATACAGTCCATAGAATTCTCTAGGCCAGAATACTAGAGTGGGTTGCCTTTCCCTTCTTCAGGGGATCTTCCCAACCCAGGGATGGAACCCAGGTCTCCTGCATGGCAGGCAGATTCTTTACCAGCTGAGCCACAAGGGAAGCCCAAGAATACTGGAGTGGGTAGCCTACCCCTTCTCCAGGGGATCTTCCTGACCCAGGAATTAAACTGAGGTCTCCTGCATTGCAGGCGGATTCTTTACCAAGCGAGCTATCCAGGAAGTTCAGTCGCTCAGTTGTGTCCAACTGTTTGCGACCCCATGAATCGCAGCACGCCAGGCCTCCCTGTCCATCACCAACTCCCGGAGTTCACCCAGACTCACGTCCATCGAGTCAGTGATGCTATCCAGCCATCTCATCCTCTGTCGTCCCCTTCTCCTCCTGCCCCCAATCCCTCCCAGCATCAGAGTCTTTTCCAATGAGTCAACTCTTCACATGAGGTGGCCAAAGTACTAGAGTTTCAGCTTTAGTATTCTTGCCTTGAGAACCCCATGAACAGTATGAAAAGGCAAAATGATAGGATACCAAAAGAGGAACTCCCCAGGTCAGTAGGTGCCCAATAGGAGATCAGTGGAGAAATAACTCCAGAAAGAATGAAGGGATGGAGCCAAAGCAAAAACAATACCCAGCTGTGGATGTGACTGGTGATAGAAGCAAGGTCTGATGCTGTAAAGAGCAATATTGCATAGGAACCTGGAATGTCAGGTCCATGAATCAAGGCAAATTGGAAGTGGTCAAACAAGAGATGGCAAGAGTGAATGTAGACATTCTAGGAATCAGAGAACTAAAATGGACTGGAATGGGTGAATTTAACTCAGATGACCATTATATCAACTACTGCGGGCATGAATTCCTCAGAAGAAATGGAGTAGCCATCATGGTCAACAAAAGAGTCTGAAATGCAGTACTTGGATGCAATCTCAAAAACAACAGAATGATCTCTGTTCATTTCTAAGGCAAACCATTCAATATCACAGTAATCCAAGTCTATGCCCCAACCAGTAATGCTGAAGAAGCTGAAGTTGAATGGTTCTATGAAGACCTACAAGACCTTTTAGAACTAACACCAAAAAAAGATGTCCTTTTCATTATAGGGGACTGGAATGCAAAAGTAGGAAGGCATAACAGGCAAATTTGGCCTTGGAATACGAAATGAAACAGGGCAAAGACAAATAGAGTTTTACCAAGAAAAGGCACTGGTCATAGCAAACACCCTCTTCCAACAACACAAGAGAAGACTCTACACATGGACATCACCAGATGGTCAACACTGAAATCAGATTGATTATATTCTTTGCAGCCAAAGATGGAGAAGCTCTATACAGTCAGCAAAAACAAGACCAGGAGCTGACTGTGGCTCAGATAATGAACTCCTTATTGCCAAATTCAGACTTAAATTGAAGAAAGTAGGGAAAACCACTAGACTATACAGGTATGATCTAAATCAAATCCCTTATGATTATACAGTGGAAGTGAGAAATAGATTTAAGGACCTAGACCTGATGGATAGAGTGCCTGATGAACTATGGAATGAGCTATCCAGGAAGCCCAGTGGTAAAGAACCCACCTGCCAATGTAAGAAATGAGGGTTCAATTCCTGGGTTGGGAAGATCCCCTGGAGAAGGAAATGGCAACCTGCTCCAGTATTTTTGCTTGGAAAATCCCACAGAGGAGCCTGGCAGGCTACAGTCCATGAGGTCACAAAAGAGTTGGACTTAACTTATTGACTGAAACAACTACAAGACTGTATGCCTGTTAGTGTGACCTCTCTGGTACCAGCGGCTGCTTCTTTGTTGCAGGTGTCCAGAGTCCTGCTGGTCACAACAAACTGTGGGAACCCAGAACATTCCACTCAGAACCAAGACAACAATTGACAAGACAAACTGGTAGGGAGGGTGTGAAGGATGTGGACGTCTTCCCTCTCACTTTTTTTGAGCTTTATTTTTTTAATTGGAGTATATTTGGTTTACAATGCTGTGTTAGTTTCTGCTGTACAGGAGTGTGAGTCGGCTATAAGCATACATACTTCCCCTCCCTCCTGAGCCTCCCTCCGTCTCATTTTTGTCCCATGTTGGAACACAAAGAAAGTAGTGATATTTGTATGACTTCCAAAAGGCTGTTTCTTACCCATCCCACTTGGAAGCCACAGACAATAACCAATCCATGTATTGTCACACCTGGGAACCTTCCAAACTTGCTGGCTGTCTGGAAACTCTCCTGCCCATCTTATGTACTAAGATCTCTTTTTCTTTGTACCAGGCATCTAGGCTTTAGTCCAAGAGATGCATCCTGCCTTGAGAGAGCTCCCCTAAATGCGCCCCACCCCAAGTTTGTTGCTGGTCACTAATTGTGTGTGTGTGTTGGGATGAACAGTATTCAAAGGGGTTGCTTGACTTTATATAACCACTGTAGATTTGTATTTCTCCTTTAATTCCATTTTTACTTAATGTATTTTGTATCTTTTTTATTTGTAAGTCTTCTTGATGAATTAATTTTTTATATTACACTGAAATGTCCTTCTTGATCCCTGATAATACACCTTGTCTTGATGTCTAATATGTCCAATGTGTTTTTAGTACAGGCATACCAACATTTTTCCGATATATCTTTTTGTTTTACTTTCAACCAATCTGCATTTTTATATTTAAAGTGTATTTCTTTTTGGAAAGCATATAGTTTGGTCATTCTCTTTTAAACTGTTTGATAATGGAGTGTTTATTCCACTTATATTTAATGTAATGTTTGCTATCATTAGGTCTAAGCTCACCATCTTGATACTTGTTTTCTCTTTGTATCTGTTCTTTGTTACTGTGTTCCTTGTTTCTTTGCCTTTTTTTGAGTGAACTAAATGTTTTACATCCCATTTTTATCTGCTCTATTGATTTTTTAACTATATTTCAGTGGAATTTTTTTCAGTAGTTGTTTCTTGAGATTTTACAATATGCATCTATAACTTATTTCCTTTCTTCAAATGCTATGCTATGCTATGCTACAAAAGTATAATTCCCTTTACTTACTTGCTGCCCTTATTTTTCTTTTTATCATATATTTTATTTACTCATAGGTAATAAACACAAAATATATTATTTTTGCTTTAGTCATTAGGTTTTCAGATACAGAGATGATCATTTTTCAAAGGTCTTTGATACTTACCTAGATATTTATGCATTTATCCATTCTAGTGCTTTTCTTTTTGTAGATCCAAGATTCCCTGAGGAATAATTTCCTTTCACCTTGTAAAAAAATGTCCTTTCCCATTTCTTATAGTGCATATTTTTTCATAAATACATTCTCTCAACTTTTTTTTACACTGTTGTGCTGGTTTCTGCTATACAACGTGAGTCAGCGATGTGAGGCTCCCTCTTGAGCCTCCCTCCCGCCACCCCTGCCACCCCTCCAGGTCATCACAGAGGCCCAGCCGAGCTCCCTGCTCCCGCCACCCCTGCCACCCCTCCAGGTCATCACAGAGGGCCCAGCCGAGCTCCCTGCTCCCGCCACCCCTGCCACCCCTCCAGGTCATCACAGAGGCCCAGCCGAGCTCCCTGCTCCCGCCACCCCTGCCACCCCTCCAGGTCATCACGGAGGGCCCAGCCCAGCTCCCTGCTCCCGCCACCCCTGCCACCCCTCCAGGTCATCACGGAGGGCCCAGCCCAGCTCCCTGCTCCTGCCACCCCTGCCACCCCTCCAGGTCATCACGGAGGGCCCAGCCCAGCTCCCTGCTCCCGCCACCCCCTGCCACCCCTCCAGGTCATCACAGAGGCCCAGCCCAGCTCCCCATGCTGTGCAGCGGCTTCCAGCCATCTAGCTACTTCACACGTGGTTGTGTGCATGTGTTAATACTGCTCTCTCAGCTCGTTCCCCTCTCCTTTCCCCAATGTGCCCACAAGTCCTTTCTCTCTGTGTGCACCTCTATTCCTGTCCTGCAAATAAGTTCATCAGTACCATCTAGATTCTATATATATGCATTAATATATGATATTTGTTTTTCTGACTTCACTCCCTATGACAGTTTCTAGGTTCATCCACATCACTCCAAGTGACTCAGTTTCATTCCTTTTCGTGGCTGAGTAATACTCCATTGTATATACATACCACATAGTCTTTATCTAGTCATCTGTCAGAGGACAGCTAGGTTGCTTCCATGCCTTGGGTATTGTAAACAGTGCTGCAGTGAACATTGTGGCACATGTGTCTTTTTGAGATTCTCTCACTTTTGCCAGTCTTTTTTTCACCCTCATACCAAACAATACTTTTGCTGAACAGAAAAGTCTATGTTGACAGGTGCTTTCCTTCAGGACTTTGCAGTTATTTCTTTGTCTTATGGCATCCATTATTTTAGATGAAAAATCAGACATATTCTCAGAGCAATTCTCTGAATATGATGTCTTCTTTTCTCTGGCTGATTTTAAAATTTACTATCTGTTTCATAGCAGCTTAATTATAAAGTTCCTGAGCATATTGTTGTTATTGGTTGTTTGTTTGGTTGGTTGATGTCTTTGTTTTTCTTTACATTTATCCTGCTAGGGTTTCACTTCGATTTTTTTGTACATAGGTTAAATTCCTTCAGTTTTTGACAATACTTACCTATGATCTCTTCAAATGTTTCTTTTTCTCACATCCTTCTGGAGGTACAATTGCACATATGTGAAATCATTGAATATTATGTTACAATCACAGATTTTCTGTTCTATTTTTCTTTTTGTTTCAATTTGGATGATTTTATTGACTCGTCTTAAATTTTACTAATCCTTTCTTCTGCTGTGTTCAGACTATTAGTCTACTGAATGGTTCCAATATTTGTGATACTGTCAGATCAGATCAGATTAGATCAGTCGCTCAGTCATGTCCGACTCTTTTCGACCCCATGAACTGCAGCACGCCAGGCCTCCCTATCCATCACCAGCTCTCAGAGGTCACTAAGACTCACATTCATTGAGTCAGTGATGCCATCCAGCCATCTCATCCTCTGTCGTCCCCTTCTCCTCCTGCCCTCAATCCCTCCCAGCATCAGAGTCTTCTCCAATGAGTCAACTCTTCGCGTGAGGTGGCCAAAGTACTGGCGTTTCAGCTTTAGCATCATTCCTTCCAAAGAAATCCCAGGGCTGATCTCCTTCAGAATGGACTGGTTGGATCTCCTTGCAGTCCAAGGGACTCTCAAGAGTCTTCTCCAACACCACAGTTCAAAAGCATCAATTCTTCGGCGCTCAGCCTTCTTCACAGTCCAGCTCTCACATCCATACATGACCACAGGAAAGACCATAGCCTTGACTAGGCGAAGCTTTGTTGGCAAAGTGATGTCCCTATAATTTTTATCATTTCCATTGGATTCTTTCGTATTCTATACATATCTCTATTGAAATTCCCCAAATGTTAAATGCGTACCTCCCATTTTTCCATTATATCATTTTAACATATTTGGGTCATTTTTTTTTTCTTTTTCATTTCCTTTTTTTGGCCACACCACACAGTTTGTGAGATCTTAGTTCCTCAACCAGGGATCAAACCCATGCTCCATGCAGTGGAAGCATGGAATCCCTAACCACTGGACAACCAGGGAATTTTCTAACATATTTAATATTTATCTGCTGAGTTCAGCTATTGGGTCATCTGTGGGTCTGTTTCAATTGCTTATTTTTTAATTTTCATTAGGGGGTTACATTTTTCTGATTCTTTGTGTGTTCTATATTTTTTTTAATTATATATCAGCCTTCTTGGGTAAAAGAATAGTACTAAATAATATGCCAGTAAAGGGCTGACACTTGTTAATCAGGCTGCTAATATGTTTATGTGTGTGCACTGCGATTGACTGGTGTCTACGGGCGGCTGAATCAATCTAATATGGGCTAGATCTGAACCTGGGCTTTGCTACAGCCTTAAGTTCAGTTCATCATTGGTTTTAGATGTACTGAAGTAAGAAATAGGGCTTTTCCTTTAGCTAGACTGAGCTTGGTGATGCCGCAGAGTTGTCTTCATATCTAGACTAACAACCACTATTTCTGAGTGAGTGAAAGTCGCTCAGTCACGTCCGACTCTTTGCAACCCCATGGACTATACAGTCCATGGAATTCTCCAGACCAGAATACTAGAGTGGGTAGCCATTCCCTTCTCCAGGGGGATCTTCCCAACCCAGGGATCAGACCCAGGTCTCCCACATTGCAGGCAGATTCTTTACCAGCTGAGCCACAAAGGAAGCAATATTTCTAGGCTACAGGAAATCTCTCCCTCCTTTACACTCAGGCTCCAAACTGTTCAGTCTTAAAAACATCTTTGTCCACCATGTTGCCCTGATCTCCAGCCACTGGAAAGCTGCTGCAGTGAACAGACTGAACACCTCATGCACCTTGACGGGATTTTGTCTGCTCTCCTGCCCTGCCCTTGCCTGTCTCAACCACCAGGAACACTCAGTGAAAGCCTGCAGGAAAGAGTGGACTGCATGTACAGCTTCTCTCTGTGGTTGGGGTGCCTCAGGAGTCTCATCCATGATACCAGCCCATATTCACCTGTTAAAAGTTTGCTAACAATTGGGCTGGTTGTCCTTCCATCCCCCTTGCTCCCTGTTCCCATGTGGTGAGGCTGTTCTTCCTTCTTACTCTGTCCCGAGGAGTTAGAGAAGCTGTAGTATTCTTCCCTCCAAGGAAGGTTCATCTCACTTTGGATATTAATTTATCTAGGTCTCTTTTGGTCTTCAGTTCTTTGGTGGGTTGTGTGCATGAGTGCTAATTCGCTTCAGTTGTGGCCAACTCTGCAACCCCATGGACTGTAGCCTCAGGCTCCTGTGTCCATGGGATTCTCCAGGCAGGACTCCTGGAGTGGGGTGCCATGTCCTCTTCCAGGGAATCTTCCTGACCAAGGAATTGAACTCGCTTCTCTTATGTCTCCTGCATTGGCAGGCAGGTTCTTTACCACTAGCGCCACCTGTTCCTTCATACCTACTGCACTCACCTCCCCACAAACCAGCCACCCCTAAGCTTGTGCATAGCAGAAGTAGGTCCACCTGGGAAAGCAGACCTGCAAGCAGTCTCAAGGCCTTTGGGGCAGAGTCCCAACCCCCCAGAACATGCTGAAAAGAGAATTACTGATTCTTTTTCTAATTTGCAGTGCATTGGGAGAAACACAGGCAAAGGAGAACTAGAGCAGCAAGGCCCTCTGAGTTGTAAGGCTGAGGGCAGGGCCTTCCCTCCTTGCTTGGTGGAGTCTGAGGGCAGTACTGATGATAACAGTATTGTGGAAACAGTTGGGAAAAGGTCATAGAGAGAGGGCCAATATGGGAGGAAAATCGCTAAGTATGACCTTTGACTCTGCCCGTGGCCAACTCTTAGAGCTGTAGAAATAACAGAATGTATACATTTTCCCTCCAAGAGTAGAAGGAAGTTTCAATATTAATGAAATACTCTTAGAGAAATAGGGGACAGTATCTTCTTGAAAGCTAATACTGGTTTGGGCACAAAGTTTGTTTGGATTTTTCCATAAGATGTTATGGAAAAACCTGAATGAAGTTTGTGGCTAACCCAGTATCTCCAGGTTGGCATATTATAAAGAGCACAAGTAGTGTATTAAATGAATCAAGACAAAGTTTGCCTCAAATAATGAAATATACAAACTTGACCCACATGGTAATAGCTATGCGGACTTGAAAGGCAAATCACTAGCAGATTTACATTGCCTTCTAATCAGAGGCAACCACACAACAACTGCTGTGATAAACTTAAGGTAATTTACTTGAGGTACTGAGTTAATTGATAGTTTAGGTAGAACTTCAGTTACAAAAGAAATTTATTTTCACTTTTTAAGATGCATAATTTTTACATGTGAAGGAATTATTTATTATTATAGCATTTAATTCCACAGATATATAATGAAAGTTTTAATGTAAGGGACAACCAACCAACTTCAGAATAAAAAGATAACTTTAATTAAGAGTTATTCTTCACTGTGTCTGTTATAGATAACTGGATACTTAGCTGGGATTTAGCTGTCATTGTAGCACTGGATATAGTGTAGAAAAGTATGAAATACTATGTTACTTCCCTGCATACATGCACAAATGCTGAATTCATTGGAATCATTTTGGAAAGAGTTGAGAGAATCTGTTTCCTTTTTAAAGCAACTCTGAAGAGTGAAGGAAAAGAATTGCAGTATATGTGGTGAATGGAACTTGTAATTAATTCTACTCTCTCCCTCCCAACAAAATGACAGTAAACAAAAAAATTCTCACTAGAATAAAAAAGAAGAAGAAGAACAGGAGAGCATAGAATACAGAGAGCTATGGACACAGTATTTGGAAAGTGGAAAGGGAATGGCTCAGTCGTACTTGATTTAGCTGAGCAGAGATGTGGAAAGCCATGTGCCTGCGGAGGAGATAAGACAGAAATGGAGACTCCCTCAAATCCTGAAAAGGCTCAAAAACTCTGAAGCTGGAGTTAATGAGTGGGGCCAAAAACAGAACTTGGTTGAAAGTCTTCAAAGGAGTAGTTGGACTTCCAAATCATCGCCTCCACCCTCTGCAGCCTGGCAACTCCCTGTCCCTCATCTTGCAGGAGACCTGGTGGGAAGAGGCAGGCGTTATTCTCTGGATTGACTTAACTAGAGAGGCTACAAACACAGCAGTATTGGAAACAGCAGTCAGTGGGGGCAAGGTGTGACACCGTAATCTATTTAATCTAGTAGATTAAATGGAAATCTGCATGCTGAATAGTGATAAACTTGCCTCAATTTCAAGCCTTTTTTTAGGGGGAAAAAAACTATTTTATTATTCATTTGTCTTAACTGGGTCCTAGTTGCTACATGCAGGATCTTTCACTGTGGCGTAGTTGCCCTGCAGCATGTGGGATCTTAGTTCCCTAACCAGGGATCGAACCTGTGTTCCCTGCATTGGAAGGCAGACTCTTAGCCACTGGACTACTAGAGAAGTCCCATTTTTTACCCAGCTTTGCTTCCAGGACACCGGCAACTGAGTTTATCCCTCCTAAATAGGACACTGGAGGGGGACTTCTCTAGAGTATCTGAGTACCCATGGGGTTGTGGGAAATCTAGTTACCCTTGAGGATGTTTCAGTGAAAGCTCAGCTTGGTCTGATCACTTTATGGTAAAGTCCTAATGCCTGTAACACAATGGCTTGGCAGATAGCAAAGGAATATCAGCTGTGGCAGCATGTCTCTAACATAAAACAGACCAAAATAAACAAACAAGTAATTGAAGGAAACAAGGATTGTAGGGAATAGGTGAAAGCTTTTTTTAAAAGCCTGAAATATATGTACTCACTGATATTAGAAAAAAAAAAAAATGTCCGTGAAATAAAACGTGATGTTATGAAAAACAATTAGAGCTAAATGGAATTCTTAGAAATTAAGCATATGTTACTAGAAATAGAATATTCAGCAGAAGAGAGATGAGTAATTATTCCAGAGATGAGGTGGTATAAAGATAGATACATGAGAAAAGACAGTAAATTTAGGGGGTCCGTCTAAGGGGGTCCAATATCCAATGAAAATAAATTTATTTCAAAATGAAAGAACAGAGAAAATAAAGCTCAGAAAGTGCTTACAAGTAAAATAAAAATATTTGCCTAGAATTGGCTGCTGCTGCTGTTAAGTTGCTTCAGTTGTGTCCGACTCTGTGCGACCCCAGAGACGGCAGCCCACCAGGCTCCCCCATCCCTGGGATTCTCCAGGCAAGAACACTGGAGTGGCTTGACATTTCCTTTTCCAATGCATGAAAGTGAAAAGTGAAAGTGAAGTCGCTCAGGTTGTCTACTTGAAAGTTACACAGTCATGTCCGACTCCTAGCAACTCCATTGACTGCAGTCTACCAGGCTCCTCCGTCCATGAGATTTTCCAGGCAAGAGTACTGGAGTGGGGTGCCATTGCCTTCTCTGGCCCAGAATTGGAGAAGATGAATAAAAGTGCCTTAAGTTTCAAACACAGTCAATAAGGGGATGGTAGAAAGGTGGGTCCACACCAAGTATACAGTCATGGAGTATTAGAACATCAGAGATAAAGAGGAAACAATATTTGGACAAGGGAACAGAATGACTTCTAAATAACAGCACTAGGAAGTACAAGACTATGAAGACTTTCCTTGAAATTTCTGAGCAAAAAGTATTTCTAAACAATGAATTCTGTAGTCAAGCTAATGATTAATGGAAGAAGAGAATAAGGATATTTTCATGCATTCAAGTTCTCCAAAACTGTATTTGTCCTGGGCATCTTTCTCTGGAAGTTGCTAGAAATTATGCTCCTCTGACCCCTGACCATGGGGTAGTTCATCAAGGAGAGAACAAAGAATCTAGCAAAAGAGCCAATACCCAAGAGAGGCAAAAGCCAGTCCCACCATGACAGTACAGAAGCTAATGTTAGGAAAAGAACCCCTGGTGTGAAGTTGGGCAGGGGGAGGATATGCAGAAAGAATAGTTGATGTATTCGTTGGTATTAAGAGAAATATTGCTTGTCCATTGGAGAGTCTAAAAAAAGAATAATGATGGGCAGATAGAAAATTAAGCAAACAAAAATATGACACAAATACCAATGTCAGGAAAAATAAAAATGTGTGAAATAAAGGAAATGTACTCTGAGATCTCATGTAGTTCATGTGAACAATGTATGTGCATGCATGCTAAGTTACTTCAGTCATACCTGACTCTTTGCAACCCTGTGGACTGTGGCCTGCCAGGCTCCTCTGTCCATGGGATTCTCCAGGCAAGAATACTGGAGTGGGTTGCCATGCCCTCCATAGCCAAAATAATGTAATCACTGAAATTGTTGTGTAATAAAGTTGGGAGAATTAAGGAAAGTTCTGTGTGTGTGTGTGTGTGTGTAAATGAGAAGGAGGGAGAGAGATGACACATGCTGGAGGCAGTGTGTGTAAGAACTAAACCCTTATCTTCCGTAATAGGAGGATGATGAATAATATCAACATTTGGAAAAAAATGTTTTTAAGATGTACGAGAGCATCATTTAGGAATATAAAGGAATTGTCATAATTAACAGTTACAAGTTAAACGTGATTGTCCTGGGATTCAAGGGTGAGGAGGGGTGGAATGGAATTGGGATGGCACATTCTTTCAAGCTCTGTGATTCTATATGGCTTTTAGAAAATATGTGCGTACTTTTTTAATGTGTTAAAGTTACAGTTTTAAAATAATATGAATATGCTCTGGTACTCAGTGATTTTAAGCTGTGTTTCCAAGATGCCTGCAGCAGAAACTGTTTCTGGAAGAGATAGCAGGGTGAGCGGGACTCCAGGTCCCACCTTAGTTTCTGCTGAAGGAGCTGTGATTTGTCACTGTTAAGTTTCAGTGAACTATTTCCTTTAAACAAAGGGTTCCCTTTGTTTAACCCCAACCCAACAAAAAAGTTTGAAAAGTGCTGATGAGCCACGTGCTCATCTGGAGAAAAACTGCTCCCAAATAAATACAGTAAGTCCCCTATGTATGAAGAAGTTGTGTTTGAAGAGTGCATTCATAAGTCCAATTTGTAAGTCCAATAAAGTTAGCCTAGGTACCCAACTAACACAATTGGCGATATAGTACTGTACTGTAATAGGTTTACAAAACTCTTCACACAATACATAAAAAACAAAAACAAAAAAACATTTTAAATTTTATAGTTAAGCACCTTGAAAATTACAGTAGCACAGTACAAGAGTTGGCATACCAGGACACATTCGCATCTTTGAATATCCCCTGTGTACAAACTTGAAGGTACATATGTAGGAGACTTACTGAAAGTCAAATATAATGATCACCGGACTCCATGCAGCTTGTCTATAATCTTTTGTGATGTATAATAGAATCGTCCTATTTCCAATTCTTGATAAATCTCTAGAAGCTTCGAGTGGAACCAATATGAATTGTACATGTGATTATGAAAATGTACACTGATTTGAAGCGATGACATTAATTACATTTTCATTTTGCTCCCAAACCAAATGGCACCCTCACTTCTTGAAAGGCATCAGGTATGCTCATGCTGCCAGAGCTCAAATAGTGATATAATAAGGTATCTGTCTGTCCCTAGAATGAGGTTGGATATTCTAGTTTTGCCTAGTGATTGTGATATATTTATGATTATGCCCTAACTGGGATTGCTTTTGGTCCCACAAAGGAAAAATACCCCTGCTGCTGCTGCTGCTAAGTCGCTTCAGTTCAGTTCAGTCGCTCAGTCGTGTCCGACTCTTTGTGACCCCATGAATTGCAGCACACCAGGCCTCCCTGTCCATCAGTCATGTCCAATTCTGTGCAACCCCATAGATGGCAGCCCACCAGGCTTCCCCGTCCCTGGTATTCTCCAGGCAAGAACACTGGAGTGGGTTGCCATTTCCTTCTCCAATGCATGAAAGTGAAAAGTGAAAGTGAAGTCACTCAGTCATGTCCGACTCTTTGTGACCTCATGGACTGCAGCCTACCAGGCTCCTCCGTCCATGGGATTTTCCAGGCAAGAGTATTGGAGTGGGGTGCCATTGCCTTCTCTGAAAATTACCCCTACCCCAGCTTAAAGGGAAAGGTACAAGTAAAATCTCTACTTTTAAAAATGAAGATAAATGTATATCTTTCATAAATCTGGAGTGTTGATTCTTTCCTGGCCTATAGAGCTTATCCAAACAAACAAACAAAAAAAAGATACTTAACTTAGTGAGTTTGATTTGGGGAAAGATCAAATGCTGAAATAGATACTACTCCTGAGAAAGTTACTCCCTCATCAACCAGTGTCTATTTCTCTCTTCCCCTCCCACCACTTGCACACAACTTGAAATGTTGTACCTCTTTTGTGGGCTTCCATTATTTCTCAGTCTAAAATAACTGAGAACTTTTTTGAAAAATAACTACATATAATTTTTATAAAGTTTATATCAGATCAGATCAGATCAGTCGCTCAGTCGTGTCCGACTCTTTGTGACCCCATGAACCGTAGCACGCCAGGCCTCCCTGTCCATCACCAGCTCCCGGAGATCACTCAGACTCACACCCATCAAGTCAGTGATGCCATCCAGCCATCTCATCCTCTGTCGTCCCCTTCTCCTCCTGCCCTCAATCCCTCCCAGCATCAGAGTCTTCTCCAATGAGTCAACTCTTCGCATGAGGTGGCCACAATACTGGAGTTTCAGCTTTAGCATCATTCCTTCCAAAGAAATTCCAGGATTGATCTCCTTCAGAAAAAGTTTATATAAATAGAATATAAAATATACTTATTTATTTAATGTATTTTATACATTCTTATGTCTCATTTTATGTTGACAACACTCTTGGAAATTTGTGATTGTTCACATTGTAGAGATGAGGAAATAGTGGCTGTTGAAATTTGATCTGTCCCAGGTTGCATGGCTAGCAGAGAGAGAGAGAGAAACACACACACAAAAAAACCTCTGTATTTTCTGATTACCATTCTACTTGGGCCAAACACCTCTTAATTAATAAAAAGACTAATCTTTATCAAAAGCATACACATAACATAAAAAATTCCAGATTACACACACAGCATGACCAACGAGTCCTGATTTGCCTGGTAATTTCCTTATTTAGTCCTATTCATACTGGGATGGTTGGTTGCTTTACATGTAGTGCTCAGCCTAAGAGGCTGTAATAGCTATTTTTTATGGGAACTAAGAGAGATACAAGAAATGAAATGCAACTAGAGAAAAATGATCAAGATATTTATTTAGATAAGGGCGAAGATGATTTCTGACTCATATCAAAGAAAATCAATTTTAGCAACCATGGCAGTACCACAAAACAATTACCACAACTTTTCAAAAACGTTCATGTAAGTAAATTTATCTATAGCTTCAAGATTCCTGTCAATATCCAAAAGACACACAAATATGACACTACCAGATCTTGAAAAATAAAATGTTCCATAAGAAGAAATCACATTTTAAACACAGCGGTGTCCATGTCCATCTCAGACTCCCTAACTATCCCTTTCCCCCTTCCTTTTCCCCTGGCAAACATAAGTTCAGTTCTCTAGTCTGTGAGTCCGTTTCTATTTTGTAAGTAAGTTCATGTGTATCATTTCTTTTTACATTCCACATATGAGGGATGTCATATGATAATTTCCCTTCACTGTCTGATTTACTTCACTCAGCCTGACACTCTCTAGGTCCATATGTTGCTGCACGTGTCATTATTTCATTCTTTTAAATGGCTGAATAATATTCCATTGTATATATGTACCACATCTTCTTTATCCATTCCTCTGTCGATGGACATTGCTTCCATGTCTTACCTATTAGAAACAGTGCTGCAGTGAATACTGGGGTGCATGTTTCCTTTTGGATCTTGTTTTTCTCCAAATAAATGTCCAAATAAATGGAGAACATAGGCAAAACACTCTCTGACATGCATCACAGCAGGATTCTCTACGACCCACCTCCCAGAATATTGGAAATAAAAGCAAAAATAAACAAATGGGATCTAATTAAACTTAAAAGCTTCTGCACAACAAAGGAAACTATAAGCAAGGTGAAAAGACAGCCTTCAGAATGGGAGAAAATAATAGCAAATGAAGCAACAGATAAACAACTAATCTCAAAAATATATAAGCAACTCCTACAGCTCAATTCCAGAAAAATAAATGACCCAATTAAAAAATGGGCCAAAGAACTAAATAGACATTTCTCCAAAGAAGACATAGAGATGGCTAACAAACACATGAAAAGATGCTCAACATCACTCATTATCAGAGAAATGCAAATCAAAACCACTATGAGGTACCATTTCACGCCAGTCAGAATGGCTGCGATCCAAAAGTCTACAAGCAATAAAGGCTGGAGAGGGTGTAGAGAAAAGGGAACCCTCTTACACTGTTGGTGGGAATGCAAACTAGTACAGCCACTATGGAGAACAATGTGGAGATTCCTTAAAAAACTGGGAATAGAACTGCCTTATGATCCAGCAATCCCACTGCTGGGCATACACTGAGGAAACCAGAATTGAAAGAGACATATGTACCCCAATGTTCATCGCAGCACTGTTTATAATAGCCAGGACATGAAAGCAACCTAGATGTCCATCCTCAGATGAATGGATAAGAAAGCTGTGGTACATATACACAATGGAGTATTATTACTCAGCCATTAAAAAGAATACATTTGAATCAGTTCTAATGAGGTGGATGAAACTGGAGCCTATTATACAGAGTGAAGTAAGCCAAAAAGAAAAACACCAATATAGTATACTAATGCATATATATGGAATTTAGAAAGATGGTAACAATAACCCTGTGTACGAGACAGCAAAAGAGACACGGATGTATAGAACAGTCTTTTAGACACTGGGGGGGGGGGGTGTGGAAATGAAAATAAATAAATAAATAAAAATAAATGCCCAGGAGTGGGATTACACTGTCATAAGGCAGCTCTATTTTGTTTTTTAAGGAACCTGCATACTGTTCTCCATAGTGGCTGTACCAATTTACATTCCCACCAACAGTAAAGGAGAGTTCCCTTCTCTTCACACCCTCTCCAACATTTACTATTTGTGGATTTTTTGATGATGGTCATTCTTGCTGGTGTCAGGTGATTTCTCATTGTGATTTTGATTTGCATTGCTCTAATAATTAGCAATATTGAACATCTTTTCATGTGTCTCTTGGCCTTCTGTATGTCTTCTTTGGAGAACTTTTGAATTTAAGTAGGTCCTATGTGTTTATTTTTGTTTTCATTTCCATTATTCTGGGAAATGGATTGAAAACGATATTGCTGTAGTTTATGTCAGAGAGTACTCTGCCTGTGTTTTCCTCTAGAGGTTTTATAGTGTTTGGTCTTATATGTAGGTCTTTAATCCACTTTGAGCTTATTGCTTATTGTATAAGTATTAGAATGATGTAATTTCACTTTTTTACATATAGCTGTCCAGTTTCCCCCGCACCATTTGTTGAAGAAACTGTCTTTCCAGTATTGCATAGTCTTGCCTCCTCTGTCATATATTAATTGACCATCAGATCAGATCAGTCACTCAGTCGTGTCCGACTCTTTGCGACCCCATGAACCGCAGCACGCCAGGCCTCCCTGTCCATCACCAGCTCCCGGAGGTCACTCAGACTCACACCCATCAAGTCAGTGATGCCATCCAGCCATCTCATCCTCTGTCGTCCCCTTCTCCTCCTGCCCTCAATCCCTCCCAGCATCAGAGTCTTCTCCAATGAGTCAACTCTTCACATGAGGTGGCCAAAATACTGGAGTTTCAGCTTTAGCATCATTCCTTCCAAAGAAATCCCAGGGCTGATCTCCTTCAGAATGGACTGGTTGGATCTCCTTGCAGTCCAAGGGACTCTCAGGAGTCTTCTCCAACAACACAGTTCAAAAGCATCAATTCTTCGGCACTCAGCCTTCTTCACAGTCCAGCTCTCACATCCATACATGACCACAGGAAAGACCATAGCCTTGACTAGGCGAACCTTTGTTGGTAAAGTGATGTCTCTGCTTTTGAATATGCTGTCTAGGTTGGTCATAACTTTCCTTCCAAGGAGTAAGCGTCTTTTAATTTCATGGCTGCAGTCACCATCTGCAGTGATTTTGGAGCCCAGAAAAACAAAGTCTGACACTGTTTCCACTGTTTCCCCATCTATTTCCCATGTAGTGATGGGACCAGATGCCATGATCTTCATTTTCTGAATGTTGAGCTTTAAGCCAACCTTTTCACTCTCCACTTTCACTTTCATCAAGAGGCTTTTGAGCCCCTCTTCACTTTCTGCCGTAAGAGTGGTGTCATCTGCATATCTGAGGTTATTGATATTTCTCCCGGCAATCTTGATTCCAACTTGTGTTTCTTCCAGTCCAGCATTTCTCATGATGTACTCTGCATATAAGTTAAATAAACATGGTGACAATATGCAGCCTTGACGTACTCCTTTTCCTATTTGGAACCAGTCTGTTGTTCCATGACCAGTTCTAACTGTTGCTTCCTGACCTGCATACAGATTTCTCAAGAGGCAGATCAGGTGGTCTGGTATTCCCATCTCTTTCAGAATTTTCCATAGTTTATTGTGATCCACACAGTCAAAGTCAAATTGACCATAGGTGGATGAGTTTATTTCTGAGTTTTATGTCCTGTTCCATTGATCTATATTTCTGTATTTGTGCCTGTACCATGCTGTTTTGATGACTGTAGCTTTGTAGTATAGTGTGAAGCCAGGGAGCATGATTCCTCCAGCTCTGTTTTTCTTTTTCAAGATTGCTTTGGCTATTCTGGGCCTTTTGTGTCTCCATACAAATTTTTATATTTTTTGTTCTAGTTCTGTGAAAAATGCCAGTTTTATTTTGATAGAGACTGCATTGAATCTTTACATTGCCTTGGGTTGTACGGTCATTTTGACAATATTGATTTTTCCAGTCCGAGAACATGGTGTTTCTTTCCATCTGTTTGTGTCTTTTTTATTTTTTTCATCAGCATCTTATAACTTTCTGAGTACAGGTCTTTTGTTTCCTTCAGTTCAGTTCAGTTCACTTGCTCAGTCGTGTCTGACTCTTTGCGACCCCATGAATTTCAGCACCCCAGGCCTCCCTGTCCATCACCAACTCCCAGAGTTCACTCAGACTCACGTCCATCGAGTCAGTGATGCAATCCAGCCATCTCATCCTCTGTCATCCCCTTTTCCTCCTGCCCCTAATCCATCCCAGAATCCGAGTCTTTTCCAATGAGTCAACTCTTTGCATGAGGTAGCCAAAGTACTGAAGTTTCAGCTTTAGCATCATTCCTTCCAAAGAAATCCCAGGGCTGATCTCCTTCAGAATGGACTGGTTGGATCTCCTTGCAGTCCAAGGGACTCTCAAGACTCTTCTCCAACACCACAGTTCTAAAGCATCAATTCTTCGGTGCTCAGCTTTCTTTGCAGTCCAACTCTCACATCCATACATGACCACAGGAAAAACCATAGCCTTGACTAGACGGACCTTTGTTAGCAAAGTAATGTCTCTGCTTTTGAATATGTGATCTAGGTTGGTCATAACTTTCCTTCCAAGGAGTAAGCGTCTTTTAATTTCATGGCTGCAGTCACCATCTGCAGTGGTTTTGGAGCCCCCAAAAATGAAGTCTGACACTGTTTCCACTGTTTCCTCATCTATTTCCCATGAAGTGATGGGACCAGATGCCATGATCTTCGTTTTCTGAATGTTGAGTTTCAAGCCAACTTTTTCACTCTCCTCTTTCACTTTCATCCAGAGGCTCTTTAGTTCCTCCTTGCTTTCTGCCATAAGGGTGGTGTCATCTGCATATCTGAGGTTACTGATATTTCTCGCGACAATCTTGATTCTAGCCTGTGCTTCTTCCAGCCCAGTGTTTCTCATGATGTACTCTGCATAGAAGTTAAATAAGCAGGGTGACAATATACAGCCTTGATGTACTCCTTTTCCTATTTGGAACCAGTCTGTTGTTCCCTTAGGTATGTTTATTCCTAGGTATTTTATTCTTTTGGATGCAGTGGCAATGGAATTGTTTCTTGAATTTCTCTTTCTGATCTTTTGTTGTTGGTGCATAGAAATGTAACAGATTTCTGTGTATTAATTTTGTAGCTTCAACTTTACCAAATTCATTTATGAATTCTAGTAGTTTTCGGGTAGCATCTTTATGATCTTCTATGCAAACAATGACAGTTTAAATTCTTCTTTTCCAATTTGGATTTCCCTTACTTATTTTTCTTCTCTAATTGCTGTAGCCTGGACTTCCAAAACCATGTTTAATAGTGGTGAGAATGGACCTCCTTATCTTGTTCCAGATCTTAGAGGAAATGCTTTCAGTTTTTCACCATTGAGTATGATGTTACCTGTATATTTGTCCTATACGGCCTTCATTATGTTGAGATACAGTCCCTCTATGCCCACTTTCTGGAGAGTTTTTATCATAAATGGGTACTGAATTTTGTCAAAAGCTTTTTCTGCATCATTGAAATGATCATATAGATTTTTGTTCTTCAACTTGTTGATGTGGCATATCATATTGATTGATTTGTGGATATTGAAAAATCCTTGCATCCCTAGGATGAATTCCACTTGATCATGGTGTATAATCTTTTTAATGTATAATTGGATATAGATTGCTAGTATTTGGTTGAGGATTTTTGCACCTACATTTATCAGTGATATTGACCTGTAGTTTTCTTTTTTTATGTGTTATCTGTGCCTGTTTTCGTATCAGGGTGATGATGGCCTCATAGAATGAGTTTGGAAGTTTTCCTTCCTCTGCAATTTTTTTGAACGGTTTCAGAAAGATAGATGTTAACTCTTCCCGAAATGTTTAATAGAATTCACCTGTGAAGCCATCAGGTCCTGGACTATTGTTTGTTGGGAGTTTGGATAACCAACAAGGGCCTACTGTATAGCACTTGGAATTCTGCTCAATGTTATGTGGCAGCCTGGATGGGAGGGTAGTTTGAGGGAGACTGGATACATGTATATGTATGGCTGAGTCCCTTCACTGTTTACCTGAAACTATCACAACATTGTTAATCAGTTATACCCCAATACAAAATAAAAAAGTTTTAAAAAAAGAAAATGACAAGCGAAATGAAAAAAAAAAAAGAACAAGAAGAAATCACAAAACTCACAGCCAGATATCCTAGGATCAGATATCCTAATCTCCCCCTTAGATCTGCTGTCTTCAAAGACTACCACATCCAAACGTGCTATTCCCCAGTCTGGTGAGCAGTCTGGTCCCTGTTTCCCTGGTGTGCCAGACACTCTCCCCACCCTCCCTTCCCTGTTCTCATTGGTTCCTTTAAGATCACTCTTTTTCTTGAGTATTTCTCTCCATGCCCTTTCTTCATATCAATATAAGCCCCTTTCAGCTTCTTCATTTGTGTCTCTTTCCACATTGGAGAGCCTCCCCAATTCCCTCACACCCCCCAACCCAAAATTCCCAACTCACTGGCCACACAAGAGATCCTGAGAAGAGAAATATAGTAAGTTCCCTTTGTACAAACGAGTTCCATTTCAGAAGGACAATTGTAAGTCCAATTCATTCATAAGTGAAACAAAGTTAGCCTAGGTACCCAACTAACACAACTGGCTATATAGTACTGTACTCTAATAGGTTTATAATACTTTTCACACACATAATACATTAAAAAACAAACAGAAAATAAAGAAAACATTTTTAATCTTAACAGTACAGTACTTTGAAAAGTATAGTACAACAGAGGGCATATAAGGGCTGGCATCAGTGAAAAAGGCAAGAAGAGTTACTGACTGGAGGAGGGAGAGGAGGTGAAAGATGATAGAGCTGAAGGATCATAAGCATTAGGAAACAGAGGGCAAGCTGCACATGACAATGTACGCCAGACATGTAAACTTACATGATTGGATATGTGAACATAGGTTCACATCTTTGAAAGTTCGTATGTAGAGGACTTAACATAGAAATGCCTCTCCAAAGACGAAGAGGAGACAGAGAATGAGAAAGGACTACAGTTATTTTTATTTGAATATTGTGTGTGTGTGTGTATACCCATAAATCATTTTGATAGGATTCCTTCTGGTCTTTATCTTTCTTTCCTGGGCCCACAGATGTTCCAATATAGTTGGTATATGATGGTGTGTGTATGTTTAGATGCTATAATTTTTAACCTAAGCATTAACCCATGTCTTTCTGTTGTCATCAAACAATCATTGTCTCCAGTTTTTCTCCATCAAATATGATATTGTAATTGGTAAATTTATACATATGGTGCTTTCCATAATTAGGGCTATTTTCATACCATAAGCATTCAAAAATGAATGCCCATGACATCCAATTTTGAAGTTGATTGGCATTTAATAAGATTACACAGAGCAAGCTGCTGCTTTGAAACCCTTCCATATCTGTTGTTAGAGCCTTTATATGTATAGTTTTTCTACTTTTTTTTTTCTTTGGCAGTGTCTGCTTTAACTACTTTTCAACAACTAGGACTTGGGTTTATTATTTTTTTCTGCAGGAAAAAAAAAAAAACCATGATTTATCCTCTCCCTTACAAAAAGCAAACTCACCTTTTAAAAATTTATTTTAATTGGAGGATAATTGTTTTACAGTGTGTTGGTTTCTGCTGTTCAACAACATGAATTGGCTATAAGTGTCCCCTCCTTCTTGAGCCTCCCTCCCACCCATCCCCCATCCTGCCATTCCAGGTTGTCACAGACAAACTCACTTTTGCATAAGGAATGTCTTAATCCATTCAGGCCACTGTAACAATATGCCATGGATTGAGTGGCTTATAAACACCTGAAATAAACAATGGAAATTTATTTCTCACAGTGTGAAGGCTGAAAGTCCAAAATCAAGATGCCAACAGATTTGGTGTTTGATGAGGGCCTGCTTCCTGGCTCATTGAAGGCCATCTTTTTGCTGTGTTGTCTCTGGTGGAAGGGATGAAGAAGCTCTCTGGAGTCGGGCACTAATCCCATTCATGAGGATTCCACCCTTGTGACCTACTGCTGCTGCTGCTAAGTCGCTTCAGTCGTGTCCGACTCTGTGCTCCCCCGTCCCTGGGATTCTCCAGGCAAGAACACTGGAGTGGGTTGCCATTTCCTTCTCCAGTGCATGAAAGCGAAAAGTGAAAGGGAAGTCGCTCAGTCATGTCCGACTCTTAGCGACCCCATGGACTGGAGCCTACCAGGATCCTCCGTCCATGGGATTTTCCAGGCAAGAGTACTGGGGTAGGGTGCCATTGCCTTCCCAGCCTTGTGACCTAAGCACCTCCCAAAGGCCCCTAATACTGTCCTATCACATGAGAGGTTAGGTTTCAACATACAAATTTTAGGGGACACAAATATTTGGTCTATAGCAAATAGTGTATATTTTTTTTAAATAATAATATATAAAAGACAAAATCATCCACAAAACTATCATCATGAGAATATAGTCTTTGTCAGCTTAAGCCTAGTGTCTTAAGGATGCTAGAGAGGAAAAAGCAAAGGGACCATTTGCTTTTCATTGTCCAGATTCTTCACACACAGATGCTTCACAGACCAGCTAAGACCTAAGTCTAAACACCTTGTTCACCCTGCAAGGAGACTGCTACCAGCCTTTGCCATACACAGAACTGAGCTAAGACAGTCTATTTCTGGAGAATGGAGCAGATTAACTGCTTATTCATGATAAATCAAGGGTATTTGATTTGCTTGTTACATGCCCAGTTTTCTTTGGAAGAAAGCCCTGGAAGCTATTTTTCTGATCAAATCCTAACTCTCTTGTTAGTGCTTATGAAAGAGAAAAATAACATTTACTCATGATAAAGACTGAGTTCTAGCCATTATAAATCTTATCAACTGCCTTGTGAAGGTTAAGGGGGGAAAAAAAGAAGGAAAAAAAAAATTCCTGTGTGTTCATTCAACCTTGGGTTTGGACTCAGGCTACCACTACTGTTGCAAACCTTCTGGAACTTCTGTCATTGAAACAGATGAAAATATAAAAAGAGATAAAGTTGAAACCTAAGGAGATATTTGGCTGGTGCATGTTGTACTATAAGGAATGGTCAGGAAGAATTCAATAAATGGTTATAGTATACTAGTTAATATGAAATATTAGAAATCCTTAACATTTTATTTTCTTTTATTTCTCTTTAGAAGCCAGCAAGATCAGTAGAAATAAACTTAGAAGAATTTGCCATGTTGATATTTAGAGTCATTTACTCACACAAATCCAAAATGTATAATAATCTTTTGTTTTTTTTTTCACTTCAGTAAAGGTGAAAAGTTAAAGTGTTAGTTGCTCAGTCCTAACTCTTTGTGACTCCATGGACTGTAGCTCACCAGGCTCCCCTGTCTATGGAATTCTCGACGAGAATACTGGAGTGAAGTCACTCAGTCGTGTCCAACTCTTGCGACACCCTGGACTGTAGCCTACCAGGCTCCTCTGTCCATGGGATTTTCCAGGCAACAGTACTGGAGTGGATTGCCATTTCCTTCTCCATGGGATCTTCCCGGCCCAGGGATCGAACCCGGGTCTCCCGCATTGTAGACAGACGCTTAACCATCTGAGCCATCAGGGAAGTAAGAATACTGGAGTGGGTAGTCATTTCCTTCTCCAGGGGACCTTCTCAACCCAGGGATTGAACCTGGGTCTCCTGCACTGCAGGCAGATTCTTTACCATCTGAGGCACCAAAGAAGCCCTCAGTAAAGTACCCAGTGCCTGGTATACCTTCCATATAATCTTTTGGTTAATGGCTAGAAAAGAGATATAATTTTCCCTGCTAGTCATCAAATTAAATGCAAACATACTTATCTAAAATGAGAGCCTACCTATAACTATTTTCCTTAGGTTAAAATACACACTTTAACACCAGCAATTATTTGCTTGCTTCAACAAACGTTTCTTGAGTTTCAGTGGTGCTAGTGTTCCCTGGCGGAGAAGGCAATGGCATCCCACTCCAGTACTCTTGCCTGGAAAATCCCATGGACTGAGGAGCCTGGTAGGCTGTAGTCCGTGGGGTCACTAAGAGTCGGACACGACTGAGCGACTTCACTTTCACTTTTCACTTTCATGCATTGGAGAAGGAAATGGCAACCCACTCCAGTGTTCTTGCCTGGAGAATCCCAGGGACAGGGGAGCCTGGTGGGTTTCTGTCTATGGGGTCACACAGAGTTGGACACGACTGAAGTGACTTTGCAGCAGCAGCAGCAGTGTTCCCTGGAAGGTACAGCATGAGTGAATAGTGTGGCCGATGTGAACCAGATGGCCTTCCGCCAGCTCTGTCCACTCTTCTTAGTTCACATGTGTATAGACACCATCCATTAGCCTTGGGGAGGAGCGTTTTGATAGAGGGAAGAAGAATCACAAAGACAGGGATGTGTGCTCTCTGGGTGACTGGTTATTTCTATTTATTTCTGAAGTCATTCAGATGCCCTTATCTATCAACAGTACACAGAGCCTGAAATGTCTCTTAGTTAATCAGCTTGGGAATAAGCATAAGGAAAGTTTCTTCCTCCTCTCCCTCCTTCTTTTAATCTTTTTTTCTAAAGGACATCTAGTAATGAAATAAGGAGTGAGCAGGTTGGAGCATGCCAACCTAGATGGGGCATGAGAATATCAAAGAAATAAATTAGATAGAAATATGATGCCAGTTCATCGGGTTCCCTAAAATGGGCTTCTTCAGATGTGGTACAAGATCACCTAGAACAGAACATTTAAAACCAACCACAAACAAAGACAAAGCTTTCTCTTTGGAGTAAACCTCCTGCCATTGGGTATTTTCGAGACGTCTGTACAAGTTGCAGGGAGCAGCTGCAGCCGCACCACCACCCTGAGCCCAGCCAGCTGACAGTTGCCTAGAGTTGGCAGTGACAGCCAGATGAGATCTGGAAACCCCAAGACACCGGGGGTTGTGGTTTGTCTGATTGCTGCAATTATTAATATAAATCCTCTATCAGGCCTTTCAAGAAGTTGGTCTGGTCCATAACATGCCATGTAATATACTCGCTGTTGTGAACACGGTGAGGTAACATGTTTTCAGCACAGCAGATCTTTTGACCCCAGTGACCACAAAATAAATATGAAACACAATTTTAGGAATCATGATTTGAAGGGAACTCCACATTATTAACGGGGAAGGCAATGGCACCCCACCCCAGTACTCTTGCCTGGAAAATCCCATGGATGGAGGAGCCTGGTGGGCTCTAGTCCGTGGGGTGGCTAAGAGTCGGACACGACTGAGCGACTTCACTTTCACTTTTCACTTTCATGCATTGGAGAAGGAAATGGCAACCCACTCCAGTATTCTTGCCTGGAGAATCCCAGGGACAGAGGAGCCTAGTGGGCTGCCGTCTATGGGATCGCACAGAGTCGGACACGACTGAAGCAACTTAGCAGCAGCAGCAGCCACAATATTAATTCTTGTCAGTTCCTGTATAAGAAAATGTGTTTTTCCCTTTATTTCCATTCACTCAGTTTTTGTTCAGACATGTGTGTGTGACTGTGAGGTGTGGGGTTGTGTTGTACATGGCCACACACACACACACACATACACACTTTTTTTTCCCCAGTCCTCATCAAAGTTTACAACACAGTTTTGGACAAGAAGACGATGTAGAGATAGAAACATTTCTTGCACCCTCTTCTGCTGTCTGCAATACAAAATATAGGACAGCTGAAAGCAGTTTTTTGTTTGTTTTCACATTTCCTATGAGCAAGGTTTTTTCTTACAGAAACATAGTTGCCGTTCAGAATATTAGAGGCAGCATGACCATTTCTTTCTGTAACAAGTTCCAATGCATTTACTAATAAGGAAATTCAGTTTTTAACAAAAGATGCGCCATCTCACTTTTTTACTGCATCCATAGCCATTTGGGGTAAAATTATAGGTGAATATCCAAACGTAAATGTGTGCAACAACAAAACTATTTGTCACGCTCCCAGGTATTTCCCTGGTGTCTCCTCAAAGTTCAGGGGAAGAAAAAAAATCTCAGAAAACTTGACTTGTTCGTATTCTGCCTACCTGGGAAGTTTTTCACGCTGAGTAACAGAACACAACTCGAGCTGCTTTGCTTTCTGCTTCCAGGAATGCCAATCAGAGAACATTCTTTTTCAGACAGCCAAGTTTGGAAGTCAGATGGTTTCTGGCAGGAGGGAGGGGAAGGGGGTGGCAGGGAGAAAAGCACAGCGAGTCCTCTGGGCTGATCTTCAGTTTCCAAGCGTTTCCGTAATAGCCATCAATGAAAGCATCTCCTTTTACCCACGCGGAGACAGGTATAAAGACAGCTGAGTAAATCAGCATTAGACGTAGCAGCGGAAGCTCGGTCAGCGCCTGGAGCGGGGCGGAGGGGGCGGAGAGGGGGTGGAGGGAGGGCGTTTGACTGCCTGCCATTGGTGAGCTTACCAAAGGCATCTGCCAGTGGGACTTCAGTGGAATGTGAAACCAAGTCATTTTCCAGTTAAAGATAGACACAGTATACACTAGGATCTGGAGGCTGGATTCTACCCTCGTGTCTCTCCCTAGGATTTCAGAGTCCTGTTGTAATTAACCATTTCGTTAAGCTTGGTTCTTTCCGTGAATATGCCAAGAATTCATGTATGTCCTGGATGTACTGGAATTAACAGGATTCTTAAAGAGATCATGGTGTACATACTCTAGGGTAAGTGCAAAGACTGGTTGTAGGCGCGATCGCTTCTCTGGGAAGGTTAATGTTGCCGCTTTCTTTTTATTTGTGTGAATGAAGAAATGATCAGGGAGATTCTCCCGTGTTGTAACTTTCTTAGCTTTCTTGAGATACTTAGCGTTTACCGTTTTGTGAAGTAGAAAGGAACAAAGTATTACAGCTTAGTTTTGAAATTGACCTTGCATGTCTGTAACTTCAGTTTGACTTCACTTTTACTTTTTCCTCTGTTAACTCCTCCTGAAACACCCTGCATTTCTTAAATTACATCGTCAGTAGTTACATGTCACAGCATTAAGTGTGACTCTCTGCAACGCCATTGGATTGACTGTATTCTTGTAAGATGGAATTATTTCCCCTGACTGGCACTATGGCATTTTTTATTTTAAAAGATGCAAAAAGAAAATAAGAATAAAAGAAGAGAAAAAATGGTAGAAAGTGCATAAGGAGCCTTTAGAAAATACTTTTTTTTTTTTTTAGATGAGAAAAATGGGCAGTTTTACATTGAAGAGAACAATTTATTAATAGAAGTTATTTTTGGGTGTCATCTCATTAATTCCAAGCAGGTTCTCCTCCTCCAAAAAAGCTGATATTTGCCAAGTGAATAGAAGAGTTCTGATTCCATGGAGCTTGAGAGGAGCAGGGACTGAGCTGACTGGTTTGATGTTGCTTGGATGTGTGCTTGGGATTTCAAAACTTTTTTCTTTAAAAGAAAGAATGACAAACTTTAGTCCTCTTCATGTTTTGACCATGTATAGGTTTTGTTTCTTGTTTTGTCCAGTGACCTCTCAGCTCTCTTAGAGACAGCTTTTCCAAACTTGCACAGCATTCCTTCTGAATAAATACTGGCCATAATAGTCACAGAGTACATGGTATGAATTGGAAATTCTCCTTTATATGGGGAAAATAAATGTGCTGACGTGCTTATTACAGAGTGTGAGGCTGAACAGTTGTTACGTGTAACTGGCCAGGTTTTGTTCGGTCACATCAACCAGATTCTAATGAACCACGTTGGCTGAACTAGGTACGAACAATGAATGACAATCTTTCAATCAACTTTGATAAGAATAAATAGTCTTCTGAGTTACTTTTCTGAAGTGAAAAGTGAACATGATACTAACCAAGTCACTTAATTCTACAAAATTTTGTTAGTCACAGTTAGCATTCCCTAATATATATAATAAACCCATTAGACTGTAAAAGCTGCAGTTAACTTTCACTTCTCCACATGTGGATGGTACCTTTGTACATTTTCCCTGGTGATATGGGACGCCTGTCCTTTGCCAAGCTGTGTCCTGATCTGTTGACCAGAGGAGGGAGCCTGGCAGGAATTATAGATGTCTTCAAGAAACTTGTCAGATGATGCTTATGTATACTCACCAAACACACCAAGACACAAATAAACTTCCCTTTTATTTTAATATATTTCTGATTGAATTATACATACAAATAAAATTACATTAGAATGGGGCTTTGTTTCTTTTTTTGGTGTTCTAAAGAAAACCCCAAAGAATACAGCATTTGTAAAAGTTCTTATATGTAAGAATTTTAGACATATGTGGCTAGATAGCGTTGACAGGAAAGGGGACTGATGAATATTTCTGTATTGCTGTGATGTTCCTGCTGACATTGTCAAGCTTTAATTTTATTTCTTTGAACATAGCAAGTATAGTTGCTTTATAATATGTCTGCTCATTCTAATATCTCAAGAGTTAGCAAGATTTGTTTCTATTCTTATTGCTCTTGCCACTTCTCATGCGCGGCTTCTTATTTTCTTGGTTGCTTGGATCTCTTTGACTATCTGCTGGAAAAATATTTTTAAAATCACTTATAGGGATCAGATGAGACCTAGTGGTGATGCTGGTTTCCTCCAGAGGGGACTTGGGTTTGCCTCTGACAGTATCTGATCAAAACTTCCTGAATCAAAGGATAGCACCTAAGATTCCTTGGATTATCCTTGTGCAAGTAGCAAGACTGCAGATGTGTGTGAGGGATGGTTTATTTGGGATTCAATTCTACTTTGAGGGAAGATATGGCCTTTTGAGTCCCCAACTGAAAATCGTGTTAGTTTATTAAAGTCCTCACCTGAGGACTATGGGCTTTAACATTCTCACAACATCCTTGGACAGCAAGGAGATCAAACCATTCAATCCTAAAGGAAATAAACCATGAATATTCACTGTAAGGACTGATGCTGAAGCTGAAGCTGAAGCTCCAATACTTTGGCCACCTGATTTGAAGAGCCAACTCTTTGGGAAAGACCCTGATGCTGGGAAAGATTGAAGGCAGAAGGAGAAGGCGGTGATAGAGGATGAGATGGCTGAATAGCATCTCCACCCAATGGACATGAGTTTGAGCATGCTCCAGGGGATAGTGAAGGACAGGGAAGTCTGGTGTACTGCAGTTCATGGGGTCGCAAAAAGACACAATTGAGCAACAAGAACACCCATAAGGCTGTTTATTGTATAGCTGGTTGCTCAGACCTTTTGCTCCTGATACTCAGATGCCCAAGAGCAAAAGCTTTCAAAGATGAGTGTCTGTCTCCAAATTCTAGTCTTCTCTCTTGAATTTTTCCATGCCTTCCCCATCTCATTAACTCTTTGCTGTTTTTATATTTGAGATATTTTTAATTACCTTAGTGAGAGTGTCAGTCCAAATTATCTTCTTACTGTTGCCAAAAATGGAAAGTCACTCTTCTGCTTTTATAGTCGTTTTTTTTTTTAAAGATTCTTTATTCTAAATAAGAAATCCAGCAGTCTGCTGATATCATTGATAATTCCAGCTCATTCTTTCTGATTTTTTATTTTAGTTATGGCCTGATTTGTTGAGGCTTTTGTGGAGAACTTTGAAAATGTAAATTTCTGATTGGAAGATTCATGAGTTCCAACCTAATCTGAGCTGTCAACAATGCTTAACAGTCCTTCTATTTGTCCGTAGCTGGCCCCTTTTCTTAGTAATCTCTTTAGTCTCTCTAAGCCACCCCCATTGCTTCACTGTCAGCTGTTGACCTTGACTATTCATGCTTTTTCTTGGCCTATATCATGTATCACCACGTCTAACAAATTATGATAAATAAATTCCTTCCTTTTCATTCTCTAAAACTGCTCTATTTCAGGTCTTCATCACCTCCTTTGGGTATTTTTATGGCTCCCAGCGTTTCTCCTGCCTCTAGGTTCTAACCCCAACACATCCCCCATATTGAAACCAAAACACCCGTCTTCTAAAAATCATAGACACGAATGGATTGTCCCCCTACTTTAAAGTCTCTTATAGTTCACTATTCCCTTCGAAATGCATTCCTTAATGTGTCTTAGTATGTCACAAAGCCTCAACTTGTTTCTCTAACATTATCTCCACTATATCACTGGTTATCACCAACACTTTAATCTTACATCATTGGTGCCTCCAGAATATTCTATCCATGATCATATGTCTGTGCTAGTCTACCTACTAGCTTTTTTTTTTTTTTTTTTTGGCCTAGAATGCCCATTGTTTATCTCCTTTGCAGGCAAATCTTACTTCTGCTTCAAGGTTGATCTCATAAGTCATGTTCACTGTCCTTTAACTGTGTAGCTCACCACTATTCTGGGAATCCCTG
Organism: Tragelaphus eurycerus; assembly: GCA_935064755.1. NCBI lineage: Eukaryota > Metazoa > Chordata > Mammalia > Artiodactyla > Bovidae > Tragelaphus > Tragelaphus eurycerus. Next base: position 828,609 of record CAKXYN010000121.1, on the reverse strand, counting down.
ATGGCAGGCAGTGTGTCTTACTCATTTTTGTATTCTCAGTAACTGACACCATAGAAACCACTGAACGCATATTTAAGGAATGAACGGGTGACTATTTCAAGGAATTTTTTCTCAACAATTCCTTTCTTACTTTATTCTTTTTCCTTCTAAACATCATTATTCTTTTGACCTTAAACTTCTTATTTAAAATAGTGATCTTTCATAGTCTTCAATGTCAAGAAGTGTCAATTAAAAATGTCTGAGGAATGCCCTGGTAGTCCACTGGTGAAGACTCTGCATTCCTACCTCAAGGAGCAAGGGTTCGATCCCTGATCAGGGCACTAATGTCCCGCATGCTGCATGGTACAGCCAGAAAAAAATGTTCATTTGGGTATTGTTGTTTGAGTAGATGGGATGCTATCTATTTTCATTTTTGCCAACTGAGACTATAAGCCTTGAGTGTGATGAAAGAGATGATAGAAGTTTAAGTACAATAAATTAGCTGTATATTATCAGAGAGATTAATAATAAAAAAGAAAGTCATAGAGCTGGAAAACAGACTTGTTTCAACAAATTTATAGTAATCTTTCTGCTATGCTAAGTAAAAAAAAGACTTCATTTATTTATTATAAAATTGAATATAGTTGGTGTGAATCAGAGGAGGAGAAAATATAGTTTACTAATTCTGAGGATGCTTAACCAATTTCATATTCCTCAAATCACCAATAAATTTTTCACACACTTGTTGTATGCCTTTGATATGCCAAGTCCTGAGATTTAGAAAACTAAGAAAATTGGTTTCTGTTTTTTCTTATATAGGGCTCTTTTACCTCCACAAAGACAAAAACTCTATATAAAGTGGATAGGGTCAAAATTTAATCTCAAAAATGTTTTGAATCAGATCAAATTATCAAAGTCAATATTTAGATCAAACTCTAAATTTATCCATCACAAAATATGAAAATATAAAATTGACTTTTTTTTTTTTTTTTGCCTCATCAGTGAAAGAAATTGAGACTAGCTCTTGAAATATGACATATTTTACATTGTAACCTCCAAGTAGCTGAGCTGATTTTTCTTACTAATTTAACAAATCTCTGTCCAGCTCCTACCTCATGCCTTAGCTGTGCTTGTGCTAAACAATGAAATGATTTACTTCGACCCCTTCACCAGACACTGACACCGGAGTATGTCCTGTTAAAACAATGGGTGTAATTTACAAATTACATTATATTACTCTCTCATTTGTATTTTTAATTTACTTGTACTAATCTCCACACTTGTTAAAAAGTCACTTTGCCTTTTCCCAACAATTAGTGTTTTTCTCTCAGAAATCTAAGTTTTAAAAGTTTGAGGATTGCTTTTATTCTTAAAAACCTCATATTTAATAGATATTTTATTATAGAATATTTTAAAGAGATCTAAACAAATACTAAAAAGGTTAAATAGAAAATGTATTTTTATTACATAGGAAACTGTGTTGTATCATAACATAAAATAGAAGTATGTTCATTTGCATAAATAAAGCTGGACTCTGCATTCTTGCAAAATAAATATAGCATAAGGATGACTCAGACACACCCTGAGTCATGAAAGCTTTGTAAATCTCTGTGTATTTTCAAGAGAGCAATAGTTATTTTTATTATTTTTCCTTTTTAGTCTCACTTTACTTTTGCACCACTTTCCTTGGTAATGTGGAAGCATACAGGTTTATGATGCTGAAAAAATGAATTCACTGAATTAGTCATATTTCAAGAATACAGATGCCTTTATTAATTTTATTAAAAGATGTAGACTAATTTTGAATGAAATTTATCTTCTCATGCATTGAATTCTCTAGTCTCAGATGGTTCATTACAACACATGTGTGGAAATATATCTACTCATCAAAAGATGTTGTTTTTAACACCTCAGATAAGTGTAACAAGTCTTTCCTAAAATGCATCTAATGTTTCATAGTATTTTGTGGGTAAGAGACATATGTTGTTATTTTCTTTCCTGTATGATAAAACTAAGATGCACACATATGAAGTTCTCTGAATATACTAGACATGGTTTCCTAAGATAACACATAACCTCTAAATCTCAGCGGTTTACAAAAAAACGTTTCCTTCCCACTCATGCAAAGTGCTTGTCAAGGGTTCACTGGAGATCCTTCTCCACATTGTTGCCTTTACCAGGAAATGACCCATGTTCCTTATTCTCACACTTCCTTGGCCAAAGCATCCCATGTGGTCACACCTAACTTCAGTCTTCAGTTGGATGAGTAACACAGTCCTGCCACTTTCCTGGAAAGAGAAAGAGCTGGAATATTTATGAAGAGCCCTAATGAATTCCACAGTCGTGGATGGCAGGCAGCCCCTCAACCCCCAGAAGACCAGAGATCTAGATTGAAACTCTTCTGTACCTTTGAACAGTATTTGATCCATACTTGGTCAACATGTAGGCAATCTATTTGTAATCTGATGCTAACATCTGTCTGTTTTCGTCCTTGAGCTCTGAGCCCCCCTGAGACTTTTGGCTCTCACCAAATCTTCACCATTTCCAGAGTGGCTGTGACTTTCCCAGCCATAGTTTCTCCAGGCCTTTGCAATCCTAGCATTTTTACCTGTGCCCACACTTACCTCTCAGGGAGTCCTGCCCATGGAGAGTTCTGGGAAGGAAAAAGAACCTCTGATAAGTTAATTTCTATAGAATGTAGACAGTCAATGTGCAACGCTAACACTTTGCCATCTCTAAGGACTGATCATGTATAACAAAGAAATGGAGAAAATGGTAACTTTTTAACATGTTTAAATTTATGTTTTATTGGAGTTTAGTTGCTTTATAATACTGTGTTAGCTTCTGCTGTACAGAAAAGTGACTCAGTCACATATACATACATTCCCTCTTTTTTGGATTTCCTTCCCATTTAGTTCGCCACAGAGCACTGAGTTGCCTGTGCTATACAGGAGGTCTCATTAGTTACCTATTTTATACATAGTTTGAATAGTATATGTCAATCCCAGTCTCCCAGTTCATCGTACCCTCTGTTTCCCCATTTGGTCTTCATACATTTATTCTCTACATCTGTGTCTCTATTTCTGCTGTGTAAATGGGTTCATTTGTACCACTTTTCTAGATTCCCCATGTATAAAAATATGGAATGCTTCACAAATTTACGTGTCATCCTTGTGCAGCAGCCAAGCTAATCTCTGTATATTCCAATTTTAGTATATGTGCTGCCTAAGTAAGCAGGAGAAAAAGGTAACGATGTAATTCTAAATCCCCAGTACCTGCTTTTCCCAGGGGGCAAAAGTAAAGGACTAGGATGAAGGAAAATGCCACAGAGGAATGGCAATCTACATTATACATTAGAAATAAATAGTTTTGAATAATATTTATATCACTCTGCTACTCTACTTTTTACTTTGCATTTAGTCTTAAACATTAACAAGGTAAAACTGGAGAATTCAAAGGTTCATGAGGCACTTGAAATTGAAAAAAATTATATATATATATATATATATATGTACATACATACAGGCTTCCCCTGTGGCTTAGCTGGTAAAGAACCCTCCTGCAATGCAGGAGACTTGGGTTCAATCCCTGGGTTGGGAAGATCTCCTGCAGAAGGGAAAGGCTATCCACTCCAGCATTCTGATTCTGGCCTGGAGAATTCCATGGACTGTATAGTCCATGGGGTTGCAAAGAGTCGGACATGACTGAGCAACTTGCACTCACTCACTCATCAGATCAGATCAGATCAGATCAGTCGCTCAGTCGTGTCCAACTCTTTGTAACCCCATGAATCGCAGCACGCCACAACTCCCAGAGGTCACTGAGACTCACATCCATCGAATCAGTGATGCCATCCAGCCATCTCATCCTCTGTCGTCCCCTTCTCCTCTTGCCCTCAATCCCTCCCAGCATCAGAGTCTTCTCCAATGAGTCAACTCTTCGCATGAGGTGGCCAAAGTACTGGAGTTTCAGCTTCAGCATCATTCCTTCCAAAGAAATCCCAGGGCTGATCTTCAGAATGGACTGGTTGGATCTCCTTGCAGTCCAAGGGACTCTCAAGAGTCTTCTCCAACACCACAGTTCAAAAGCATACACACACACACACACACACACACATATATATATATATTCAAATTAGCTTGAGAAATGCTGTGTTAAAGAATATCAAACATGTTTCTTTCGTAAAACTTTAAAGTGTAAAACTTTAAGAGCCCTTAATGCAAAGGTCAAAGAAATCACCGAGAGAGTAATATGGTATATATGCACTTCCCAAAGTCATCTGACCTAGGATCCTCATCTGTTTTCCTTTTTCTTCCATAGATAATTTCCTATAATTATCACTCTTGAACATGTAAATTGTTTTTGCTGATTTAAGTTAAAAATCCCAAAGACCTTAAAATATAGGCTTAATAATTTTTTCAACTCTTCTGTACCTTTGAACCTTTTAAATACCTCATTAATTTTTGAATTTCCCAGTTTTGCCTTGTTAATGTTTAAGACTAAATGCAAGGTCAAAAGTAGAGTAGCAGAGTGATATAAATGTTATTCAAAACTATGCATTTCTAACGTATATATTGTAAATGGGCTTCCCAGGTGGCTCAGTGGTAAAGAATCCACTTGCCAAGCCAGAGACATGGGTTCAATCCCTGGGTCAGGAAGATCCCCTGGAGAAGGAAATGGCAACTCACTCCAGTATTCTTGCCTGAAAAATCCCATGGACAGAGGAGTGTGGTGGGCTACACTCCATGGGGTCACAAGAGTCAGATACGACTTAGCAACTAAACCACCAAGCATGTATATCAACATTATTTGTGTATATCATTTTTAATACATACTTTAATACACTTGGTAAATTCTGGATTAAATCACCCCTGCTGCTGCTGCTGCTCGGAGAAGGCAATGGCACCCCACCCCAGTACTCTTGCCTGGAAAATCCCACGGACGGAGGAGCCTGGTGGGCTGCAGTCCATGGGGTCGCTAAGAGTCGGACACGACTGAGCGACTTCACTTTCACTTTTCCGCTTTCATGCATTGGAGAAGGAACTGGCAACCCACTCCCGTGTTCTTGCCTGGAGAATCCCAGGGGCGGGGGAGCCTGGTGGGCTGACGTCTAAGGGGTCCCCTGGGATTCTCCAGGCAAGAACACTGGAGTGGGTTGCCATTTCCTTTTCCAATGCATGAAAGCGGAAAAGTGAAAGTGAAGTCGCTCAGTCGTGTCCGACTCTTAGCGACCCCATGGACTGCAGCCCACCAGGCTCCTCCGTCCGTGGGATTTTCCAGGCAAGAGTACTGGGGTGGGGTGCCATTGCCTTCCCCGAAATCACCCCTACTCCAGTGTATTAATAATTAAAAGTGTGATAATGTAATAGCTTATATAATACTTTGAGCACTTAGTTGAGAATTATAAAAAATTGAGAATATAAATAAAGTTGAGAATTATAGGGACTTTAAAAAATATCTTTACCTTTGGGTACTATGTATTCTCTTGATAAATAACATTGATTTTAAACACCAATAGAAATCAAATCTTAAACTGATAGGGGATCCAATAACATTGTTTAACTCTACTGAGGGATATAAGGGAGAAGGAAATGGCAACCCACTCCAGTATTCTTGCCTAGAGAATCCCATGGACAGAGGAGCCTGGTGGGCTGCTGTCCATAGGGTCGCACAGAGTCAGACACAACTGAAACGACTTAGCAGCAGCAGCGGTGGCAGCCGGATATAAATTGTGATATAGCCTCTTGTAAGAAGCCTGGCCGTATTCAGCAGAACCCAGAACTCAAAAGGGATATGCACTATTATACCCATTTTATTAGAAACTCCTAAACTGTTATTCCATTTTAGAATATGATCATACATTAATAATTTATTAGACTCAATTATCTTTTCTTTATGAAAACCATGTGGAAAGTGAATTCATCTTCAACATCTGTTTCTTGATTTTTCTTTCTTGGTTCACCTCCTTTAAGTTCAAAATGTTTAAAACTTAAGAAGGAGAAAGAGACTGTTGGGTTTCAAAAGGTTCTCTACTAAAGTTACTGACTATGGGAAATTTTCTGTGCAAGAAGAAGGGTAATAGACTAAGAAAAGCAAAATGTCCATCTTTTTCTATGTAAAGTGTGTTATATTCAGTTAAGTACTGTGACCACTTAAAACGAACCAATTTGCTCCGTGAAATTTTACACCCCCAGCAACTCTATTCAAAGAAAATCCTAAGATATTAGGTTCCCTTACAAGCATCAGGGTGTTTAGGTGTGATAGGGAGCTTGTGCTCTTTTATCACCTTGTCCACTCTGGTAATTTATTCTGCTTTCCGTTTATTTGCCTCTCCTCCTTTGATTTTAAGAGTTTGAGATAAATCAATACATTTTAACAAAAAATTATATGGGAAATATATCTTCTTTGGGTTCCATAGAAATAACAATGATTCAATCAAAGTTGTAGACAGCATAAGTTCTTAGCACACATTTCTCCTGATGGATTTTTGTTTATATTTTTCCCTGGGGTTCTAATAAGATTCAGGAACTATAATGATGTCAGCAACACCTCTAAAAATTCACTACAGAAAGATCTGAAGATCTTTTCTCAGCACTGCTGGGTTCCTGCTTTAGAACTCTGTGAATAATCACACAGCAGAATTTTAGCTTTACCTCATGCGCCAAATTATGAAGTCAGTTATATCTACATTCTGAAATTGCCTAGCACCCAAACATGTATAATGCTGAAAAATATGCTGTGTAACCATTTACCAGACACCAGAAGATAAATCTAAGTTATTTAGATTTATAGTATGATAATCTCTCCTTAAAAATGACATGAGGGAAATGTTTAACTTAATGAGGCAGAAGATCCTGGTGTGCAAGTTTCACTGTGTTTTTTATTGCACCAGGGTAAATTATTGCTTCAGTCTCCTGTATGGTACCCCAGTGGCCTCAAAGACACTGTGGAGCTTCCAGAAATGCCTACTTTTGTCTTAGGCAATAACTTACTCCACTCGAGTGTGCTTTCTGAGAATTACCCATAACATTTCTTGCCAGAGGTTGAATTTCTTGAAGGTCATTCACAGATACTAACTAAACTTGACTATTTTTTTTTTAATGTAGGCATGTTGATGTGGTAAGTCTGCATACATTAATATACAAAAGGGAACACAAGCATTTACTTTCTGCCTAAAACTAGAAAACAAGCAAAACATTTTGATTATGAAATTATAGAACATAAAATTTTTTCTTAGCATTTTAACCCTGATGTCTCAAAGGCGCAGGCCTTTGAGGGAGGTCTTTGAGGGTCTGGAGAAAGGAATGGCTACCCACTCCAGTGGACAGAGGAGCCTAGTGAGCTACAGTCCATGGGTTCACAAAGAGTTGGACACAGCTTGAGTGCTAACACTTTGAGGGGATGGTGCATAAAGATTTCAGACTGTAATAATTAAATATTGCGTGCATGCCAAGTCGCTTCAGTCATGTCTGACTTTTTGCAACCCACCAGGCTTCTCTGTCCATGGGATTCTCCAGGCAAGAATACTGGAGTGGGTTGCCATGCCCTCCTGCAGGGGATCTCCCTGACCCAGGGATCAAACCTGCATCTCTTACATCTCCTGCATTGGCAGGCGGGCTTTTTACTACTAGTGCCACCTGAGAAGCTCAATTAACTACTGGATTGGTCAAAAAGTTCATTCGGGGTTTTCTGTAAGCAAAATAAACTTGAACAAGCTTTTTCACCAATGCAATATATAGTTCCAGATTTGCCAAAAGAAAAAAATATCTTAATCCTACGTGGAGCACCAATGTATAAGTCTAAATGTGTGTGGGAGTTTTTAAAACAAGCTCTACTTTCTAATAAAGTAACATAGGAATTTAATTAAAACAAACCACACACTCCCCCCCCCCAACCACCACCAATCAGTACTGCAGCATTTGGATAAATGTTAGAGCTTGTCAATTTTCAAGGCAGAAACATTATTCCAGGCTTTCTGCCAAACCATTACTGGTAATCAAGAGATGAGCACATGAAAGTACCGTGCCTGGCTTAGTTAGATATGTGTGTGCTAAAAGAGAAGCCAGCACATTTCTTATGCAAGCCATCGGAGTTACAATTTAGGAATACACAAACACACAAGGCTTTTGTAAGTCTAGGAATATACACACTAAAATACAACTCTGTGCTTAAAGGCAGACACAGCTTGCATTGACTGGATTCTTTCTTTATCTTGAGTGGTTTTATTATCCAGCCACATTTCTCTCAATGGCTGCATGGGAAGAAATTAAATTACTTATATCTGGACAAAATTTGGGGTTGCCCTACATGCTTAATTTCTAGTGACTGCTCAAAATCTTTCATTGATAAATGAGTGATTTGGACTGTTGTTTTCTGTTTTTTTATTTAACCGATTTAGGTAACATCTGTTTTCCCATAGTGTTTAAAAAAACAATTTATATGATATAATAGTGCTATCAGAAAGTAATCAAAGCAAGCATTTTTATGAAAGGGAGACTGAAATGTTTTTAAGTTCTTAGGGTAGGGGAGGCATATTGAGTAAATAACTATGAGTATTTGCATATATTATTTTGACCACTGGAGGGCTCTCAGATTGTTTTACATTAATTTTTTAGAAATCGATTTGAAATAGCTGTAACTTCAGTAACAAATTTAAATCTTGGCACTATAAAGTCTGTACAGTCACCTAGCTCTTAAAATGGTACATGTTCTCAAAACATAAAAGGACAATCAGATTTAATTTACTGTGTTCTTTCACTGTTTAACAACAAATAACTTTGCACCAAAGTAAACAAAGCTGAATAAAGCAATAAATGCATACTTTCAGGACCCATGACCCAGAGCCCGAGTTTGAAATGGTCTGCTGTGTATAGCAAGTTTGCTGAAGTCTCATGTATTTGCATTTGCACGTGTGCCCGATCCCTTCAGTTGTGTCCAACTGCTTGTGACCCAGTAGACCGTAGCCCCCTTTTCCATGGGATTTTCCAGGCAAGAATACGGGAGTGGGTTGCCATTTCTTCCTCCAGGGGATCTTCCTGACCTAAGGCTCTAATCCACAAAGAGACAGGAGTCTCTTGTGTCTCCTGCATTAGCAGGCAGATTCTTTACCACTGAGCCACCCGGGAAAGCCCATATTTTCATTTACTCCATAATAAATCTTTGGTTCATTAGCATCAAAGTATTTTCTCCAAATTTCCAGGAAGATGCACCTTGTTTCTCCAAAAAGTCTCATCCTCCCAAGTTGCTGCTGGTATCCTTTAGAATTTCCTTTGATTACAAATCTCTTGTTCTCAAGAAGCATAGCTTTATGTAGTAAGAGGGGCAAGAAATGCATGTTAAATGTATCGATCACTCTGGACAATGATTTTAAAGAAAGCCAGAATGGAATCTGATAAGAATGGGAATATTTCAAGTGTTTGTTCATAAAACATTAGATTTAACTGATTCCATAATGCCTCGTTAGATGGATCACAATAATAGGGGTTCCTATGTATTTTTTAGTTTAATTCCTTAGAAATGTATTTTATATTGCCAAATATGCTTTAGCCAAGCTCCAAAATGGACATCCTAACAAAGAAACTACACTTCATAGTTTTCTCATGGTTTTCGCCCTTCTGCAATACCAGGAAGACCCACCAGGAGAGACGGGAGAAATGTTGGTCACTGTCCCCAGCACTCTTAGCACAGCGTTTGTCCTGGAGGCTCCCTCTTCTATCTTTTCATGACCTCTTGGCTTCTTGTAGCCATCTCCCATGAACACTCTAAATTTGGAGTTTTGCTGGCCATTTCTTCACCAGCTCACGGAATCCATTTTACACAACATCAATAGGTCAGAAGATACAGAATTACACAGATCAAAGACGAGAAAGGCAAAATTGGTAATATTTTAATACTCAATGAGGAAGATTATCTCCTGGTGGTTCTGCTTCGGATCAGGCTTCCCAGGTGACTCAGTGGTAAAGAATCCCCCTGCTAATGCAGGAGATGTGGGCTCAATCCCTGGGTCGGGAAGATCCCCTGAAGATGGAAATAGCAACTTACTCCCGTATTCTTATCTGGGAAATTCCTGGACAGAGGAGCCTAGTGGACTACAGTCCATGGGGTCACAAAGAGTTGGACATGACTTTTGCAACTGGGCACACACTACTTAATAAACAGCGAAATGCAAAGTGGAAGATTATAACTGCTTAATGTGGAAGTGACTACGATTTCAAATCCCTGTGATTTGAATCTGAAGTGGTTATGATGCCAATTCAGGGGAAACCAGAAAACTTCCTCAATCCTTGATGAAGCGACTCAAACCTTATGCTCTTTTGATAGATTCAGTTCCAATTTTAAATCTTATTAAAAAGAGCTGCCTTCCTCATTTTATATATCTAAATAACTGGGTTGGTATTCAGGTAAATTGGAAATATCTTCATATCCTCAAGTCTACAGAAATATAGGCAACCTGAGCTGTGATGCTGACTTAGTTTTGCTGTCACAATCAGGACTGACCTTAATAAATAGTTCTATCTTTCACAAACTATACCCTGGAGGAAAGACTTTACTTTAGCAGTGCTAAAAATAAAATATACATCCTCGAGTATTCAAATGAATAAGTCTCAGTAATTCTACTTGAAGTATTTAACACCCTGGTGGACTCATCAGCCATGTCTGTGTATTAATATATTCAGATATCTGATGAAGGCATTTCTTAGGTTCTTTTATAGATTCAGATACTATAATGGTGAGTATGTGTGCATGCTCAGTTGTGCAACTGAGTCTGACTCTTTGTGGCCCTCTTGGACGGTAGCCTGCCAGGCTCTTCTGTCCATGGAATTTTCCAGGCAAGAATACTGGAGTGGGTTATAAAGGTGAGACGTAGCCATTAAAATGTCTAAACCCAAATTGTTTCTTTCATACTTTAAGGAACTTATAAAATCATAATAGCAGAGGTTGTCACTTTTTTTTTTTTGAGAAAAAGTTTATTCATCTGTGTATTGGAGTGACCCATCCCTGTATGAGAATATGTCAGGCTTCTTAGTTTTTCCATGAGAATGTCAGCATGGCACCTTTTCACCTATTATTTAAGCATATAGATCTTTCTTCCATCAACTACATAGAATGTTGGCACTTCCAGCAGCTATGGAAAGATTTAACCTTGAATTGACTGCGCTAGCTAAGAGTTTACCAGCACAACTTCTCCAAGTGCTATAGTAAGTTAAATCACATACCTAGACCTCATTTTCTTAACCCTTCCCTTCCCTCTCTGTACATATATAATGTCATTACTGAGGAACTATTTCATTTTGTGCCCGTGAGTCCTGTTCAAGTTTGCCATAAGACATGGCACTTTTGGAAAAGAAAGAAAGAATGATATTGAACAACTGGGATAACATTGTGCTGTTATTTGATAACTTCAGAATAAGGGACTATGCCATACAGTTCTTATAGGAATTTGTGCTAGGAAAACATTTATTTCTCAAGATGATATTGTAAACTTTCTTTACTGTACAAGGAAAATGATATGATCTGTCAATTTCCTTTTTGGTTGTGACTGCCCAAGTTACTTCCTTGTTTCATAATAACATTCATCTATCTCATACCCCATCAAGCATGGGGTATCATTCATGCTTCCTTCATCTGTGATTTTTGACTCAGGTGCGACTCATTGCTCCACTATTTCTTATCATCAAGCAGATAATAGTATTTATTGACTGAATATGACTTTGCACTGTCTTGTATGTTTTTAATGATAAAACACTCAATGCCAAAAATAGGAAGTAAAATTTCACATCATCAGGAATGATGAACAAGACTGTTGAGAATAATGGAATAAACAGTAACATTTCTTAGGAGCATTTGAAACTCATTTTTTTCAGAGATTTTGATGATATCCTTTTATCTGTACTCCAGTTTGGCCCAGATTATGTATCTGTTGCTATCAGTCAGGTCACAGTGTATTTTACTTAGTTTTATTATCGGCAAGTTTTCACTTTCTTAAAGTTTGCGTGAGAGCACTCGTGACAAAATAGTTCAGCAATAAGATTATGCTTGATTACAATGTGTTTATGTCTTCAGTTTGTCCTTTTCTAGCAACCAAGGCTATTGGCCAAGTACATGAGGAGACTTCTATAGCCTAAAGAAGATCTTGCTTGTGAGGCTGTCTTTATAAGAACTGAGAGAATCAGAACAACCATCACTCCTAGGGCTGGGGTTGCCCTCGTGGAAGTCTTTTGTCATCTTGGGAGACTGAGGCTTGAGAGATTAATATAAAAGGCCAGAACAGATCAGTCTAATTGGCAATCTATAACCCAGGTCTCCTGATTTATAATCCAGAAGTCTGTTATTCCTCCCACATGTTGCATAGGTTCTCTGAAACAATCTATTTTACAAAAAGAGGGGGAAAAAAAGCATTTCCTCACTATTGGATGATCACACAGAGCACCATTTGGGGTGTGGGGTGTGGTCATTTGTCTTTCTTGTGCCAATGCCTAGATGGTTTGCTTTGACATACACTTAAAAAATCGGTAGGTCCAGGGGAATGGAGACAGGAGAGGACCTCGTGAATAATAATGCAGTCAGAAAGGAAATACTTGAGAACACTCTGGTCAATTTGCTCAGTAAAATACCACGTGGTCTTTTATGCATGTAAGCTTGTCCATTTCTCGTATAAGCTAACCCAAATACCTTCATGTAAATTGTCTGTTGGTTTAACCTTTTTTAATATTTTACTCTCATCTATTAAATGAGGAGAATAATAAGGACATGTTTTAGGATTGAGAGGATTCCATAAGTTAATCCACGTGAAGAATTTATGAACTCATCATGTTGCACATAGTAGAATGATACCTATGAAAAGTATAAACAGGTTGGGGAAAATGCTGATGTCATGATGTAACAATAACAAAGAAGACACTAAATTGCTTTGTTGGTCATAATTATGGTGATAGTGGTATATTGATAGAAAAAGCCTAGAATAAAATATTAATTGTAGATATCTTTAAATCTTGATATATAAGGGATTATTTTCTTCTGTATTATGTAAATATTTTATACAATTATACAATACTTCTCTACTATACAAGCTTCCAATGGAGTACATAAAAATATGCCTGCTGCTGCTGCTGCTAAGTCGCTTCAATCGTGTCCGACTCTGTGCAACCCCATAGACGGAAGCTCACCAGGCTCCCCTGTCCCTCGGATTCTCCAGGCAAGAACACTGGAGTGGGTTGCCATTTCCTTCTCCAATGCATGCCTAGAATTTATAAAAATATATCTCAACCCATTAAAATTTCTTCTTTTGGATATTAACAATTCTTGGATCCTTAGAGGGAACCAGAGGCTTTAGTTGCTTACAAACATTTCTCTACTAATGTTCTCATCATCTACATTGGGAGGTAGTGAGTTCCAGAAACGTCCTTTCTGGCCTTGTAGACCAGTTCATTCCCCTGTAATGAAAATTCATCAGGCAGAGAGAAATGGCATCCCACTCTCCAATCTCAGGTGTTGAGATCTATAAATCTTGATTTGTAGGTGCTTATTTTTTTCCCCAGAACCTTTTTCTTTTAGCAAAGAAAAAGCTTGGAAGAATTGTGCATCCTTGAAGGACATACAGATGTATAACTATAGTAAGGCGACACCTAAGAAACCAAGCATATTCTGTAACACTTCATCACTACAGAAATAGAAAGAACCAGAGAGAATCTTCTCTGTCCACGCTGTGATTAGCTATGGTGGTGGTTTAGTCACTAAGTCGTGTCCAAGTCTTATGAGCCCATGGACTGTAGCCTGCCAGGCTCCTCTATCCATGGGATTCTCCAGGCAGTTAGCTATATTGAGGAATGATAAACAAGGGAATGTTGTCCTTAATTTGGCAGCACTTACACTTACCACTAAATGTTATTACACTTTGACATTTTCGGTGTGCTCAGCTTACTTGTAAACAATTCCCCACCATTGCACCTTGCTCTTACCTTATAATTATGAAATACTCTATGTGTTCATCTAAGTGAAGACCCATGAGAATTATACCCATGAGAATTAATCATGACTGGGAGAGTTCTCAGTGCATAAATCAATTAGAATGAGTCAGCCTTCCTACTCCACTCCCATTGCTTTTAAAAACAAGCATGCACATTTTGATGAGATCTTACTCCTCTGCACACTCCCCCACCTCTTTGATAATGAATTTTCTAATATTATATTGAGTCCAGAGAAGCTCGGCTCTGAATTGAGTCACCAGGTTTTATAGCTAAGGAGTAGGCTTAGACATCATTTAGTGACTAGTACAGTCTGTTGGTTTGACAGAAGAAAGACACAGGCTAGAGAGATCAACTTTGTCCAGGAACACAAGGACCAAGAATAGCACCCAGTCAAGTTCTGTTCTGTTACATCTTGAGGTTTTTTAAAAGTCCATGGCAGCCGTTTTTCAGTCCTCACTGCAGTGACTTGCCAGCCTCAACTACTTTCTCTTACAGAGGTCATCCTGCTTTGCATTATTTGTAGGCAATGTCATGAAATTGCTTTTGATAAGGAAAACCCAGGGATAGAAGGATTAAAAATGAATCTGTAAAGCATTTTAAATCAATAGTGACTGTAAATCGTGGTTTTAGGCAAACACACTATCAGATAATTTTCTACACACAGGCAAATGGAAGCGTGCCCTTCAAAGGCTAGTGGGGATGGGTCATAATTCTGCAGCAAGCATTACAATCCTGAGTTTCTCAATCATTTTTCACTATTCCTTTCTGCCCGTGTCACTTTGAGAAGCTTAGACCCAGCCGTTCATTGTTAGGAAATAGTATCTTTGATGTTTTCAAAGGCTTTGTGTTGTGAATAAAGAGAGGATTTCAAATCAGTGGATGCTGATTTTTATGCTGGGACATTAAAAAACAATGACTTACAGTTTTGACTCAGCATTTTTCACATTTGTAAAATCATGGGTCAAATAAGTGACCCTTTAGTAATGAAGAGAATCTGTATCTTTTTTTAGCTCTATTTTTTATTCATTCACCATCCGCTTTGGTCACCAACCCTGTGCTAGTTACTCTCGGAGGTCTATGGATGCAATCTCTGTCTTCAGGAAGCTCACCGAATGCTGGAAAAAGCCAAACACAGAAGCAAATCGTCATGATTTCATGTGACAGATGCCACAACGTAAACCCCAAAAGGCAAAACAGAGAGGGCAGAGGGTTAACAGAGGGAATGAGAAATGAGCTGGAAATTGAAAGATGGCTCCCAAATTTGACAGACAGATTTGGGGGGGGGGGTGCACAATACGAATGCAAAATAATATTTTGGAAGGAGCAACCATCTGTTTGGAGGGGTACAAAAATATGATGTGCTTAGGTAACTGAAAATAATTTAGTATTGCTAAAGCATAACATGCATTGTAATGAGTGATGCATACTAACACAGGACAGATAGAAATATCATGAAAGGTGTTTATGACTATTTTATTTTATTTGACTGGGCTGTCCTTGATGCTGCATGGGGGTTTTGCTTTAGTTGCTGAGAGCGTGGGCTGTCTCTAGTTGCCGCACACAGGCTTCTCATTGCATGGCTTCCTGCTCTAGGATGAGTGGACTTCAGTAGTTGTGTATCTGTGCTCTAGAGAGCCTGTGCTCCAGAGCACAGGCTCAATTGTTGTGGTGCACAGGCTTAGTTTCTCTGAGGCATATAGGATTTTCCCAGATCAGGAATCAAACCTATGTCTCCTGCACTGCCAGGAGGATTCTTTACCACTGAGCCACTAGGGAAGTCCATTTATGACTATTTTAAAGTGATTAAATGTATACTGCAGCAATGGGAAACCATTCAGGAATTAAGATCAAGAGATGGATTAGCTGGGCATCCCTGGTAGCTCAGTGGTAAAGAATCCACCGGCCAATATAGGAGACTTGGTTTTGATCCCTAGGTCAGGAAGATCCACTGGAGAAAGAAATGGCAACTCACTCCAGTGTTCCTGCCTAGGAAATCCCATGGACAGAGGAGCCTGACTGGCTTCAATCCAGGGGGTCACAACAGAGTCAGACACAACTTAGTGACTAAACAATAGATTAGTCAATGTGAATTTTAGAAAAACCACCATTGTAAGAAAAGCTAGAGAGCAAAGACCCCAAATCAGAAGGACAACAAAAAGGCAATACACTACAAATCCCAAGCAAGAAACCTTAGAGACTAATCTTAAAGGAAGATGCAGTGATAATTGTAGTGAGAAAGAAAAGGAGGATAAACCCAAGTGATATTTCATAAAGAGAATCAATACTATTTAGAGACTGGACAGGAGGTATGGAAAACTGAGATCAAGGATGGGTCTAAGGTTCTGGTTCTGGCAGTAGGATGCATGGCAATGTCATCTGTGATGATGGGGAACGTGGAAAATGTTCAAATATGGGAAGGGTGAACATGGTGGTTTTGGACACTGAATTAGAAGCTCTCATGGGATATTCGTGTGAAGATGTTCATTAGGCACTTGGATAAACCAACAGAGGGGGGAATGTTTTGTATAGAGACATGACTTAAAAATCACTTGTGTATAAGTGGCTAAAGCTATGAAAAGTGAGCTATCCCAAGGAGTGAAAGTCACTCAGTCACGTCCAACTCTTTGTGACCCCATGGTATATACACCCCATGGAATTCTCCAGGCCAGAATACTGGAGTAGGTAGCCGTTCCCTTCTCCAGTGGATCTTCCCAACCCAGGGATCAAACCCAGGGATTGAACCCAGGTCTCTGGCATTGCAGGTGGACTCTTTACCAGCTGAGCCACAAGGGAAGCCCAAGAATACTGGATTGGGTAGCCTATCCCTTCTCCAGTAGATCTTTCCAACCCAGGAATTGAACCTGGGTCTCCTGCATTGCAGGCAGATTCTTTACCAACTGAGCTATCCGGTAAGCCTATCCCAAGGAGAGGCAGACTAAAAGGAAAAGAAAGATGAGGAAGAACCCAGTGAACACTAGTGATATGAGTTAAGGAAGAGGAAGAGCATCTTCCAGAGACTTTGGGAAGAATTAGCCAGAGTGAAGTCACCAAAATGGTGGCCTCCATCCCCTCCCAAAGAACAGCAATTAATCAGATGCGTGCATGTGTGCTGAGTCGCTTCAATAGTGTCTGACACTTTGCAATGCCATGGACTGTAGCCCACTATCCATGGGATTCTCCAGGCAGGAATACTGGAGAGAGTTGCCATGCCCCTCCTACAGGGAGTCTTCCCAACCTAGGGATCGAACCCTTGTTTCTTATGTCTTCTGCATTGGCAGGAGAGTTCTTTACCACTAGCGCCACCTGGGAAGCCCTAGTAGTCAGATACCCATGAGCAAAAGCAGCTCTTGGAGGCCTCTGAAATCCACATAAGAAACAGCAACACAATGGAGCAAAACACCAAGAATCACACAAAAAGAAAAGGAAGATGGCTTTATCTGCATCATCCCACCCCCAGGCCAGCTTTGCTCAGCCCCAGGAGGGAAGCCCCCAGCTGGAAAGAGGCCCTCTACCTAGGAAAGGAAGAGTGGGTGAGAGACCCACTTTCAGAGAGGGCAGCTGGCCAAAAGAGAATCCAAGTTGAAGGACTTTTAAAAAGCATATCAGTTTGAAATAGGAAAGATTTGAAAATATTTTAATAGTTCATGTGAAAAAATTCATGGAAATGGAAACTTTATAGAATCAGAAGTTAAAGGGGGAATTGATAAAGTTCCAGAACAGTCTAAACAGGGAAATCCATAGAATAGGCATTTGTATGCAATAAAGCATACTTACTACAAACCAAGATGCACATCGCTGTTGTGTTTGGCCTATACTTTTTTAAAAAGTTTGATTAAAAGAAAAACCTATTTTAAGTGACTAGATTGCTTTGGGGACTATTTCATGAAAATACCATTAAAAAAAAAAACTTCCATTATTTATTTTAAATTTAAAATGCTGATTTTCCTTGATAAGAGAAGTAGATACAATACTAGTCTTTCGAAAAATTTCCTGCTCTCACTTTTGCAAATGATCGCATAGTGTTAGAAACAAGATTTCTTTCGGATCATTATGTATCACGACAATATATATTCAGCAGAAAACATTTTTAGAAAGAGCTAAATTATGTGGGAACTGGTACTGCATTCTTAATAAAGAAATCAGAACTGACCTCCAAGTGTTGCAGCTAACTCATGTTATGAACGAGTATGTCTTACCATCGAAAGAACAACTTGAATTATCAGTAAGCCACACTGGTTGAATCCAAAATGCCAGTTTTGATATATAGGACATGAGTAACCTGAGACTCTCTAGAAATATGAAAGATTTTTCTTCTTAGAAAATACTGTGGGTTGAAAAATGTGACTTTATATTTGTGCTCATGACAGGACCAACATGAGTTCCCTAGCTAGTGCAAGCAGTAAAGAATCCGCCTGCAATGCAGGAAACTCCAGTTTGATCCCTGGGTCAGGAAGATCCCCTGGAGGAGGGCATGGCAACCCACTCCAGAATTCTTGCCTGGAGAATCCCATGGACAGAGGAGCCTAAGGGTCTACAACCCATAGGGTCACAAAGAGTAAGACATGACTGAACTGACTTAGCACAGGACCACCTCAGGCTAGAACTCTGACAGGCACCATTCACACAGAATATGTTGAATCCCCGCCACATGATAACCCTGAGTCAAGGACCAAAAGATGTAGTCTTCACCAAAACAGGGAACAGAAACCTAATTCAGGAACCAGAATCTAAGCCTCGAATAAGATCAAGGAGACAGACTGCAGAACTTTGATTTTGGTTCTGCGGGAGCAGCAATAAACATTGGAAACAACTCAAGGGGAGCTCCATTCATATAGTTGTTGATGTTGTTCAGTTGCTCAGTCATGTCTGAGTCTTTTGCAACCCCATGGACTGCAGCATGGCAGGCTTCCCAGTCCTTCACCATCTCCCGGATGGTGAAGTTCGCTCAACTCATGTCCATTGAGTCAGTGCTGCCATCCAACCATCTCATCCTCTGTTGTCCCCTTCTTCTCCTGCCTTCAGTCTTTCCCAGCATCAGGGTCCTTTCCAATGAGTTGGCTTTTTGCATGAGGTGGCCAAAGTATTGAAACATAAGCTTCAGCATCAGTCTTTCCAATGAATATTTAGGACTGATTTCCTTTAGGATGGACTGGTTGGATCTCCTTGCAGTCCAAGGGACTCTCAAGAGCCTTCTCCAACACCACAGTTCAAAAGCATCAATTCTCTGGCACTCAGCTTTCTTCACAGGCCAACTCTCACATCCACACATGACTACTGAAAAAACTATAGTTTTGACTATATGGACCTTTGTTGGCAATGTAATGTCTCTACTTTTTAATATGCTATCTAGTTGATCAGAGCTTTTCTTCCAAGGAGCAAGTGTCTTTGAATTTGATGGCTACAGTCACCCTCTGCAGTGATTTTGGAGCCCAAGAAATATAGTCTGTCACTGTTTCCATTGTTTCCCCATCTATTTGCCATGAAGTGATGGGACCAGATGCTATGATCTTAGTTTTCTGAATGTTGAGTTTTAATCCAGCTTTTTCACTCTCCTCTTTCACCTTCATCAAGAGGCTCTTTAGTTCCTCTTCACTTTCTGCCATAAGAGTGGTGTCATCTGCACATCTGAGGTTACTGATACTTCTCCTGGCAATCTTGATTCCAGCTTGTGCTTCATCCAGCCTGGCATGTCTCATGATGTACTCTGCATATAAGTTAAATAATCAGGGTGTCAATATACAGACTTGACACCTTTCCCAATTTGAAAACACTACTCCTTTCCGAGTTTGGAACCAGTCCATTGTTCCATGTCCAGTTATAACTGTTGCTTCTTGACCTGAATACAGGTTTGGCAGGAGGCAGATAAGGTACATTCCTTTGAATTGGATTTTTAAACAATATTCTGGCAGATGGAAGTGCCTTTTTTAAAAAAAATAATGTATATTACAATGATTTTCCTTTTCTTGTTTGCACAAAGGCCTTTCACGTCTCTTTCTGGGTCTTCTGTTTCTCTGTTCAGATTTCGCTAACTAGTCTTAAGAGCTCAAAGGTATCTTGTACTAATATTAGGAGAACATTCATAGTAGCAATACAGGTACAGAAGCAATACAGTTAGTACAGGTAGAAGGACATAAAGGGATAAGGCAAGACTTTTCTACCCTTCAATTCATTCATTTATCCCATAAAATAACTTTTGATCACCTGTTATGTGGCCAGAAGTGTGCTATATTCTGACCATCAGCCAGGCAGAGAGACTGTGAATAAACTAATGGTTCCAGGTCTAAAGTGCATGCTGAGAGAGAAGACATTATGTGTACCAAGAAATGCAGCCATATCAGTGAATGAGGGATCAATGTTGTTTTCTGAAAGTTGCATTTTTAAAGCCATAATTCTTCCAAATGTGTTGAAAATTGTCCCCAGAAGCTATTTTAACTTTACACAGACGCAGCGCTTTTATAACAGGAAAATGCTCATATTTTCAGCTCAAGTTCTTAAGTGCAGACAACATGGCAGATGCTTTTGCTAAGCTTAAGAGATTTATTTGAACTGAATTTTAATTAAAATTGCCTAAAAGGGCTGGTGAAAAGTTTTGCCATGATTGTCTGAGTCCATCGGAAGTTCTGCCTCCTCCAAAGTGTCGAACTTAAATCAAAATAGCAAGGGGGAAAAAAAAAAACACTAATCAGTTAGTGATTAACTATGTCATGAGGTTTCATTAAATGTTACAATAAGGTAAATGTTCATTTTCCTTTTGGCAGTTACAGATATACTAATTTGTAAAGATATTCAAGTCAAAAAATTGACATTGATGTACAATCTTATGCTGAGAACAGCATAAACACTGGTATGTGAACATTTCTATAAAAAGTACCTTCTGACTAGTTCAGTATCTATTTTTGCGTTTTTTATTAGCTAATGCCTGTTAAATACTGATGGTCTGACAACACGATTCATTAAATTTAAATGCAGACTTTAGCATTATTTTTGAACAAATGACTTAGGAAAGCATCAAACAGTTTTCTTCTCACATGCCAAATGGCAATATCATTTCTTCAAGGATAGTCATTTTTGACTGTGCAAATGTTGGTTCCTCAAAAAGAGGGCAATAAGGAATACTGCAATATTGAACAAAGTTTAAGTTTAATAGAGACTTAATTAGCAACTATTGTTCAATTCTTTTTATAAACAGTGCTATCTTAGGTACTCAGTGAGATAAAAGATGAATTAGATGGAACAGCAACTCAACCAGAATTCACAATATACAGGGGGAAACAGCTGTGATAAGTGTTTTAAGAGCTGAATAAACAACATCCAGCCTGATAGCACTGCAGAGAGCCAAGAAATTAATTCCAGTTGGGGAAACCTTTGAAATAATACATACCAAGTGGAGCATTCGTTGCAACAGGGAACAATAATACAGACATATGACATGGCCCTTTCCTTCAAGGAATGTACTGTCTTCTTGGGAAGATAAAAATTATACAAAAATGGAAGACTTTATAATTAGAGAAAATATTACAAAGTATGCAATTACATAAAAAGTCTCTGATCAGAAAATAAAGGCTCTGAGCATTCAGTAAAGGGAGAAACTGGTATGGACTGGAGAGGGTACATGATACCACGGTGATGGGAGATCATGATATGGACTGGAAAGTGCTAGAATTATTTGCAGAAGCAGCGGAGGGGAAAACCAAAATGATGAGAACAATAAATGAAGACAGGGCTGATCACAGCCTGTTTTGTGACCTTCAAAGGCCGACCTGGCTGAAGCAGAAGGCTTTCTTTGGGGAGGATTAGAAGAACAGAGTGATAGCATAAGGAAGGCATAGGGTGGGGGTACACTATGAGTGCCACGATCAGGAATCAGGCCTGTTCTGATAGGAACAGGAGATCTCTGCAGTTTGTCCAGCAGCCGAGTGACACAAGGAAAACAGCTGATCTTAGATCAGTCTGGCAGTTACTGCTTTCATGCAGAATCATTTTATATAAAGTGCCTCTAAACTGTTTGGCATCTGTAAAGCGTTAGATGTGCAATGTTGTTATTCCCTTAGACACATACAGAGAACTAACAAGTATTTATACAACTGTTATACTTGTAGGAAGTGTACTATAACCGAGACTTAGAAGAAATCACTTGGTTGGCCTGCTGTACCATAAAGGAGTAGATGAAACACAGATACAATGGATTAGCCTATGTTAAAACAATGTGAGAGAAATGGAAGTGGAGATGTTACGTGAAAAGAAAGATTTCTATCCAAAAGTACCTATCTCAGATATTTTAGGAATCTTCAGAAGGTGCCCTGTAGTGGGGCAAAAAATAGCTTCCTTTCGTAAAATTCTTTAAAAAGGGAGAAATATCTTTTGGAATCACAAACTAGTCATCTCAGCTTTAATGCCTGACAAGAGACATGGTCAACAGGTTGCCAGCTACCAGCAGGACATTCACTGTAGGCAGTAATCAACAAGACCTCATGGAGAAAGAATCTGGGCAGATCAATCAGTTTCTACCCCAGACACAGAAATACATCTTAGTGATAAGGAGGTTATGTGTGCTTAGTCTTTGTCATGTTCAACTCTTTGTGACCCCATGGACTGTAGCCCACAAGGCTCCTCTGTCCAAGGAATTCTCCAGGCAAGAATACTAGAGTGGGTAGCTGTTCCCTTCTCCAGGGGATCTTCCCAATCCAGGGATCGAACCCAGATCTTCCACAATGCAGCTGGTTTCTTTACCATCTGAGCCACCAGGGAAGCCCAAGGAGGTTATAACATGGATAAATATTCATAAGACTTTGGTATCTCCTGTACTTAACATCCTTTTTAAAATAAGCTATACAGATACAGTCTGTGGGTCTTGCTTGTGGGCATAGCTGATGTGTTTATATTAAAATATTAATCACTAATTAAGGAGGTCTCACTTAATATGGAAACATTTTTCTGTATCTGATAAACTCAGTGGTCAAAGGTTTGTGCTAATGGTGTCAAACCAATGGGATTCCTGTCTATGTGGTCTTACTTTGTCCTGGAATCACGTTGCCAGCTGGACTCACTCCTTCCCACCAAATCACAGTGCATGTTGTCACTAAAGGAACCAGACAAGAATAGTAGAACAAAATATAACCATCATCATTACTGGAAGAAAAAATTGCCCTTAAATCCTACTTGTGCAAAAGTCCCTAAGCACAGATATATCTGGCAGTCAAATAACCATTGGCTCACACTCATACAAAATACTTGACTTATCAAGAGAGCTGATGGTTTAACTGACTTAAACTATTATTTTTCTCTATTGGTCAAACCAAGAATAAACTCTTTGAAAAAGATCCTGATGCTGGGAAAGATTGAGGGCAGGAGGAGAAGGGGGGCTGACAGAGGATGAGATGGTTGGATGGCATCACCGACTCAATGGACCTGAGTTTGAGCAAGCTCCAAAAGACATGAAAGACAGGGAAGCCTGGCATGCTGAAGTCCATAGGGCTGCAAAGAGTCAGACATGACTTGGGGACTGAACAACAAGTCAAAGCAAACAAATTCACCCTTGAGACCAAGAATATTTATGTAAGAATATACTATGGTTATGGAGAAGGCAATGACACCGCACTCCAGGACTTCTGCTTGAAAAATCCCATGGGTGGAGGAGCCTGGAAGGCTGCAGTCCATGGGGTCACTGAGGATCAGACACGACTGAGCGACTTCACTTTCACTTTTCACTTTCATGCATTGGAGAAGGAAATGGCAACCCACTCCAGTGTTCTTGCCTGGAGAATCCCAGGGACAGGGGAGCCTGGTGGGCTGCCGTCTATGGGGTCGCACAGAGTCAGACACGACTGAAGTGACTTAGCAGCAGCAGCATACTATGGTTGGGGAGCCAACCATCATCCCAAGCTGGACCTGTGCACGCTGTGTCTACTTTCTCCTGTCCCATTGCTGAAATCTCCACTGCTCTGTTTCAGTCCAGGAGTGCTCATTCTTCCCAGCTCACCGCAGCTCCTTCTCAGTCCACTTTTTCCAGGTCCCTGTTGGCTTCTAGTGCATTTTTTATGTCCTGTTGCCTCCTCCCAGCTAATGCCCACATAGCCATTCAAAACATTAAATTTGGGTCTACAGATGCCAATATGGCATCATGGAGATCATGATGATCTCCATCGTGGAGAGGCGTGGCATCTGAAAAGGCATGGCATCCACAAATGAAACGGCCCTCAGGCCTCGGTGCTGTCATCGTGTTCTTAGCCCTTTGTGTCCCCAGGGCATGTTGCTCACCTCTACTTCTTGTGTTTGCGGAGGAAGGAGGTCATTCCTGACCTGTACCAGTGCAGCTGTGCTTATTGAGAATTCCACCCACAGCATGTGTGCTCAACCTGGGGCAAAACATGAAAGATTTTCCTTACAATTCATCCTGTTTCTTTATGACTAATGACTTTCCAGTGCTGCTAGTATTTCTTTTAACATGAGTTCCTTTTAGGAATTTCTTGGTGTATCTTCTGACTGTATCCTGTTTCTAAAACTGTGGCTTCTAATCTTGGAGAATAATCAAGATTCCTACAAGTGTTAATAGCTAGAAAACACTCATTTGGTCATTTCCCTAGTTTTAATAAAGGGCATATCAGATTCTTCTTATACATTCCTTCTCTGCCAGTCATCATCTCTAAATCCTCTTACTTTTAATTTAAAAAAAAGTAAGTTAAAATATATAAAAGAGCTCTGGCACATGCAAATTATTACATATAGAATGAATATGCTGCTGCTGCTGCTGCTAAGTTGCTTCAATCGTGTCCGACTCTGTGCGACCCCATAGACGGCAGCTCACCAGGCTCCCCCGTCCCTGGGATTCTCCAGGCAAGAACACGGGAGTGGGTTGCCAGTTCCTTCTCCAATGCATGAAAGTGAAAAGTGAAAGTGAAGTCGCTCAGTCGTGTCCGACTCTTAGCGACCCCATGGACTGGAGCCTACCAGGATCCTCCATCCATGAGATTTTCCAGGCAAAAGTACTCGGGTGGGGTGCCATTTATACACAAGGTCCTAATATAGAGCACAGGTACCTTATATTCAATATACTGTGATAAACCACAATGAAAAAGAATATATATAAATATATATGTGTATTACTGAATCACTTTGTTGTAATAGCAGAAATTAGTACAACGTTTTAAATCAACTCTACTTCAATAAAATAAATTATTTAATATAAAAAAAAGTAAAGGAGCTATGTACCGAATGGATTCTACAAAGATGTTTTTAGGTGTTTTGGGAAAGGATTCACATATTCATATGACAGAGTGATTTATTTTGATCCTCTTGTGCCCTAAGGGTCTTTAGACAGGACATGCAACTTTATAAAGAAAACTAGCCATCAGGTTAGTGGTCCATTTATGGAGAAAGACTCATTTCCCTTGGCCTCTACTTATACAATATTCAAACTGCATTATATTCTTTGAGATTTTTTTTCATTGATCCAGATAACTCTTGCATGATGCTTTTTCAAAGAACTGCTTATCAGAGATTTTCCAGTAACCTTCTGGCATTTCAAAATTGCATATTCCCTGGATAGCAATTTTATTTGTTGTCATTATAAGGCCTCAAACTTCCTAAAGATACAGCTAATGCAGAGAGACAGCTGTGTGAAATATTGGCTACCTCAATTTCATCCAAGCTCTGTGCTTTTCCTTTTTCTCATACTTGAACCTGTTTGTCACACTTGGTAAACTTATATTTTCAAATTGGTTGAGACACTTTATACCTACTGCATTCATAATTCTAATCATTCTAATTCATATTCTAATAATTCTAACTCATAAATCAATCAACTATTTAAAATGTATAATATTCACAATGTAATGTTTCTTCATGTTAAATAATGTTAATCATTTATCTAGTACTTTTCTTCATAGTAGCATAAGTAATTTCATATATGTATTACTTATAAAATGTCTTATTAAACTATGAAATGGCAGATCATGTAAACTATTCTAACAACAAAACAGTTATAACCTAAGTTTACACAAGCTCTTTTAGTTTCCTAATTAATAAAAAAAGTTCAGACCTCATTACAGCTTATTTCCGTTTCAGCTACAAACACAAAAACCTTACCACATTTTTTAGATTAAGAAACAACTCATATTTTCCCCAGTACTTGAACAATTTTCTTACCAAATACTTGGCAATACTTACTAAAGAATAGTATCTGTCCATCTGACTTGATGGAGTTTCCATCAGTATATGAACTGAGAGTCTGTAAGTAGGTTTTGGACTTGGAAATTCAGAAATGGTTTTATTTTTGTTCCTCTATCATATCTTTCTTTGATTGTTGTCATTCAGATTCCTGATAAGTGTGATACTTTCTGTCCTAACTCAGAGAGTTTCTAATATCGGTCCTAAGAATTCACTCAATGTGCTACTTGTTCTTCTGAGCAAGGATTTTGTCAGAAAAATAGTAAATCCAGGTCTTAGTGAAATCCTTCTAGGAAACCCCAAGATGTCCCAGTGTCCTCGGCTTCCAAGACAAGCGCTGTTGACAATCTGTAGCCTTCTCAATCTTCCCCACTACCCACACCTGTTACCTTTGGCCAGTCACAACCCAGCATGGTGTATATGCTCAGTTACTCAGTCACGTCGACTCCTTGAGACTCCATGGACTATAGCCCACAAGGCTCCTCTGTCTATGGGATTTTTCAGGCAAGAATACTGGAGAGAGTTGCTATTTCCTCTTCCAGAGGATATTGCTGATCCAGGGATCAAACCTGCATCTCCTGCATTGGCAGGCATATTCTTTACAACTGAACCACTGGGAGGCCCCCAGCCCAACATATAAAACCCTCCAAGTCCCTTTCCTCTCCTAGTTTCTATCATTCTTTCCAGTTTGGACTCAGTGCTCTTCTTCACAACCAGCCCTCCACACTCACTCTCTTCACTAAGTAATTCTCCATCTCCTGGCCTTCTAGGCAGCAGCTGGGCTTCCGATTATATGGCTTCCCCAGCCACCCCTTTTGGGGAAGCTGTTTATCCTACCTTGCCCTCTGTGCCACGGGATTCAATGATGTGGTCGGCGTATTTTTCCTACCTAAAGTGGTTTCCAGATCTTTCTCTACTATTCTTGGATAAAGACCTCAACTCCGGGCTTATGAAGTCCACCTTTACCTCTCTCTGCCTCCATTTGATCACTGTTTTCTATCCACATGTTAAAGACTTTAGAAGTCCCTACATATTAAGCTTCACAGCCCCTGCAACTAGCATTGTCTTAAGTGATTCCACATCTGGGCAGAGGATTCCTGAAAACTATAGTCCTCCAGGGCCTTGGCCTGCTTAATGAAGTCATTTTCCTCCACTCTGCTTCAGAAACCCTAGTCCCCAGGGTTTACTGCTGCTGCTGCTAAGTCGCTTCAGTCATGTCCGACTATGTGCGACCCCATAGATGGCAGCCCACCAGGCTCCGCCATCCGTAGGATTCTCCAAGCAAGAACGCTGGAGTGGGTTGCCATTTCCTTCTCCAATGCATAAAAGTGAAAAGTGAAAATGAAGTCGCTTAGTCGTGTCCGACTCTTAGTCATACAAAATACATGATAATATTGCTCTGTTATCATCATACATTGCAGAATTGTGTGAGGGTTAATCAGAGAAAAGAAAATGAATTCAGTAGTGACTGAAAGAATTTAAGAAGAGAGGGCAGTAGCTAAGAAATGAGTGAAATGTCCTTTTCATTTGCAGCAGAGAAGTTCCTGGGAGCCTGCATTGAGGCAGAAACATGAGAGGTGGAGAATAATGCCAGTTCTAGAGACATGAGTGGGCTAAGAATTTGGAATTGAGATAAAAGTTTCTAGAATTGAGTAACCTCTTAGATTTCGAGAGAAGCAAGGAGGGGAGGCTGATTCCAGAGTGTCTGTCTTGAGAAACTAATTAGATTGTAGCTCTATTTATGGAACTGGAGAGCAGATCAGTTAGATGATCACTTTTAGGGATTTCTATTAATAAATCATTTCAGGCAAAAACAAGGTAGATCTATGTTTCTGGAGTGCCTAAGAGAAGTCACAATAGAAGATAAAGGTTTGGGAATCATCAGCATATAAGTGATGATTGAAGATATGAAAGTAGATGAAACCACCCTGGAAGAGTATATGCAATGAATGAAGAACTCCAGCATCACAGGAGTGGCAACAGACAGAGCCAATCACATGACCAGTAAAGGAAGAAATGTTACAAATTAAAGTGATGAAAACAATAATAATAGCTGACATGTGTATGTACACGTGTGTGCCAAGTCACTTCAGTTGTGTCTGACTCTTTGTGACCCTATGGACTGTAGCCTGCCAGGCTCCTCTGTCCATGTGATTCTCCAAGGAGGAATGCTGGAGTGGGTTCCCATGACCTCCTCCAGGGAAACTTCCTGACCCAGGGATCAAACCCACATGTCTTATGTCTCCTGCATTGGCAGGTGTGTTCCTTACCACTAGTGCCACCTGGGAAGCCCAGTGCTGCTGCTGCTAAGTTACTTCAGTCGTGTCCGACTCTGTGCGACCCCATGGACAGTGGTCCACCAGGCTCCTCTGTCCGTGGGATTCTCCAGGCAAGAATACTGGAGTGGGTTGCCATTTCCTTCTCCAATGCATGCATGCATGATAAGTCGCTTCAGTCGTGTCCGACTTGGTGCGACCCCATGGACAGCAGCCCACCAGGCTCCTCAGTCCGTGGGATTCTCCAGGCAGGAATACTGGAGTGGGTTGCCATTTCCTTCTCCCGGGAAGCCCTATAATGTGCATCATCCCTTGGTGGTTTAGAGCACAGGTGGGTTCAAATCACAACTCTATTACTTACTAGCTGAGTCTACTGGCAAATTTTTTAAGCTCTCTGTGCTTCTGTAGCTTGAGGAAAACAAAGGTACCAACCTTATAGATTAGATTGAAGGCTAAAATGCTTACTGTGCCATATTCAGCAGAGCCTGACTCACAGAAAGCCATAAAGGTTCACAGTTATTTTTATCACTGCAGTTTTATTTAATCTTCACAATAATTTGATGAGGAGGTAGGATTATCCCCATTTTTTCAATTGATGAAACAGATTCAGAAGGTTATGTTATTCCACATGAGTGTTGCACCTGGTATTTGAAAGGAAGTGGGCCTAAGACCCCTACGTATATAAGTCGCAAGAAAGTATGTGGCAGAAAACAAAACAAAAAATGGAAACCATTTTAAGAAGCAAAGAATGACTAATCAGGTTAAATGCAGTGAAATTGTCATGAAAATAACCCATAGACCCAGTTCTTTTGATTCATCTAGTTAAACAATAGCAACAGAGATTTTAATGAGGATAATATCATTTCAAAACTGAATTCATGTTGAGGTTTGACAGAAAACAACAAGGTTATGTAAAGCAATTATCCTTCAATTAAAAAATAAATTAATTAAAATAAATAATAAAAAAAAAACCTCTACCTGGGAATGAGCTACTAGATGGCAGTTTGTGCCACAAACCCAGGGTTCCTAGGTACAGGCTTGGTCTTAACCCAAGAGTGACAGTACCTGGAAAGGTTCCCAGGCGTGATTTCCTATTACATCAATGCAGCAAGACAGTTAGGTTATCTTCGCATTTAGCCAGATACACTCCTGTTGGGAACTTCACAATTGTGCATTTTATTTTTTTTAACATCTGATTCATTTTAGTTTGATATCCATCCACTTTGTCCATTGCATTACTTTGTTTTTAATCACAACTAGATGAATCTGTTCACTCTACATTTTACAGAACAGCAGTTTGTTTTCTTTTTTTGCTTACTCTTTGCATGATCATAATGAACTTTATTTTATCAACATCATCTTATTTGTCTCATAACATTTTCAATCGACTTTGCTTTTAATTAAAGAAAATTTGTGTAAACTTCGTAATAAGAATTTGTACATCTCTTGGCATCAGAAGCAGATAACTTGGCATTATGCTTTTCCTTTCTGTGTGTGCAGTGGCAACATAAATGGCTTACACATTTAAGGCATTTTGTGTCAGCTTTTCTTTACCATCCCTAAAGCTTCTGTCCCCATTTTTATGATGATTTAAGGGCAGGCTCATTTAGAAAGCCAGCAAAGTGGTTCCTATTGCATCTCCACCCTTTCTAGCATAATAGTTGCAAACTAAGTTGCTGTGCTTTGTTGTAGGTTTCTACACAACTCTGGGCATGGTGCCTCACTTAACTGTTCCCTAGTGTTATTTTGGAAAAGCCTTCTGCAGAAAATGCCAGAACTCAGCTTGAACTCTTGTCCCCTGTCAGGGAGAATCTTTCTATCAGTGGGATTTCTCAGCTGTTTCAAAAATCATTCAACGCTTTACTAGGAAATATTGCTCCTGTGGAATATGCCAGCTTTAGCATACCCTAATTGTTCAGCCTAAGAGCTTTAGAAGCAGAATATTTAATCAGAGAATTTCAGCCCTTTGCTACAAACTTTTTTATGGAGAATGTTAATTTTAATTCATGAAAGATGTTCCTATTATTTTTCAATTCAGTGGTTAAAGCATATGAGTGCTTACTTTCATTTTTTTTAATTAAATGATTTTTTTTTTCTTTAGGACAGTCCCACCTGCAATTAATCACAATATTCTTCTAAATTAAGAGTCAACATGTCTTTTGTGATATTACATGCCAGGTAATCACTTTTATTCCTTATAGAGCTATTATTATATTCAATTACAGCTGCCAAAACAGAGACAGTAAGAGGATAGGGAATTTCCTTAAGTTAGTCATTAGTAAAATCAATCTTTGAATCCAGGTAGTTTCACCCCAAGGCCTGAACAGGGGAACTCTGTGAGGATTTGATGAATAAGGAAGATCCATCATTTTGAACCAATGTGCCTTATCTGTGATAAAGCAGGGATAACTATTCTAACATCTGAATGAAGACAATTCTTTATAAACATGTTGAGTTCCAGGAATTCACTGCAAGTTAATTACTTGGAATTCAGAATATGGTGCCACAAAGAACTGGTGCTCTGACCAGCCTACACAATCCTATTTAAAGTCTAAGATCATTGACTATGCCAAAGCCTTTGACTGTGTGGATCACAATAAACTGGAAAATTCTGAAAGAGATGGGAATACAAGACCACCCGACCTGCCTCTTGAGAAACCTGTATGCAGGTCAGGAAGCAACAGTTAGAACTGGACACGGGACAATAGGCTGGTTCCAAATAGGAAAAGGAGCACATCAAGGCTGTATATTGTCACCCTGCTTATTTAACTTATATGCATCATGAGAAACAATGGGCTGGAAGAAGCACAAGCTGGAATCAAGATTCCCGGGAGAAATATCAATAACCTCAGATATGCAGATGGCATCACTCTTATGGCAGAAAGTGAAGAGGAACTAAAAAGCCTCTTGATGAAGGTGAAAGAGGAAAGTGAAAAAGTTGGCTTAAAACTCAACATTCAGAAAACGAAGATCATGGCATCTGGCCCCATCACTTCATGGGGAATAGATGGGGAAACAGTAGAAACAGTTTCAGACTTTATTTTTGGGGGCTCAAAAATCACTGGAGATGGTGACTGCAGCCATGAAATTAAAAGACGGTGGGATGATTTGGGAGAATGGCATTGCAATATGTCTAACATCATATATGAAACAAGTCGCCAGTCCAGGTTCAATGCACGATACTGGATGCTTGGGGCTGGTGCACTGGGACAACCCAGAGGGATGGTATAAGGGAGAAGGGAGGAGGGTTCAGGATGGGGAACACATGTATACCTGTGGCAGATTCATTTTGATATATGGCAAAACCAATACAATATTGTAAAGTTAAATAAAATAAAATTAAAAAATAAATAAAATAAAACAAAAAAATAAATTAAATAAAAGATGCTTACTCCTTGGAAGAAAAGTTATGACCAACCTAGATATCATATTGAAAAGCAGAGATATTACTTTGGCAACAAAGGTCCGTCTAGTCAAGACTATGGTTTTTCCAGTGGTCATGTGTGGATGTGAGAGTTGGACTGTGAAGAAAGCTGAGCGCCAAAGAATTGATGCTTTTGAACTGTGGTGTTGGAGAAGACTCTTGAGAGTCCCTTGGACTGCAAGGAGATCCAACCAGTCCATTCTGAAGGAGATCAACCCTGGGATTTCTTTGGAAGGAATGATGCTGAAGCTGAAACTCCAGTACTTTGGCCACCTCATGAGAAGAGTTGACTCATTGGAAAAGACTCTGATGCTGGGAGGGATTGAGGGCAGGAGAAGGGGACGACAGAGGATGAGATGGCTAGATGGCATCACTGACTCGATGGACATGGGTTTGGGTGAACTCCGGGAGTTGGTGATGGACAGGGAGGCCTGGCATTCTGCGATTCATGAGGTCCCAAAGAGTCAGACATGACTGAGCGACTGAACTGAACTGAACTGACTGAACTGAAGATCATTGAAATACAATGTATTTTCACTACCAGTGTAGAAGCTATGTTGTTGCAATATTAGAAATCAAGGCACATATAAATCAATAAGAAACTTGAAAGATTAACTTGAGTAGTATTCCTTGGATAAATGTTAAATTAACCTTGAAATGAAAAGATATATAATGTTCTTTTGTAGAAAGAAAGGGATTGAATGAGGCGGATTACAATACATAATAATATTTGATGAAGTAAAAAAGTTGCAGGGTTAAGAAATAGAGAAGGAAGAGGAGAGAGAAGAGCTGGAAAGCAGAAAAAAATTGAATTACACACAATATTAACAGGTCATAGTCAAAGGGTTCTATATTGCTAAATATGTTTTGAAAGAAACACACACACACGCATATGCCACCTTTCAGCCTCTTTCTGAGCACCCATCATTGTATTAATAAAAGTAGGACCAGCCCCAGTGGCACCCACTCCTAAAGTACTGTCCTGTGCTGCACAGTTTCTTGAGTTTTCAACTCAGGGGGAAAAAGGAAATGAGAAACAGAGCCTGCGTTTCTTAAACACCAATCAGATGTATGAACATCATGAAAACTGAATTTTCAGGGGC
Source organism: Tragelaphus eurycerus (assembly GCA_935064755.1). Classification (NCBI taxonomy): domain Eukaryota; kingdom Metazoa; phylum Chordata; class Mammalia; order Artiodactyla; family Bovidae; genus Tragelaphus; species Tragelaphus eurycerus. Next base: position 795,695 of record CAKXYN010000121.1, on the reverse strand, counting down.
TTACATAGGAGTATTATCAGTTCAATTGATTAATGAGATAACGTATGCCAAATCCATAATAGATTGTCCAGCATATTGTAGATATGGAAGTTAATATTATTACTGAGAAAAACTGAGGCACTTACCTAACCCCCAACCAAAGGGGAAAAAAAAGAAAGAAAGATAATGGTTATCCATTTAGTATATCTTAAGGCACTTTTTCGGAGAAGGCAATGGCACCCCACTCCAGTACTCTTACCTGGAAAATCCCATGGACGGAGGAGCCTGGTGGGCTGCAGTCCATGGGGTCGCGAAGAGTCGGACACGACTGAGCAACTTCACTTTCACTTTTCACTTTCATGCATTGGAGAAGGAAATGGCAACCCACTCCAGTGTTCTTGCCTGGAGAGTCCTAGGGACAGGGGATCCTGGTGGGCTGCTGTCTCTGGGGTCGCACAGAGTCGGACACGACTGAAGCGACTTAGGAGCAAGGCACTTTTTGGATTTGAGGTTTGATTTAGAAGATACAACCTCCAGAGATTTTTGTTTTTCATTCTTTATGGTTGCATTTTTTACTCATCCTTTCTATAAAGCATTTACTTCTTTTCCCCAGTTCATTTCTGTATATTATTAGCTTTTCTTGAAAATTTGAGTGTCAAGGACTCTTTAAACTCTTAAAAATTATTAACTTCAATTGTATCATCTATTGATATTTAAATTAGAAATTAAAACTAAGAAATTTTTAAATTTTTTACTTAAGGATTCAATCCACAACTACAAACCATTTACATAGTAATAGAAATAATGTTTTGTATTAAAAACAATGTACAGAAAAAATAAGTAAGAAAAGTGGCATAGGTTTTACATTTTTACAAATCTCATTAGTATCTAGCTTAATAAGGGGCAGTGGAATTCTCTTATCTGCTTCTGCATTTAGTCTATGGAAATATGCTGTTTTACCCAAAGAAAATCCAGACTCACACAGATATATGTAGTTGGAAAAAGCAGTAGTTTCATAGCCTTTTCAGATAATTGTAGATATTCTTTGTCATGAGACCTAAACTCATACGGTGATTGTTTCTTAAAGGTGAGTTGCAATGTAGAATCATAAACCATATCAATGATGTTTACTGTAAGATTCGTTATCCTCCTTTTGCAGGGATACTTTACTTTTGTATGATTTTACAACATTATACATTGGTCATTTGGGAAATATTGGTTTACCGAGTTATGCAAATATTCCAAATATTGACACATTTCACTTTACACAAACTAAAAAAATCACTCTTGAGCCTAAAAAATTAGTTTCATCTGAAAAGTCCTGTAGTTATTGGGAAGCTGTCATGTGCATGGTGACAGATGCAAGCTTTCCAAAATTCGAATTTTTGCTTGAAAGCTCCAGTTTTACCATTGGCAACAAAACTGTCATTTGTCTTACTTGAAGTGACAGCTCGCTTTGTTCATTTTGGAAAAATAAATGTTTGTGAAATACTCAAGACTGCATAACATAGTTTGTCTGTCAGTCTTTCTTTCACGTGAAATGGTGTTCCATGGAAAAAGCAGCTAGTCCAGCCCACAAGCAGTCACACACACTCTGGTGTACAGCAGACATACTTCGTGTGTGCTTCTCATTTCATTACACACAATTTTTAAAATACATGTATTTGAGAGTTGAGATTTAATAAAATTAACAATCACTTTTACTGGCCCAAGAAGGAACTTCTTCAGTGAAAGAAATGCTTTTAAAAAAAAAAAAAAAAAATTGCAGTTGGGACCTCCCTGGTGATCCAGCGGCTAAGACTCTGTGCTCTCAGTGTAGTGAGGCCTAGGTCCATCCTTGGTCAGGGAACTAGATTTCCCTGACCAGGGAACAAGATTTTGCATGCCACAACTAAAGATACCACGTGCCACACAAACTGCAAATAAGTAAATAAATTTTTGTTTAAGTTAGGTTAATAAAAATTGCAGTTAAAAATCACTTAGCACAGTTACAGTGATAATTCCCTCAATTCTTGCTGAGGTGCTCACTGTTTGACTCAACATTGCTCTATTCCTGTTTGTAAGATATGAAAATAGTATTGAATCTATGGGCCATAGTATTGACCCATGGACCATATTTTGAGGAACAATACTATACAGAAATTGTTGTTGTTACTCCTCAGTTGCTAAGTCGTGTCCAACTCTTTGCAACCTCATGGACAGCAGCATGCCAGGCATACCCCTGACCTTCACTACCTCCCTCAGTTTGCTCAGATTCATGTCCATTGAGTCAGTGATGCTATCTAACTATCTCATCCTCTGCTGCCTCCTTCTGCTCTTGCTCTCAATCTTTCCCAGCATCAGGGTTTTTTCCACTGAGTCAGCTCTTTGCATCAGGTGGCCAAGGTGTTGGAGCTTCAGCATCAGTTAGTCAGTTCAGTCACTCAGTCATGTCAGACTCTTTGCAACCCCATGGAGTGCAGCACGCCATGCTTCCCTGTCCATCACCAACTCCTGGAGGTTGCTCAAATTCATGTCCATTGAGTCAGTGATACCATCCAACCATCTCATCCTCTGTCTTCCCCCTTTTCCTCCTGCCTTCAATCTTTCCCAGCATCAAGGTCTTCTGCAATGAGTCAGTTCTTTAAATCAGGTGGCCAAAGTATTGTAGCTTCAGCTTCAGCATCAATTCTGTCAATGAATCTTCAGGGTTGATTTCCTTTAGGATTGACTGGTTTGATCTCCTTGCTGGCCAAACGAGTCTCAAGAGTCTTCCAGCACCACAGTTTGAAAGCATCAATCCTTCGATGCTCAGCCTTCTTTATGGTCCAGATCTCACATCCATACATGACTACTGGAAAAACCATAGATAGCATTGACTATACAGAGCTTTGTCAGCTAAGTGATGTTTCTGATTTTTAATACATGGTCTAGGTTTATCATAGCTTTCCTTACAGAATACCTCTTTCAAAATTTATCGTCTTATTTGAAAGCATCCTCTTCCTCATCGAAGCTTTTAAACCATCAGCTTATAAAATCCAAAGTCACCGTGGTGTTGTACAACTATGCAGTTGTCAGCCAAAATGCAGATGATGGTGGTAATGACAGTGAGTTTCATGATTTGTTTGATAATAGATTTGGGAAATTGTAGGAGAAATTAATGTTCAACGGATACTCAATAGGAGACTTTGTTGTTGATCTGAGCTTCCAGGTGATTTCTTCTGATTTCAGCCCAGAAACAAGGGATGAAAGTGGTTGGCACCTGGCCAGCCATCTAGGTGCCTCCAAAAAAGCTGGAGCTTCTAAATAAAGACATGACACCCTTATTACAGGACACCCTGCTTACTTAATTGCAGATATTTTCCCCCTAAATTTGTTTCAAGAGAAAGGAAATGGATGGAGTTACAACCTAATATTGTAATGAGACATATAGGTATGTCTCATAGCCCCAAGTTAAGTTTGTCTCACTGTTGACATCAGTGACATATTCTTTTTTTGAAATTGCAGTATAGTTGATTTACAATGTGTGTTAGTTTCAAGTGTACAGCAAGGTGATTGTTATACATATATATATATATATATATATATATATATATATATATATATATATTCTTTTTAAAGATTCTTTTCCATTATAGGTTATTACAGGATATTGAGTATAGTTTCCTGTGCTATCCAGTAGGTCCTTGCTGTTTTGTCTGTTGAATATTTTATATATAGTAGTGTGTATATGTTAATCCCTGATTCCTAATTTATTTCTTCCCCACCAACCCCCTGCTATTCCCTTTGATAACTGTCCGTTTGTTTTCTATGCCTGTGTGTTTGTTTCTGTTTTGTAAATAAATTCATTTGTATCATTTTTAGATTCCACTATATTTAGATTCCAATAATATGATATTTCTCTTTCTCTAGTCTCTGTACTTTTAGCAACCAGGATTTGATTAAGGGCGGTTCATCACCTCCCTTCAGGAGCTCTTATCGGATCCTTTAGAAGTATAAAGGATCCATTGTTGCCTAAAAATATGCCTCCATATAGGGTAAAAGTATAGGAAAATATATTTCCCCCACTAGAAATGGAAGCAAAAGGAAGTTCCCATACAAAGAGGTGAACTTCTTACACGTGTAACTATGGTAAAATGGTTAACTAAAATGCCATTTCCTTTGGCTTTCAGATACTATTAGCCTGAAGATTTGAGTAGATCTGAGTTTCTGCTTCACAAAGCCCCCAGTCCAGCAGCTAGAGATGTTTCCTCTGAACAACATTGCTGTGCAGGGCCTGGACCTTCTGCTATTCACAGGTGTGGACTGAGATGGGCTCCTGTGACTCAAGCCCAGAGAGACCAACTCGTGAAACCACAAGCAGTTTGTTAATTATTATACAATAAATATAAATGCTACCAGGATACCATCGTGAGCTAAACGCCCATTCCTCACCTGTAGGCAAATTTTAGATGAACAGACTCAGAGAGTTGTTTGGTAAGATTAAATCCATTTAAGGGACATTAGCTGGGCCATTCAACTATTGGAGAGCATTGAGCTAAGCATATCTTCCCGCAGCAAAGGAAAATATGCTGTCAGAATCTTCTCCACGTGGATTGGTGTTGCCATTTTTGACTGGGCAGCCCCTCTTAAGTGATTGCCCTTTGTCAGGGGGTCCCAGACTTCTCAACACCACTTCTTACAGCAGTCTGTCCTCTGATTAGTACTTAGCCTTCTTTATTTAGTTAAGAATTATCCCTGGGAATTAAATGAAATCATGGATAGAGAACATAAGAAAATGCCTGGCATATGATCGAAGAGCAGTAAATATCAGCTTCCTCTCTGACTCTTGCTTTTCTATTGCTCAGTTGCTGACTCCCCTGTAGTTCTCATTAAAATTTTGTTCCTTTAGATCTGCTAATTCCCCAAGAGAACTGAGAGTTCAGTCTTGTAAATAACAGCTAATATTTACTGAGGCCTCAGTGGGTACTAGGCACTGTATTTACCAAGCCACTTGAGTACATTTTCTCATGGACTCCTCCTAGCAACGCTCTGACAAGTACTATAGTTATTCCCATGCTGTAGATGAGGAAAATTGAGGCACAACGTTCAACTGATTGACCTGCCTGGAAAATGGTGAAGCAGAGATTGGAATCCAGGCAGTGTAACTTCAGAAATCACGTTTTTGTTTTTTAAAGGTTTTTTTCTTTTTTTTTTTTTTGGATGTGGACCATTTTTTGAAGTCTTTAATGAGTTTGTTAAAATATTACTTCTGTTGTTGATGTTCTGGTTTTTTGGCCATAAAGCATGAGGGATCTTAGCTTCCCACCCAGGGATCGAACCCACACCTCTTGCAATGAAAGGTTTAACCACTGGACCTCAAGGGAAGTCCCAGAAATCATATTTTCAGATGGTACTCAACACTGACACTTGAGTGAGACCTGCCCAGATGCTGTTATCTTCAGGGGGCTTTGCATTTTTGGCTCAGTTGTGTTGATTTATAGTTTAATTCTCAAAGGACATCTTAGTTCCTACTAAGTCATTCTTTCCTTGGTGTCTTATGTTGTACTTTAATGTAAATTAAGTTTATATGAGACCTTGCAGCTCAGAGTTGAGTCAAGTGGGTAGAAGAAGCAGAAAGCAAGGACAAAAAGCATGGTGTACTAGAGAATTAAGTTGAATAGGTTACATTACATAGTTTCAGGTATGCTGAGAGATAAATAGTAATTCCTAAAAAATAGTCACATAGAGGAAAATCCTGGTGAATCATAGCGCATCAAATAAGCATTAGTATTGTTCCTAGTTTCATTGCTATAAAAGCCTTGTACTAAATTAAGAATTCTCATTTAATACTTTATAGATACCTTTCAAGTAAGATATATTGATTATCCGCCAGATATGAGGTTCTTTTGGAGATGAAAATGGCAACCCACTCCAATATTCTTGCCTGGAAAATTCCATGGACAGAGGAGCCTAGCAGACTACAGTCCATAGGGTTTCAGAGAGTCAGACACGATTGACTGAACATGAGGTGCTTTTACAATTGGCAGAAGTTTTCAAATGAAGACACCACATCCTTTCCACAACAACAGAATCTGTAAGGGTCCACTGCAGCTTCCAGGAGCCCTCTGGGTCATCCCAGAGCAAAATCAAAAGTGACATCAGGACAACAAGAATGAAGACAACTTGGAGCTGCCCTGAGGTCCCCCTCGATGTTTACCCAAGTAGAATCTGGGTGTATGTAGGTAGTCCCCCCCTCTGTGTTGGTATTCCAAGGGACTCTAAAAGAGTTTGAGAATGAGCACCCTTCTTCATTATTTAAAACTCTTAAATGCAATTCAAGTACAAGATCTCACCACTTCAGCAGAGGGAACTCAGTCTCCTGACAGGAAAACAGCTTGTGCATTCCACTTGACTTCAGGCCGGCTTTCCTGGGGAGTCATGTTGCCTTGGTTGCAGCGCTGAGTCTCTTTGCCTCAAACCCTCCCAGAAATGTCACAGCAGTACAACCCAGTCCCAAACTTGCTGAGCCTGGAATCCATGCCAGGAACTTGCATGCCATAACTCAGGCTGTTACAGAACATCTCTTGATATTAGGTTGGGTTGGAGCCTAGCCCAGGGAGGGAAAAAGAATTTGGTGACTATTTCTAGCAACATTCTTTTAACTTGGGATAGAATGAATATGTACCTTCAAAGCAGACTGGCAGGATAGCCCCTCTTATGTTTACCACTGGTGCTTTTAACCACAATCAGAACCCATGTTTTCTCATCATGGTAGTGAAACATGTGCCCCCAATATTTTGAAACAGCAATATTAGAAGAATGCAGGACGTTAGTTTAATTTTCAAAATTAGCACTCATTAGAGAGTAGATGATTGGCATAAGCATTTCTTATTTTGTGATAAGAACCACTCATTTATTATCTTTTAATTGTCCCATATGTGTTTTATTTTTAATATTTATTTGTTTATTTGGCTGCTCTGGGTCTTAGTTGCAGCACACGAGATCTTCCATCCTCACTGTGGCATGAGGGGACCTTTAGCTGCAGAATGTGGGATCTAGTTCCCTGACTAGGAATCGAACCCAGGCCCCCTGCATTAGGAGTGTGGAGTCAGCCACTGGACCACCGAGGAAGTCCCCCTAGAACCACTTACTTATATCTTATTTTGTTTATGTCTTATTTCTGTAAAAATCACTCTCAAATGATAGTAGCTCATCTCTAGCTCCTGAATTTAAACACTGTATGGCAAGAGATTCCTCAAACATATACTAATGAGTTTGGATTGTGTCTTTAATGAAACCCATTTTGTCTGTATTGTTCTCTTCAGACATTTTGTATATTCACTGAGTGCAGAAATGCTGGCATCAATATCTCCAAGATCCACAGTTTCACTGATTAGGTCATTGGCCAGAAATATCTGACCATTACCCCAATTTTGTCTATATTTTAGATTAAATGATGGGGGCTGTCTTTTTTAAAACTGGGATTACGTTTTCTGCTCTACATTTTTGACTCAGTTGCCAGTATTAAATCTTAATAAAACTATGTAATGCACAGTCATCAGGTTGTGTATTCCTCCATTCCATGATTTGTTAAATTCCCATTCATCATTAAGCATCATCTTTATATAAGGCACTGTGTATATATATCCCTGGTAGCTCAGTGGTAAAGAATCTGCCTGCAACACAGGAGATCTAAGTTCGATTCCTGGGGGTCAGGAAGATCCCCTGAAGGAAGGCATGGCAACCCACTCCAGTGTTCTTGCCTGGAGAATCCCCATGGACAGAGGAGCCTGGTGGGCTACAGTCCATGAGGGTCACAAAGAGTCAGACAACGACTGAAGTGACTGAGCACAGATTAAACAAAGAGGTTATATAACTGTAAACATTGTATACTCATGTCACCCAAGCCTGTAATGCGTGAACAAAACTCTACAACTCATCAAATAGTGCATCTTTCTTCAACTGTGTATTAGATTTTCTTCTCTACATTATCTATCACGATTATGATGGCTAATGTGATTATGGGGGATAATAGAAAATAAGAATAACAGACATTCAGAATCCACAAATAAGCCAAACCTCATTGAGTAAGTAGTTTCTGCCTTCCCTCCCTAGATTGTTAGTCCATTTATATCTTTTCATTATCCTATTTGAGGCTTCCCAGGTGGTGCAGTGGTAAAGAATCTGCCTGCCAATGTAGGAGATGTGAGTTCGGTCCCCAGGTTGGGAAGATCCCCTGGAGGATGAAATAGCAACCCACTCCAGTATTCTTGCCTGGAGAATCCCACCGACAGAGGAGTCTGGCCAGCTTGAGTCCACGAGGTCGCAGAGTCAGACATGACGTAGCAATGGAGCACATACACATTCTCCTATTCATCCTCAAGCAGCGTTCTTAATAAGCAATGGAAATACAGATCGACTAAAACTATAGAGAAAGAAAGATTAGAGGGTCCAAACAGCCACAAAGCTGAATGATTCATGGAACACGATTTGGAGGTGAAAGTACTATGATCCAAAGGATATTTTTGTGAATGTTAATTATTTACATCTATTTATATTATTTAAATGTTAAATATTTACAGTTATTTATAACCTCTGTATTTATTAGCTGAGGTATGTAGAGAATAAAATTACATGGCAGTTAATGAAATAATGTTTTTAACATTCCAGCTTAAGCATGGTCATCATTTCAAAAGACTTTCTGGAATGACAGATTCTGAAATGTATCCTAAACCCTACCAGGGAGCTAAAAGGCTCTCCCAGGATTTACTGTCACTTGAACGTCTCTAACTTTATTTTCAAGTTGTAGGTTTGGTTTAGTCACTGTTGGTTTGTGTACTGGTGATCATCAGGAGTATTCTAGAAATACACGATTTGGCACCTCATTTTAAAATTGTATGAAAAGTTTGAGCAAAAGAAAACCATCATTTGTAGTTTACTTCAACCCGTCTTTTTTCTTCAGCCTAATATGGATATAAAATGTTTCTGGCATTAGTGTTTCCTAGCATGGCTGCAGCTTGCCAGACTGGACCTGTGCACAATGAATCCTTTATTCAGTAAATATAAAAAGACATAAGCTTCAGAACAGCTCATCACATTCCTTCTAATGTTGCTTGTGCATATTTTAATATATGCTAAGTATTTGAATTTATTTTCAAAATGGTAAATTCATTCTTTAAATTGTTGCCCTTTAGGAGTTTTTAGTATGCATTTGGGAGGTTGTGAATGGGATGTGCTAATTATGATCACTTTCACACTGGATGAAAATTCAATATTTTCCTGAGCTTCTCAAACTTATTTATTAATGGCTTTTTGACATCACGTAGGAGTTATCTCAGAAATAGAGATTATTGTGAAGCCCAGGCTCTTGCCTGTAGATACTGATTCTGGAAGACCTTTGGAGATTTGCACATTGTGTGAAGGCCTTAGTTAAATGAATGGTGTGATTTTTTTGTTGGGTTTATTACCCTCAATATTAAGCACTTGGAGGAAACCCTGGATGTACCTGGTAGGTAGTGCCTTTTACTGCTAATGAGATTTGCATGTGGTTTCTGAGTCTGTTCAGAAAACTGGCAAAAGTTGAGAGTGCTATTAATCCCACTCTGCAGTGTGGGCAGGTAATTGAGAATTACTGTTGACTGCAGGAAGAGGAGAACTACTTTAGGCTTTGTTAAAGGGATATTAACTGTAGGAATATAGCAGACCCTCTCCATTCCAGCTACCTCTGGCCTTCTTTAGGAAATACACGCAGTATCAAAATGGGGATAATGCACTGTAGCCTCGTTGGTTGCATGCTTGTGCGTTCAGTTGTTCCAGTCGTGTCTGACTTTTTGCAACCCTATAGGCTTATAGCCTCCAGGCTGCACTGTCCATGGGATTCTCTAGGCAAGAATACTACAGTGGGTCACCATGCCCTCCTCCAGGGGGTCTTCTCCACTCAGGAATGGAACCTGTATCTCTTTTGCCTCCTGCATTGCAGGCAGACTCTGTACCCACTAAGCCACCTGGGAAACCCAAGGCTCCTTTGTTTAATATCCCAATATTCTAATGTTTTTAGAATAGTCACATTATAACAAATTCATTAGTAGGACTATTTGTCATTATTACAAATAAAGCTCCAGATTTCTCCTTCATGTAGTTTGGTTTGAATAGGTGTTCTTAGTGGCTTTCTTCCATGTGGTGATTCCGGAAACCAGGCCCATTTCATATTAGAGTTCTTCCGTCCTCTTAAATTACAGAGTCCTCTGTTTCTAACCAACAGGAGTGCAAACTAAAAGCTTGAATGAGCACGTAAAGCCTTATGAGACAAGCCTTCACTTTTGTTCATATCCCATTAGCTAAAACTTAACCATGTGTTTTTGGAGAAGGAAATGGCACCCGACTCCAGTGTTCTTGCCTGGAGAATCCCAGGGACGGGGGAGCCTGGTGGGCTGCCGTCTATGGGGTCGCACAGAGTCGGACATGACTGAAGGGACTTAGCAGCAGCAGCAACCACGTGTTTAAAGTGAAAGGAAGTCTGGGAAATGTAGTACAGCTGTGTTCCCAAGGAGGAAGAGAACACTAGTGATCTTTGCCACACCTACAATTAAGTTCATGTTTCTTAAAGTGAAAAAAAGCACCAAGTACTGGGGACAGGCTTCTAGGGCTAGCTTTATCAGTAAGGAATTATGACACATTTTATAAACAATAACCTCTTTACCTTTTGTATTATTTGGCCTCATAGAGTTCACAGTCTAAAAGAAAAGATTTTGTTGGTGGTGCTATTTAATGACTAAGTCATGTCCAGCTCTTTTACAACCCCATTAACTATATCGCTCCAGGCTCCTCTGTCCATGGGATTTTCCCAGGCAAGAATACTGGAGTGGATTGCGATTTCCTTCTCCAGGGGATCTTCCCAACACAGAGATCAAACCTGTATTTCCTACATTGGCAGGCAGATTCTTTACCACTGAACCACCAGGGAAGCTCCAAAGAAAAGATAGACATCAAATAAACAGGCAAATAAATGTACAATTACAAAGTGATATAGCTCCATGAGAACATGGACTACCTCCGTGGCTCTTAAAACAGTGCTTGGTGCATAGTAGACACTCAGCAATAATTGTTGAATAAATGCATGCCTAAAGGCATGAACAAATGAATGAAACTATATGATGGAAACAAATAGAGGCTATGAAAAAAAGCAGTAGGGTAAACTAAATTCTTTGAAGCCATCAGAGGAAGCTCTTTCTGAGGTAATAACATTGTCAATGAAACCTGAAGGATGAGTCCAGTTCAGTCACTCAGTCACATCCAACTCTTTGCGATCCCATAAACCGCAGCATGCCAGGCCTCCCTGTCCATCACCAACTCCCAGAGTCCAACCAAACTCATGTCCATCGAGTCAGTGATGCCATCCAACCATCTCATCCTCTGTCGTCCCCTTCTCCTCCTGCCCTCAATCTTTCCCAGCATCAGGGTCTTTTCAAATGAGTCAGCTCTCTGCATCAGGTGGCCAAAGTATTGAAGTTTCAGCTTCAGCATCAGTCCCTCCAATGAATACCCAGGACTGATCTCCTTTAGGATGGACTGGTTGGATCTCCTTGCAGTCCAAGGGACTCTCAAGAGTCTTCTCCAACACCACAGTTCAAAAGCATCAATTCTTCGGCGCTCAGCTGTCTTCACAGTCCAGTTCTCACATCCATACATGACCACTGGAAAAACCATAGCCTTGACTAGACAGAACTTTGTTGGCAAAGAAATGTCTCTGCTTTTGAATATGCTGTCTAGTTTGGTCATTACTTTCCTTTCAAGGAGCAGATCAGATCAGATCAGATCAGTCGCTCAGTCGTGTCCGACTCTTTGCGACCCCATGAACCGCAGCACACCAGGCCTCCCTGTCCATCACCAGCTCCCGGAGGTCACTCAGACTCGCATCCATCGAGTCAGTGATGCCATCCAGCCATCTCATCCTCTGTCGTCCCCTTCTCCTCCTGCCCTCAATCCCTCCCAGCATCAGAGTCTTCTCCAATGAGTCAACTCTTCGCATGAGGTGGCCAAAATACTGGAGTTTCAGCTTTAGCATCATTCCTTCTAAAGAAATTCCAGGATTGATCCCCTTCAGAATGGACTGGTTGGATCTTCTCGCAGTCCAAGGGACTCTCAAGAGTCTTCTCCAACACCACAGTTCAAAAGCATCAATTCTTCGGGCAAGCGTCTTTTAATTCCATGGCTGCAATCACCATCTGCAGTGATTTTGGAGCCCAGAAAAATAAAGTCAGCCACTGTTTCCACTGTTTCCCCATCTATTTGCCATGAAGTGATGGGACCGGATGCCATGATCTTAGTTTTCTGAATGTTGAGTTTTAAGCCAACTTTTTCACTCTCCTCTTTCACTTTTATCAAGAGGCCCTTTAGTTCTTCTTCACTTTCTGCCATAAGGGTGGTGCCATTTGCATATCTGAGGTTATTGATATTCCTCCCAGCAATCTTGATTCCAGCTTGTACTTCCTCCAGCCCAATGTTTCTCATGATGTACTCTGCATATAAGTTAAATAAGCGGGGTGACAATATACTCCTTTTCCTATTTGGAGCCAGTCTGTTGTTCCATGTCCAGTTCTAACTGATGCTTCCTGATCTGCATACAGGTTTCTCAAGAGGCAGGTCAGGTGGTCTGGTATTCCCATCTCTTTCAGAATTTCCCACAGTTTATTGTGATCCACACAGTCAAAGGTTTTGGCATAGTCAATAAAGCAGAAATTTTCGAGATGTATTTTTGAAACTCTCTTGCTTTTTCAATGATCTAGCAGATGTTGGCAATTTGATCTCTGGTTCCTCTGCCTTTTCTAAAACCAGGTTGAACATCTGGAAGTCCTTCACAGTTCACATATTGCTGACGCCTGGCTTGGAGAATTTTGAGCATTACTTTACTAGCACATGAGATGAGTGCAATTGTGTGGTAGTTTGAGCATTCTTTGGCATTGCCTTTCTTTGGGACTGGAATGAAAACTGACCTTTTCCAGTCCTATGGCCACTGCTGAGTGTTCCAAATTTGCTGGCATATTGAGTGCAGCACTTTCACAGTATCATCTTCCAGGATTTGAAATAGCTCAACTGGAATTCTATCACTTCCACTAGCTTTGTTTCATAGTGATGCTTTCTAAGGCCCACTTGGCTTCACATTCCAGGATGTCCGGATCTAGGTGAGTGTAAGTTATCACATGAGTGTGAGTGAAGGATGAGTAAAATTTAGCAAAGAGAAGAGTTAGGTGTTAGACACATTTTTGCAGATCGGGAAAGCATCAGGTTCAAAAGATCTGTTTTGATACATTCAAGAGCACAAAAAAGGCTAGTGTAATAAGTATTCAGAGGAACTGGGTGGTTATGGTTCAAGTCGGGCTAGAAAAGTAGGCAAAGACTACACCAATCAAGGTGCCTGTAATATGTTCAGCCTTTTTGCTCTTTTCTGCAGGCACAATGAAAAGCCAGTGAGAAGGATCCTGAAGGAAAAGGATTGATATGATCATATGTTCACTTAAAAGAGCATTCCTACTTTCTGTGAAGAATGAATTGGAGTAAGATTGGAAGTAGAAAGTCTAGGAAGCTATTTCATTTGTGTTATTTTTAATTCCTATTAAAACATAGTTGATTTACAATGTTGTGTTAGTTTCACGTGTACAGCAAAGTGTTTCACTTATACATATAAGCATATATGTTCTTTTTTGATTCTTTTCCATTATAGGTTATTAAAGATATTAAGTGTAGTTGCGTTGATGGTTATTTATTTAAATATAGTAGTGTGTATATTTTAATCCCACACTCTTAATTAGTTCCTCCTCCTCCTTTCTATCTCCTTTTACACATATGAAATATTACTCAGCCATAAAAAAGAATGAAGCAATGCCATTTGCAGCAACATGGGTGGGCCTAGAGATTATTGTACTCAGTGAAGTAAGTCAGACAGAAAAAGACAAATGTCATATGATATCGCTTATATCTGGAATGTAAAAAAAAATGATACAAATGAACTTATTTACAAAACAGAAATTGTCTCAGAGACATAGAAAATAAACTTATGGTCACCAAAGGAGGCTATTTCAAAGCATCCAAATAAGATGACTAAACCGGCAGTGGTTTAGAACAAGATGGAGGCAGAATAGATGGAAGGACTTGAAACACGTGTTTTGGGTAAGAGGAAGATTGGAGCAGAAGGACATTGGCAGCAATAGAATTTTCTGGTTCTGTTCTGAATGTTTATTCCCTTTGAAATGCCCTTACAAAGACTATACTACTGCTGGCTGAGACAGTAAAGAATCTGCCTATAATGCAGGAGACACGGGTTTGATCCCTGGGTTGGGAAGATCCCCTGGAGAAGGGAATGGCAACCCACACCAGTATTCTTGCCTGGAGAATCCTATGGCCAGAGGAGCCTGGCAGGCTATAACATGGGTTGCAAAGAATTGGACACAACTGAGCAACTAACACTTTCACTACTCAATGTAGACCTTTCGAAATATTTAGTTTTGCTCCTTTCAGATATTTTTAGAAGTTTTATCCCAACACAGAAGATATGCTTAAAGATCAGTCAAATAATTGACATTTAAAATTTGGCCAAATTCTTGAAGTTCTTCAAAACTCACTCTAGATTATGTTCTATTTCTGTTTCTGTTTGTCTTCAAGAAATTAATTAGGCAAATTACATAATTAAAGTGGAGGACTTTTTATTTGTGTGTGTGTTTATATGTGTGTGTAAATGTATCTTTGGGGTCCAAATATTTTACCCATAAAAACGTTTTAAAGGTAAATTTTGGACCATCTTTAGTTTCTTCTTAACGTGGTACTGTGTATTTTGGTATAATTTTTCAATTTAATGTCTTAGGAAGTAATCCAAATATGGTAATAGTGTTTAATCTTTATCCTTGAAGCTAGAGTTCTCCTATTTCAGAGTCAGTTGTAATGGCCCAGGCCTTTATTAGAATTTCTTTGGAGATAAGAAGGCTCTGCACCGAGGACTGGAAATATGATGCTCCTGAATTCTGTTCTGCTCGCCTCCATTTCTCATTAGTTCTTGGCTTGCAAATTTATCTCTGTCTCTATTTATCATCTTGAATATGCACATCATAGTGATTTCCCAGAGATGTTAGGACGGCTATGTCAGTGTTTATCCATCAGCTTTTAAGACAATCTGAGCAAAGGTATATTATGATCTTAGGAATTGATAAGTCTGCAAATTGGCTTCTTCCCACAAGTAAGAATGGCTGTGAATCTTTAGCAGACTTCTTTCGTGTATGTTATACCCACAATCAATGAAATACATCCAGTAAGTTCCCCCTCTCTAAAGATAGAGCCTCATTTCTGGGATTCTTCTGGCAGTAACTTTTACCTGTGTGAAATGTTTCCATTTTAAGTAATTTGAATAATTTTTACCCAAAATGTGCTGTTAGTGCTACAAATCCATGGATAAAATTCTTTGATGGCCTATTGATCTTTGGAGAGAATAAACTCAGAGACTAAATGTGACTTTTACAAAGAGGTTTGTGCTCGTTTCTGCCAAGCACATGGATATTTATAATCTTGCATTTTCATTTTGTGTCTTATGTGATAGTCTTTACTTTTCTCTTTGACAAATGCCCCATTGTGTATAAAAACACCTTTCCAATAATCTTTAAAGACATTTCTTTGTTTTTCCCCTGCTCTTTCCTGTCATGTAGATACCTTACTCCAAGATTATGCTGTAAGTAATCCAAAGCAACCATAGGAAATTGAAAAATCTTGTAAATTGACTTTGTTGTCTTGACTCTAGCTTGTATGTGAAGTTAGGCTAGGAATATAAAAATCACATAAAGTTTGCTTTCAGATTCCAAGGTGCTCTTTATAAATCCAGTCAGGTGTTTGATTACTTCACTTATCTCAAAACTGGTATTTCTCACTCTTCCAAAAAAAAAATAAAGTAGGGTGCAGGGCTCCAAGTTTTAGATAAGGTTAATTACACAGGAGAATTTGAGAGTCAAAGGAGTCTTACATTTTTTAAAAGATTCCCCACTGCCCAGCACAGCCAAGCCAAATCTCAGATTACATTGTATTCTGGCACTTGGAACACAAGGTGAACATCTTCACGTCCTAAAAGCAAAGTGTTTGAAGAGAAGAAGTCGACCTTCCAAGCACCTGAATTTACTGCCAAAGCACTAAAAATGAACTACAAGCAGAAAAACTGTGAGTCAGATGAACTCTTCATTTTATGTCAAGGGTGAAGTTCCAGTTACATGAATCAAGAGAAAACAGTGAAAGAGGTGTGTGGGTGTGTGTTGTTTTCCCCACTTGTACACACCTGCTCTGCTCCTGCACTGCCCTTGGGACACAGTCTTTTTATAGTAATGGTGGTAATTAGATGCTCTTTCCTTTTTAGATCCTCTTAATCATCTTTGGGGTTTGGAGCCAATGTCTCTACCTCAAAATAGAATGAAAATTCAGGTTCTTACTTAGCCTGTGGCACTCCTGGTCACTCCTGGTAGTCAATGAATATTTATAGAGTTTGGAGACAGATACTATACCAGGCCTACATGAAAAAGCTGCTACAATTGAGTATTTATGAATATCTGTTCTATTGTCAGTAAAGAGAACAAAGTTAGTGCATTGAATCAGACTCTTGGGTCTGTTAAAAACATGTTTTTTGGTGTTTTTTTTTTTCCTTCTGTTACAGTGATACCAGGAGATGTGTTATGAAAGAATGTAGTTATTCTTCTTACTATCAGATTAAGAATTTGCCTCTAAAGCCTAATGTCCGTTAGTAATTTATTACAACTCCAGGATTTATGAGTCATTAGAATGTTTAAAAATTGCATTCCATTTTCAACCTACTCCTTGTAATATTGCATTCTTATGGGTCTTAAACCTTTCTGAAGTTTCAATGAATTTCCAGTGAATAAGCTTGTTATTATCTTTTCCAGATCATTCAAAGTTTTTACACTTCAGATCTTCTTTTTAATACTCTGTATTTTCTAATCTGTCTTTATGCAGGTACCTCCCTATTCTCTTTAGATATTTCATATATTATCTTGGGAGCTGTGGTAGCAAGAACTACAAGTAGTACAGTGTTTTTGTAAAGTGGTCAGATTTTGATTATGCAAAATTGTATTTATGATTTCATTTCCTTATTGCCTTCCTCATAAGACTACTCTGAGGACTAATGAGATAATGCTTAGAAAGTAATTAACTCAGTGCTTGGCATAGTAAGCAGTCAATGTTCATTGTTGCTATTGAATTTTTATGACATTTTAATGACCATACACCATGGCCAGCCACTTTTATTTTTTAAAGCCTGATTTCCCCTGATCCAATAATATGGGATATACTCCAGTCAGATGAACATTCCTAGCACTCATGTCTGGACTGGACAGTTTCATTCACTCAACAAATTCATTTAATGAGTATTATAGAAATTGAGCTAAGTCCTGGGACTACAGCTCCCAAAGTCTCTGTATTGGAAGAGCCTACCACAAACAGGGAAGACTGACAATGGACAGGCAGTTACAATAAGGCACCAGGAGAGGTACGGGATCAAAGGGACAGCGTAGAAATGGGAGCCACCTGGTCCAGGGAGCAGGTAGGCTTCCTGGAAGAAGTGATGGTAAAGCCGAGACCTAGGAGTAAGTAAGAGTTAGCCAGACAGAGGGGGCAGAGGAAGGACAAAAATGGAAAGATTACCAAAAGGAAAAGTACATGTAATACTAGGAGGTGAAAAAAAATGCTGTTTATTGAGGAACTGAATAAAGTCCAGCATGAATGGAGAGGGGAGTAACAGAGAAGGCTGGAGACGTGGGCAGGCACCAGATCTCAGAAAGCCCTGGGATTTAGGTCAAGGAGTTTGGACTGTGTCTTGCAGTAGCTGTGAAACTGTCAGTGGTCATTCATGTAATACCATCCAGCCGCCTTGACTAGATTCTGTGTGATTTATCCCATGCTTTTTTGTTGCTGTTTCTGGTTTGGTGGATATTTTCCTTCTTTTTTTTTTAAGTTGAAGTGTAGTTGATTTATAATGTGTTAGCTTCAGGTGTATAGTAAAATGATTTATACATGCACACTCACATATGTGTTACAGATATATCATTTTTCAGATTATTTTGCATTATAGATTACTACAAGATATTGAGTAGATTTCTCAGTGCTATACAATAGGTCCTGATTTATCTGTCTTATATATAGTAGTGTGTGCATGCATGCTAAGTTGCTTCAGTCATGTCCAACTCTCTGCAACCTTATGGACTGTGGCCCTCCAGGCTCCTCTGTCCATAGGAATTCTCCAGGCAAGAATACTGGAGTGGGTGGCCATGCCCTCCTCCAGGGGATCTTCCCTACCCAGGGATCGAACCTGCGTCTCATGTCTCCTGCATTGGCAGGCAGGTTATTTACCACTAGTGCCACCTGGGAAGTTCCATATATAGTAGTATGTATGCGTTAATCCCAGTGTATTAAATATGTATTAAATAAATCCCAACATACTGTTTTCTATGTCTGTGGGCCTGTTTCTGTTTCACAGATAGGTTCGTATCATAATTTAGATTCCACCTAGAAGCAATATCATCTGATATTTGCCTTCCTCTGCCTGACTTACTGGGAGAAGGCAATGGCACCCCAATCCAGTACTCTTGCCTGAAAAATCCCATGGACGGAGGAGCCTGGTGGGCTGCAGTCCATGAGGTCGCTAAGAGTAGGACACGACTAAGCGACTTCACTTTCATTTTTCACTTTCATGCATTGGAGGAGGAAATGGCAACCCACTCCAGTGTTCTTGCCTGGAGAATCCCAGGGACGGCGGGGCCTGGTGGGCTGCCGTCTATGGGGTCGCACAGAGTCGGACACGACTGAAGTGACTTAGCAGCAGCAGCCTGACTTACTACATTTAATGAGATAATCTCTAGGTCCAGCCCCATGCTTCTGAAGACCCGTTTCTATTTGTTTCCCCTACATAATCCTGCCCACTGTCCTAGATGCTCCAATGTTTGCTTATTTCCTTGACTAAAATGTCCTTCCTCTAATTCTGCACTTCAGTTCAAGAATCGTTTGTCTATAACTAGTGTGTGCCAGGCACTGTGCCCCTTCATCCCTCCAATATCTTTTTATTCATTCATTTATTAATCCTATAAGTGTTCATAAGCACCAGCATATGGAGGGAGCCACGCTACGTTTATTTTTTTTAAGCACCAGGCACCGTGCTCTGTCTTTTTAAAAATATTTATTTATTCATGGCTGTGCTTGAGTCTTGTTGCTGCATGCGGGCTACTCAAGTTGCGGTGTGTCTGCTTCTCATTGCAGTGGCTTCTCTTGTTGGGAGCATGGGATCCAGGCACACAGCCTCTGTAGTTGTCGCGCACAGTCTCAGCTGCCCCAGGCACAGGGAATCTTCCCAGAGCAGGGATCGAACCCGTGTCCCCTACACTGGCGGGTGGATTCTTAACCACTGGACCACCAGGGAAGTCCAGTGCTACCTTCAAATGACATTTCTTTAGTGATGGCCCACAACTGGACCAATCTCTTCCAGTTCTTTTCATCCTCTTAAATCCAAATACTATAAGTGCATCTCTCCTCTGGCTCTTGGTACTTTTGATGCTGCATTACAGGTAATTAATTACTTCATGAGTCTGAGTAATGAGTCGTGAGTTTTCATTGCTCTACAAGATCTTTATGCTACTGGGGACAGAGTCCAGGTCCAATTTATTATTGTATTTTCCAGAGTTCATAATTTTGCACCATGAACTGCAGTGTTCATAATAAATACATAAATGCATGAATAAGTTTTCTGAAAATGGATAAAAATAACCTAATTTTGGTACTTTCTAATGACCCACATTGTCAAGCAGAGCAATTAATTTTTTTTAAATGATTAAGCCTGAATCTAGAACAGTTCCTCTAAACATTGTTCCTTACAAGAGTCCAGGATTTACATCCAAACCCCTTAAGTGGATAATATGTCATTAAGGGTTTCACGTGTAAAGTTCTTGACACACGGTATACCCCCATGATCATTTCTGTACTCTACCTTTACTTATGCTTTTTGTATATTCTTATAATTATATTCTATCAGAAAAGATGAAGATAAGAGTAAGCTTCCTACCTGTTGATTGCTAAAAATAAAATTCTTCCTGGCCTTACCTTTTCAGTTTTATAGCTCTCTGCCTAGATTTACAGCTAGCATTTTTAGTGGTTACTGCTGCATTTTCTAGGCACACTAGTTGCACTTCCAGCAGGCTCTGTGATTCACAGAGAATATTGGAGTTGATTCCTGATTGTCTTCATGGTGAGTGCTGTAGTTGAGGCTTGATTCTCTCCAGTGAATTAATGGTCTGTTTGAATAAAAGGACAAGGAAAAAACCACTTAACCCTAAGGAATTTTAAAATACCACTGTGGAATCCATGCTGGAATTCCAAGCAGTTTTGAGCTAAATACCCATGATAACGTGTCTTCAGGTACACTGGCCACTTCAGTTTGCACTTACCCAGACTTGCTCATGCTGTTTGAGTTTTATCTGAAACTATGTAAAAGGGCTGGAGGACTTTCCTTGTCAGGTATTAGAGGCTGTTTCAGATATTTTCTAACGCCAGCATTCGGAGTGTTACACAGAGAGGAAGCCTGGGTTAGGGAGCTGGCCCAGCAAGAGACTGTGGACTTACTTATGGGCTTGAGTAGCCTCAGTCACTCACCTGGTTGATGTACACAATTTTCTTTTTGTGATTGGACAGTGATCTTCCAGCTAGATATTCTCAAATAGCTGATACAACAGAGCTGCTGTGAATTGACAGGGAGGATATTTTCACTTAGGAAATGACTCTACGGATGTAAATTGGTACAAACACTATGGAGACGAGTATGTGTGTGTTTGTTGCTCAGTCGTGCCCAACTCTTTGCGACCCCATGGACTGCAGCCCACCAGGCTCCTCTGTCCATGAGATTTTCCAGGCAGGGATACTGGAGTGGTTTGCCATTTCCTTCTCCATGGAGAATAGTTTAAAGGTTCTTTAGAAAACTAAGCCCCTTCCCTGGTGGCTCAGACGGTAATGCGTCTGCCTGTAGTGCAGGAGACCCGGGTTGGATCCCTGGGTTGGGAAGATCCCCTGGAGAAGGAAATGGCGACCCACTCCAGTACTCTTGCCTGGAAAATTCCATGGTCTGAGGAGCCTGGTAGGCTACAGTCCACAGGGTCGCAAAGAATCGGACACGACTGAGCGACTTCATTTTAGAAAACTAAAAGTAGAGTTACCATATGACCCAGCAATCCCACTCCTGGGCGTATATCCAGAAAAGATAAGAGCTCTAATTGAAGAGATACATGTACCCCAATGTTCATAGGAGTCCTGTTTACAATAGCCAAGCCATGAAAGTAACCTAAGTGTCCATCAACAAATGAATGGATGAAGAAGGTGTTGATTATATATATATACACATATGTATGTGTGTGTATATAAATATATATAATGGAATATTATTCAGCCATAAAAAAGAATGAAATAATGCCATTTGCAGCAACATGGATGGACCTAGAGATGATCATACTAAGTGAGACAGAGAAGACAAATGATACCACTTAAATGTGGAATCTAAAAAATGATGCAAATGAACTTATTAACAAAACAGAAATACTCACAGACTTAGAAAACAAGCTTATGTTTACCAGGGAAAGGAGAGGATGGATAAATTAGAGATTCGGGATTAACTGATACACGCTACTCTGTGTAAAAAAGAGAAACAATAAGGACCTACTGTATAGCACAGAGATCTATATGTTTAGTATCTTGTAATAATCTATAATAGAAAAAAATCTGAAGAATATACATATATATATAATATATAGAACTGAATCACTTTGGTGTATACTTAAAACATGGTAAATCAACTATCAGTTCAGTTCAGTTCAGTTAAGTTGCTCAGTCGTGTCCGACTCTTTGCGACCCCATGAATTGCAGCACGCCAGGCCTCCCTGTCCATCACCAACTCCCGGAGGTCACTCAAACTCACGTCCATCGAGTCGGTGATGCCATCCAGACATCTCATCCTCTGTCGTCCCCTTCTCCTCCTGCCCCCAATCCCTCCCAGCATCAGAGTCTTTTCCAATGAGTCAACTCTTTGCATGAGGTGGCCAAAGTACTGGAGTTTCAGCTTTAGCATCATTCCTTCCAAAGAAATCCCAGGGCTGATCTCCTTCAGAATGGACTGGTTGGATCTCCTTGTACTCCAAGGGACTCTGAAGAGTCTTCTCCAGCACCACAGTTCAAAAGCATCAATTCTTCGGCGCTCAACCTTCTTCACAGTCCAACTCTCACATCCATACATGACCACAGGAAAGACCATAGCCTTGACTAGATGGACCTTTGTTGGCAAAGTAATGTCTCTGCTTTTGAATATGCTATCTAGGTGGGACATAACTGTCCTTCCAAGCAGTAAGTGTCTTACTTCAATGAAAAAAAAAAATTTTAATTAAAAAAAATTACTCTGGGGACTCCCCTGGTAGTCCAGTGGCTAAGACCCCATGCTCCCAATGCAGAGGGCCTGGGTGTAGTCCCTGGTCTAAGAACTAGATCCCATGTGGCACAGCTAAAGATACTATATGCTGCAATAAGCAAGCAACTAAGACCCGGCTCGGCCAAATAAACAAATAAAATGTTTTTAATGACTCTTTGGAAATACCCCTATCTTCTAATTTCTGTTTAGTTACTTCCCACTGCTCACCCTGGTTAATGATCCCTGAGCAGTTATCAGTTCTTGAATACCTAGCTATATGCTGGGTACAATACATTCATTATCTAAATTAATCCACAAGATTACTCTAAGTAAGCATTATTACTATCCTTACATTAAAGATAAAGAGATACTTTTAGAGAAATGAATAATAGCTATAGTCCCATGCTCTTGGCTACTATGCTGTACTTCCGCATCTTGTCAGTGTATGTTCAGAGCATGCAGTAACTTTAAGACTCGCTGGAACAGAGCTTTGTTGTGAAAGCTTATCTCTTGGGCACATTCTGCAAACAAACCTCATACTCCAAGCCCAAAATGCAGAAGATTCGGGAACTCATCTTCCATGTTGGATAATTTTCCTTTATGTATGTATTTAGGAAGGTGACTGTAAAACTTCAAAAGAATTATATATACATATAAATATATATAATAATTATATATATATGTAATACATATAAATATATATAATAATTTTATATATATGTAATATATATATGGAGAAGGCAATGGCACCCCACTCGAGTACTCTTGCCTGGAAAATCCCATGGACGGAGGAGTCTGGTAGGCTTCAGTCCACAGGGTTGCGAAGAGTCGGACATGACTGAATGACTTCGCTTTCACTCTTCACTTTCATGCATTGGAGAAGGAAATGGCAACCCACTCCAGTGTTCTTGCCTGGAGAATCCCAGGGACGAGGGAGCCTGGTGGGCTGCCATCTCTGGGGTTGCACAGAGTCGGACACCACTGAAGCGACTTAGCAGCAATATATATATATACATAAGAATTATATATCTAAATTATATATAGAGAGAATTCTATATAAAATTATATACATAATATATATATAATATTAAGGAAGTC
This sequence comes from Tragelaphus eurycerus, assembly GCA_935064755.1. Classification (NCBI taxonomy): domain Eukaryota; kingdom Metazoa; phylum Chordata; class Mammalia; order Artiodactyla; family Bovidae; genus Tragelaphus; species Tragelaphus eurycerus. Next base: position 772,186 of record CAKXYN010000121.1, on the reverse strand, counting down.
TTTTAGTAACATATGTAATATTTTTCATAACCCTGTAGCATGCTGGCAACATATGTTATTCCCTTATTCAGCTAGTCAGAATCTGGTAAGCAGACAAGTAAACTGCTGGGTTCAAGAAATGACCTTTCTGCACAACAGCCACTGACCCCCAGCCTTCTCTGGGTCAGTTACTGGAAATCGCTGCCTCCCTTTCTCTTACACAATTGGTACTTTGGAGTAAGAGGAAGATGAACATCACCCTAGGATAAGTCCAATCATCCCCCTCAACCAGGGCCTCCTCTCCTCTATTCCTACAGTAGCATTTTCCTACTTAAAGATGCTCAGAATCCTACTTGCTTAACTTTATCTGGTAAAGACAACAGTGATTAAAGGCATAGCTATTCAGGTTTTTGAATATGCTGTTCAGTATTATTCAGTTCAGTTCAGTCGCTCAGTCGTGTCTGACTCTCTGCGACACCATGAATCGCAGCACGCCAGGCCTCCCTGTCCATCGCCAACTCCCGGAGTTCACTCAGACTCACATCCATCGAGTCGGTGATGCCATCCAGCCATCTCATCCTCTGTCGTACCTTCTTAAACTCTTAGATATAGAAACAGACTTGTGCATTTTGCCAGTTCGGCTGTATTTTTCCTTATATTTTCATGTTTTATCATAGAAACTTTTCACAGTTAATTTCTAAAAATATTCAAAGGGTCACTACTCTGGTTAAATTGTATTCTCTTTCCTATAAGTACTATTGCTATTAATAAATATTAATAAGTATACTATTATTATTAATAAATTCTAATAGGTAAATTTTTCTGAAAGTTAGATTGCCTGAGTATTTCTCTAAGAACCTGGTGCATTTGAGTACAATAAAACTCTTGTTTTGTTGGAGTGTGAATAGGCCAGTCTTTCCAGGAGTCTTTAAAATGTGCCATGGAGTAGATAGACTTTCGGGGGGAAAAGTCAATATTTATATATACAAAAAATTAAGTTGTCAATTTACCTTATTCTTAAACCTATCAACTTTCCATTCTGTCCTTAAGTGAGCAAACAATGGATGCTTCACACAAACACCCTACACACACATGTGCACACATGCATGTACGCTTATGCTCATGTTCACAGTAATATTTAATTGTTGACTGTTTCTCTTGCTGCAGATGAAAGAACTAAGTTATACAAATGGACTGATGATCTTGACCTTAATGCTGTGCTTTAAGGAATCCCATTACAGGATGGCTTTATATCATTGTCAAATTTTAAAACAATTGATAAATTCCTTTTATAAAGCTGTAGTTATGAATTCCTTTTATTTCTTTAATTAGAAATATCTCAGTCATGAGTTCATTTCCAATTTTAGTTGCTAAACACAGACTGTCAATCCTAGAAAAGGTGAAGCAAGTCATTCATTAAAGCAGTCCATCATGGTGAAGCCAGTGAAAGCTATATACTTTGTTTTTTGTTTGTTTTATTGAAATGCAGTTGATTGACAATGTTTCAGGTGTACAGCAAAAGTGATTCAGTTATATAGATAGGTAACATATAAAATAATATATCTATATATATATATTCTTTTTCAGAGCCCTTACCATTATAGGTTATTACAAGATATTGAATACAGTTCCCTGTGCTATATCCTTGTTGTTATTCTATTTTATATATAGTAGTATGTATATGAGAATCCCTGATTTATCCACAAGTTTATTTTCTATGACTGTGAGTCTATTTCTATTTTGTAAATAAAGTTTGTATTGTTTTTTAAGATTCCACATATAAATGATATCATATGATGTTTGTCACACTTCGTATGATGATCTCCTAGTTCATCCATGTTGCTGCAAATGGCAATATTTCATTATTTATATGACTGGGTAACATTCCATTAAATACATCATATCTTCTTTGAAAGCTATATACTTTCAGTTTTATCTCTTGCTAGGAATCACATTTAGGAGAACAGAGGGGCTCATCTTACCTTTACTGTCTGAGAACCGTGTCCTTTTTCTTCCTCTGATAATGGCTAGGCCATACTAGAAGGACTTGAGATAAGCTGTCACTCTCCATTAACTCCTTTCTTCTGTGCTTCCAGGTCAGAGAGCAATCTGAAGTTGCTTTTAACCCCCATGCTGAAGTCTTCCAAGCCCTGCCAGTTTTCCCAAACCATATTTTACAGATGTCACAGCTACTGTAAATGGTGTTCAGTTCAGTCACTCAGTCGTGTCTGACTCTTTTCGACCCCATGAACCGCAGCACAGCAGGCCTCCCTGTCCATCACCAACTCCCGGAGTTTACCCAAACTCATGTCCATCGAGTTGGTGATGCCATCCAACCATCTCATCCTCTGTTGTCCCCTTCTCCTGCCTTCAATCTTCCCCAGTACCAAGGTCTTTTCAAATGAATCAGCTCTTCACATCAGGTGGCCAAAGTATTGGAGTTTCGGCTTCCACATCAGTCCTTCCAATGAACACTCAGGACTGATCTTTAGGATAAACTGGTTGGATCTCCTTGCAGTCCAAGGGACTCTCAAGAGTCTTCTCCAGCACCACAGTTCAAAAGCATCTATTCTTTGGTCCTCAGCTTTCTTTATAGTCCAACTCTCACATCCATACATGACTACTACTGGAAAAATTATAGCCTTGACTGGATGGTGGTTTTTCTTTATTTGGTTTCTCTGAAAGAGTAAACCCATAATATCTTAAAATATATAGGAATCCTTATTTTTGTTATGTTTCTTGGTAATAAAATCTAAAATAAAAGCAAGAGTAAATTCTAACTATTAGATGGTGAAGTGTTTTAACACTGTAATGCAATTATCTAAAAATTTAGTGAAATTAAGTCAGCCTCTTTTATATAATCTTCCCATACCTGTGGTCTTAACATCTTCTAAATCCCAACCATTGGTATCAGATTATATAAGATTGCTATGCTACAAATGCTACAAAGCTTCTCCTAGCTTGCCTAAACTTTTCTTGCTTTTGCATGCTTTCCAAATATAGTCAGGTTTTTTTTTTAATATTGCTCAGAAACACTTGTCAAGAACTTAGATTAAAAAAATGCACTTGTCAGAAAGTTAAACGTGGTATGAATCCAGTTCCTTTCACTGTCCAAACTGGAAATATTTTTTAAAAATTAACCCAAATGGGTGGCAAAAGTGTTTGTCTAGTTTTGATCTCTTATGAAAGTGTTCGTATTTTACCACTTAATGTAACATTCAACTTTTTAAAATAAGAAAGCATGCATATGAAAAATATCTGAAAAATTATTAAAATATAAATGTATTGATTTTCTTTAAAACATTTCTGTAACTTTGAATGAATGCACTAAAGTTTGTATGGGCTTCCCCAGTGGCTCAGTGGTAAAGAATCAGCTAAAATTCAGGAGCTGCAGGAGATACGGGTTTGATCCCTGTGTTGGGAAGATCCCCTGGAGAAGGAAATGGCAACCCGCCTCCAATATTCTTGCCCTGAAAATTCCAGGGACAGAGGAGCCTGGTGGACTACAGTTCATGGGATCACAGAGTCATACATGACTTAGCAACTAAACAACAACAAAATTGTGTATATTATCAGTTTAGGGAAAGAAGAATACTAGAAGGAGATGGTAGGGGTGTATAATGAGCCATTCTCCAATAGAAGTCTCCCCAGAAATCTGTCTCAGTTTCTAAATTTTAAGGACAAAATTAGGTTGTTTATTTGAGAAGAGAAGGAGACATTGCATAGCTTTAAATGAAGAAACTTTAAGGAACTTCACCCTTTCTCCCAACAAGTTCAAGAACCAAGAACAACACCACCTTTTTTTTTTTTTTTTTTTTTTTTTTTTAATCAAGAATCTCTTTTATTGATTATCAGAAACATTACAAACATCTAATATGAACAAATTGTAACATGACAGTATTTAGTTTGAACAATTAATACATTTCAGATATAATATTATACATATTTCAATGTTATTCTCCCCAATCATCCCACCCTCTCCCGGTCCCAGAGTCCAAAAGTCTGGTCTATACATCAGTGTCTCCTTTGCTGTCTCGTAAATAGGGTTATTTTTACCATCTTTCTAAATTCCATATATATGCGTTAGTATACTGTATTTGTGTTTTTGTTTCTGGCTTACTTCACTCTGTATAATAGGCTCCAGTTCCATCCACCTCCTTAGAACTGATTCAAATGTATTCTTTTTAATGGCTGAGTAATACTCCATTGTGTATATGTACCACAGCTTGCTTATCCATTCATCTGTGGATGGACATCTAGGTTGCTTCCACGTTCTGGCTATTGCAAACAGTGCTGCTATGAACATTGGGGTACACATGTCTCTTTCAATTCTGGTTTTCTCAGTGTATATGCCCAGCAGTGGGATTGCTGGATCATAAGGCAGTTCTATTCCCAGTTTTTTGAGGAATCTCCAGACTGTTCTCCATAGTGGCTGTACCAGTTTGCATTCCCACCAACAGTGCAAGAGGGTTCCCTTCTCTCTGCACCCTCACCAGCATTTATTGCTTGTGGACTTTTGGATAGCAGCCATTCTGATTGGCGTGAAATGGTATCTCATAGTGGTTTTGATTTGCATTTCTCTGATAATGAGTGATGTTGAGCATCTTTTCATGTGTTTGTTAGCCATCTGTATGTCTTCTTTGGAGAAATGTCTATTTAGTTCTTTGGCCCATTTTTTGATTGGGTCATTTATTTTTCTGGAATTGAGCTGTAGAAGTTGCTTGTATATTTTTGAGATTAGTTGTTTGTCAGTTGCTTCATTTGCTATTATTTTCTCCCATTCTGAAGGCTGTCTTTTCACCTTGCTTATAGTTTCCTTTGTTGTGCAGAAGCTTTTTAAGTTTGATTAGGTCCCATTTGTTCATTTTTGATTTTATTTCCAATATTCTGGGAGGTGGGTCATGGAGGATCCTGCTGTGATGTAAGTCAGAGAGTGTTTTGCCTATGTTTTCCTCTAGGAGTTTTATGGTTTCTGGTCTTACATTTAGCTCTTTAATCCATTTTGAGTTTATTTTTGTGTATGGTGTTAGAAAGTGGTCTAGTTTCATTCTTTTACAAGTGGTTGACCAGTTTTCCCAGCACCACTTGTTAAAGAGATTGTCTTTAATCCATTGTATATTCTTGCCTCCTTTGTCAAAGATAAGGTGACCATATGTGCATGGATTTATCTCTGGGCTTTCTATTTTGTTCCATTGATCTATATTTCTGTCCTTGTGCCAGTACCATACTGTCTTGATGACTGTGGCTTTGTAGTAGAGCCTGAAGTCAGGCAGGTTGATTCCTCCAGTTCCGTTCTTCTTTCTCAAGATAGCTTTGGCTATTCGAGGTTTTTTGTATTTCCATACAAATTGAGAAATTATTTGTTCTAGCTCTGTGAAGAATACCGTTGGTAGCTTGATGGGGATTGCATTGAATCTATAAATTGCTTTGGGTAGTATACTCATTTTCACTATATTGATTCTACCAATCCATGAACATGGTATATTTCTCCATCTATTAGTGTCCTCTTTGATTTCTTTCACCAGTGTTTTATAGTTTTCTATATATAGGTCTTTAGATTCTTTAGGAAGATATATTCCTAAGTATTTTATTGTTTTCATTGCAACAACACCATCTTTTATTACTAGAAAAGACCCTTGGACAATCTTTCACACTGGCCCATCTACCATCAATGAACCCTCTGCTCAGCTCTTTGTTTTCCAGTTGTGTTTATTAAAAATGAACTCGATAGTTGAAGTTAAATTGGATTAAAGAGGAATTTAAGGGTAAGAGATGAATGACTTCGGAACCCCAAATTGGCATCTGTTTGATTTGAGGCCTCTGAAGTCCTCAAAGTCTGGATTTTGCTTTGAATAAAATCCTTATTAAGTCAGAGTTCTATAGGCCAATGTGTTATGATCCAGTTTGGACAATCCAGTTCATTTCTACAGAGGTCATTTCGTTCTTCTATAAGAGTGATGAGAAGGGACTTCCCTGATGATCCAGTGGTTCAGACTGTGCTCTCCCATTGCCGAGGGCACGGGTTCGTTCCCTGGTCCAGGAGCTAAAATTCTCATATGCTGCATAGCATGGCAAAAAAAAAAAAGAGTGATGAGAGGAAAACCATTTTCAGCATCTTTGGCTGTCCCTTTCAATCTTAGTAAAGTGGACAGAATTAAATGAACTATGACAAATGCTCTTTCACCCCTGGATCTAAAGTTGAGGTCAACTGGTGATTTATTGTAGTATAGCTTCCAGTGCTTTGACTTACATTGTACTATTCTTTAGTGTAGATTCCCAAACTGGCACCTCAAATAGAACTTTGAACCCTGTCATCATTAAATGACCCACTACCATGACGCCCTTCTTATCCCTTGCATGTGTGTATGTGTATATGTGTGTGTGTTTGTGTATCCGTGACTCCCTGGTGGCTCAGACGGTAAAAGCGTCTGCCTACAATGCAGGAGACCCGGGTTCAATCCCTGGGTCAGGAAGATCCCCTGGAGAAGGAACCCTCTCCAGTACTCTTGCCTGGAAAATCCCATGGATGGAGGAGCCTGGTGGGCTACAGTCCATGGGGTTGCAAAGGGTCGGACACGACTGAGCGACTTTCACTTTCACTTTATGTATCTGTATGAGAGACTGGAAGGAGATCAAATCAAATATCTTCTCAAGTAGCATTGTCCAGTTGAAATGTAGTGCAAGTCACAAGTGTCATTTTAAATTGTCTAATAGCCCCATTAAGAAATAAAAAGAAACAGATGAAATTAGGATAAATATATTCCACGTAGTCCAATATATCAGAAATACTATCATTTTAACATGTAAGCAATAGAAGTTATCAAAGAGATGTGGTTCATTATTTTTTGTTCTGTATCTCTGGACTCCAGTGTGTGTTTTACATGTCCAACCTATCTTCATCTGGATGGGGCACACGTGACCCGCTCAGTGGTCACAAGTGGCTCTTGGATTGAACAGTCTAAAACATGACTCCCTCTTGAGCTCAAGAGTATCTCATTTGAAATACCAAACTTCTGACATTTCAGCTCTCCATCTGAATGTTTTTCTCCACAGAAGAAATCCATTTGGATAAATATGGCAATCCTGGTCCCAGTACAGGCACACCCAGGAACACACACGGGATCTCACACCGGAGCTTTAATCACACCTACCCGGATTTCCTTCTAATTAAACCTGAGAAATGAAATATTTCCCCCCTCCAGCGCTCTCTGAAGCGGCATGTGTACCTGTTATCTTGCACGTTAATGGGTTACCGTATTTAGTGTTGTCAGAACTGCTGACTCACGGCCCTGCCGTTGCCCGCTGCCCCCCGGGTGATTGCTTGACAGCATGCCAATAGCAGCTGCCTCCAGCTTCTGAAAAGCTGACCTTGTAACAACAGCCACATTCTTTTGGTTGGTTTTGCTGACATCCTCTCAACTCAAAAACTGTTTTTAAAACAAAAGTATAATGAAGTACTGAGCTTCTAAAAGCAATTGTATTTCAGTTCATTAAATTATCTGAGTGTGTCAAGGAGGGGCAAACTAGCGAGGAAATGAATACACGGAGGGAACCATCCTTGAAAGCTGACATTTGAGCTAGAGGCATATAATACTCGGGAACAGGGTTTTAAGATAACGTGGGCATCCAAGTGAAACAAGGCTGTCACGGGATCTAGTTTTCAACTTTCTCAGGAACCTGTATTAGTTCCGTATTACTGAGCTATTTGAAATTCTGTTTAACTTTTTCAAAATTAATGTATCTCCTTCCCCACCCTAAAAAATGCTTTCTTCAAGTTCAGCTTCTAAAGCAAAAGGATATAATGTGTTCTCCATTAATTAATAAATGCAAAATTACTATCAAATTCTTAAAACAGGAATCAAATTAGGTGATACCTACTAGATACAACTCTAGCCAGTGGATAAGATGATGCTTCACATTGCATTCATCTGTAAACATACAGCACAATATATACCTTTCATCCAGCAGCTTGAACTGCTGGCCCTGCCTTTTGCTAGAGCACAACTTTTCTAGATTCTTTTCCTGGTGGCTAGATCTGAAACCCTTGTGCATTCTAAGTCTCAAGTCTTTACTCAGATTTCCCTACTCCTTCTTTCTGTTGTCCATTATCCCAGAGTCGAATATGATCTAACAGTAAAATTACCACGTGGTTCGTATCTCACATAAAATAGCTAAAGTCTGCTTTATTGATTTTAGGGAATTTCCAAAATATGAAAGTTTTCAATAAATAACAGAGTGGAGTGTTCAGCTACTTGTTATGGCACATTGTAACCACCAGAGGGCGATCAAGGCTCCTTCTGTCCGCTGTTCCCACCCTTGCAAACCAGTGAGTGGTGACAGAGATGAGTGGAGGGCACTGTATATTGATCCATTAAATGAAAGGGAAATGAAATTGTGTCTTTGGAGAAATCCAAAATATGGTAGCCTGAAATCCTGCCAACGTGTTTTTTGATTCTTTCTATTCGCCAAGTCGTGTCCGACTCTTGCGACCCCATGGACTGCCAGGATCCTCTATCCAGGGGATTTCTGAGGCAAGAATATTGGAGTGGGTAGCCAGTTCCTTCTCCAGGGGATCTTCCGGACCCAGGGATGGAACTCTTATCTCCTGAATTGGCAGGTGGATTCTTTACCACTGAGCCACCAGGGAAGCCTAAATTCAGTTACCTAAACAACATATCTTGTAAAAATCTGGATTTCCACCCTGAATATGAAAATAAGAAGATATGACCATCCTTAGTCCATGCTTGTACCTCGGACAACCAGAAGGCGCTGCTCTCCTTCAACAGGGCACACTTCATTTCAGTTCCATCACTAACACACCCTATGATTTTTTCCCACAGTGAGACCAAATAGCATATGCCACTTATAGTCAAGCTTGTATCATTGATTTCTTATTGTTAAGAGCTGTTTCATTTTAGATTTTTCCTGTTCTACTCAGGTAAATATCAAAAGTGATTTTAAAAATAGCCCAGGTGAACCTCTTATAATTACAAGGAAAATAAGAGAAAGCATACATCTTTGAAGCAGTAAAACATATTCCTAAGAGTAAAATAGGCAGGTAGAATGTCCCTGGGTGTCCTTCACTAATATCCACCTTCCCCACCCCCCCCCCCCCATTTATTGATATTAGATGAATTTATGGGCTTAGAGTTTTCCAACACTCAGAGTCTCTGCCAAATTCCTGTTGGTGAGAGTGCAGCATACGTGTTTTTACGTGTGCCTGTGCACACCTCACCCTTTATTGAGACAAATACAGACGTTCCCCCTTTTTCCTTAGAGATTATTTACTTGAATTCAGTTTTCTCTACAAAGTAGTAAAATCTGGAGGACTGAGATTAGGACAAGAGCAAGTGTTGTAGAAAAGACATTGCTAAAGTGTTGGTTCCAGACCTTAGGCAAACGGGATTCCTGTGATTCCTTGTGATCTGACTTTCTGATCGTAGTGTAACCTACTGGTAATATTCTCTTTCCCCACGTGGCTGTGGCAGGTGGCAGATCAGGGATGCAGAGATCATGGATCCCCATCTAAATCTCCTCTCACATTTGTCATAACACTACTGAGAAATCTTTCTTGTGATTGACTACATGAGGATTTGAAAAAATCAGCCCATGAAGGGCAAGCCATCAATCTCTGTACTCAACTTGGTTGGAAAATATACATATCTGCATGTAGCGTGTCCTCAACAGAGGAAATGCAGAACTAAATTTAGATTGGTGCAGCATAAACAAATGCCAGCAAACACAGCTGATATTCTGAGTTATTCAAACCATTGCTTCTTGATCTCAAAACGAAGCGATAATATAAATATTAGTACTCATAGTTAAGATTGGTTGAGACTACCATGTGTCAGCCACTGTGCTGAGGGGTCTCCTTTCATCCTTGTAACACCTCTGGGAGGGAAGATCTGTTGTTATTCCTATTTTAGAGAGTGTGGGAAAAGTGGATGACTCGCTAAGTATTTCATGGAGATGAAATCAGTAATGAGGTGAGTGTTATCACCACTCTGTCCAACCTCAGAGCCTTCGCTCAACCTCCATACTATATTCCCTTCCTTTTAGGCCAGTGGTTCTCAAAGTGAAGTCTCCTAGACACTTTGATGGGGTCTTTGAGGTCGAAACTATTTTAATAATAACTCTAACATATTACTTGCCATCTTGACTGTGTAGACAATTGCACTGATGATGAAAAAGCAATGGTGGATAAAACCGGTGTGATTTTATTACAAATCAAGGCAATGGCACCAAACTGTACTGGTTAGTAATCATCTTCTTTACGACCATGCAAAGAGAGTAAAAAAAAAACAGTGACATTTGGTGTAATGGATTATGCCAAGTTCATTGATATGGTTTCAGATTTCATGAAGCAACTCACCTTTAAGGAACAACACTTGAGTTTCAGTCATATCAAAAAAAATAGCCACAGTTGTCTGAAAGGCTATAAAAATACTCTATTCCAAACTGCACATCTGCCTAAGTTTGGAGTGTCTTCATATTCTTCAACCAAAACAACATATTGCAATAGACTGAAAGCAGAAGCAGATATGAAAACCCAGCTATCATCTTTCTATGAAGCCAGAAAATAGTTTTCCCAAAATGTAAAAGCATGCCTTACTTCTCACTACATTTTTTTTAGTTTTGTAAAATATTTTCTTTTTAAAAATATCTTATTGATATTACATATAAAGAGGTTTATCACTGTTATGTAAATACATTTATGAATAATTTTTAAAATTTTTCTGAGTCAATTTCTAATAAAGTAAATATTGATAGATATAACATACATAGTCACAAGTTCCTTAGGGTCTTCAAGAGAAAAAGTTTGAGTATATATGATGCAGGCCATAGTATCATTTTTTTTAACTCCAAAGTGTCAAGGAGATGAATGATACCTCATTAAATGCTTTATCTTTTATTTGCATTTTTTAAAAAGACACTCCTCTTTTCTGAGTCAGATGAAAATCAGGCAGGCTCTCTGTTGTCCTCAGGTGGTTACTAGGGCATGTGACACATTCAAGGTCATCAGTCAAGGTCAGAGTGCACCACTGAAGGGCAAGACCTGAATTGGCTCCCAGAATCAGATCCTTCCATTTCTTTATGGTTTCCAGAAAAAGTGCTTTTTTGTCCAAGAAAACACTCTCTGTATTTTGCACATAAATATTTTTTTCTGAGGAAACAAGATACATGAGATATATTACAAGCCCCCCAAAAAAATTCGTCGTTGAAATTTTGTCCAAATAACTTCCGTGTTTGCAGACATGTGATTTTAGGAGCCTGAGTTTTATGGTTAGGGTTTATGTATATTAGAGAAGATTAATGTTTAACAATGTGGAATTCTGTCTCCTTAGTGCAAACATTTAATTTGTGATATTTGGGGAGGTATGGAACTCCTCACGGAAACATGTATTCTCATTTTCATCCATCTCTCTTTTTAAAAAATTGTTACTAATGGAACTAGTAAAGGTCGTAGGAAATCTTTTTTTTCATTTGGCTTTCCCTCCCCCTGTATCCAGTTTCATGACTTCTTTCCTTCCTTCTTCCTTCCTGTCTTCTGTTCTGGCTGGATCTTTATATCATGGTAAAATCAGACACATATCAAAGCACAGTGCATCATTAATTTCTAAGAAGTGTGCAGGACTTTAGCAAATGAGTGAACATAAATTCAGAGCAAAATATTGATGGTCACATATCACCAGGGAAATTTCAGTAGAATCTATAAGATACCCGCATGTGGCTAATTAAAATTTTGTCTTTTTAAAAATTAATTGGATAAATCTCTGTCACTGTGATTTAACACCCAAAGTTCAATTTAATTCTCTTTTTGATCAATTTTACATCTTGAGATGCAAGAGACAAAAGGCTGAGCATAGATAAACCTTTTTTTTCCTGGTCAGCAAAAATCTTCTCCTCTTGCTGCCTTACTTGGAATTAAGTTCAACATACTTAAAAGTTTAATCAGGTCATCACTAGGGGGTAGTTTTTCTTTGTATAGAGTTTACTTGCATATTGTTCATAAAAAGAGATTTTCATTAAAGAAAACTTTTGAGATAATTCAGTTTAGTGATAGTGTAAGTTAATGAGACCACTTAATTGTGGTCTCACGATTGTATATTTTTTTAAAAGCTTACAGATTGAGAGAATTACTCACTCTAAAAATATATTCTGAAAAAAAAATGGCTCTTATTTTTCTGACATTTTAGAACACATGGGTTTTGTACAATAGAGATTTCTATAACAAAGTAAGGACTATTTTTATAAAATAAATCTACTGCCTTATACTGAAGTAAAATAATATACTGCCTTATTCTTCTTTGTGTATGAGTGTATATAAAGCATATGAGTGAAACAAAGAAGCGTTTGCTGACTTTGGATGTCCCAAACCTTCATATGTCATATTGTTTAATTAGCAAGTTTTACAAAAAATTTCATAGCCAGAAAAAAATTTTGTAGCATGTATTTATGCTGAATATGTGTGGCTCACTAACAACAGAGACAAAAACAAAACTTGAAATAAAATTATATATCTCTTAGAATCCCTGGGGCTTCCGTAGCGGCTCAGCCAGTAAAGAATCCACCTGCAATGAGGGAGACCTGGGTTCGAGCCCTGGTTTGGGAAAATCCCCTGGAGAAAGGAACAGCTACCCACTCCAGTATTCTGATCTGGAGAATTCCATGGCATGTAGAGTCCATGAGGTCACAAAGAGTCGGACACAACTGAGCGACTTTCACTTTCACTTTAGAATCCCTCAATTTCCTTAAAAATCATGTGTGTATGCACAGGTATGTATAGATAATTGGAAGCAAATGTAGAAAATCTTCATAGGGATTGCCTCTCACTAGTGGAATATGGATGTTATTCATTTTTACAATTTATTACATTTTCCATACTTCCTAAAAGTAAAGTTACTTTGATTATTTAAAGAGCTATTTAAATGCCCAGTCATCTCATGATTCATTTTTTTTATTAAACTTGTTTCTTCATAAATACTTCTTCTAATACTTCATATAGAGCTAATTATTTTTTCATTTATTATTTTGAAAAAGAAAAAATGATGGGTACTTAAGTGAGTTCTCCACAACAGAGCTCCTCTGTGCGGGGCCTGCCCAGGTGCAGTACAAATGGTTAAACATAAAGGGAGGGTGTTCTTTTAAAATGCAAATATCATCTGGGTGAGCAACTGCCCAAGCCTACAGTGAGATGCTGCAGATAGAGACACAAAGGCAGTCCCTCTGAAAAACACAAATACGCTGTGCAAGGAACAGAGCTGAGAAATCCTTTCCAAACCAACTTCTTCCTTCTCAGCACCTTGAAAACAGTTGACTGAATTCCCGCCTGAACTGATGCTGACAAGCATACCTTTTTTCTTAAAGGTTCCTAAATGTCAGCAGGCCTCCAGCTCTCTGCTGGGAAAAAAATTCCACATTCACTGCAGAATGTAGATGTCTACTCTGCTGACAGCCATTTCATCTAAATACTCTTATTCTCACTGCTTTATCTTACTTTAACCTCCCTGATGAAGTGTGAGTTTTCTGAATCCCTGTTTGTTGGTGAAATATCAAGAGGGAAACGGAACAGTTCTACCGTCTTCTATTTGCTCAAATATCCTCTTGCAATCTCTGTTATGTGTTGTAGGCAGCAGTCCCCAATCTTTTTGGCACCAGAGACCAGGTTTATGGAAGACAGTGTTTCCACGGACTAGGGTTTGGGGGGAGGGGTAGTTTGGGGATGAGTCAAGCACGTTATATTTATTGTGCACTTTATTTGTATTATTATTACATCAGCTCCACCCCAGATCATCAGGCGTTAGATCCTAGTGGTTAGGGACCCCTGTTGTAGGGGATAATGAAGTAGGTGACTTAGAGGTGAAGCAGGCAGCCACTCTACTTTCCCTGTGTACTGTTATCTAGAGTTTTAGAATCGTGAAAGACAGCCATGTGTCTGCCATCATTGGGTTATCATCTGATAGCCAGAGGTTAGATACACGACTGCCTCTTGAGATTAAACTCATTTCCCTGGTTATTTGGCCAAAGACTTCAAACCTCTGTAGCAACGTGGATGGACCTGGGGACTGTCATAGTGAGTCAAGTAAGTCAGACAGAGAAGAAATAGTGTGTGACATTTCTTAAATGTGGAATCTAAAAAGAAATGATTCAAATGAACTTATTTACAAAACAGAAACAGACCCACAGATTTAGAGAACGAATTTACGATTGTTGAGGGGAAGGATACAGGGCCGGGGAGGGGAAGGGATAGATAGGGAGTTTGGGGTAGACATGTGCACACTACTGTATTTAAAATGGATAACCAACAAGGAAGTACTGGATACCACGGGGAGCTCCACTTGATGTTCTGTGGCAGCCTAGATGGAAAGGGAGTTTGGGGGAGAATGGATACGCGTATATGTATGGCTCGGAGAAGGCAATGGCACCCCACTCCAGTACTCTTGCCTGGAAAATCCCATGGAGGAGGAGCCTGGTAGGCTGCAGTCCATAGGGTCGCTAAGAGTTGGACATGACTGAGCGACTTCACTTTCTCTTTTCACTTTCATGCATTGGAGAAGGAAATGGCGACCCACTCCAGTGTTCTTGCCTAGAGAATCCCAGGGATGGGGGAGCCTGGTGGGCTTCCGTCTATGGGGTCGCACAGAGTGGGACACGACTGAATTGACTTAGCATAGCATAGCATATGTATGGCTGACTCCCTTCACTGTTCTCCTGAAACTATGGCAACATTGTTAATCAGTTATACTCCAATACAAAATAAAAAGCTTTAAAAAAAAAAAAAAAAAAGGCCTCATGATGTACAGCAGCTGTGCTGTGCTTAGTCGCCCAGTTGTGTCCGACTCTTTGTGACCCCATGGACTGTAGCCCTCCAGGCTCCTCTGTCCGTGGGGATTCTCCAGGCAAGAATACTGGAGTGGGTTGCCCTGCCTCCTCCAGGGGATCTTCCCACCCCAGGAATCGAACTCAGGTCTCCTACATTGCAGGTGGATTCTTTACCAGCTGAGCCACCAAGGAAGCCTGGTGTATGGCAGAAACCAACAACATTGTAAAGCAATTATAGCCCAATAAAAAAAAAAAAAAAAAGAAAGACTTCAAAACTTCACAGAAATGAAGTATCTGCACAGCAACAAGCAGATACAGCCAGTCTTAAAGGTAGTTCCCTTGGGGACCAGAGTCTCTGCTGGGATTCTGCCCTTCCGTGAGGGGGCTACACCAGATCAGATTGGCCAGGCTGACCCAGCGCCACAGCCTCTTTATCCTCAGAGCTTGAAGCAGCAATCTATGCCCTTAATAGGAAATACGTGCAGACATCCAAAATCTTCCCGGTTCTCAGGCTGAACTGTGTCAACAAGAACAAATCCTTGGAACAGAGAGGGTGCATGAGCACTAATTCTGTCTCCAGCATTAAGGCATCCAGAAAGGCCCGTATCCACAGGCTCCTCCCTGACTCTCATCTAGTAAGTAGCCTTGTGTCTGAGGTGATTCTGAATTTAGTCCAAGGGCCACAATCCCAAATCCACTTTACTGTAGCTTCCTAAGCTACTTTAATGTTCTTAGACCAGTAACGAATAATCTGGTGAAATGATCTAATTAAGTTTATATGGGAAGTCTGTGTAGGAACAACTGGGAAAACACTGACCTTCATACTTGCTAGTTGATCCCCCCTCAACTGAACATACATTTAGTGAAGAGTATTATTCACCATTAAAGATGACGTGCTAAAGATGATGAAGAAATAAACAAGACTGTCCCTGTGCACAATTTGCACATATTCTTATAGAGAAGAACAGTTATAGCAATTGTATATGATAACAGGCTTCCCAGGTGGCTCAGTGGTAAAGAATCTGCCTGCCAATGCAAGAGACACAAGAGATGCAGGTTTGATCCATGGGTTGGGAAGGTCCCCTGGAGAAGTGGCTACTCACTCCAGTATTCTTGCCTGGAAAATCTCATGGAGAGAGGAGCCTGGTGGGCTACAGTTCATGAGGTTGCAAAGAGTCGCACACAACTGAGTGACTACAGCATGGCACTATATAGCTGGTTGTGTTAGTTGGGTACCTAGGCTAACTTTGTTGGACTTATGAACATGCTGTCAGAACAGAACTCATTTATATGTAGGGACTTACTGTACTTCTCTCTCTTGTACTCAGTGGTATGATATTGACTCCGGCCTCCAAGCAACATACTGATGGTCTTCAGGCAGCCAGATGAAGGAGACAGAACTCTATTTTACCCCATGATGCTAATTTTAACCTCAAGTCACACGGTCAAACTAGAATTTGATAGCTAATGTAGAATTAAATGAGAATTTAAAGTGAGAAAGGTATTATTTTCTCTTCCCAATCAAGGTTCATGTGAGATTTTCCTGTGTGAGTGTCCACCAGGCTGCAGGGAGAAGAGAGGGGAGGATTGATGCCTTTCGTTCAGTGGCAGTTTGGGAGGCGGGCACCCTCAGATCAAGACTAGAAAGAACTGTGGTAGTTAGTTCCGGATCCTCGGAAGTGGTCTTGGATGAGAGAAGCCGAGAGCGGTAGAGAAGG
This sequence comes from Tragelaphus eurycerus, assembly GCA_935064755.1. NCBI lineage: Eukaryota > Metazoa > Chordata > Mammalia > Artiodactyla > Bovidae > Tragelaphus > Tragelaphus eurycerus. The sequence continues at coordinate 755,666 of CAKXYN010000121.1, read as the reverse complement.
AGCTGCCTACCAGACAACTGGTTTCCATCACTGCCTGTGAGATGCAGGCTGAGATGGAGACCCCTTCCTGGTAGAGAAGGAACGGCAAAAGCTGAAGCTCGCTCATAATCAAGATGATGTCATCCAAACGGCAACTTCCATTGAAGTCACAGATCCCAGTTAAGGTGTGAAACATGAGCCTGCCTGTAGGTCCTTTCACACGGCCTCTTTATCTGAGCAGTATAATGATTGCCATCATTTTAGATCAGATCAGATCAGATCAGATCAGTCGCTCAGTCGTGTCCGACTCTTTGCGACCCCATGAACCGCAGCACGCCAGGCCTCCCTGTCCATCACCAGCTCCCGGAGGTCACTCAGACTCGCATCCATCGAGTCAGTGATGCCATCCAGCCATCTCATCCTCTGTCGTCCCCTTCTCCTGCCCTCAATCCCTCCCAGCATCAGAGTCTTCTCCAATGAGTCAACTCTTCTCATGAGGTGGCCAAAATACTGGAGTTTCAGCTTTAGCATCATTCCTTCCAAAGAAATTCCAGGATTGATCTCCTTCAGAATGGACTGGTTGGATCTTCTTGCAGTCCAAGGGACTCTCAAGAGTCTTCTCCAACACCACAGTTCAAAAGCATCAATTCTTCGGCTCTCAGCCTTCTTCACAGTCCAGCTCTCACATCCATACATGACCACAGGAAAGACCATAGCCTTGACTAGGCGAACCTTTGTTGGTAAAGTAATGTCTCTGCTTTTGAATATGCTATCTAGGTTGGTCATAACTTTCCTTCCAAGGAGTAAGCGTCTTTTAATTTCATGGCTGCGGTCACCATCTGCAGTGATTTTGGAGCCCAGAAAAACAGTCTGACACTGTTTCCACTGTTTCCCCATCTATTTCCCATGTAGTGATGGGACCAGATGCCATGATCTTCGTTTTCTGAATGTTGAGCTTTAAGCCAACCTTTTCACTCTCCACTTTCACTTTCATCAAGAGGCTTTTTAGCCCCTCTTCACTTTCTGCCATAAGAGTGGTGTCATCTGCATATCTGAGGTTATTGATATTTCTCCGGGCAATTTTGATTCCAACTTGTGTTTCTTCCAGTCCATCATTTCTCATGATGTACTCTGCATATAAGTTAAATAAACATGGTGACAATATACAGCCTTGACGTACTCCTTTTCCTATTTGGAACCAGTCTGTTGTTCCATGACCAGTTCTAACTTTTGCTTCCTGACCTGCATACAGATTTCTTAAGAGGCAGATCAGGTGGTCTGGTATTCCCATCTCTTTCAGAATTTTCCATAGTTTATTGTGATCCACACAGTCAAAGGCTTTGGCATAGTCAATAAAGCAGAAATAGATGTTTTTCTGGAACTCATTTTAGATAACCTGGGCCAAAGAAGAGAGTTTGGCGAGGAAAGTGAAGGATGAGGCTGGAGACAGAGGCCACTCCCACCCGCCAGGGTGCAGAGCTAGGCTCCTCTCCCTTCCTTTCCCAGCTCCACTGCCATCAAAAACCTCTGCTTTATTTGCTGTGATCTCCCTTCTCCCCATCTTTTCCTTCATCTGAACATGGGATTTCCTGAGCTTCAAATTTCTGCTCCTTCAAGCCACCCAGGACATGGAATAGTAACATCCAGCTTGACTGCTGGTGAGAGGAAGAAAGTGGGAAAGGTGGCAGGGGTGGGGGGACAGAAGAAACAGAAAGGTGAGAAAGACTAGCTGAAGGGAGGTGATGGGTAAAGCATCTGGTCACTTTCATCCAGCAGGGCAGGGCCTCTTGGGCAAATTGCTGAGTTTGACCTGGAGCCTCTCTTTCTCTTCTTCTCTGTGAATTTTCTCTGAAGGCAAGATGATGAAAATTGTTCTGCTTTGTTAAAAAAAAAAAAAACGCCAACAGACTGTATTCTGGACTATTTTCTCTTTATGTCATTGCTATGCAATACTATAAAGCATGTGGATCAGGAATATCAGGGTGCATCTGCAATAGCCTATGCCTGCATTTACCATCAGAGTGGATGCTGGTCTGAGGACGCTGCCCTCAACTCTAGTAGTTTCCTTGGTTTTAGTAAAAATTGTGGTGACACAGTATTCCAGAAATTTACCAACTTGGGAAACACAGAAGGTTCTCTGTTTTCCCATTTCTGGGTTTTAAATAAACCAAAAACAAAAGGCAATATTAGGAACCCAAAAGCCTACTCTGTTACTGCGAGCTAGAGCCCAGTCACTAAGTCATGTCCAGCTCTTTATGACCTCATGGACTGTAGCCTGCCAGGCTCCTCTGTCCATGGGATTTCCCAGGCAAGAATACTGGAGTGGGTTGTCATTTCCTTCTCCAGGGAATCTTCCAACCCAGGGATGGAATCTGTGTCTCCTGAATTGGCAGGCAGGAGTCACCAGGGAAGCCCACTCTGTTACTAACCAGCTGCTTAATCTTGGACGCTCACTTTACCCTCTGGACCTCCCCATCTTCATCTGTAAAATGACTTTTGGCACAAATGTCTATTTTTCTAAACATTTATTATAGCAATTGAGAACCAAAATTCTGAGTTGAGTATTACAAGTCATTCTTAGTGGATGAAGGGATTTGTAAAACACCATATGTTCTAGATCTGCTCATTCTGTTTCTGTAATTAACATGTAAGTGTGAGTTACTTAGCTAAATAAAAGTGTGTTTTCTTATTGCAGATAAGTGAGATTTACAAGTCCTTGGATGAAGCACTTGGGAAGTCTTTAAATGCCAGAATTGACTGCAGTTTCAAAGAAAAGAAGATAGATGGTTTTGGAAAGTTCATGCTGTTTCTTCATTGAATTTTAGGTAAGTGAGTCTGAGTCAAAGAATTTAAGATGGACTTTGAACTTAAAGTGTTTCTTTTCTTTGTGTGAGAAGCAACTGGGGTTCATTATGGCCAGCATTTTATACTTTTAGTGGGGGGCTGCATAGTGAAAGACTTCGTTTCTGTGCCTTTGGGTTACTTATTTTTTTATTAGCAGAAGCCATATGAATGACAAGGTGTGAGGTACAGAGATGACCTTGACATTTCTTCCTGGTTTCTATTAAGCAAACACAATAATGCTTCATTCTATTCTACAGGCCATCTATTTTTTAATATATAATAGTGTTTCATATCAGAGTAATGAGCCAAAATGAGACAAGACTAAGTTTTAATGACGTAAATGAGAAAAGAATTTGATGGTGGTAATGACAGTTTAATCATTACAAGTCCAAGTCTGAGATAAGGCTTACAATTCAGAGGCTGCTCAGAGGGAGATCTCATATTGCTTAAATTAAAGTGGAACATGGTTTAAGTTAGGTGTGGTCTTCAAACTTCCCATGTGCTCACATTAAACTTTGTTTTGCCTGGCCATGAAATGGATGGATAAATATTTTTATACCACCACCATACATAATTACCCTTCCACGTTACAAAAGACGTGCTCATACAAATGGGTGCCTTACCATTAGTCTGCAAAACGCCTTGTCAGTTTTGCAGCAGAATGGAGGGAAACAGAGGAATTGAGTGGTGGTCTTGTTGAGGAAATTGTGTGTGGCTTTTCCCACCTCCTCCTGAGTCCTGTTTTCAAAGTGTGGTTTTATTATAAAGAATGGGGATTTCCAGAACATCAGAATGTACGACTGTTCACTGTTCTGAATAAAACTGTGCCACTGACAGAACATTGACCACTGTCTAAATCTAATCCAAAATGACAGCAATACCTCCTTTATACGTTTTATTAAACTTCAAAGAGAAGGCGGGTTATTGTCTCATCATTTAAAGGCTTGTAAATTTGGTTTATTGAGGTCATATGTGGAACTAAAATGGTGATTTCTTTTATTTACAAGATGTTTGTTGAATGCAGTTCCCAGGAGCTGAATTTAATGCCCTTAAAAAGTATCAGTAAATCAATTTGCCTAGTGTAACATTACTCTGGAGGAGAAAATGAAAATGGAAAACTTATTAACTTGCTTCACTCTCTACTTTCCGTTGTTCCAGTCTATGCGTGTTTTTAACTTCACATCCATTCCTTCCCCTACCCATATTCTGCTGGTTCTTTGGGGCCTGACCCCTAGAAGCTTTTTTCCAGCTTTCAGACCCATCCTTTGTTGCCTCTAGTTTTTCCCGATGACCTTGAACTCTGAGCTGCTGCAGGAACCACAGGAGACGGGTTCAATCCCTGGCTTGGGAAGATCCCCTGGAGAAGGAAATGGCAAGCCACTCCAGTTTTCTTACCTGGGAACTCCCATAGACAGAGGAGCCTGGTGGGCTATAGTTCATGGGGTTGCAAAGAGTCAGACATGACTAAGCAACTGAGCTTAGTCAGTTGCTAAGCTAACACAACATCACTTCTTCTCTCTGTCCCTTGAGACCTATGGGTGCTGATACCTGTGACATTCTGCTGCTACTAATTTCCAGGTTGATTTATTATCCTCAATTTAGCTTCTCAATCCTTCCATCATCTGTGTGGCCATTTTCCTGGATTAAATTCCATTTATTTTAAATAAATGGGATTAGACTGTATTCTTTTTTCTTGGTTAGATCCTAACTGACTTGTTAATGCTTAATTTCTTCCAAAATTATTGGAAGAAAAGTGAATAGGGATTACTTGCTTCTCTCAAGGAAAATAAATGATTCTCAGGAAAAAAAAAATAAGTTAAATGTAAAACTAGATGTTTTTATGCTGGAAAACATCAAGCCCAATAAATTTAAAGCCATATTGTATTTCATATATGGAATATACATATTCCATATTGCATATTCTAAGCTATACAATATTGTATTAATTTGTTGGTGTTAACAGAGCCTTTGTCAATATTTCCATTATATATATCAAATTTATGGTAAGATTTTTTAATTCTCAAATATATACCAGATATGCGTTTTACTTTACTAATATTCACATTTCACAAACTTCTCTACACCTAGTGTAAGAACTTCTTTTAGAGTTCAGCCTCATTCCTGCATTCACATTTGAATCTCGAGTTTCAGATTTATGTTATTATGAATCTCATTACTGTCTTTCAGTAATAGTTTTTTGCTACTTGAAGATCCTTTATGGTCTGAATATTTCCCATGTCCCATAATCGCATAATAAATACTGAATATATTGGAAAGCAAATCGAGGAGGATTCCAATGTCTGTGTTTATTTTTTATTTTTTTTGACAGATAAACAATTTACCATTGTCCCAACAATCTCACTCACTCTAAAGGGCTTCTTGGATATTAAAGCAACTTTTTACTTAATCATTTTGGCACATCACTTGGTTATGTTAAATGTGAATGCCTTGCTTTTTTCATTTCCTTCTCATTTATGTAGACATCTTCCTTTTCAGTCTTTTCTCATGATGACTGCCCCTCTATTTTAATGTATTTGGGTACACTCATAAGGACATGGAGTCCCTTCTACGGACAAATTTTCATCTTCTCAACCAATGGCAATGTCAAACCTGCAGTGTCTAAATGAGCATCCTTTCAGATAATACGAAATGAGGTCATGAGCAGAATGACTTGGATTCCTTCATAATCTAAAATTAGGAGACACAGGGATGGGATGGTATAACTTGCAGTGTATTGCTCGTATTCTCACATCTCCCTTAGTTTACTATGGCACTGAAAATTCTAGTCCTTCATATTCCTCTCTAATTTGTGGAAATGAGGCTTTATAAAGTTATATTTAACAAAAGACTCTTGGGAAGAGAAATACATCCATTAATAATACATATTGCATCACACAGAAGTCTAATGAATTAGCAAGGAAGACACTCCTGAGGCAGTGATGCAAGCACTCAGCTCCTGAGAGTTTGGTACACATAAGTGAAGTGGGTGGAGACTACTGAAATCATCTCACTAACTTCATAATACTGCCTAGTGGGTCAAGGGGAACACTCGTCATAAAAAACAACTCAGGCTAAGCATATCTTAATGTCATATTGGAGGAGGAAGTAGAAGGAGTGGAAGTATTTGTCCTGACACTCGTGGGCAACTTTATGAATAAAGATTTTAAATCACTGGTGCCTAAAGAGTTGAGGAAAGTGCTTTGATCAAGATGTGGTCTTAGTACTTCTGCTGAACCACAGAATAGGATGTTGGAAAAATCAAATGTGATCCATCTGTTAGCTAAAGTCACCTGTTATCCATCTCTGTGTTGCCAAGTCCAAGCTCTTACTGCTTACTGCACACAGGACAGGCCAATAAATCAAGAGACAAGTTATTGGAGTGAGGAGTAATGCTTTATTCAGGAAGCCAGCAGACTGAGAAGATGGTGGACCCATGTCTCAAAGAATCATCTTTCCTGAGTTAGAATTCAGGTCTCTTTTATACTAAAAGGGGAGGGAGTAAAGTCAAACATTTCCTCCTTCTGGTCAGCCAGATGTGTTAATTTCTTCCTTCCTGCAGTCATTCACAGATGGGCCTGGTCAGGATGTTTCCTGTGAACTAAACAAAGATATTTTAGCTTACCAACCATTACCTGCAAGGCAGGGTAATGGTCATCCCAGAGACTGGCCATTATATGTAATTTAAGCTTATAGGCAACATCTCTTTAGTGATTAACTTGTAATAGGATATAGAGGTTCTTCCTTATTTGCATCCCTGAAGACAAGCACAGTGCTTGGTACACTGCAGATAATTTTTAAATAAACTGGTGAATATTAGTGCTGGCTAATGCTTACTGAGTTCCTACTTTATACCAAACACTGGTTTATATGCACATATACTTCATGTCTAAACAACCCTATGCCTGGGATTTCTTTGGAAGGAATGATGCTAAAGCTGAAACTCCAGTACTTTGGCCACCTCATGCAAAGAGTTGACTCATTGGAAAAGACTCTGATGCTGGGAGGGATTGGGGGCAGGAGGAGAAGGGGACGGCAGAGGATGAGATGGCTGGATGGCATCACTGACTCGATGGATGTGAGTCTGAGTGACCTCCGGGAGTTGGTGATGGACAGGGATGCCTGGCGTGCTGCGATTCATGGGGTTGCAAAGAGTCGGACACGACTGAGTGACTGAACTGAACTAAACTGATGATATAAGTGCATGCGTGCATGCTAAGTCGCTTCAGTCTTGTCCAATTCTTTGCGACCCTATGGACTGTAGCCCGCCAGGCTCCTCTGTCCATGGGATTCTCCAGGCAAGAATACTGGAGTGGGTTGCCACGTCCTCCTTCAAGGGATTCTTGCCGACTCAGGGATAAAATCCACGTCTCTTAAGTCTTCTGCACTGGCAAGCAGATTCTTTACCACTAGTGCCACCTGGGAAGCCCTGATTTTTTTTAAAATATGAGGAAACTAAGGCCCAGAAAGGTTAAATAACCTGCCCGAGGTTCAGTAAATTGGGGTTAAGATTCAAAACCAGGCAGTATGACTTAGAGCCTAAGCACTTAATTATTATGCTGCACTGTCTTTCATGTAATATAGTCATCAAGTAACTCTAAAACATGGAATCCACATCGTTTATTATTTTAAAATGTATGTCATTCTAGAATAAACCTGTATTAAGAAATCTTACTCAAATCGTGAACAGCCTCACTTTGAACACAAATTCCTTTTTCAATATTCCTAATCTCCTTTCCTTTTAAACCATGACTGCCTAAATTGACTTCCTAATTGACATTCAGTTCTCATCATTTCTATTCTTTAATGGTTTGTTCCGAAATTAATATTTTAAAAACCCTATTGCTCTTTCATGCTATTTGCTTAATTGAAGAATGTATAATCTTGAGCAGCAAGTTACCTAAGCTCTCTGAGCCTCAGATTCCCCACCTGAAAAGATATATCTAATTTGTTGTGAAGACTAGAAAATTATATTGATAAAACAACAAAGTATTTCCTGGTACATGACAGGTACCCAGCAGAACAGCAGCTGTTCACCCATTTCAATCTCAAAGCCCCTGTTGGCTACCCCATCCACTGAGAACAAAATCTTCTTCCTGTGTTCCTTAGCGTGCCATCACAGAGGTGCAGTGGGGCTTCCCAGGTGGCTCAGTGGTAAAGAATCCGCCCACCAGTGCAGGAGTTGCAGGAGACGTAGGTTCAATCCCTGGGTCAGGAAGATCCCCTGGAGGAGGGCATGGCAATCCACTCCAGGATTCTTGCCTGGAGAATCCCATGGACAGAGGAGCCTGGCAGGCTGTGGTCCATGGGGTCACAGAAGAGTTGGACACGACTTAGCGACTGAACACAGAGGCGCAACAGACCCCTTTGTTCCTCCCTTTGTTCCTCATCAGTTGACCTGAGAATGATCTGCCTTCTCTAAGCCATGTTCTTTGTTTTATTCACTTATTTGTTTGGCTGTGTCGAGTCTTAGTTGCAGCATGAAGGATGCAGCATACTCGATCTTTCCTTGTGGTGTAGTCTCTATAAATGTGGTGCTCAGGCTCCACAGTATGTGTGTGTGTGTGTGCATGTAGAGAAGGGGGGACTCAGTAGTTGGGGTGCATGGGCTTAGTTGCTCCTTGGCATATGTGATCTTAGTTGCCCGATCAGGGATTGAACCACGTCCCCTGCATTGCAAGACAATTTCTTAACCACTGGACCACCAGGAAAGTCCCAAAGCCATGGTCTTCATGCCCTCACTTTCGTTCATGATGTTTCTTCTGTCTAGATGTTCCTCGCATCCAATCCTCCTTATCCATAAGCACATATGAACTCTTCAGAGACTTGGAATATCCTAGTTATCTTTCAAGATCTACCACCTCCATTGCTGTTACATGTTCCGTGAAGTCATTGATGAACTCCTCCTGGCTCAACTACTATAGGTCCTATCTCTGAATTCATGTAACCCTTTGGGCCATTTCTAAGAGATAAGTGCCTATTATAGACATAAGAAAGAAAAGCCATCTCATTCAATCCCTCATAGTCTGGTGTGATTTCTCTTGTTACCTTTGAAATGTTCATCAAGGACAAGTGCCAAGGTTTTTGGTTACTCTTTGAATCTTCTTTGTCAAGTTCAGAGTAGTCTTTCTGGTTTTGAATGAAGTATGAAGGGTCACATTTTGAGATGTTTGGGTTTTTTTGTGTGGTGAAGAGTCTAATACTACATCCAGCCATTATAACCAAAGGAACGCTCCATCAGGGAAAAAGGGACCTTGCAGGGAGGATCTGTTCATTCTGTGTTGTTTGCTGTTTAGTTGCTCCGTCGTGTCTGACTCTTTTGTAACTCTGGACTGTAACCCGCCAGGCTTCTCTGTCCATGGGATTTCCCAGGCAAGAATACTGGAGTGGGTTGCCATTCCTTCTCCAGGCAATCTTCCTGACCCAGGGAAGGAACCCACATCTCCTGCATTGGCAGGCAGATTCTTCACCACTGAGTTACCAGGGAAGGCAGTACCATTCTATGCCAAGCACCAAAACAGATGCTCCACAAATATTATCTTATTTAATTTTCATAACAACCTTTCAATTTAGCTATTATCTCCCTCTTTATTTAGATAAAAACTAGGATCCCAAGAGTTAAGGTAAATTGCTAATGTCATATTTCTGGTAAGTAACAGAACAAGAATGTTGTCATATCTTTCGACTGCAACAAACTGCCATTGTAAAAGAGCTTTTTCCAATTTAATCCTATAAGAGGAATATATTTGTAACATGAGAGTTTTCTATTTAAAATATTTCCTGAGAGTAAGCTATTTATAAGTCCACACATTTTTTTTTCATAGCGAGTAAGTTTATATTTAGGTTGATGCTAAAATTAGCACTATTTCTGTTCAACTAGAGTTTAAAAGATATAGCACCTTGTGGTTCTGAAACCTAGTTATGCAAAAACATCATTTATTGATGTGAACATAAGCTTGGACATGATGTCTAAAGCTGTAGACTGATAGAATTCTGGAGCTAAGGGGTATGCAGAATCAACACTAGAGCTGGGGACTTTTTAAGGCAAGGATTTCTCTTTTTTTCTCCTTAATAATACTTATGAAATGAATATTTATAACTAATTATGAAAAGTTTGTTTTGGATGTGAAATAAAAAATTTCTCTAGACACAGTGACGCTGTTAGCACTTCTTAAGAGAGTACATAAACTTGTTCTGGATTTTTTAAATCACACGATTCAAATACCATGTATAAGAATAAGAACAATAAGAACTGATATAAAATAAAACTCTAAGTTTTCAAAAAGAGAAAGACAATCATCTCATGATTATCACTTGTATGTGGAATCTGAAAAACTGATACAGGTGAACTTATCTATAAAACAGAAATAGACTCAGACATAGAAAACAAATCCATGGTTACTAAAGGTGGGATAAATTAGGAGTTGGGATTAACAGATACATGCTACTATAGATAAAATAGGTAAACAATGAGGATCTACTATGTAGCACAGGGAACTGTATTCAATGTCTTATAATAACCTATAAAATGAAAAAAAATTTTTTTTGCTCAATCATGTCAGCCTCTTTGTGTCCTCATGAACTGTCGCCCTCCAGGCTCCTCTGTTCATGGAATTCTCCAGGCAAGAATACTGGCATGGGTAGCCATTCCCTTCTCTAGGAGATCTTCCTCACCCAGGGATGGAACTCAGGTCTGCTGCATTGCAGGCAGATTCTTTACAGTCCGAGCCACTAGAATAACTTACAATGGAAAAAGAATTTGGAAAAGGTGTATATGTATTCAGACTTCCCAGGTGGCTCAGTGGTAACGAACTCACCTGCCAGTGAAGAAAGATGCGGGAAATGTGGGTTCAATCCCTGGGTCAGGATTTCCAGTATAAGAATAATGAAAAATTCCATGGACAGAGGAGTCTATCAGGCTACAGCCCATGGGGTCAGAAAGAGCTGGACTCAACTGACTCTGCATGGTTGTATATGTATCCATATACATGTATACATAGCTAAATCACTTTACTGTATACCTGAAACTAACACAACATTGTAAACCAGCTATACTCAATTTTTTTTAAAGAAAAGCAACCTTCTGACTTCATTTTAAATGCAAAAATCAGTATCCAGAGACGTATTCTGGAAAAATATTAATGATTCTTGTGCCCCTTTTATACCTATAATGATCATTCATTTGTTTTTAAGTACATATTACAAACCTCTTATGTGTTGCAAAGAGTTGGACACGACTGAAGTAGCTTAGCACACACTATAAAACAGTGCAATCAAAAGTACTTTATATATGAAAACAACAGAATACATGCCCGTGTCTTTGGTTTACCACTGTTGTATGGATAACAACATTTCAGAAGTGAAAAAGAAGTTTGTAAAAATATGAGCATACATGCTGTGTCGATCTTTGAGTATCTAAATTCCTTAGAAAAAATAATAATTCTGTTCGCTTTCCCAGATTATGTCCCTCCCTGTTGGATGATCTTTTCTTGGTTTATTTCTTCTCTGTTTCCCCAGAAGATTGCAGAATGCTATTATCTTTATATAAGTATGGTTTGAGGAATTGTGATCATCACAAGAATGGATGAAACAGTATTTTCCTATTAAAAATCTAAGGGTTACGATGTTTATGGAAGTTAATAATAATGTACTTTAATGTGAGTATATTCTTATGAGTGGTTGTTTATTATTTTAGCTTGTATTTTAACCATCAATTGATTTTTTATAACTTTCAAAACCTGACTTTTAAATCTGTACAGAGTTTATTTTAGCAAAATCTGAAACTGTGAACCTGAAATTCATCATCAAAGCAGATGAATAAGGTGGTTCTTTATTCTGTCAATTCCTAAGAATTCTGTAACTGTGAGCTAGAAATTTTACTGTTTATATACAAACACTTGCCATAATCTTCCAATTCTACATGCATAGATAAGTAACGTGGCTGTCTTTTTCTAAGAACATGTTTTATTGTATCATTCCTTCCTAATATATAACAGCAACTCCTAGTCTCCCATGGTTTCCCTCCTGACATTGAATTTCTTCCCAGAGTAGTAGTATCCACAAAAGGAACATCTGGAGAGAGAAAAAAATCTTATCACTATCCATTTTAGACTACATTCTTTTTCTTGATATCAAAGTATATTTATTTACAATGTGTTAATTTCTGCTGTTCAGCAAAGTGACTCAATTGCGCACATATATTCATTCTTTTTTATATTCTTTCCCTTTATGATTTACCTCAGGATACTGAGTATTGTTCCCTGCACTATACTGTAGGACCTTGCTGTTTATCCATTGTGTATGTGATAGCTCTCATCTACTAACCACAGATTCCCAGTCCATCCCTCCCCCACCGGCCTTCCCTCTTGGCACCCACCAGTCTTTCTCTACATCTGTGAGTCTGTTTCTGTTTTGTAATAGGATCATTTGTGCCATATTTTAGATTCCACATATAAGTGATATCATATGCTGTTTGCAGATAAGACTTCATCCTCACTGTTTATCCATAGCAAATGAGCCTCTTAGGATCTCAGTTCAGTAGGCCCCCGGTTTAGCCCCCTCCCCCAACTCATATGCCTCCTACACAGCCAACAGTGCCACCTTGAGTAATACCAAGCATGCCACCACCTCAATCCCTGCCACATTCCCCAGCACTTTGAATTGTCTCTTGGCATGAAGCATTTGCAGGTTTCCCAGGTGGCTCAGTTGGCAAAGAATCCACCTACAATATGGGAGACCTGGGTTCGATCCCTGGGTTAGGAAGATCCCCTAGAGGAGGTCATGGCAACCCTCTCCAGTATTCTCTTGCCCAGAGAATCCCCATAGACAACGGAGCCTGGTGGGCTACAGTCAGTGTGGTCGCAAAGAGCTGGACATGACTGAGCAACTAAGCACAGCACATGAAGCAGTTGTAGATGTTGGGCACGATGATTAAATAACCCAATGTAGAAATGTTCTTGTTTGCTCCTGGCATCTCCCTTCCTACAGTACAAGGAGTGAAAGGGCCTGAGAAGCAGAGTTTATAAATCCCAGTCCTAAACTGAGTTCTTAACAGGAATTTCTCCTTCCAATGAAAAGGACTTCTCTGAGATTTTCCATATCATCCTGCTCAAGGCTGTGTTGTGCAGTGCTGTCCCCTGTAAACACAAAGACTTTTCACGAAAAGAATATTGACCCAATTTCTGAAAGATGGGCAAGGCCCTCCCCATATTTTGTCTTACCTAATAACAAAGGTAATCGTCTAGCTCAGCTCATGAATGCCTGCTCATTAAAATATGAAAATCCCTTTCTTACTCACATGTGGAATTCATGAAGCATGAATACTAACTGCCCTGAGCTGTGGTTGCCTGGAAACCAGTGGAGGTGTGTCCAAGAGTCTGAAGAGCATGAATGAATAACTGAACCATTGACATCAGTTTCAGTTGGGTGATCCACACCTTAATTCTGTACAGGCATTTCCACTGGGCTGACGGAACAATAGCTTTCTCAGAAGTAGCTCCTTAAATCTTGTAAATGAGAATTAACATTTAACATAAGGTTCCTCTCTGTGGTCTGACAGGGGTTCAGAGACTGACCACACAGGCAAAGAGACTGGATCTTTGATGTAGTTTTTCAGAGTATAAGAATGAAATATCTACTAGGACTCATCCTGTCACACAGCTTTTTCCCAAATACTTATCATCGTGTTTGATCAGTTGTGGGGGGAGTTATTTCAGCATTTATTTCATTCTTTGATAGCTTTACCTTTTTTTCAAGTTGAATTGTCAAGGATTCTGAAACATTTCTCTCCCTTTTGAAAGGCTGTTGTTTTAAAAAGCAACATAGATGCAAAGGAAACACAGGTCACTTAAGAGGACTTTTAACAAGTTGATGAAATTAACCTGTAAAATAAAATATGCCTGATACATTTTGAAGTAAACCCCACCAAGAACTTGAAGGGCATCCACATAACAGCATTCTGTTCTAACTGGGCAGCTTGATTGTATGCCTGGGGACCCAAAATCCTAGGATAAAACACTGTCCCCTGTTATTTTACTCAGTGAAAGCGAAAGGGGGCAATACATTTCTATGAAGACAGTGATGACTATACAATTGGGTTGAAAGCAAAATTAACATGAATTTTTAAGAGGAAAAATAAAACATCAAAGAATTGCCAGCACTGGAAAGTGATTCTGCTGTCAGATCCCACTCTCATGTCCTGTCATTACTTCACCTCCCAGGGTCCATCAAGAGGGAAATTTGAAGTGTACCAGGAAAGATACATACTTCAGTGCTTGGAAAGAAGGATGATCTCTTTTTTACTTAAATAGGAAGAATCTGCCTGCAAGGCAGGAGACCTGGGTTGGGAAGATCCCCTGGAGAAGGAAATGGCTACCCACTCCAGTGTTCTTGCCTGGAGAATCCCATGGACAGAGAAACCTGATGGTTATATAGTCCATGGGGTTGCAAAGAGTCAGACAAGACTTAGTAACTAAACCACCAGAAAAAAACACTAGTAATAACAAAGCCATTTGTGTGGACTCTGTCTTAAATGTAGACAGGTTAGAAAATTTTCTACCTCTGTTTCTTAAGAGGTGTATAAAGACCTGCCCACCTGACTCTACAGCAGTGGTTCTCAGCCAAGGGCGTGGGAGTGTGGAGGGCTATTAGCACCTAGTGAGCGGAGTCCAGGATGTAGCTAAACATCCTACAATGCTTAAAACAGTCTCCTAAAGGAAAGAACTTATCTACCCCCAAATGTTAATCATGTCAAGACTGACAGATCCTGCTCTAAATATTAAGAGCCACTTTGAACTGTGTACCGGGCTTCACATGAGGTACTTTTCATATGTTACCTATTTAATACCCACCAGTATTCTGTTTGCTAGGTATTAGTATCATCCTCATTTTTAGATGGTGAAACTGAGCCTCAGAAGGTTGAATATCTTGCTCAAGGCCATGCAGTCAGCAAGGAGTGGACCCTAAATTCAAAGTAGGTGAGACTCCAAAGACCTGCTGCTCTCAGGACACTCTGCTCCCCTGTTCAAAAAGACCTACCTCAGCTGCCTTTCGGAGCAGGCAATGGCACCCCACTCTAGTACTCTTGCCTGGAAAATCCCATAGGCGGAGGAGCCTGATAGGCTACAGTCCATGGGGTCGCTAAGAATCGGACATAACTGAGCGACTTCACTTTCACTTTTCACTTTCATGCATTGGAGAAGGAAATGGCAACCCACTCCACTGTTCTTGCCTGGAGAATCCCAGGGATGGGGGAGCCTGTTGGGCTGCCATCTATGGGGTTGCACAGAGTCGGACACAACTGAAGCAACTTAGCAGCAGCAGCTGCCTTTGTGCTCCTTGAAACTGTGTGTCTAGAGGGTCCGTGTTATAACACACGTGTGTCATGTCATCTGGGCAGGCTGATCATGGCTGTCTGTCCATCCCCAGAGTCTAGAGTGAATTGATCGGGTTCTAGGGATGTGAACTGGAAAAGAGGAGACGATGTTGTTAAAAGGGTAGAGACAAAAGGCTCCAGAGAAATTTCACTTTTCAAAGTATCTTTGGAAGATAACTTTGGAGGGGAAAATGGGATCCTGGGCAGAACCTGGCGTATAGCAAAGGCCAAATGTGCGCCATATAGATCAGACGGTATGAAATAGCATCTGAGGAAGCAAGCATGTCATTCTAAAGGAAACGACAGGCTGGCTGTCATCTGTTGTCGAAGCTCCCTGGCCTCCCCCTCAGTGAGTCTGAGCTACCGGAAGAGGAAGGGCAGCCGTTAACAGCCAGGGCAGGGCAGCACCTACCGCCCCCCCAACCCCCTTCCCCGGGAAATGTCAATAATTGCCAGTCAGGAAGCAAACAATTACTTGAGCCAACACTCAGCGTAAAAAGGACCCCATCATCTACAGCATGTGAAAAGCACGTGACCTGACTCATAGTTCCGTCCACCTGCTCCTTCACCCCACCTGGCATTCCTTCTAGGGACAGCTGGCTGAGTCAGACCCCTCTTCCGGTTCTTGGGCCTTGACTCACCGATCACTCAGCCTGTGCCCCAGCTACACAGCATCGCTTACCGTTTTTCTCACCCACCAAGTTTTTCACTTCTCCCTCTGAGACTCTTTTTTGGGTGAAGAGACCTTTCCCAGAAACTCCCTTTTTAGTTTCCTAGAGCTGTTCTAACAAATGACTGCCAACTAGCTAGCTGAAGACAACAGAACTTACTCACTCGTAGCTCTGGAGGAGAGAAGTCTGACGCCAAGGTGCTGGCAGAGCTAGGCTCCCTCGGGTCTCTAGGGAAGAATCCTGCTGGGCCTCTTCCTAACTTCCGGTGGCTCCTGTGTCATTGGCATTCCTTGGCTTGTAGCCGTGGGACTGCAATGTCTACCTCCGTCTTTAAATGGCCTTCTTCATGTGTGTGGCTCTCTCTCCATCCTTTCCTCTGTTTAAGAGGATACCGGTTGTTGGATGTAGGGCCCGCCCACTCCAGTAGGACCTCGTCTTAGTCTTTAACTCATTACATCTGCGAAGATTCTATTTCCAAATAAGGTCACATTCTGTTTCTGGGGAAATGTGATATTTTGAGGGACATTACTTTTATAAGTCGGAGTTCTGACTCTTATAAGTCAGAACCAACAAGATATAAAAGAGATTTATTATAAGGAATTGGCTGACACAATTATGGAGGCTAAGTCCTCTAATCTATAGTCCAAATGCCTGAGAACCAGGAGAGACAATGGAATAAGTTTTGTGTCTCAGCTTGAAGACCATCAGCAAGAGAGAGAAGATCCTCTTGCCTTCTATTTAGGCCTCAACAGGTTGCATGAGACTCACTCACAGTAAGAAGGGCAATCTGCTTCACTAAATCTACCAAGAGTTAAGCTCATCTGGAATCACTCTTCTGCAAGAATAATGTTGAGTGAAAAAACTGAGCACTTCACAGCCTAGTCAGGTTGACACATGAAATCACTCATCAGACTACTCAGTTCACTACGGACATACCTCAGGGATATTGTGGGTTCAGTTCTAGACCACCACTGTAAAGCAAATAGCTCAATACAGTGAGTCATGTGAAATTTTTGGTTTCCCAGTGCATATAAAAGTTATGTTTCTACTGTACTATAGTCTAAGTGTGTAATAGCATGATACCTTTAAAACCGATGTACAAACCTTAACTTAAAAGTATCACTTCTTCATTTCTAAACAATATCAGCCATCCTCTGAGCCTTCGGCAAGTCATAGAATTAAGGTACAAGATCACATCACCCATAGCAAACATAATGATAATGAATAAGTTTGAAGAATTGCAGGAATTACCAAAATGTGATGCAGAGACACAAAGTGAGCAAATGCTGTTGGGAAAACAATGGCATTTCTAGACTTGCTTGATGCAAGGATGCCACAAATTGAGCAATTTATAAAAAATACAATAGAATGAGGTATGCCTATACATGGCTTCCAAGGTGGTTCGGGGGTAAAGAATCCGCCTACCAATGCAGGAGACGCTGAAGATGTGGGCTTGATCCCTGGGTCAGGAAGATGCCCGAAGAGGAAATGGCAACAACCTACTCCAGTGTTCTTGCCTGGAAAATGCCATGGAAGGAGGAGCCTGCCAGGCTAAAGTCCTTGGGGTCACAGAGTCAGACACAGCTTAGCGACTGAGGATGCACACACGTGTGCCTATACACTCCTCCCCACCCTAGCAGAATTTCCTTCATATTTTACTGGCGTCACTGGCCAGGGGGTTGCAATAGCAGCGATGGACTTAGACGTTCTATGAGACCTACAGAGTGGCCACGGACAACTATCCTGCCCACAAAGAAAAATAGAAAAGTGGATGTTAGGTAGGTAAATAGCAAATCTGTTACATTTTCATAGATTTTGTGAAACAGATCCATCCGTTATTAGTTTATGCTTTGTATTTGCAAGGGACAAAAAAATCTCTTCAGGCTAGCTTGACACACGGGGAGTCAGACTTCAGAAAGGATTATGCTCAGCACCTTGTCTCTTTCCCCTTTTTTCAGCTGTTTTCCTTTGGTGTTGGATTAATAGTTAAGGAGGCTCTACCCAACCAGTGATGAAGAAAGCCACTGGCACCTCCCAGCATATGTGATCTGCCCAGTCACAGTCACAGAGAAAAGAACTGGACGCTGTTTCTCACATGACTTTGACTCTGCTTAGGGTCACGTCAGTATTCCTACTAAACTTATTTATTTATAGCCAGGAAAAATCCCTCTGTTTGACCTCAGCCAGCCACTTCTTAGATGACTGCTGGAGCTAGTTACTTGGAAACTGAGCCCCTTCCACAATCAGAAAGTAAGGCGTCCCACTCTCCAAACACCACACCCCACCCTTCTAGCTCTTTTTCTCTGATCTCCGCATTTGCATTTCTCTGTGTTCATTGCAGGGTCTTTTGGTCCTAGTTCTTTTTTTTTTTTTTAAGTAGTTCTTTTAACTAAATTAATTTATTTTTAATTGAAGAATAATTTCTTTAGAGTATTGTATTGGAGAAGGGGACGACAGAGGATGAGATGGCTGGATGGCATCACTGACTCGATGGATGTGAGTCTGAGTGACCTCCGGGAGTTGGTGATGGACAGGGAGGCCTGGCGTGCTGCAGTTCATGGGGTCGCAAAGAGTCAGACATGACTGAGCGACTGATCTGATCTGATCTGATCTGATTGTATTGGTATCTACCAAACATCAACATGAATCAGCCATAGGTTTACCCACGTCCCCTCCCTAGTTCTTTCATCCCAACAAAAAGTCTCCTGCTATCTTTACTTCTCTCCTTTCTTGCCCAGATTCCATGGTCCAGCCCTTGTACCAGTTGCTCTCCTGTGTACTTTCAACACCGCTGCAGTCTTACCTCCCATCACATCCACTAGACAAAGCAGGGCCATGGATGAGCCCACTCCCCTGGCCGATCCAGGCTTTCCCTTGCTTGTTGAGCTTTGTTGTAAATCACACAACTGACCATGCTGGTGTTGTTCTAGACTCATGATCACCCCTTCACGAGTGCTTGCAGCCATCCCTGACTATCATAGACAGTTTACTCTCCTACCCTCCAAAAGAACGAGTTCATTTTTCTTCACTTGCATCAAACCTTGTCTTTATTCTTCATTGGTAGCCAGCAGACTTGCTTCTTAGAAGCAAGAAAATAGAAGCTATTACATTGAAACTTCCTCTTTCTTTTCCCAAACTTGCAAGCATACCTCCACCTGCACCTTCAGTTCCTTCTTCCTTCATATCATGTGGACGTTTCTCTCCATGTGTCCTCTGAACCTCACCCCCTTCTACTATCTTCAGGACTGAGTACATTAAATCAGTCATTTTCTGTCCCTTCCCATCAGTCTCTGACTTTAGGGGGCCACTCTCCTCAGCCTGTAAATATTTTCTGCATTCTCCTATATTTGAAATACTCTGTTGACTGTGTTTGTTTCCATTGCTACCCTACTTCTGCTCCCCAACGAATCTTTCTCCCAAAAAAATTGTTTGGAGCAGCTGACTTCACTTTCCTCATCCTCATCTTCCCCTGAAGAGGGTCTTATTAAGATCATTCTTACCTTCATATTCCAAAACTAATGAATGCTTCCTCCACTGTCATCTGAACCTCTCAGAAGCTTTCAATTCAAAGACCACCCCTTCTTTCCTGGAAAACACCCCTGTTTTAGCCTCCATTGAAAGCTACTCACAGGTTTCCCCCTACCTCCCTGACCCCTCTGTCTGGGAGAGGAAGCTTAGGCTACTTCTCCAGATATGATCTCCTTTCACCAGAGCTTTTAAAACGTTACTTTGTACCTACAACTGCCAGCTGTATATTTCCCTCCATTCCTTATCTTCAGAGTTCCAGGTATATATAGACACAACATTCCTGACATCACTGCTTTACAGTCTCAGAAGCACCTCAAAGTCAACACTTTGCTGCACACATGCCTTGCCCCACTCTGCTTGCTCTCCGCACGCTCCTGCATCTTAGTCAATGGCACCTCCTTCTATTTTATTTTAAACATTAAAAACATTTTTGGGGGCTATAGCCGATTAACAATGTTGTGATAGTTTCAGGCAAACAGTGCAGGGACTCAGCCATACATATACATGAATCCATTTTCCCCAAACCCCCTCCCATCCAGGCTGGCACAGAACACTAAGCAGAGTTCCATGTGCTATATAATAAGTTTTTGTTGCTTATCCAGCCTCCTTTTATTTTAGAATGTGGGGAGTTCTCCTCTACACCCTATTCTCACTCGTCCTCCCACATTCAGTCTATGAAAGGCTCCTACCAATTCTGCCTCCAGAACATATTTCCACTGTGTCCACGCCTCAGTGTCTCCACTGTCTGCATTTTAGTCCAGAGTCACCAGTCAGCCCCCAGACTGCACTCACTTCATCCACTCCTGTCCCTCTCCTATCCCTTCTCCACACTGAAGCCAGGGCTTCTTTTAAAAATTACAATTATATTACTTTACTCTCATGTTTTGAGTCCTCCCAAAGCTTCCCACTGCACTGAGGATAAATTACAGACATCCCTAATATGTCCCACAAAGCCCCGGTCCCTTACTAACCTTTTCATGCCCTGACCTTCCTCCCCTCCTGCAGAGAGCTCCAGCCGCACTGGTCGCACTATTCGTGGAACACATCAGGTTCTGACTGCCTTGGGGGCCTCACCTTGCTCTTCTCTTCTCTTCTCCAGAAAGGCCTCCTCCTCCTTCTGCACGGGCTTTGTCTCAAATGTTCTTTTCTCAGAGAGGTCTGAGGTAACTCCAGATCACTGCAGAGAGACCATTCTTTCCTCTTACCCCGTTCCAAGCTTGAACGTGGTCTTAATCACTGTGGGACTCGCTGCGAAACTGAGAACCATTCTCAGAGCTTTCCTGAAGTCCTGATGATAACAGGGAGATAAGCCAGATATTAGAGTGAATTATCAGCACAATTATACCTTAGACCATAATCACATCCATCAAAAGAGGTCCTATCTTGCCTCCATCTTCCTGGGTCATCACCATGTATTAGAACCTGCGTCCCCTTCAGGTAGGAGTTCCCTTTGACCTCGACCTTGTTCCCGGAGCCCAGAACTCCAACGCTCTTTCTTTCTAGATTTAGTCCTCAAACACTTCCACATTCCAGAAATAACACATCATTTTCTAGTTCTACCACCTATAATGAACACAGAATTTTTGAGTGACTTAATTTCTCTTATCTTTACCATTATCTTCTAGGCCAGGCAATATGTAACCAAATACTTAGTTGCTCATTTATGTCCAACTCTTTGCAACCCCAGGGATGGTAGCCGGCTAGGCTCCTCTGTTCATGGGATTCTCCAGGCAAGAATACTGGAGTGAGTTGCCATTCCCCTCTCCGGAGGATCTTATTGACCCAGGGATTGAACCCGGGTCTCCTACACTGCAAGCAGATTCTTTACTGTCTGAGCGACCAGAGAAGCCCATGTATAACCAACAGGCCCAGAAAAAGTCATCAAGTCTGTATGTGGAATATGGCTATATAGTTTAAAAAGTAACAATCCATGTTAAAAATCAGGCTGTCCTTTGTATAACTGAATCACTTTGCTGTACTCAGAAATTAATACAACACTGTAAATCAACTATACTTCAGTAAAGTAAATTTTTAAAAATCAAGCTGTATATTTACATAGAGAGAGACACAAATAGGGAAATCCAAAAACATTAACTGTGGTTGGTGGGACTGTAAGTGATTAGAAAATATTTTTGCTTACTTGTATTTTTTAAATTGGTCTGCAGTGTTTACTAAAGATATCATAAAGCCTGAAACAGATAAAGCAAATGTGTTTATGTTTAATGCTTTGGATATTATTGCCCATGACACTGTGCATGGGCAATCTGAACCCTCCTATAGTATCACACTTGTAGCAATAATATCCAAAGAAGCTAATATGTAAATTTGGGTTTCTCTCTGCATGATGTATGTGTTTGCTGCTGCTGCTGCTAAATTGCTTCAGTCATGTCCGACTCTGTGCGACCCCATAGACAGCAGCCCACCAGGCTCCACTGTCCCTGGGATTCTCCAGGCAAGAACACGAGTGGGTTTAGGAGCCTATAAACACATCATTGTGTTTTCACTGGGATGTCAAGGGTCTTTACATGTATAACAAATACTAGTGACTAATATCCTCCCCAAACACTTTCCTCTCTGACGAACATGTAAGATGCTACTGCCCTTCTGCTTCGTGTTACTTATATGCCATAATTTTGATATTAAATCAGGAGGTCCTTCCTAAAGTCTCACCTGGCAAAGGCAGACTGTGTAGCCTTCAGTAATAAAGGGAAAACACCTGCTCACCATTATTTACATGCAGATATCATTTCAAACGCTTAAGTGCCTCCCTTGCAGGCTTTTATTCCACTTCCCTTCCTGTGTATTGTTCGCCATGGTACAATGAATGGTTTCTCTAGTTTCTCCATTTCACATGTCACTCTGAGGCTGTAAAGGGAATGCTGTGACCTGATGAACTGACCAGTGTGAGGTGTGGGCTGAGGATAATCCCTCCCAGATGGGCTCCAGTGACCCCCTGGGTACCACATACGTAAACCTCTGAACTGTCAGATGGATGGCCCCTGCCAATGTGGCATTTGCCACCACAGTCACCTGGAAGGGTCCAAAGCGCCTGATATCTTTATGTTATGGGTCAATTTATGCAAAATGTGTTTAACAAGCCAATGAACCTTTTCCCTCATTCCAATCATAGAGTTCATTCGAGTCTGTATATAGAATGGGACTTCCCTGTAGCTCAGATGGTACAAAATCTCCCTGCAATGCAGGAGACCCTGGTTCTATCTCAGGATTGGGAAGAGCCTCTGGAGAAGGGAATGGCTACCCACTCCAGTATTCTTGGCTGGAGAATCCCATGGACAGAGAAGCCTGGCAGGCTACAGTCCATGGGGTCGCAAAGAATCAGGTTCAATTGGGCAACTAAGACTAAATATAGAATGAAATTTCAAATACTAGTTTGTTACTCATCTCAATTATTTTGGTTTTCTCAATAATGGTGTTTCTCTCATATCCTTTTTCTCTCACCCCTAAGTAATTTCACTATGTTCCCTTGAATCGCATTTGCTTCTCTTTCTTTCTTTGCCCCCAAATCACCTTTATATCCTTTTCCAGCTGTTTCTATGCTTTCCTGAAATACTTTATTCTCTATAGTTTTGCCTTAATGCCCTAATTCCCCTCCACAACTTGCTTCATTTTCTCATCCGTTTCACTATCATTGTGGTGGTCATCAATAATTAACTTTTCCTCAATGTCCACAGGTACTGGACATTCCATTTGCCTCTTGGTTTCTCCATCTCTTTACCTGTGATATATAGACACACACTACTTGAGAGACACTTCCAGTCCACCCTCCCTCTTCACCTTGCCCCTGTCACTTAATTACTTGTCCTTTCCCAGGGTCACCTGACAAAAGGAGAGAGAAACTCAATAGCTTTTATCACTCCTACATCTAATCACAGTCACTGAAAATACGCATCAGGCATCCTTCTACACACCTTTATTTTCTAACCTTTTATTTTATATTGGAGTATAACCTACTAACAATGTTGTGATAGTTTCAGATGGACAGTAAAGGGATTCAGCCATATGTATGCGTGTGTGCATGCTAAATCGCTTTAGCCGTGTCCAACTCTGTGCAACCCTATTGCTCTGTAGCCTGCCAGGCTCCTCTGTCCATGGGATTCTCCAGGCAAGAATACTGGAGTGGGTTTCCATGCTCTCTTCCAGGGGATCTTCCTGACCCAGGGATCAAACTCACGTCTCCTGCGTCTCGTGCATTGGCAGGCGGGTTCTTTACCAGTAGTGCCACCTGGGAAGCTCCAGCCGTACATATGCATATGTCCGTTCTCCCCTAAGCTCCCCTCCTATCCAGGCTGTCACATAACATTGAGCAGAGTTCCTTGTGCTATGCAGTAGGTCTTTGGTGGTTATCTATTTTAAATATAGCAGCGTGTACATGTCGATCTCAAACTCCCTAGCTCTTTCCCCATCTTTCCCCCATGACAACCATGTGTGTTCTCTAAGTCTGTGAGTCTGCTTCTGTGTGGTAGAATGTTTGCTCTGCTGATGTATTCCTAGTCCGGAACACAAAGTAGAAGAATCTGGGGAAACACACCTTCTATCATAACAGCAAATGCTTTCCAAGCCTAGGACACCCTGAATGGGTCCTTTTTGCCCCTAAATGTTCTGTTTAAACTAACCAAATTAAATTACCTGTCTACTTTCAAGTCAGTTAATTATATTTTTCTCGTATATTTTATATCTACAGCTATATTTTCTTTATCCATGGAGAAAGCACTGGCACCCCACTCCACCACTCTTGCCTAGAAAATTCCATGGACGGAGGAGCCTGGTAGGCTGCAGTCCATGGGGTCGCTAAGAGTCGGACACGACTGAGCAACTTTACTTTCACTTTTCACTTTCATGCATTGAAGAAGGACATGGCACCCCACTCCAGTGTTCTTGCCTGGAGAATCCCAGGGATGGGGGAGCCTGGTGGACTTCTGTCTATGGGGTCGCACAGAGTCAGACACGACTGAAGTGACTTAGCAGCAGCAGCAGCTAGAGTATAGGTCATTTATATTTCTTTGCCTACAAATAGTACAGTTTGTGCTTTTAGAAGGCACTTATAATATTTATTAAATTAGAATAAGTCATCTGATCTTAGAACAAGTCACATGGAAGAGACTGAGAACCCATAATTTCTGGGTACTCTGTCTTCAGGCTAAGAAAATGGATTCTTTTAAGGATGAGGTCTCAGAAATCTGCCTGTTTCCTTGACTTCCCAAATAGACTTGATTTTCGGAAATGTCTTTCAGTTTCCCTGTAGCTGAGATATAATATATCCTGTCAGATGGAGACCCCATCATGGCTGGGCAAACACACCTGAATTTACAGGATATGGGATTGTCAAGGAGGCTGACCAGACACATATTTCTTCCCCTTCCCTTACGAGCTTCCTGACAATCTACCATTCACACAGTCACTCAGGCCTTCTGCTCTCCTGACAAAATACAAGATCATAAAAGAACTTGGGCCCCATCAAAGAGCACTTCTACATTTTATATCAATTTGAACTCACTGATTTTATGAGTCCTCTCAACTCTCTTGGAATCCTTTTCCAGTTTGTTTTTCTCAGGACAGATTTGGATCCCGGAGACTGTTTGCTTCTTCTCAGTATCCACTCTGTTTAGCGTTCAGTGGAAAGTGGCTTTAGAGATACTGCCATGTGGCTTGACCCTGACAAAAACTAGCATCACCCACCACCAAGTAACTCCCATTCCTGACTTGGGCTCAGAGCACATTCATGGAGTTTCACAGGTAATACCTAGGAGGGTATTGCAGACTCCGTCTGCAATGCAGGAGACACAGGAGACGAGGGTTCAATCCCTGGGTCGGGAAGATCCCCTGGAGGAGGAAATGGCGACCCACTCCAGTATCCCCACTGGGAAAATCCCATGGACAGAGAAGCCTGGCAGGCTATGGTCCATGGGGTCACAATGAGTCAGATGCAGCTGAAGCAATTGAGCACACATGCAGACATGTACACATGGTGAAATTACAGAAAGCAGAGCAGATCATAAAGAACCCAAGTTTCCATTCTAGCACCAAGAACTCACAGTAAGACTCTGAGCCAGCCCTGGCACCTCACTGAGGCTCAGTCTTCTCTTCTATAAAAGGAGTGAAGTGAAGTCACTCAGTCGTGTCCAACTCTTTGTGACCCCATGGACTGTAGCCTACCAGGCTCCTTAGTCCATGGAATTTTCCAGGCAAGAGTACTGGAGTGGGTTGCCATTTCCTTCTCCAGGGGATCTTCCCAACCCAGGGATTGAACCTGGGTCTCCCACATTGCAGGCAGACGCTTTACTGTCTGAGCCACCAGGGTGGTGGTGGTGGTGGTTTAGTCACTAAGTCGTGTCCAACTCTTGCAACCCCAAGGACTGTAGCCCGCCAGGCTCCATTGTCCGTGGGATTTTCCAGGCAAGAATACTGGAGTGGATTGCCATTTCCTTCTCCAAGTTATATGTATGGATCCTGTCAATTCTAAAATTGTATCCTTAGACTTTCTAACTTACACCAATAATCTCCCTTCCATTCTAAGGAATCCATCCATTCTAAGGAAATAACCCATGATGTGATCAAAGATTATATGCAAAGGTATATTGCTTATAATAAGAAACCTAGAAAAGACTAAAAATATACTTGACAATAAGGCATGGCTAAATCAATTCTGATACATCCAAATAGCAGAATTTTATGCAACTATCAAAAAATATTTTCAAAGAGTAGGTAATATGATTGTATGTTTATTGTACAGGTCTTTCATTAAGCAATAGAAAGCAATTTTTAACATTATCTGAGATATTTACTATGTTAATTAAAGCAATACATCAAAATATTGGTATTTGTTACTTCAGATACCTGAATTATAAGTGTCTAAGATTATTTCATAAATTGTACTTTTCAACTTCTCTACTTTGAGTGTAGAGAAAGGAAATGGACAGTGTAACTTTTTATTATTAAGTTTAAAAACCAAGGATGTTTTTCATTAAGGAAAAATCCAGAATATAATTATATAATTATGAATTTTAGAGAGATGAAAAGCACGCAAACAGAAATTTGGGGATAAGTTTTCCTAAGTGAGCATGGAAAAATGATTCCAGTTTTACAAATAAGTTATCTGCAGAAAACAGCCATTCATTTCACAGTGCTATTTAAAAAAGGAGGCATTTTCTGTGATGTGTCAACAGTAGAAAAACACAAAGTCATCCTTATTATTTATAGCAAGATTAGTACAATTCAAAGGAAGAGTACATGTTTTGAAAACATCTTAAGGGTCAAAGAGACTATCTTGATATTGAGTTATATAAATTGAAATGGCTTGCAAGAGCATTATTCTTTCATAAGAAATTTTCATGAGTAGAATAGATACTAATCCGATTAATATTTTTTAGGTCAGCTGCTCAGAGCAGCCCAAGAAACTCTGTGCTTGCCAAAACTATTCAATAGATCACAATCACTTTGTGGTTGCTGTTAGCAAGTTTTTTTATTTGATTTAAACCAGTGCCTGAACAATAAAGCACTTTGTGGTATTATAAAATAAATAACAGTTTTAAAATGTGACCTGAAAAAAAAATCACTCTTGTTGAAGTTCAGTTTGGTTTGTCTTGTTTTAATTTCACTGACGTTAACAGCCAGTTTTTTGTAACCATGCTGCTTCACCCATTATTGACCAGACACGTGTTAACCCTATAGGCTTTCGTTTCTGCAAAAATCTTTCGGTCAATAATGTGTTAATTAAAGCTTGTAACCTCTGAGCCTGTATTATTACTTTGAGTTTGGGAAATTAGGTGCCCTCTTGTCTGAAGAGAGAGTGAGAAGCAAGTAACCCTGTAAGCTTCCTCCCAAGTCCCTGGGTCCATGGTTTAGCAAATTGACTTTCTGGAGTACAGTATTTCAATGCATGAAGTCACAAAAGCTATCTCCCTAGGTGACTGAATTCTTCATATGAAATTAAGTGGGTCACACCAGCACAGATTATGTTACAAATTTTGTTCACCCTGAGTGAGACGTTAATATTTGCAAAGGGAATTTAAAACTTGGCAAAACCAAATATACTGACATCTTAACAAGAGACAATCATACAGGTTGCTTTAGTCCCTGACAAAGGATGTTTGCTGATCATATTGAATGCAACCCACTCCAGTATTCTTGCCTGGAGAATCCCAGGGACAGGGGAGCCTGGTGGGCTGCCATCTAGGGGGTCACACAGAGTCGGACACGACTGGAGTGACTTAGCAGCAGCAGCAGCAGCAGCAGCAGTCTACATTAACTATTGGGTCAGCCAAAAAGTTTGTTCCAGTTTTTCCACAGCATCTTACAGAAAGACACGAATAAACTTTTTGGACAACCCACTACATAAAGGATAGGCTCTTAAAACTTACACAATGAAAAACAATTAGATACATAACCAACCCATAGTGGGGAAAGGCACACAGTAAGGACTCCCACAGAAATGAATTATTCAAATGGTGGTCCTTTGGTCTTGCCTTCATGAACTGCCCGGAAGAGGATTAGAGGTTGCTGACTTCTCCAATGGACGTGCTTACTGCTTCTTTGCCTGTGCATATAGAATTGTGTTGTCAGGAATCACAACACTTAAGGATTTTTCAGAGTTGTAGCAGTGCCAAAGCTATTTTAATAATCTCTACCAATTTTCTTGTAGGGCTGTTTTTTTCTAATATTAGAGAAATCTTGCAATGTGCAACATTCATTTTTATCCTTTCTGGCAACTTCCTGCAATGAAAGTTTTTATTCTCCTGGGGTTTTTTATTAACCCCTCACTGCTGCTTTGCACTATAAGTCTTCAAAGGGATTTTGATGCTAATTTTCCAATGCAGTTGGCTTTGGTGTCAGGTAATTTCCTGAGTTAGATGACTGTGAAGAAAAACAGCTAAAAGTCTGTATTGGTGAGCAGTTTAGAGCCCTTATTACAGATCAAGGTGATATTTTCTTTTTTTAATTGAAGTATAGTTGATTTACAATGTTGTGTTCATTACTGCTGTCAGGGTAATCGTTTAAAAGCTACTGTTAATCCAACATTGGTAAATTGTTTTAAGATGAGATCTATGTGTATAATTTTTAATATCAAGCTTTTTAATGATAAAAGTTCTTCACATTCCATTTTAATTTGAAAAAAATACTAATAAATAATACATAGACCATTTCTTGAGAATCCAATGTAAGTATCAAAATGAACTGCTTTCTTTACTGTGTTTTTCTTTCATATTTAAAAGATTTTTAATTGACTCCCAAGTTTAACCCTCTTCCACCCATTTTGCCCTGGGAATATGTAAAACCACTTGACTGGTTATTCCCCCTCTTGTTGGTTTGTAGGTAGGAATAAGCAATCTAGATATTTGCCTGGAGTGGTCTCTATGTTCATGCTGCATCATTACCCTCTACAATGCGGGAGACCTGGCTTCGAGCCCTGGGTTGGGAAGATCCCCTGGAGAAGGAAATGGCAATCCACTCCAGTACTCTCACTTGGAAAATCCCATGGACAGAGGAGCCTGGTAGGCTACAGTCTATGGGGTCCCAAAGAGTCAGACACGACTGAGCAACTTCACTTTCATCTTTTCATACTAAGGAGTGCATGTTTGAGTCTGATTTAAATTTATCAGAAGTTTTATCAGCAAGGGAAATTCAGGAAGGTGACAGTGCACTTTCTCATTGTCCCCCTTGCTCAAAAATCATTCACATTTTTACTAAAGAGTACTAGCAATCATTTGTTGAGCATTTAGTTTGTTTCCAAGCTCAGCGTTTGATGCTTCCCTTGAACTATCTCATTTCATTTTCTTTTTCCATAACTCTTTAAAGGAGAAACTTAGAGTAACCCAGGTTTAGAGAGGTTAAATGATCTAGCCAAGATCACCAACGAGTGTGAGCAGGAGCCAGGTTTCACACGCATGTCTGGGTAGCTCCATGATTGATCTTCCATGAAGAGCTCCTGGCTCCTGTTGCCCACTTCCATTAGTGGCATAGAATATTAAGGAAAAACCTTTGTGGACCACGTAAGGGTTTAACTAGAGGGAGAGCTTTGAGCACAGTCCTGGAGGAGCTGAGGGCTCCTCCATGGTACTAAAGTAAAACACTCATTTCCTGCTTTATCCGTTCAAGAAATAGCCACTGAGCAAAATGAAAAGACAACATGCAGATTGAGAAAAAATATTTGCGACAATGAGACCGACAGTGAATTTCCAAAATATACAAACAGCTCATACAGCAACAACAACAACAACACAAACAACCCAATCAAAATGGTAGAAAACCTAAATAGAGATTTCTCCAAAGAAGACATTCAGATACAGGTAGCTAATAGGCACATGAAAAGATACTCAATATTGCTAATTATTGAAGTGAAGTGAAGTCACTCAGTCATGTCCGACTCATTGTGACCCCATGGACTGTAGCCTACCAGCCTCCTTAGTCCTTGGAGTTTTCCAGGCAAGAGTACTGGAGTGGGTTGCCATTTCCTTCTCCAGGGGATCTTCCCAACCCAGGGATTGAACCTGGGTCTCCCACATTGCAGGCAGACACTTTACTGTCTGAGCCACCAGGGTGGTGGTTAGTTATTAGAGAAATGCAAATTATTTACCGTCTGAGCCACCAGAGTGGTGCTAATTATTAGAGAAATGCAAACCAAAACTATAATGAGTTACCACCATTGTACCTAGTAGTCAAATGGGCATCATTAAAACATCTACAAATAACAAATGCCAGAGAGGGTGTGGAGAAAAGGAAACCCTCCTACACTTTTGGTGGAAATATAAATTGTTGCAGCCACTGTTGAGAACAGTATAGAGATTCCTTAAAATATTAAAGGTAGAGTTGCCATATAATCCAGCAATCCTTCTTCTGGGTGTATATCTGAAGAAAACTAATTTGAAAAGATACATGCACCCCAGTGTTCATAGCAGCAACTGTTTACAATAGCCAGAACGTGGAAACAAACTAAAGTCCATAGATGAATGGATAAAGAAGACGCTGTATATATACATTGGAACCATAACAAGGGAGGAAATAATGCCATTTGCAGCAACCTGGATGGACCTAGAGGTTATCACACTAAGTAAAATAAGTCAGAAAGAGAAAGACAAATACCATATGATATTGCTTATATGTGGAATCTAAAATATAACACAAATGAACTTATTGACAAAACAGAAACAGCCTCACAGACATAGAAAACAATGTGGTTGCCCAAGCTGGGGGAGGGATAAATTAGGAGTTCGGGATTAGCAACTGCAAACTACTACATATAAAATATATAAATAACAAAGTCCTACTGTACAGCACAAGGAACCAGGTTCAATATCCTTCAGTAAACCATAATGGGAAAGAATGTGTGTGTGTGTGTGTGTGTGTGTGTGTGTAGCTGAATCATTTTCGATATACACCAGAAACTAACACAACATTGTAAGTCAACTGTATTTTAATTTTAAAAAACAGAAAATAAATTGCCCCTGAGCCGTCCAATGTGCCAAAGCTGATGACTGGCACAGAAACATGGAAAAGACACGGCTCCCTTTCCTAGGAGAGTCCATATCTAAAAAGAGAAGTTAGCTATGTAAACACAGTATTATGAAATGTGAGCTAAACATGGGCAGTAAGCGAGGCCGTGGAAGCAGCAGGGTGGCAGTGCAAGGCCTGAGGGACAAAGCAGTCCCTGGCTGGAGCTCAGAGCCCTGCGGTGGGAGGGAGGAACCGCAGCTGAAATGAGGTGAAGCCCCAGTCACTCAGGACTCCTCCCGTCAGCCTTCCTTAAAGTACTGGGAAGAAAACGAAGGTGATTCCTTCAATCTTAATTATGTAACCATTGGTTTGGGGAGGGAGATCCCTGGATTGCTCAGAGTTGATATTGCGCCAACCCCATATCTTAATATAGAGCCCCCAGATACGGTTTGCGTAATTCTAGTAGGCTCCACCACCCTAGATCCAAATCTATGAGCATTTTAAATTGAACTGAAATCTAATCTGTTTAAATAAGGGATAAACACAGGGTCTTGATGAAAAGAAAATGAAGAATGTTACCTCCCACCTCTGAGCTGTAATTAGGAGTTTCCCCTAGGAAAATTCTTTGAGACTAGCCCTTCGTAGACTTATGTAGTGTTTTTCAGCATCTGTATTTACTGAATCGTTTCATGTATTTTTAAAAATATTTTAAAAGATGCTGTGAGATTAATGCTGCATTTCCTATTGAGTTAGTAACTGACATTTCAAAGTATTTGGTCAGCCGAAGTAGTAGATAATCAGTCTTTCAAGGGATTAAGGACATCTTAAAAATGCATATAGGTATTTCATTAGTTGGTTTACATTTTCTGGGAGCCCTTTTTTTCTTGCATCTTTTTACTCGTTTTTTCTTTTTCTTTTTTCCTTGTCCGCGAAGTTGAGTCAGCAACAGAAAGATATTCAAATTAGTCTTGTCATACAGGAAAAAAAAATCTGACTTTGTCAGGGTGGGTGGAGGGGGAAAAAGCAACTTTTTGTCAGTCTTTTGTATTTCAGCAGCTGGATTCATCGCTGCCATGGTAACGGACCACATGATGAGGTGTATTAGATTGCTGTGTGTTGAGCACAAGGGGAAGAATGAACACAGCGTTTTATTGAAGTTGAAGGTTACTTAGGAGTTTCTTCTGTGGAAGTGGGTAAGGTCAAATACTATAGCTTTCAGCATATGTAATACTTTAGAGGAAGAATTAGGGGCATGCTGCTGCATCTAACTACAAAACCAGGTAAGGTTTAATTGAATCTATGAAACTGACCCCTTACTTCTTCTGTTGCAATGGCATAACTTGCCGGGTGGAATTTCACTGTCACCCCCGTCCCCACCCCCACATGGACACAGGGCAAATTTCTCCTGTATCCCCTACCCCAACTCCCCAAACCTCCGATTGCATCTGTTTTTAATTTGAAAGTTTGGAACGTTGTGAATTTTTATAGTTCTTTGGTAGTGTGAGTGAGCGTGTGTGTGCAAGTAAAAGAAAGAAAACTAGAAAGGAAGTAATAATGCAATTAGCGTCTTCAGATCAGTGTAAAACAGAGTAAAGTGTTTCCTTCTTTGAAAACGGTCCACTTTTCTTAGTGGACACCTTATTAGTGGCATTAGCCCAGAGCTGCTTGTCTCTTTTAGTAATGGAGCCATAGGACCAAGTTCTCCAGCCTGTTATTCACTATATTTATTCTGTCTGGGCTTCTATTCCTCTTTCTTCCTATTACTACCAGCCTCATTCATCATGAAGAGTTAGGTTTTATCTATCATTTTTATAACATATTTTATATCCATTAATATTCTATTCTTTCAGACACAGTGGTCATATGCATCTTAGAGGATTCAAAAATAGAAGTAAATATATTACAGGGAGTAGAAAATGAACTCTTTTACTTAGAGGCTGGTAAGAGCAGAATGTAAACACTTCAGTGTGGCTCCGTGAAGCATCAATTCCCAGAGCATGGGCGCCTCCTCCTTGTGTTGTTTACGTATCATCCAAGCAGCTTGCTTCAAAGAGGGAGGCTTGGATATGTGCGGAGCAAGTTAAAGAAGAAAATTTATGATTTGTTTTGATTTCTTGTTTCTGCAGTTGTTTGATGTTTAGCTTTCTCATAAGACATTAGGATTTACTTTCATTTTTTAGTTAAGGGCTAACCTAGCCAACTTATCTCCTCTTAGAACAAAGTTGTCTTGGCAACTTCAGAGACAAAACCCTGCTAAAACTAGCAGAACCCAGTATTACTCAGGGATATTCACTGGAGTGTTTTCATGTAGGAGAGGTTTTAAAAAATACTTTCGTAGCTAAAAGCAATTGATTGCCACTAATTGGTACTGATTGGGATAAAAGCCAATAAATTATGCCAAAGTTACTCTTATACCACCCTTTCTTTAAAAAGGAACACTTAGATTTTTAAAATTTGTTTATGTTCTGTGATTTTCATTGCTATTTTCTAAGTCTCTCTAGTTTTCATCCATTCAGGCCACCTTCTAAATTTGAGCAAGAAGTCATAATTATTCAAAACAATTTTTTTTGCCATGATTGCAAATAAGGGGAACTATTTCCATGATAACAAATATCAAAAGCATTATAATAGCACATTTGTAACCTTTGTACAATGTCCAAACTTGAATCTGAATTCTTTCTTTCCTTTTTCCCTTGGTTGCTTTGAATATAAAACAAGCTATGAGAATGCCCTCCAAAATATTTTCAAGCCTCAGTTGTTATTACTTAAAAATAGGAAATTACCAAGAGTTGGTGAAAGATGGTACCTGGTAAAATATTTTAAAGTGTGAAATTCTCTATACTGGCAATATCTGAGATAGAAAGAGGGAGAGAAAGAGAGAGACAGAAAACACGTGTATTCTGGTGGCGGATCCATCTCGATGTATAGTAAAAGTAATACAATATTGTAAAGTTAAGAAAAATTAAAAAAATAATAATAATAATAATTAAAAAAATGCAAAGAAAAAAACAGACAAAAGATAAAGGTAAAAGTGTGAATGATCTCTTAATCAAGCTTTCTTCTTTCCTTCAGTATAGGTTAAACCTTTATATAAAAAAGAAGAGAGACAATATAGTGTGCATGAGGTGAAATTAGCAAAAAGTACTATCATTCCACTATTCCATGTTTCAAGTCCATGGTGAGGCATGGATAGTTTCTTTCTATTAATTGAAATGAAAACAAATTCCTCTAATTGGATATATTTCAGTTCTTCCTGTTTTGGGCTAAGGTATCAGCTAGCTTATACATTCGGAGAAGGCAATGGCACCCCACTCCAGTACTCTTGCCTGGAAAATCCCATGGGTGGAGGAGCCTGGTAGGCTGCAGTCCATGGAGTCACTAAGAGTCGGACACGACTGAGCGATTTCACTTTCTCTTTTCACTTTCATGCACTGGAGAAGGAAATGGCAACCTACTCCAGTGTTCTTGCCTGGAGAATCCCAGGGACGGGGAAGCCTGGTGGGCTGCCGTCTGTGGGGTCACACAGAGTTGGACACGACTGAAGTGACTTAACATAACATAACATACATTAGAGCTGCTGCTACTCTATTTTCTCTTTTCATAGAAGCCTCCACACTGTTTTTCATGATGGCTGTAGGGAATACTCATATTCTTAAGGAGCAAAATGACTTTTGATGTTCTTGCTTTAAGTTAGAAATTTTGCAGATGTTTTGATCATTTGTGTCAACTCATGTTTCAATCATGCTTTATTGTTAACTTTGAATGATTGGGGGCATCTTAACATTTAACCTCTAATTTCTAGAGTTCCCTAGCCTCTCAGACAAATAGCCAATTATCTACAAACATTTACCTCTATTAAAGAGATAGATGTTCAACAGAGTCATGATAAAGAAGAATCATATTGACTATTATAGCTTCTTCAATTAAAGTAATGATAGTTTTTGATCCCTAAGACAAAATCTCTGAAATAGATGAAGATAAAGCCAATGAATGATGATTCAATATCAGCTAGATATTCCACTTTTAGGAGTTGCTATTTTTAAACCTGTGACTTCATCAAAGTGGGTTTTATAATTGACAACCATGTAATTTTTTTTGTATGAAAAGAATTAGACTTTAAAAATATTCTTAAATATTTAAAATGAAAAAAAGTAATGGTATCACAATCATGATAGTGATAGTGATTATAATGGCAATAATGATTAATTCAGAGAGAAAGATAGACTTGATTAGAAAACTCTGAGCTATGTAGTCAAAGGCCAATGTTTTTAGAAAGAAATGGAAAATTTATAGAAAGTGGTATGATTTTCAGATATTTCCTCCCAACTTTCATTACTTCCATTAATAGCATTTACAAATCACTAACAATAAATGTGCTTATTATGGTCTTCTCAGAGTTTATTATAAAGGATGTTGACTTTGTTCAACAAGCAATAGATGTTTTCATCAGTAATGATTAAACGCCCCAAAAATTATATAGTGTGTGGGCCAGTATCTGATAGGAAAAGAGTAAATGCATTGCTAGGAATGAACAATTTGTTACATTTTTGGTATATAAATAGATACAATCAGCTAGTTTCACTCTCATGATAATATTACCTTGATACATTTTAGAGTGATATTATTGTTATGTAATTCCTCTCTACCTGGCATTTACATGATAAAATGTTCGCTATTGACATCATTTTAATATTTTACTTATATTTTAAAATTTTAAATTATTTATTTAAATAACAATGGTATTTTACATCTAAAACTTACTAATTTGCATTTGTTTGGGGAAAAATTGTACTCCACTCCAAAGAAGCACTTTCTTCTATGTACCCTCATATGAAAAAAAAAAAAGCAGATAAATTGATGATTCCAGTATAAAACATGGATGCATCAAAGAAGCGAAAGAACATATAGAACTTGAGATAGCACAATATGCCTTCAAAGGCAGAAATCATAAAGAAATGGTTGTATAGAAACTTTTTACTTGTGGAAAATGCTATAAACAAAATTAAAAGATAAAAAGCAAACTGGAATCAGTATTTGCAGACACATGAAAGAAAAGAAGATGAGCATTTGTAATATATAATAAGGTCTCATAAATTAATAAGAAAGAGAACAGCACTTATTTTATTTATTTTCAGAGCAGTTTTAGGTTTGCTACAGGTTTAAGTGGGAAATACAGAGATTTCCCATTCACTTCCTATCCCTACATCTGCATTGGCTCCCTCATTATCAACACTGAACAAGAGAATGGTACAAACTTTTTTTTAATCAAAGATCAACCTACATTGACACATAATAATCACCCAAAGTTCATAGTTTACCTTAGGATTTACTTTTGGTGAATTCTAGGATTCTATGGGTTTGGACAAAGGTATAATGATAAATAAATATATATATATTTCCATTGTTATAATATCATACAGGATATTTCACTGCCCTGAATATCCTCTGTGTTCTGTCCATGGGGTCACAAAGAGTCGGACACGACTGAGACACTTCACTTTCACTTTCGCTTTCCGCCTATTTCTCTCCTTTCCCTCCACACACACCTCTCCTCGCCCCCACTTTATCTTGGAAACCATTGAACTTTTTATTGTTCCATAGTTTTGCCTTTTCCAGAATATCATTTAGTTAGAATCATACAGTACATAGCTTTTTCAGATTGGTTTCTTTCACTTCCTATATGCATTTAAGTTTCCTCCATGTCTTTTCATGGCTTGATAGCTCATTTCTTTTTAGCGCCGAGTAACATTACATTCGTTTGGATGTACCACAGTTTATTTATCCATTCACCTACTAAAGGACATTTTGGTTGCTTCCAAGTTTGGGCAATTACAAATAAAGCTGTTCTAAACATTTATGTGCAGGGTTTTGTATGGACAGAAGTCTTCAGCTTTTTTGGGGCAAATAACAAGGAGTGTAATTACTGGAACATAAGCTAAGACTATGTTTCGTTTTGTGAGAAACCACTTTCAAAGTGACTTTACCATCTTGAATTACTACGAGCAAGAAATGAGGAGTCCTGTTGTTCCACATCACCAGCATTTGGTGTTCTCAGTGTTCTGTCTCTGGCCATTCTATTCGATGTGTGGTGGTATCTCATTATTGTTTTATTTGCATTTGCCTGATGACATATGATGTGGACATTTTCCATATGCCTATTTGCCATCTGTATATCTTTTTTTGGTGAGATGTCCGTTTAGGTCATTAGGTGTATTTTGCATAGCAATCTTTTATCAGATGTGTCTTTTGCAAATATTGTCTTTCAGTCTCTGGCTTGTCTTCTAGTTCTTTTGATATTGTCTTTCACAGAGCAACATTTTTAATTTTAATGAAGTCCAACATATCAGTTATTTCTTTCATGGATCATGTCTTTGGTGTTATATTCGCTATTATTTTTTAAATACTTACAAATTAAATAAACAAATATTTTAATCTTTAGCAATTTTTTTAAAAAAGAAGCAAAAGGAGAGATAGTAATAATATCCAATGTTCTGCTACTGAAAGCATAAATTGATACATTGTAGGGGAGGGGGTCAACCTGGAAATGTGTAGCAATGGCTTTAAAAATTGTACCCAACAATTTAAAATATCATAACAAAATAAACAAACATACATACAGCATTTTTCATTGTTGTGATGTTTGTAAGTGTAGACAAGGATAGTCATTCTGAAAAAAAAAAACTTGAGAAACGTGACAGACACACCAGCTTATGTCTGCTCTGATACTTCTAAAGCTGTAAGAAGGCATAAATATGGCTTACCTAGAGCCATGCGTGCCCCATTGCTCCAGTTTGTAGTTAGAACATGTATAAGCAGCATGGTGGAGAGAAAAGGATCTTGGCTTAAGAGTCAGAATGCCTGGGTTCTGCTGTAGACTAGCTGAGATAATCTAAGGGTACGAATATAAGGCATTATTCAAATGCTAGTGTTAGAGCAGGAGAGTTTTAGAATTCCTTTACCCACATATCTGTATCTATCTTCACAACTGATGTTTTGAATTAAAAGTCCCCTATCAAATGGGAGAGTG
This sequence comes from Tragelaphus eurycerus, assembly GCA_935064755.1. Taxonomy (NCBI): domain Eukaryota; kingdom Metazoa; phylum Chordata; class Mammalia; order Artiodactyla; family Bovidae; genus Tragelaphus; species Tragelaphus eurycerus. The sequence goes on along the minus strand of CAKXYN010000121.1, from coordinate 717,799 downwards.
AGGGCACATTTTTATGTTGCACTCTAAGAAAGTGCCAGATGGTGAAATCTGGAATGGCTTGGCTTTGATAGAAATCAGTATAATATTTTGAATTGAATATACTTCCCAAGCATTATTATTTGAATTTCATTCAAAAGAAAATTCTGCTTATATAAGGTTGGCAGAGGATAATTGGTATTGACTGTAACCTAGCATTTAGGTATAGTGGAGATAGCAGAAATCTAGAAGCGTGTTAGTCAATGGAAACTTCTGTGGTATTAGAAATGTTCTGTCTGCACCATCCTGTACAGTAACTGATAGTCACACATGGCTGCTGAGCACTCAAAATAAGACTAGTTTGACTAAGGAACAGTATTTCTAATTTTATTTAATGCTAAGTAATTTAAATTATTTAATAGTCACATTTCATAAGTGCTTTCTTATTGGACAGTGCAGCTCTAAAATTAAGCACAACACATCTGTGAGGCTCTTTATGTAATTATTTAATTTAATGTGAGGATTCATTTCAAGCATATCTGATGAATTCAGATGACAAAAAGGTGAATTTTCTTTATGAAATGTCAGTCTCATTCAAAGAAATACTAAACTGGGAGATCCTTTGATTCTGGAACCTGTAAGTCCAAAGTTTTCTTTAAAAGTCTTGATCTCATATGTTCTATAGCCTTGCTCACTTGAGATTTCTAATGTTCATTCATTTTCTCATTTATTAAAAAAAAAAGCACTCAGGTTGAATTTATATGTGTCAGTGTAAGAAAAATGCACTGTTTCCCCTTATTCTCACAATACTACTGTACTCACAACACTTTACAAACTGCAGATTTGTGTTCATGACACACAGTGAGGCCAAACAAACCAAAACATCAGAGTTTGAAGCAAAGAAAGGCTTACTGCAGGACCATGCAAGACTAGGTTTGTGCACAAGGGTTTGTGCTCCCAAAGAAATCCAAGATCCTCAAAGGGTTTCAGCAAAGCACTTTTAAAGGCCAGGGAGGGATGAGGTTGGTGGTTGCAAACTTCTTGGTGTTGGAATCCTTTGTTCTTGCAACTGTACATGTAGGTCAGGTCACGATGTTCCTATAAATCTACAATAAAACAAATGCTATTCTGTTCTGAACTTTTTATCTCTATATGAATGGACTTTTAAAGGTCAGATCCTTGAGAATAGGCTATCCTGTATATTTCAGTCTATCAGCAGCATTATTTTACAAAAGGTACAGAACCAACATGACAAGCACAAGTCAACAAAGCACACAAGCAAAAGGAACAGATCTAATATGGAATCAGATTTGTTCTTCCCGTTACAGGCTGATACCAAATGTATGGACTTGCTGCACCAAGCAATTCTGACTGCCTAGAGTCAGTGTCGGGGCCCTCAGGTTAAGGGCTCAGTCTCACAGACTGCTCCCACCTTGACTTCACATGCCAGTTGCAAGTACAGATTGTCACCTGTGCTTCTGACATACCAGCTATGTATGGGAGGTTCCCACAACCACCTCCTCAGTTCAATCATTTGCTAGTACAGCTCAGAGCACTCAGGAAAACACTTATGTTCACTGCTTTATTGTATAATAAAGAATAAGATAAAGGATATAGATGGACAGCCAGACAAAGAGATGCATGGGTGAACTCCAAGAGTCCCAAGCACAGGCACTTCTCTTCCTGTGGAGTTGGAATACAACATCCTCCCAGCACATGGAGGTGTTAACCACCCCAGAAATTCTCCAAGCCCTGTACTTTGGGGGGTTTTATGGAATCTTCATCATGTAGGCACGGTCAATCATTAACTCAATTTCCAGTTCCTCTCCTGGAGGATTGTTATTCAGACACTAAGTCGTGTCTGACTCTCTGTGACCCCATGGACCGCAGCATGCTAGGCTCCCCCATCCTTCACTACCTCCTGAAGTTTGCTCAAACTCATATCCATTGTGTCAATGATGCCATCTAGCCATCTCATCCTCTGTCACCCACTTCTCCTCCTGCACTCAATCTTTCCCAACATCAGGGTCTTTTCCAGTGAGTCAGCTCTTCTCATCAGGTCGCCAAAGTATTGAAGCTTCAGCTTCAGCATCAGTCCTTCCAATAATATCCAGGGTTGATTTTCTTTAGGATTGACTGGTTTGATCTCCTTGGAGCCCAAGAGACTCTCAAGAGTCTTCTCCAGTGCCACAGTTTGAAAGCATCAATTCTTCGGTGCTCAGCCTTCTTTAATGGTCCAACTCTCACATCCATACATGCTTACTGGAAAAACCATAGCTTTGACTATACAGACCTTTGTTGGCAAAGTGATGTCTCCACTTTTTAATATGCTGTCTAGGTTTGTCATAGCTGTTCTTCCAAGGAGCAAGCGTCTTTTAATATTATGGCTGCAGTCACCATGTACAGTGATTTTGGAGCCGAAGAAAATAAAATCTGTCACTGTTTCCACTTTTTCCCCATCTATTTGCCATGAAGTGATGGCACCAGATGCCATGATCTTCATTTTTTGAACGTTGAGTTTTAAACCAGCTTTTTCACTCTCCTCTTCTACCCTTACCAAGAGGCTGTTTATTTCCTCTTTGCTTTCTACCATCACCTGGAGGAGAGGGGTGGGGTAAAAGTTTCAAGCTTCTAATCTTTCTGGTGAACAGCCTCCACCCCAAAGCTACACAGGAATCCACCAAGCATCACTTCATTAAAGCAAAACTCCTATCACCCAGAAAATTCCAAAGGACTTAGGAGCTTGGTATCAGAACCAAGAACAAAACCATATATTAGAATGAAAGATGTGCCTAGTACTCTTATCACTTAGGAAATTATAAGTATTTTAGGAGCTCTGTGCCAGGAACTGAGGGAAGAAACCAATATATTTTTTCTATTATTTTAAAATCAGACACTGTACTTGACATTGAAAAGATAATGGCTGTCCAGAGTCCCTAGATGTAGAGTTTCCTTGAAATACAGTTAGGAGTCATATACGCAGAACATATATTATGGAGGAGGAGTGAGAAAATACTATGTGAAGATGGAAGCACTAGGATAAACTTTTAAAATAATTTTTTAAATAATATGCCTTAAATAGAAGGTTGGGGAAAGGAGAATTTATAGAGAGAGAACAGTATAGACGAATCAGGGAGAAATGAAAATCAGAAATCTCTGGAAATGTAAACTAGTCATAAAGATGTAATGAGACTAGAACTCAAAGATGTTCAGGGACCAGATCACCATCACCATCACCATCACCATCATCAGCATCACCTACCACCGTCCCTATCACCACCATCACCATCATCACCACCACATCAACATCAAAATCACAAGAACCATGTACTGGACATCTAGAATTAGGCCAAGCACTTTTCATGCATTATTTTTTTTTCTCACAATTTATGAAGCAAATACTGTCCTCTTTATTGATGAGAAAAATGCAGCGCCAGTAAGAGTCAATCTGGGATGCCAGGCCAGAAGCAACCTGTTAGACCATGCTGTCTTGCCTGGAAAATCCCATGGATGGAAGAGCCTGGAAGGCTGCAGTCCATGGGGTCGCTGTGGGTCGGACACGACTGAGTGACTTCACTTTCACTTTTCACTTTCATGCATTGGAGAAGGAAATGGCAACCCATTCCAGTGTTCTTGCATGGAGAATCCCAGGGATGGGGGAGGGTGGTGGGCTTCCGTCTATGGGGTCGCACGGAGTTGGACAGGACTGAAGTGACTTAGCAGCAGCAGTAGTCTTCACCTCTGCTGACTATTATCTCTTCTATGGAATTTAGACTGTTTTGTCCTGAATAATCTGGGAAACCCTATGTATTTGAGGAAATTCATATGGACAGCAACATAGAAAATAGACTAGAGGGAAGCTATACTTAATGGATGGAAGTAAGTGAAAAAGTTAATGCTACAACCTAGAACAAGGATGAGAGAAATTCTGAGCTGTGGAAGTGGAACAGGAACTTGAAAAGGAGTCTACCTGAGTGATATGTCAGGGGTCTGTCTTTACAGTAAGTCAGGTAGAGAACATCTGATTTATTTCTTAAGCCTCCCCAAAAAGTGTCAATTCCTCTCTGCAACATTACATCAAGATTATTGTGGCCAAGGAAACAGCTTATTTTATAATATGCAAGTTTTCCTAACAAGATTAACCTGCATAAATCATCCTGTTGGAAGCAAGTGTCGCTACATCATCTATGTTTTTGAAATATGGGATTCATCACAATGTAAGATAACTAAGGTGGGAACTTCATATTCATGAAATTTTTTCTTTCATTAAAATCTTTTTGTTCTCGATATTAACAAATAGTGATTTTTTTTTTCTTTTCCAACATCCAAGAATTTTTTAAATACATAATTAAAGCTTATTTAGAAAAGTCAAAGACAGTTCCTTTTATCATTGTGAAAGGAGTCTTCTACTTGAATTTCTGATTTGGGTACATTATTATTCTCCTGCCTTTGCCCCATTTGGGTGGATTTGTTTTTCTCTTGGCAGTGTATCCAGGTTCATCTTCGGGTGAAAGTAGAAGCTGGTAATTCTGGCATCAGAGACTCCACATTTTTCGAGAAGTTATTTTTAATTTCTTCCAAAGCCTTATGACTCTGGGAAAATGCAGGAAAAGAAGGCGGAGGAGATGGAGTGTTGTCTTGACAACAAAGAGGCCGGAGGAGGAGAGGGTATTGCTGAAAGGAATGCACAGTAACCTGCCTGTAAGGAGCACTTTGTCCCAGGGACGGCAGAGCCTGGTGGGCTGCCATCCATGGGGTCGCACAGAGTTGGACACGACTAAAGCGACTTAGCAGCAGCAGCAGCAGCCAGCCAAAGGGGGTGAGGAGGGAACAGCAGTCATTTGACCAGTGGACTGACCATGTAATTCTTTTCAGTAGGTTAGAGTACAGTGGGAAACCCCAACGTATAAGACACAAAGGAGCAAATTATATGAGAGTTCTGTGAATTCTGATATAATAAAATAGAATACTTTCTCAGTACCAGATACTGTTCTAAATGCTTTTTGTTTAACTCATTTAATTTTTAAGTTAATTAATCCTCATTTAGAGAATAATGCCGGGCACATAGAAATCACCGAATATGCATATAAGTACTTATTACCCTTCCTTTAATCCTCACAACAACCCCATGAGTCAGACACTATAATCATCTTTATTTTACAGACGAAGAAATTAAGTCCAGGGAGGTTAAGTAATCTCCCCAAGGGCATACAGTTAATGAGAGAGAGTGCTATAGTTAGTTGGGTTCGACCACTATGTCATCTTCCCTAAATCTATGTAAAATCTCTCACATGTAAAGATAATACTTGTAAAGTGCTTACGAAGTATCTGACATATAAATTCCTAAAAATGCTGGCAATTATTATTACGTAATAAAGTTTAGAAGATGTTCCACTATTTATGTTTTTCTACACAACACTGCTCAGAAATGGTAAGATTTTTAGGGTAGATTTGGATTTTTCTTATGCAGATTTGAATAAAGCTTTGCTTATGAGCATGCGCATTATAAACTGGAGGACTCTTCTTTCTACCCGAATACTACCCATCAGTTGGACTGGCACAGTTAAAATTTTCACCTTAAAGAATGTGCTCCATAGAGATGCTCCACATACACATCTATGTAGCTCTGACCTTTTGACAGAGAGTGATTGCAGCTAATGGTATTAATGAGCACAAGTGAAACCCTCTTCCACGCTTGGTATTTGAAAATATATCAATTTGTTCATTGCCATCTTGTCGGGAGTTAAATGCTCTGACATTTGCATAACCTAAGGGAACTAGTGAGAGGTTGACAGCCAGGAAGGGAAATCAGACCAGAGGCTGGAAAGGAGTCACCACAGGGGATGGATGGATTGCTAACAGAGCCCTCCAGGTCACAGGGCAGTTCTGGGCAGAACCCAACCAGGCCCTCGAACAAAGTCAGGTGCAGACTTGGGTTCTGGTCTCTTTTCCCTTTGTTGTTATTTGGTCACTAAGTCGTGTCTGACTCTTTGGGACCCCATGGACTGCAGCCTGCGAGGCTTCCCTGTCCTTCACTGTCTCCCGGAGTTTGCCCAAACTCACATCCATTGAGTCGGTGATGCTATCTAACCAGCTCATCCTCTCTTTTGCCTATAACCACGTGATCCTTTCCAGTAAATTGGATGAGAGTGGGAAGCCCAAACGTGCAAGACACAAAGGAGCACATTATAGGAGAGTTCTGTGAGTTTTCTGATATAATAAAATAAAATACTTTCTAAGGACTGAATACTGTTAATGCTGTTTGTTTAACTAATTTATGTTAATAAATCCTCATTCAGAGAACAATACCTAGCACATGGGTTATTTGGGGGTAGGTGGATGGACCATGTCGTGGTCCATGCGAGGATTGGAAAAGAATTTACAGACATCAGACAGAACAAGAGGGAAATAAAGTTTACTGAGTGCGAGATGGTTTTAAAAGAGCAGGCTGGCTCAGGGGAGAGCCAACATCGAACGGGGGTCCTTGGTCCATTCTTATACCCAGGGTACAAGGAGCAAGATAGGGGTCTTGCAGGTCATTTGCTGATTGGATGAGGCACGTATATTGGATCAGAGAAAAATAATGCAACTACTTTCTCCCTGTATGGGGTAGGAGGAAAGACAGGGTATACTGCTCAGGAGGACCTAAAATTTGTTAATGGTTATAACGTGGGGTAGGGAAGGATGAGAAGGGCCTAGTTTTTCCTGCATTCCTGCATTTCAAAGCCCAGCCCTCCTTTCTTCCTGTTCTTTCATCCTTGGAACATGACAAACCTTTGTATAGAAAGAATTTTATAAAAAATTAAATGATATGAAATCTAACTGAAGTAAGAATGTCAACAGATGAAGAATTACAGATACTTACATATCATAGGGTTCTTTGGACAGCAAGGACATCAAACCAGTCCATCCTAAAGGAAATCAACCCTGAATATTCACTGAAAGGACTGATGCTGAAGCTGAAACTCAAATACTTTGGCCACCTGATGCAAAGAGCCAACTCACTGGAAAAGACCCTGATGCTGAGAAAGATTGAGGGCAGGGGGAGAAGCGGGAGACAGAGGATGAGATGGTTGGATGGCATCATCAATTCAACGGACATGAGTTTGAGCAAACTCAGGGAGATAGTGAAGGACAGGGAAGCCTGGAGTGCTGCAGTCCATGGGGTCACAGAGAGTCAGATGCAACTGAACAGTGAACAACAGCAACATATCCTGGACGTTGGGAGTGCAGGAACAACAGCCCTGTTGTGCTGGAACTCCTGGAGAGATGTTGCTTTGCCTGGGTACATGAGAAATAAGCAGCAGACAAGGCAAAGGAGGTTTAAAGATATTGCTCAGGATAGCAGCCACGGATGATTCTAGAGGGAGAGAGAGGGCAAGGTGAAGCCTTGAGCTAAATGACCAGCAGTTGCCTTGTCTTTGTGACCTCAGAGTGTTGGTTCTAATGATAACACTGGGCAAGTGTGGCAGGCTGCTGACCCCAATAAGAGGACCACGCAAGAGACCAGCAGACCTCCCACCACTCAGCTATTAGGGAAGGATGGTCTGCAGGGATGAGGTGCAGAAATCTCTCTCTCTGGATGTTTGTCTTCTGACAACCCTATCCCTATTGACTGCCTCTCTGTGAGCTTAAAAGACAAGAGTTTCTTTCAACTATTAAGGAGTGTGCCAGCAACGTTAGTGATCCACAGGGTCTCCACCGCAATCTCTGTGAATGTTACATGTAGTTTGTTATTGAGAGGTAACAGGCTCTTATTAATCATAATAACTACTATTTTGTATTGTGATTTACACTTTGCAATGTATTTTGATTATATAGTATTTCAATCTCCCAACAATCCTGCACTGAAGACGACCCCGTTGTTTCTTTCTTAAGGAGGAGAAAAATCAAGCTCAGTGTGTGTCTCAGAGGCACTGAGTTAGCAAGCAAAACATAGATTTTTAAAAATTTTTTAATTGAATTATGGTTCATTTACAATGTTATATTAGTTTCAAGTGTACAGCAAAGGGATTCACTTATACACATGCATATATATATTCTTTTTCAGATTCTTTTCCGTTCATTATACATTATTATAAGATATTGAATATAGTTCCCTATGCTATACAGTCAGTCCTTGTTGTTTATCAATTTTATATATAGTAGTGTCTGTCAATTAACCCCAGACTCCTAATTTATCCCTCCCTCTTCCCCTTTGGTAACCATAAAATAGTTTTCTGTGTCTGTGAGTCTCTTTCTGTTTTTTAAATAAGTTCATTTGTATTATTTTTTTAGATTCCACATATAAATTATTTCATATGGTATTTGTCTTTATCTGATTTACCTTACTTAGTGTGGTAATTTCTAGGTCCATCCATGTTGCTGTAAATCGCATTATTTCATTATTTTTTATGACAGTTATATATATATATATATATATATATATATATATATATATATATATATATATCACATGAGCTTCCCTGGTGGCTCAGTCAGTAAAGAATCCTCCTGCAATGCAGGAGACCCAGGTTCGATCCCTGGGTCAGGAACATCTCCCGGAGAAGGGAATGGCTACTCACTCCAGTATCCTTGTCTGGAGAATCCCATGGACAGAGGAGCCTGATGGGCTACACTCCATGGGGTCACAAAGTGTTGGACATGACTGAATGACTAAGCTCACACGCACACATGCACACATATCACATCTTCTTTATCCATTCATCAGTGGATACACAGGTTAGTCCGTCTTGGCTACTGTATAATAAGTAGTGCTTCTATGAACATTAGGGTGCATGTATCTTTTTTGAATTAGAGTTTTTGTCTTTTCTTGATACATGCCCAGGAGTGGGATTGCTGGGTCATATGGTAACTCTTATTCAATTAAAAAAAAATCTCCATGTTCTTCTCTATAGTGGCTATATCAATTTACATTCCCATCAATAATATAGAGGTGGTTCCCTTTCCTCCACACCATCTGAGCATTTATTATTTGCAGACTTTTTGATGATGGCCATTCTGACAAATATGAGATGATACCTCATTATAGTTTTGATTTGCATTTCTCTAATAATTAGCAATATTGAGCATCTTTTCATGTGCAAAAATAGCATAAATCTTACTTTACTGATTTAGTAACACATGTTGCTTCAGTCAAAACCCCCTCTCATCTTGAAAAGTAAAAATTGCCTCAGCTATTTGCCTTTAGAGACTTGCTATTATAAATGAGTTCTTGGCTTTGTTCAGATTATTCAGGTTAAGTCCTCTTTTTCATCAATACTTTCAAGTTTATGTACACAGTAGGTATTTAATAAGCGTTAACTGCCTAATTGATGTTTCTTGGTACACTTCTCAAAAGTAATCATTCTGATTCTCAGACATCTGATGGAAAGATTGTTTGGGAATGGTAGAGAATAGTGAGCAATTAGAATTCCCAATATAGGAAACTAAGATGGAAAAAAACATATAAAGCAATTCTTTTAAATTTAGGGAAGTGATCTAACTTCTAACATCTAAATGAAATTTTTAAAATTTATTTTGTTTTAACTGGAGAGGTTTAAAATAACTCAAATGGCTCAAACCAAAAGGCGATAGAGCAGATACTTTATGCCTATGTAAAACCAATAGAAGACAATTATTATGCGAGCCTTACACTACTCTTGCTCATATTCATACAACAGCCAAAGAACTTACAATTTTATCTTCCCAATGGGATGTCCTGCTGTATTCCTAGATGCGTCTTTTGTCTTCACGTCACTCACCATCTATCTTTACAGTCCTCCTTTACCCACCATTGCCCATGAGTTTAACTGTCTCTCTCGTCTACCAGAGATATCAGAAATACTCTTTCCCTGGCTGATTCTCTGCAAACTAATGATTGAAGTCTGGGCAGGAGAAATGAAGCCACAGTATATGCTTATCAGCAACAGTTTTTTTCCAATTTGGCTAAACTGAGGTTTAAATCGTGGCTATTTGGGCTTCCTTCTTCTTGTATTTTTCCTTAAAATGTAAAAAAACCCTTTTGAATTGCAACATTTATTACCTTTGGTGTTTAAAATTGTATTAAAATAATGCTTTGGGTTTATATGTTCTCTTCTGACAGTAATGCTAGGATCTGAGACTCTTGTTTAAGATTAGGGTGAGACAAGAAAAGAATATTTTTATAAAATATTTTTATAAGAATATATTTTATAAAATAAAAGATAGCTTTTCTTACCACCTATTAAATATATTGTAAAGCTATAATTATGATTAAGTTGAACTATAATTAAAGAGGATGTTGATAGAGATATAACCCTGGAGAATAAACAAATACTAACATATGTAATAATATATGCTAGATGAGGCAGCAATAGTAATAGAGAAGATGATGATTATTATGCAGTAAACCTTATGGAGAAGGAAAAGGTATTCATTTATTCTGCAAAATAAATTCCAACTGGATTAGACTTAAATAATTATAATAAATCAAATTATAAAAATTAGAAGAAAATATTATAGGTAAAGACAGCTTTATTGAAATAAAATTGATAATAAACTACACTGCTCAAAGTGTACAAATTAAGTTTTGAAATAATGTTTATATCTTTTAAACCATCTCTAGAAATCAAGATGTAACATTTTTATTATTCCCGACAATCTACTCATAACCTCTTGGCAATGCCACCCTTCCAGCCCTCTCATTTATAAGCAACTGCAAATCTGCTTTTGGTCGTTAGAGATTAGTTTGCATTCTTTAGAGTTTTATATATGGAATCATACAGTGCGTACTATTTTCATCTGTTTTCCTTCACTCACCATAATTATTTTCAGGTTCAACCAGGTTGTTGAATGTACCAATAAGGTGTTCATTTTTATTGCTTTGTTTATTTATTGTTTATCCATTAGTCTGTTATGGACCTTGGGGTTGTTTCCAGATTTTTTTAAAGTATAGTTGATTTACAGTATTAGCTTCACAGGTACAACAACAATAGTGATTCAGTGTTTTTATATAGTAGATTATACTCCATGTAAAGTTATAAAATACTGGCTATACTCCTTGTGCCATGTAAGACATCCTTATATCTCATTTATCTTACACATAGTAGTTTGTGCCTCTTGACCCTCTACCCCTATAATGCCCCTCCCCTGTGCCTCTCCCCACTGATAACCACTAGTTTGTTCTCTATATGTGAGTCTGTTTCCGTTTTATTTTATCCAGTTTTTGATTATTACAAATAAAGCCATTACGAACATTCATATAAAAACCTTTACATGGATATTTATTTTCTTTCCTTTTGAGTAAGTACCTAGAGGAATTTTAAATAATCTGTGAAAGGGATAGGTTTTATAAGTATAAAAATCAAGTTTCATATTAGAAAAAAGCTATATTGGACAATAGTAACATTTTAAATTTCTGCATATCAAAAAATGTCATTAAAATGACAGATTAAATGATAGTCAAGGAAAATATACAGTTAATGCTCTTCTTCAACATAAGATGCCTTTCAATAGTTAAGCCATGGAAAACTGTTTACCTGATGTATTTTCAGTCAATCCTCACAACAGTCCTAAGAGATACATGCCATTTTCCCAGTATAAAGTGAAAGTGAAAGTTGCCCAGTCATGTCCAGCTCTTTGCTACCCCATGGACTATACAGTCCATGGAATTCTCTAGGCCAGAATACTGGAGTGGGTAGCCTTTCCCTTCTCCAGGGGACTTTCCCAAGCCAGGGATTGAACCCAGGTCTCCTGCATTGCAGGCCGATTCTTTACCAGCTGAGCCCAAGTGAAGCCTGAAAATACTGGAGAATACTTGCACTTTCCCAGTTTAAGGTGGCCCAGAACTTCAGAAGTGTTTTATGCTGCCTCCCCATGTAGAAACAGGGCATGTTATACAGATGGTATAATAGCAGAGCAGACTCTTGAGAGTCCCTTGGACTGCAAGGAGATCCAACCCGTCCATTCTAAAGGAGATCAGTCCTAGGTGTTCTTTGGAAGGAATGATGCTGAAGCTGAAACTGCAGTACTTTGGCCACCTCATGTGAAGTGTTGACTCATTGGAAAAGACTCTGATGCTGGGAGGGATTGGAGGGAGGAGGAGAAGGGGATGACAAAGGATGAGATGGCTGGATGGCATCACCGACTCAATGGACATGAGTTTGAGTGAACTCTGGGAGTTGGTGATGGACAGGGAAGCCTGGTGTGCTGCGATTCATGGGGTCACAAAGAGTCAGACACGACGGAGCAACTGAACTGAACTGAACTGAACTGAAAGTGTTACTTACTCAGTCTGTCCTACTCTTTGCGACCCCAATAACTGTAGTGTCTGTTCATGGAATTCTCCAGGCAAGCATACTGGAGTAGGTGGCCATTCCCTCCTCCAGGGGCTTCCTGACCCAGGGATCAAACCCAGGTCTTCTGCAACGCAGGTGAATTCTTTACCATCTGAGCCACCAGGGAAGCCCACAGTTGTCAGGGAACGTTCAATGTCCTAATGTAGAAGAAAAACATAATAGAAATAATTCATGAAATGGAAATGACTGATATTCATGTGTGAGATAATAGGTCAATAACCTTAATCCATAAATAATTTGTGTAAAAACATTTATGAAAACACTAAGACAGAGGTAAAATGGGAAAGAGAAATAAATCAGTAATTTGCAATCAAATGAAAGTAGAAATATATGAAAAGTACTAAACTTCACTTTTAATCAAAGAGATTAAGAATAAGGTAAGGCTGTAACCTGTTTCAAATTAGCATTTTTTTTTGGATATTTTGTTGTTGGGTTGTTTTTGCTTTATTTTGAAAGTAGTAATATATAATGTTAGTGAAGTTGGAAGCCCATCTCATACAATTACAATTTCAGTTTGTAATTGGTAGAATTACAAATTAATATAATTATTCTGAAAAAAGTTGACAGTATCAGTATCAATGACTTTGAAAATAACTACACCCTTTGATAAATATTTAATTCTTAAAATCACCTAAGGAAATGATCTAAAATGGATGCAAAGATTTATGTACAGACATCTTTCCTCTTTAGGATTATTTGTAGCAGTGAAAAAATTGGAAACAACCAAATATTCTATAATAGGAAAATGAATAGCTAAAGTCATTCCTTTAGGAATGACTAGGAAAGTCTGTGCAGCTACCAAAGGGGTGTTTATCAAGCTATAGCATAAGCTATTGGTAGGAGTGGAAATTACTGCAAATTTTCTGGAAAGCAGTTTAATAACATTTTTAAATTGACTTCTGAGCATTGACCTAGAAATTCTGCTTTTAGGAGTATTTGAAATGGAAATTTTTTACACAAAAATTTATAAACAAGGATCTTTATCACATTATGATAAAATAATGAAAATTTAAAAAATGAAATGTCCAACAAGTTAAATCTTAATAAATTTAAGAAATTATTTAATCAATTAAATTTTGGTACATCCATATGATGGAAACCATTAAAATGCCTTACAGAAGTGTTTAATAAGAGAGAATATACTTTTATTAAAATACCACCTACCATCTAATCCTGATATTGAAATTAAAAAGAAAAGAGAGAGGGAGAAAGGGAGAAAGAAAAGGAGAAAGAAATAAAAAATGTTAGTCAAAAAATAAATAAATAAAAAATTTTAGTAATGATTAATCTATGTGTTAAACGTTAATTTTTCTTCTAAACTTTCTTCTATTTTCTAAGTTTTCTTCAGTGGATATGTACTAATTTTGCAATCCTATAATATAAATTAGGTTACAAAGGCAGAATTTGAAATTGAATGAAAGTGAATACAACTTTGTATAGAAAAGAGGCAAGAAAGATAACAACCAAACAATAGGATGGTTTTTATTTTCTTTTGTATAATTTTTGCAACATTTCTAAATAGTAAGGATTCAAAGAAAAAATTACACTGAGAGGGAGAAGCAAGGCCCTCTCTAATTTGTGAAAAGGAAGGCCAGAGCACAGAAGGGAATTGTAATGGACTCCTCCTACTACAGGAGCAAGAAATCCCAACTACTCCAACCCGATTAAAGGGAGGACTCGGAAGCTGTAAATAAAAACAGCCAAGGTATGCTTAGCTTCAGACTTGTTTGGATCCAGAGATGCAGAAGATATGCCCAAAGCTCCATCTTTCCATTTCCAGGCTCTGCTTGTTTCTGCCTAGCTTTATTCCCAATGACTCCTACCCAAACAGCGTAACCAGTTCGTGTGGCTACACTAGCTCTTGGACAACAGCAGGTAAGATAGCTGCCAGGCCAGCAGTCCCAAGTCGCGTACCCGCTCCTTTGCATCCCAAGCAGGGAGTTCTTCAAAGTAACTCAAACATGACCCCAGCAAGTAAGTGGCAGGGGATGGCTTGGACTGTGCCCGAAGCCTGGAATGGTCACCCTCGCCAGGGCAGGGGGTGGGGGTGGTATTCTGATCTGGTTCAGTCACGTACTTCTATGTCTGAAGGGAAACAAAGTCAGCCCCCTAGCATCGTATGGAATAATTCCAAGAGAGGTTATAGGAGGAAAGGAGGAAACGTTGGAAGAACAGTATGACTGATGTCAGTGACAGAAACTGATAGGAAAAGTCCCAGATATTTGGCCAAACTCCCTCATTCCCTTAAGTCCTCCTGGAATTATGTGCAATAAATTTTCTTCTTGAGATTTCAAAGAAGCAAATTGAGAGTAAGAAACACTTGTTATTTGCCCAAGAACATGTAGGTTCACATGGCATTGGAGAGACTGGAACTAAGATATGTCTAATGCCTTAGCCAAACCTCCTCTTCAAAATATTTGTCTTTCTTAAGCTCCTCTGGCTGCTCCATCTTTTTTTTTTTTTTTTAATTTATTTTAATTGGAGGCTAATTACTTGACAATACTGTGGTGGTTTTGGCCATACATTCACATGAATCAGCCATGGGTGTACATGTGTTCCACATCCTGAACACCCTTCCCACATCCATCCCCCTCCCATCCCTCAGGATCATCCCAGTGCACCAGCCCTGAGCACCCTGTCTCATGCATTGAACCTGGACTGGTGATCTATTTCACGTATGATAATATACATGTTTCAATGCTATTCTCTCAAATCATCCCACCCTCACCTTCTCCCAAAGAATCCAAAAGTCTGTTCTTTACATCTGTGTCTCTTTTTCTGTGTCACATATAGGGTCATTGTTACCATCTTTCTAAATTCCATATTTATGTATTAATATACTGTATTGGTGTTTTTCTTTCTTACCTACTTTGCTCTGTATAATAGGCTCCAGTTTCATCCACCTCATTAGAACTGATTCAAATGCATTCTTTTTAATAGCTGAGTAACATTCCATTGAGTTAGACAAGGCTGTGGTCCTTGTGATCAGATTGGCTAGTTGTCTGTGATTGTAGTTTCAGTCTGTCTGCCCTCTGATCCACTCTCTCAGTGCCTACTGTCTTACTTGGGTTTCTCTTACCTTGGACGTGGGGTCTCTCTTCACTGCTGCTGCAGCAAAGCACAGCCACTGCTCCTTGCCTCTGATTCGGGGTAGCTCCTCTTAGCCACGGCCCCTGCCCTCAGGCGCAGGGTAGCTCCTCTCTGGCATAGGGTAGCTCTGCTCAGCCACGCTCATGCACCGGGAACTTTCAAATGTTCAAGCTGGTTTTAGAAAGGCAGAGGAACCAGAGATCAAATCGCCAACATCCGCTGGATCATCAAAAAGCAAGAGAGTTCCAGAAAAACATCTATTTCTGCTTTATTGACTATGCCAAAGCCTTTGACTGTGTGGATCACAATAAACTGTGGAAAATTCTGAAAGAGATGGACATACCAGACCACCTGACCTGCCTCTTGAGAAACCTGTATGCAGGTCAGAAAGAAACAGTTAGAACTAGACATGGAACAACAGACTGGTTCCAAATAGGAAAAGGAGTGTGTCAGGACTGTATATTGTCACCCTGCTTATTTAATTTATATGCAGAGTACATCATGAGAAACACTGGGCTGGATGAAGCACAAGCTGGAATCAAGATTGCCAGGAGAAATATCAATAACCTCAGATATGCAGATAACATCACCCTTATGGCAGAAAGTGAAGCAGAACTAAAGAGCCTCTTGATGAAAGTGAAAGAGGAGAGTAAAAAAGTTGGTTTAAAGCTCAACATTCAGAAAACTAAGATCATGACATCCGGTCCCATCACTTCATGGCAAATAGATGGGGAAACGGTAGAAACAGTGGCTGACTTTATTTTTCTGGGCTCCAAAATCACTGCAGATAGTGATTGCAGCCATGAAATTAAAAGATGCTTACTCCTTGGAAGGAAAGTTATGACCAACCTTGACAGCTTATTCAAAAGCAGAGACATTACTTTGCCAACAAAGGTCCATTTAGTGAAGGCTATGGTTTTTCCAGTAGTCATGTATGGATGTGAGAGTTGGACTATAAAGAAAGCTGAGTGCCAAAGAATTGATGCTTTTGAACTGTGGTGTTGGAGAAGACTCTTGAGAGTCCCTTGGACTGCAAGGAGATCCAACCAGTACATCCTAAAGGAGATCAGTCCTGGGTGTTCATTGGAAGGACTGATGCTGAAACTCCAATACTCTGGTCACCTGATGCAAAGAGCTGACTCATTGGAAAAGTCCCTGATGCTGGGAAGGATTGAGGGCAGGAGGAGAAGGGGACAACAGAAGATGAGATGGTTGGATGGCATCGCCGACTGGATGGACATGGGTTTGGGTGAACTCCGGGAGTTGGTGATGGACAGAAAGGCCTGGTGTGCTGCGGTTCATGGGGTCGCAAAGAGGCGGACATGAGTGAGTGACTGAACTGAACTGAACTGAATATTCCATTGTGTATATGTACCACAGCTTTCTTATCCATTCATCTGCTGATGGACATCTAGGTTGCTTCCATATCCTGGCTATTGTAAACAGTGCTGCGATGAACATTGGGGTACATGTGTCTCCTTCAATTCTGGTTTTGGTGTGTGTGCCCAGCAGTGGGATTGCTGGGTCGTATGACAGTTCTATTTCCAGTTTTTTAAGGAATCTCCACACTGTTCTCCATAGTGGCTCTACTAGTTTGCATTCCCACCAACAGTGTAAGAGAGTTCCTGTTTCTCCACACCCTCTCCAGCATTTACTGTGGCTGCTCCATCTTTAATCAAGGGCCACAGAGACACAGTCAGTGCTTTATGTGTGAGAAATGGCAAAACAAATGTTTTAACATCTTCCAAATTCTATATCTAAGTGACCAGTTGAGCACTGCTTTGAGAAAAGTTAATGTAGAGAATAGGAGAAGGCAATGGCACCCCACTCCGGTACTCTTGCCTGGGGGATCCCACGGACGGGGGAGCCTGGTGGGCTGCAGTCCGTGGGGTCGCTGAGAGTTGGACATGACTGAGCGACTTCACTTTCTCTTTTCACTTTCATGCATTGGAGAAGGAAATGGCAACCCACTCCAGTGTTCTTGCCTGGAGAATCCTAGAGATGGGGGAGCCTGGTGGGCTGCCGTCTATGGGGTCGCACAGGGTCGGACACAACTGAGGTGACTTAGCATAGCATAGCAATGTAGAGAATAATATGTCAGATCATGTGCCGTCAGTAAAATATCAGATATTTTCCATATATTAAGTTTGAGTGGAGTATTCAAAGCCACTAAAAGAATTACACACTCAAATTTTAAACTTTTCTGCTAAAGCTTACTTACACTCCATATTTGATGTTCATGGAGCATTTTCAACAGCATACTGGGTACTCTCAAAGGTATAAAAGTAAACCCAATCTAAATGAGGACACAAAGAAAAGACAGGAGATGGGAAATTCAAGGTGGGGAGATATAAATAGCCACCTGGAATAATGGTCTTTGAGGGTCTGGCAGTTCCCCAACCAAAGCAGACAACCTAAAAGGAGCCTAAGTTTATTTATACTTGCTGAGAATTTACTTTACCTGGTGATTTAGCCTCCAGGACACACTAGATAAGTTTTGTAGAGCTTTAAGACCTCAAGGTTTGTATTTCCTTTAACCTTCTTATTTCCTGCCCTTGGTTCTGCATGAAAAAACTCATCTCCCCACAGTTCTAAGAAACAATTCCAAAAATAAATGTAGGCATTTGCTTGAACCAGGACGTGATGTCCCCATTTTTCTTTCCAAAGCCTACAGGATGTACAAGTCACTCTTGAAGTCCATCCACTAGCTCAGCAAATGCAAGCTGCCCATTTGTTCCTCTGGTAGAGTCTGCTTGGCAGAGCTGCACGTTGTAGATAACGCCCTGAAGAAACTGCTAGATGAGTAGTTTATAGTAAAAAGCACTTTAAAAAAAAAAAAAAAAAACCTTAGGATTTATTTAGCACAATTTAGGTAGCACTTCATTCAGAAGAAGTAAAATTCCATACATTAAGCAATGTATATAAAAGAGATTTGAACACTAAGCATTAAAGCAATACACAGTGGAGATTCTGGAGTGAGAATGACCAGCCTTACCTTGGTTAATCTGGAACTGATTCTTTGCAGAGGCATATGTTGACTGAAAAAAAAAAAACCCACAACCTAAAAGTTGAAATTATGTTGTTATTGTTGTTGTTTTTTACTTTTTAATTTATGTTGGAGTAAAGTCAATTAACAATGTTGTGATAGTTTAAGGTGGACAGCAAAGGGACTCAGCCGTACATATACATGTATCCATTCTCCTCCAAATTCCCCTCCCATCCAGGCTGCCACATAACATTGAGCAGGGTTCCCTGTGCTCTACAGCAGGTCCTTGATTAT
This sequence comes from Tragelaphus eurycerus, assembly GCA_935064755.1. Lineage (NCBI taxonomy): Eukaryota > Metazoa > Chordata > Mammalia > Artiodactyla > Bovidae > Tragelaphus > Tragelaphus eurycerus. The sequence goes on along the minus strand of CAKXYN010000121.1, from coordinate 699,136 downwards.
CCATTTTAAATATAGGAAAGTGTATGTTTTACTTGAGGACAAAAGCCTGGATCACAGTCTCTCAGAAAGCTCTAAGAGACTAATCCAAACTGGTAAGGGAGGAACCAGGATACATAGAAGATTTTGTAAAAAGACCAGGTAGTTAGGACATCAAAAGATTATGGTTAATCAAAGATAACCAGACATCTCAAGCTAAGCAATTTAGTGTTTTTCTATGTACGGGATGATGCGAGAGTCTGGGCTCTCTGAAGTCATCCCTTTGCTGTGCATCTCAGCTGTCTGGGACCAGCGTGCTGTGCTTTGTCATCTCGAGTCTCCTCAGGGTGCACCGCTGGGAGCAGCTGCAGGGGCTGATGGTGGGCATCTGTTTCCATCCTGAATTTCCTCAAAGCTCACCATCAGGGTGGCCTCTCATGTGATGGCTGGATGGCTGCAACATCTTTAGTTTGCTGATAAGGCAGGCAACATTTTTTCATTGACACATAGAGGATGAGTAGTACTGCCTTGTGCCCCCTGCATCCTTCTTGACAAAAATAAGGAAGCATGGGGAAGTAGGAAGAGTGCAGACCTTGAAGTCAGATTTCGGTGTAGTTATCCCTGGTGGCTCAGACAGTAAAGCGTCTGTCTACAATGCGAGAGACCTGAGTTCGTTCCCTGGGCTGGGAAGATTCCCTGGAGAAGGAAAAGGCAACCCACTCCAGTACTCTTGCCTTGAAAATCCCATGGACGGAGGAGCTTGGTGCAGGCTATTGTCCATGGGATCGCAAAGAGTCAGGCACGACTGAGTGACTTCACTTTCTTTCTTTCTTTCTTTCTTTCCTTTCTTTCCTTTCTTTCCTTTCTTTCCTTTCTTTCCTTTCTTTCCTTTCTTTCCTTTCTTTCCTTTCTTTCCTTTCTTTCCTTTCTTTCCTTTCTTTCTTTCTTCCTTTCTTTCCTTTCTTTCCTTTCTTTCTTTCTTTCTTTCTTTCTTTCCTTTCTTTCCTTTCTTTCCTTTCTTTCCTTTCTTTCCTTTCTTTCTTTCTTTCCTTTCTTTCCTTTCTTTCCTTTCTTTCCTTTCTTTCCTTTCTTTCCTTTCTTTCCTTTCTTTCCTTTCTTTCCTTTCTTTCCTTTCTTCCTTTCTTCCTTTCTTCCTTTCTTTCCTTTCTTTCCTTTCTTTCCTTTCTTTCCTTTCTTTCCTTTCTTTCTTTCTTTCTTTCTTTCCTTTCTTTCCTTTCTTTCCTTTCTTCCTTTCTTCCTTTCTTCCTTTCTTTCCTTTCTTTCCTTTCCTTCCTTTCCTTCCTTTCCTTCCTTTCCTTCCTTCCTTCCCTCCCTCCCTCCCTCTTTCCTTCCTTCCTTCCCTCCCTCCCTCCCTCCCTTTCTTCCCTCCCTCCTTCCCTCCTTCCCTCCTTCCCTCCTTCCCTCCTTCCCTCCTTCCCTCCTTCCCTCCTTCCCTCCTTCCCTCCTTCCCTCCTTCCCTCCTTCCCTCCCCCCTTCCCTCCTTCCCTCCTTCCCTCTCCCTCTCTCTCTCTCTCTCTCTCTCTCTCTCTCTCTCTCTCTCTCTCTCTCTCTCTCTCTCTCTCTCTCTCTCTCTCTCTCTTCTCTCTCTCTCTCTCTCTCTCTCTCTCTCTCTCTCTCTCTCTCTCTTCTCTTCTCTCTCTCTTTCTTTCTATCATTTTCACACAATTAACTGGCTCTGGGACCTCTCTGAGTGCATGTGTCCTCATTTGGATAAGCCAGTTGCCAGGTGGGACTTCCTGTCCCCTTGGGGAGTCAGATCAAGTTGGTATGAACCAATGTGTAAGTCTAAACCCTACCCACAATCCTTGGGGATTCTTGAGGATTACTACCTCTGAACCTATTATTCACCTGGGCTCCAATAGTAAGCTATTGTGTCCTCTTCTCCCTCTTTATCAGATTGCAAGTGAAACTCTGTCACCTTGCCAGTGTCCACCAGAGAATCCACTCACACTGAGTGTCTAGTTATTTCACTGCAGGTTTGGGGTTGGCAAGAACTGATGGGACTGGAAAGGGGGCAGGAAGGCACTGCCTTTTTCATCTCTGCAGTGACTTCTGTCTTCCCTCTCCCTTGTTTCACCCCTCACATAGGCCTCCAGAAACTACTAATGTTTTTCATCTCACTCTGCAGAAAATTTAGCTCTCTTCTGTTCTTGTTCCAAAGTTTCATTCTCAGGCACTCAAGATGCTTGCAGCACAAAGGGTCTTCCAGTGGCCTCCTCAGAAGGTAGTCTAGGTGATCTTTTCCATTATCTTTTTAAAATAGTAATACCTACTTTGCTCCTTTCCAAGATTTGTTTGAATTTTAGATATAAGGGATATAAAATACTTTGCACACACTAAATGTGATAAATGATGTGATGTTTCTGTATTAGGTAGCCAGTGTTTGTAGTAACTGTACTTCTCTGGATATCACAATTATAATAATTATTTTTGCTATCATATTTTAATGTCTGTCTCCCCCAGAGGACTATCAATTCCCCGAGGACAGAAACGATTTCTCTCTTGTTTACCACTGTGTCTCATGCAGGCCTGGCTCACATAGTTAGCTCTTCACTGCATTCATGAATACATGAATGAATACCTGGGGAGATGGGAGTGAGTTAGTGAAAGTTGTTCAGTCACATCCATAGTCTTTGCAGCCCCATGGACTATACAGTCCTGTAATTCTCCAGGCCAAAATATTGGAGTGGGTAGCCTTTCCCTTCTCCAGGGCATCTTCCCAACCCAGGGATCAAACACAGGTCTCCCGCATTGCAAGAAGATTCTTTACCAACTGAGCTATCAGGAAAGCCTGAGGAGATGATAAATGCAGAGGATTTTTCTCTTTCTTTAGAGCTAGTGACATTATTGGCAGTGACAGAGCAGGTGACAGGTAGAGAAGGCACACGAGATATTCTCAGAGTGTTGTGAGCTTCCTGAGAGTTTGGAAGTGATCAGCAAAGGCTCCACTTCTTCATTCATTCCTTGTTTCTCTGCATTTTCTGCTCTCCCCACAGCTCTGCTCTCCTGCCCATTGTTATTGGCTTTATTAGCCTCCCTGAAGATGAAAAAAAGACGATAAAATATTTGTTTCTCTACCTCCATTTTTGCCTCATTCACACAAACCATGATCATTACATTTGCAAACTAGTCCAGGAAAAACTATCTTACCCATAATTTATGTGAAATAGTTGGGTTTTTTCCCTGATATTTTTCCATGGCAGATGATTTGCTTTTTAGCTACCTTGTGGGATCACCTAATAATCTCACTTTAATGTTTCAGCATTTTCTGAACAGGAAAATGGGCTCTGTGCTGTAATGAAGCTTGTAAATTAACTTGAGGAACATAACTCATTCCTCTGTGGCAAAGTTGCCTCTATCTGCAGTGACAGCACATTGCAAAGCAAAGACACTGGATTTACAGTCCCCCTTCTCTGCGGCCTCCTTTTCTCATTTGGAAATGAGGAGTCTGGCCTAAAAATTTCAAGCAGTAACACGGGATGGAGCTTGAGTGGGCTGGGGTCTGCCCGCCTTCCCCTGCCAGAGAAACTTCCTGATGATCTGTTTTAAATGCTTGGCTCCAGCTGAGGAATTAATTTGAAGAAAGGAGTCCATAGCAAAAATAAAAATCAGCAAGCTTGGGAAAAAGACTCTTCTAATTTAATCCAAAGTGAAGAAAATTAAATCACCCACTAAATATGTTCTGAGATTAAAGTACTTTGTTAGTAAAATTACCAGATAAAGATATGCGGTTAAATTTGAACTTCAGATAATAATAAAAATTTTTTTCATATGTGTGTCCTTTGGCACTAGTGGTAAAGAACCCACCTGTCAATGCAGGAGACATAAAAGACATGGGTTTCATCCCTAGGTCGAGAAGATCCTCTGGAGGAGGAAATGGCAACCCACTCCACTATTCTTGCCTAGAAAATCCCATAGACAGAGGAGCCTGGCGGGCTATAGTCCATGGGATAGCAGAGAGTTGGACATGTGCATAATATACATGTTGTTTAGTCACTAAATCATGTTCAACTCTGCAACCCTATGGGCTGTAGCACACCAGGGTTCTCTGTCCATGGGGTTCTCCAAACAAGAATACTAGAGTGGATTGCCATGCTCTCCTCCGGGGAATCTTCCCAACCCAGGGGTCAAGCCCAGTTCTCCCACATTGCAGGTGGATTCTCTATCAGCTGAGCCACCAGAGAAGCCCAAGAATACTGGAGTGAGTAACCTCAGTGTATGTACCCCGATTGGAGTACATACACTAAGGCTTCCCAGGTAGTGAAGCAGTAAACACTCCACACAGCAGTAAAGACTCCAATGCAAGACACATGGGTTTGATCCGTAAGTCAGAAAGATATTCTGGAGAAGGAAATGGCAACCCACTCCAGTATTCTTTCCTGGAAAATCCCATGGACAGAGGAGCCAGGTGGGCTATAGTCCATGGGGGTCACAAAGAGTCGGACATGACTGAGCAACTAGCACGTGTGCACGCACACATCATACACTAAGAACACAGAGGCTTTATAAAGAAGTTGAATATTTTTGCTGTTTACTTATTGGTTTTTGTTTTTTTCTTCTTTCTAATTTTATTATGAAGTACAACTGATTTACAATATTGTGTTAGTTTCAGGTGTACAGCCAAGTGATTCAGTTATGCATATACATGTGCCTATTTTTTTTTCAGACTCTTTTCCCATATAGATTATTGAGTAGAGTTCCCCATGCCATACAGTAAGCCCTTGTTGATTTTATATATATATAGTAGTGTGTACTTGTTAACCTCAAACTCCTAATTTATCTCTCCCCCTTTGACTCTGCCTTTCCCCTTTGGTAGCCATAAGTTTGTTTTCTAAGTCTGTGTCACGGTTTCTATTTTGTAAGTTCATTTTTATAATTTTTTAGGTTCCACATAGAAGTGATATCATGATATTTCTGTTTCTGTGTCTAAATTACTTAGTATGATAATCTCTAGGTCTATCCATGTTGCTGCAAATGGCATTATTTCATTTTTTGATGGCTGAGTAATATTCCATTATATAAATATACCACATCTTCTTAATCCAGTCGGTTGATGGATAGTTAGGTTGCCTCCATGTCTTAGCTATTGTAAATAGTGCTGAAATTATTATTATTATTAATTATCATAGCTTTAAAAAATTCATTGCATTACTTCATTGTCTTGCCTCATGTTGTAGCACACACGTTCACATTCCATTTGCCAGCTGGGGGGCCTGGTTCCTCTTAGTTCTAACTTTTAAAGCATTCTATTCACAAAAGGCTCTAAATCAGTGCATTACAAGCTAGTCACTTTCTCAGCTTCATCTCTGCCTCATTTTATTATATCATACAGGGTCCTCACCCCACTCTACTGCCCAAAACTACTTCCTATGACCTTACCACTTCTTGAATTGATTTCTCATTTAAAAATTGAAATCAGTAGGAAAATAGTGTTCCATATAGAGAATGTAACTTCATAGAAAATATATCTAGGGGATATCTATGCTGTGGAATTGGAAAGTCTGGATCAGTGCCCTGCACATGGGCAGGGCTCATAAACTCTAATGGTGTAGTGTTATAGTTTTGTACCTTCAGATTGGCTGTTAACACTGATAAAATTTATAATTACAAGGGAGCAAAGCCCTGTTAAATTCTACAATGTTACTTTCCTTAATGAGCATTTGCACACAGCACTTACTGCCCTTTACAGTATTTATCATTTGTTTCCATGTGTTAGAAACTTCATTTCTGAAAACTATAGGAGAATTTTTTAAAATAAATTTTATATAAGCCATAATTAATATGAATATATCTATCCAGGAAAAACATTCTAAGATATTTCCCCTTGGCTTTATAGTAAGCATGCATACATGTGTGCATGCTTAGTTGTGTCTGACTCTTTGCAACCCTATGGACTGTAGCCCACCAGGCTCTTCTGTTCCATGGAATTTTCCAGGTGAGAATACTGGAGTGGGTTGCCATTTCCTCCTTCAGGGAATCTTCCCAACCAGGGATCAAACCCGTGTCTCCTGGGTCTCCTGCATTGGCAGGTGGATTCTTTACCACTGAACCACCTGGTAAGCCCGTCATTACTAAGCAGTTGTCACTAACTGGGGAATTGAATTGCATCCCATCGCCATTGTGTCATGGATTCCCAAATAAAGTCACAGTTAAAGGGAAAGAATGAAAGATTATAGAAACAGAATTGAATTCCAGATTCTAAAACCAGTAGGCTGAATGGAGAAGATGGAGACAGCTTTATAAAGATAAATATCTGAGTATTCTGAAACGTAAGGCTTTATTTCAATGTCTTGAATTTCTTGGGATTAAAAAACATTTGCCCACACAAATGTTTTTGTGTGTTTAAAATAGGTTGCCTGACCTATTCAAAACTGTGTGTTTAAAAGAAGAATAATATGGGACATCCCTGGTTGTCCAGAGGTTAAGACTCCAGGTTTCCAATGCAGGGAGCTCAAGTTCGATCCCCGGTGGGGGAACTACGATCCCACATGTCATGCCGTGTAGCCAAAGGAAAAATTAAAACAAAAAACTTTAAAAAGTAAGAGTATATTATAAATTTTCAAAAATATTCATAGTATATTTTTGCCCAAAACACGGCAGATCAGCCGCGTTGTTTGAAAATAGATCTTATCTGAAAGTAATGATGAAAGTGAAAGTGAAGTCTCTCAGTTGTGTCCAACCATTTATGATCCCAGGGACTGTTAGCTCCTCCATCCATGGGATTTTCCAGGCAAGAGTACTGGTCGGCTCCTCCATCCATGGGATTTTTCAGGCAAGACTACTGGCATAGGTTGCCATTTCCTTCTCCAGGGGATCTTCCCCATCCAGAGATTGAACCTGGGTCTCTCATATTGTAGGCAGACGCTTTTACCTTCTGAGCCACCAGGGAAGTTGAAAGTAATGATAGAATATTCAGAAATCAGTTTAGAAAAATTAAAAATAATCTAGTTTTAGAGATGACAGAATTTAGAAAAATAATTCTCTACTTGTTTATCCTGTAATTAGATCTTACTACTTTGCCAAACAACCTAAGTTTTGTGAAGAAGGGCATAAGATACCACAGGCGGCATGCCTAACTTTCTTTGACTCAGGAAGAAATTAGCTTCATTCAAAATTGGGTGGTAGAAAAAAGGAATTTGTATTCATTTTAAACAATTGCATAGTGAAAGTATTAGTATTTGAAGGCTATTTGGCTTCTTTGAAAATATTAAGAGTTATCCAAAATTGACCAATTGGGGCTTAGCTGAAATATGTGTGTGTGAAAGTCGCTCAGTCGTGTCTGACTCTTTGCAACCCCATGGACTGTAGCCCTCCAGGCTCCTCTCTCCATGGAATTCTCCAGGCCAGAATCCTGGAGTGGGCAGCCATTTCCTTCTCCAGGGAATCCAGGGACTGAACCCAGGTCTCCTGCATTGCAAGCAGCTTCTTTCCCATCAGCGCCATCAGGGAAGCCCACTAGCTGAAATGGGACTGTATTTTTTTAATGTATATAAAGACTATCTTAATCATCAAAGCAGTAGCATTTATTAAGGAGATTGAGTCAAATTGTATCTATGAAAGTTATCTAAGTTCACAAGCAACATAGAGTTTAAAATTTTAAGTGATCTACATGTGAAAAATTATTTTGTGAAATAACCATGAAACTTCTGTTATTTAGATGAATTTTTAATTATTTCTTCTAAGCTGGCCTGTTGTTCTTCACCCTGTCTCCCTATCTCTTAAAAATATACTTGAAGCTATCAAAACAAAAGTGAATAATTTTTTTTTTTTGCATTTTATTTCTCAGTAGTTTCTCTTCACAGCAACTGACCCATCAATGTCATGTCCTCCATCACAGAGAAGGCTGCTTGGAAAGGAAGCCTCCAAGTTCTGAGAAATAGCTGTCAGATGTGAGTTCCACTGCCAGTGCTGCTAGGTCAGATTCTCCAAAGCTTTTAGTCTCTCCCCATCCCCAATTCCGGAGAAGGCAATGGCACCCCACTCCAGTACGCTTGCCTGGAAAATCCCATGGACGGAGGAGCCTGGTAGGCTGCAGTCCATGAGGTCGCTAAGAGTTGGACACGACTGAGCGACTTCACTTTCATTTTTCACTTTCATGCACTGGAGAAGGAAATGGCGACCCACTCCAGTGTTCTTGCCTGGAGAATCCCAGGGACAGAGGAGCCTGGTAGAAAGCTGTCTGTGGGGTCACACAGAGTTGGACACAACTGAAATGACTTAGCAGCAGCAGCGTCCCCAATTCATCCTGTGTATTTACTGTCAGGTTAATATTCTACAATCACTGCTTGCATTATTTAAGTCCTGTGCACAAGAATCTTCCTATAGCTCCTATTTTTCTTCTCTATGAAGTGGAAGCTCCTCAAAAGGCCTGAAGTCAGTGGACTCTCCTGATTTCTTGCATTCTAGGCACTAGTGGTACCGTTACTGAACCGTGAGCTTACCCATGAGCAGTAAAACCAATCTACTGACACTGGGTTGTGGTGAAGGAAAGGGCAGCATTTATTGCAGGTGCCAAACAAGGAGTGTGGGCAGCTAATGCTCAAAAAAAAAAAAAAACAAACTCCTCCCTAATGGATTTTAGGTAAGAATTTTTAAAGATAAGGTGAGGAAGGAGAGTCACAGGGGGTATGATCAACTCCTACACAGCTCTCTGGTTGATGGTGAGGTAACAGAGCTGTGTTGTGTCACAGTGCTTAACATTATCATCAATTCTCAGGCTCTTGCCAGTCTGAGGGCTATATGCTATGGTCATCATGTAGTTCATGTCTTCCATTTGATAGGAGTTTTAGTTTCAGTAAAAAAAAACTCAGTAAAAAACTCAAGAATATGCATCAGATACTATTGTTTGTGTACTTCAGGTAGGAACTAAAGATTCTGTGACTGCTGTACGGCTGATGTACTATTTAAGTTGTTGCCAGGTCTCCTGGCTGTACTGCTATTTTTGTCACTACAGGCTCACATCCTTTCAATTATTAATCCTTGAGCCAGGCTTCTGTGACTCAGAGGAGAACTGGGACACTACAGCTTTTCTACAAACAAAAGACAGGCAGAGAACGTGGTGGGAAGGGTCTGTCCTGGGAAGGCCTGGTGAGGTCTGCTTGGTCACAGTGCTAATGAGCAACACAGAGGTGGTGCATGCCTCCGTGACGCTGATAGACTCATGAGTGATACAGATACAAAAAACAATGCCATAAAATATTTTTGAGTATAATACAGTAACAGTTATAAAAGTAAACTACGAGGGCATTGTGAAAGCAGTTAGATATAGTGTATTAGAGAAATTAGGAAAGGCTACCCTGGTGTAGTGTTGTTGTGGGAGCTGGCCAGGATTGGGGCTGAGAGGAGTTGGGACATGCAAAGGGAAAACAATATATTCCAGCTGGAGGAAGCAGCAGAAAGGCCCAGAGGCCTGTGTGACTACAGTGCAGCAAGTGGGCAGAGCAAGGTGGGCTGAGGATGAACCAAGGAGCCAGGTCACTCAGGACCTACAAAACCATTTTAGGTGTTAGACTTTTTTTCTTGAGAAGGTGGTTTCTTTTCCTTTTTTAAAATATATGTGTGTGTGTATGTATGTGTATATATATATATATATATATATATATATACCCAGTCTCAGTTGCAGTATGTGGGATCTTTTTTACTTCTGGAATCTTTCATTGTGGCAGGTGGGATCTAGTTCCCTGACCAGGGATTGTACCCCGGGTTTCCTTGCATTGGGAGGTCAGAATCTTATCCACTGGACTGCTAGAGACATTCCAAGGCTTTGGAGTTTAAACTGAAGTCAGCAGGAATTCCATCCTGCATGTATTTGCCACTTTTCAAAATGCATCTTAGTTTACTACAGAGGCCATTAGACACAACAGGTTCGTCTACTCCATTAGCTCCAGTCATCACAAGCTGTCATAACAGAAACACAACATTTAAACCAAGGAAGGCACACACTGAAGGCTAGTGAGGACGGGATCCCAGACCTCAGGAATGAAACGACGTAGCGTGTCAGCTTCTTTCAAAACAAAGGTGTCCACACTGACTGATTGCTGTTCAAAATGTAGGGCGTGCTGACCGTGTGGATTATCACATGAACCATGCTCAGCCAGAGCGCCTTTGTGAGGTGTGGCCCTCTGTTAGCCCCTCTCTCTCCTCTTCCCTCTTCCTGCACCTTGGTCTCTATTCTCTCCTTCTAGCTGCCATCCTGATCAGACCCATCCCTCCCTTCTACCATCAGTGGTCTATTGGGTCTATGGGAAGAGAGTCTTTGATGGTCAGAACCACTGATCTAATAATAGTGCCCTTATATTTGGAGTTCACAGTCCTGGGAGGGTTATGGTTCCAAAAGCCCAGAGCCCTGAGCGGCACATCAATGAAGGATTAGTGCAGGACTCTGTGCCTGAGAAAGTTTCCCAGATGGAGATTCCAAATAACTCCTGACAAGTTTTGCAGAGAAAAGCTGCATAATTAGCTTGAACTTTTTGAACTGAAAAAAAAAAAGCAGCAGCAGCCCGCCTCTGATTCTGTGGAATTAAGATATAGCTCGATCTGTATTAAAAATAAACACACTTGTCACATTCTAAGTGACATATATAAAAACTAAAAATGACCATTACTTTCTTCCTTTTGGTTTGGAGGTGAGAAATGCAGTTCTCTTTTCATTGGCCACCATCACAAAGAGTCTTGCCTCCATAAAATACTGGCATACTCCTAAAGTTTGGATGAATGAAGTCTCATCAAACTAGAGAAAGCTCTGTCATTCCAAGGTCTCATTAGCTAGGCTGCTTTGCAGACTATTAATGGACCTGGGGGAACTATAACTCAAGTTTAAAACATTTTCAGACAAATGGAGTCACAGGTTAATGACTGCTGGCTTGAAAGAACTTCTGTGGACCCCTGGTGATGGTGACATCCGTAAACCTCGAGGTTCTCATCCTTCATTCCCCCTCCCTTCCTTAACACCCCATATTCATTTCTTGATGATAGTTCTCTAGAGAGTTTACGCACTCAAGGGACTGGCTCAAGGAAACAGATCTGTAAAGCAGAAAAGAGAAAAAGTGGCACGTGGTTTTGTGAAGGCAATTATACGACAAGGCATCTCTAACCAGGACCCAGGAACTTTACATTTCTAACTTTGCCACTTCGCTGTGTAGCCTTGGACCACTATCATTTGACTTCCAGCTGTCACTGTTCTTACCAACTGATACCACAAAGTGGAGAAACATTAGTTCAGACATACTGCAAATGGGAAAGTCGTGAGGAGGAGCTTCCTGGTCTGAATCCTTGATTTGCACACCGGTTTTGTTTGCCCCTGAAACATGGTGCAGGTTCCGGCTTTTTATTTGAAATAGCCTGACTTTATTGTGTAAGTGATGGAACTGATGCACATTTCAAGCCTAATAAATGTAACAGCTCACAGCTGGAAGGGAGCATCTCTGAGATGGATTTCCATGCTCCATGAACTCAAAGGATACTGTTGGTCGCATGTAGTAAACTTCCTAAGCCCCAGAATCCCTTTCAAAAGCTTTTGGGAGCTTTTTTTTAAAGGACAGTTTTTCAGTAGTTCTTTCTCTCAGTGCCTCATCATTTCCAGGTAGGCCCATTAAGTCTTTGAAGTCACTAAGGTGCTTTAAAATGTGTTACTGCTCCGGTACATTGAATGACAGTGAAATGACAGGGCTGGTCTGTGTCCCTGAAACATCGGGAAATGGCTTGAGTGCCCCTCAGCAAAAGCCTTTGTTCAAAAAGAACTGCTTGTTCCGTTCGGGACACTGAGCTCGCTGTTCATTAGCCTTTGCCGCGTTCTCACGAGGGTCAGAGAGCCTTGTTTCCCTAAGTGCAGACACCGAAGCATGAATCGGGAACACTTGCTTCCCATATTCACAGATTCACAGGGTGGACACAAAGATGCATCACGGGAGTGGCTTTTACATCCTCAAAAGCGTGGCCACCATGGTGTTCAGGTTATTAGGCTAAAAACACTTTGTTTGGCTCTTTGCATCACTGACTCTCTAGCTCTACACTGGGTCTGTGTAGCGGGGGGTAATTTAGAGTATGGGCATCTTGAGTCAGAGCAGCACAGTGTGTGTGTGTGTGTGTGTGTGTGTGTGTGTGTGTGTGTGTGTATGTGTGTGTGTGTTACTTGTTCCACTTATAAGTACTAAACTTGGGGGATTATGTTTCAAAAATTAGCTGTGTTTTCTGGTTCTCTGGGCAGGTTTCTTTTCCACTTAATTGTATTGTATTGTATATCACTTTGTCCTTTATATTATCATAATAACATACTGTAATAAAAGGATGTGCTCTTTTAAATTGGGTTCATGCAATTCACTGTGGTACTGACTTGGGGATCATAAAGTTGCCACGAGCAGGCACCTCATTTTCACAGCCTTTGGTTAACTAGCTACTTTCATGTTTCAGAATATTCTATTATAAGCAGGGTAGTCTCCCATCCAGATGAGTTTTGATATATGATAGATTGTGTGTGTGGATGCTAAGACACTTCAGTTGTGTCCGATGCCATGCAAACTTCTGGATTGTAGCCTGTCCATGGGATTCTCCAGACAAGAATACTACAGTGGGTTGCCATGCCCTCCTCCAGGGGATTTTCCCAACCCAGGGATCAAACCCACATCTCTTATGTCTCCTGCATTGGCAGGCAGGTTCTTTACCAGCAGTGCCACTGGGATAGATTGGAGGGTTCCAATTACCAGTGATTCCTTTATTATGATAGTCTTATGTATGATCTTATATATTAATAATTGAAAATATGCTTTAATTAGTAAAATATTTACCCCAGTGAATTCCACCACTAACCCTCTGGAGTGGACTATTCCTAGACAGAGGCCGATGCAGCAATTCCTGTATAAGCCATCTAGATGCATTCAAAAATTACCGAGGGCACATTACTCAAATTTGAGTTTGTGTTTTATGATGGCATTTATTGAGCAAATGCTCAATAAATGTTAGTCCAAACGATGTGGCAGTAGGATGAAGAGACTAAAAGCTTGAAATGAAAGTCAGTCAGATGAACCTAGGTTTAAATTTCATGCTAAGCCGTTTCAGTCCTGTCTGACTCTTCGCAACCCTATGTACCCTAGCCCACCAGGCTTCTCTGTCCCTGGGATTCTCCAGGCAAGAATACTGGAGTGGGTTGCCATTTTCTCCTCCAGGGTTTCAATTTCAGCTCTTCAAAATCTGTAAGACTCACTTTCTTCATCTGTAAAATGGAGGATTAAACAAGATGATGTCAATTAGGGATTAACACAAATGGGTCTCAATAAATGAATTGATGGTATTTTGGAGTTGGTGGCGTGTCAGGTGGAACAGGGAGAGAGAGTATAGCCCGGTGGCAGGTGTGCGGCCTCCAGAGACCCCTCAGCACAGATCCTGAAAGGTTGTTGTTGAATCACGTGAAGACACCGGGATTCTTGGCCCCCGGAGGAGACGAATTCAATCCAGGGCCAGAGACGAGGCTTGATCGCTCAGAGCTTTTGTGTAATGAAGTTTTATTAAAGTATAAAAGAGATAGAGAAAGCTTCTGACATAGGCATCAGAAGGGGACAGAAAGAGTACCTGCTTGCTAGAGTTAACAATGAAGTTATATAATCCAAAGAATGTCTGGAGGTTATAAAGACCTCATCAGACCTACTCCCATAATTTACATTTTAAGATAACACTGTCCTCAGGCAGGATACATCCTTGTAAAGACCAGGTCTACTCCCATAAACTACATTTTAAGATAACAGAAGGTTGAATCCAGAGCCTGTCCTTAGGCAGGATACATTATTGTTATATAATCCTAAGGAATGTGGAGAAAGAAAAAAAGTTTGTCCTTTCTTCCTCCTTGAGAATTCCAGACCCCTCTCTCCTTGGAGACCCCTAGACTCCTTGTCAACCTGCCTAGGAACTGACTCTCTGAATCCTCGTTCAGATCCCAGTCCAGATCACACCACAGCTGCCAGCATTGTGACATTCAGGAAGGTTCTTATTCCTCCTCAACTGTGTTAGGTCCTTACGGCTGCTGTAATCAATCATCACAAATTTAGTGGCTTAATTAAAGCAACACAGATGTACTACCTTACAGTTCTGGAGGCCCAGGAGTCCAAAGTGGGGCTGACTGTCTAAAATGAAGATATCAGCTGATTGCTTCCCATCTGGAAGTTCAAGGAGAAACCATCTCCTTGCTTTTTCCACCTTCTAGAGGCTGCCTCCATTCCTCAGTCTGTGGGCTTTTCCTCCATCTTCAAAGTGTCTCTCTTTTCCTTATAATAAGGACTCGTGATTATCCTGAGCTCACCCAGATAATGCAAGTTCATTTCCCCATCTCAAGATCCTTCAGATCAGATCAGTCGCTCAGTCGTGTCCGACGCTTTGCGACCCCATGAACCGCAGCACGCCAGGCCTCCCTGTCCATCACCAGCTCCCGGAGGTCACCCAGACTCATACCCATCGAGTCAGTGATGCCATCCAGCCATCTCATCCTCTGTCGTCCTCTTCTCCTCCTGCCCTCAATCCCTCCCAGCATCAGTCTTCTCCAATGAGTCAACTCTTCGCATGAGGTGGCCAAAATACTGGAGTTTCAGCTTTAGCATCATTCCTTCTAAAGAAATTCCAGGATTGATCTCCTTCAGAATGGACTGGTTGGATCTTCTTGCAGTCCAAGGGACTCTCAAGAGTCTTCTCCAACACCACAGTTCAAAAGCATCAATTCTTCGGCGCTCAGCCTTCTTCACAGTCCAGCTCTCACATCCATACATGACCACAGGAAAGACCATAGCCTTGACTAGGCAAACCTTTGTTGGTAAAGTAATGTCTCTGCTTTGGAATATGCTATCTAGGTTGGTCATAACTTTCCTTCCAAGGAGTAAGCGTCTTTTAATTTCATGGCTGCAGTCACCATCTGCAGTGATTTTGGAGCCCAGAAAAACAAAGTCTGACACTGTTTCCACTGTTTCCCCATCTATTTCCCATGAAGTGATGGGACCAGATGCCATGATCTTCGTTTTCTGAATGTTGAGCTTTAAGCCAACCTTTTCACTCTCCACTTTCACTTTCATCAAGAGGCTTTTTAGCCCCTCTTCACTTTCTGCCATAAGAGTCGTGTCATCTGCATATCTGAGGTTATTGATATTTCTCCCAGCAATCTTGATTCCAACTTGTGTTTCTTCCAGTCCAGCATTTCTCATGATGTACTCTGCATATAAGTTAAATAAACATGGTGACAATATGCAGCCTGACGTACTCCTTTTCCTATTTGGAACCAGTCTGTTGTTCCATGACCAGTTCTAACTGTTGCTTCCTGACCTGCATACAGATTTCTTAAGAGGCAGATCAGGTGGTCTGGTATTCCCATCTCTTTCAGAATTTTCCATAGTTTATTGTGATCTACACAGTCAAAGGCTTTGGCATAGTCAATAAAGCAGAAATAGATGTTTTTCTGGAACTCTCTTGCTTTTTCGATGATCCAGCAGATGTTGGCAATTTGATCTCTGGTTCCTCTGCCTTTTCTAAAACCAGCTTGAACATCAGGAAGTTCACGGTTCACATATTGCTGAAGCCTGGCTTGGAGGATTTTGAGCATTACTTTACTAGCGTGTGAGATGAGTGCAATTGTTCGGTAGTTTGAGCATTCTTTGGCATTGCCTTAACTCAATCAAATCTACAGAGTTCCTTTTGCCAGGTGTGGTGGTGGTGGTGTTCAGTTGCCAAGTTGTGCCCAACTCTTTGCAGTCCCATGGATGGCAACATGCCAGTCTCCTCTGTCCTTTACTATCTCTAGGAGTTTGCGCAAATTCATTTCCATTGAGTCAGTGGTGCTATCCAACTATCTTATTCTCGGTCACCCCCTTCTCCTTTTGCCTTCAACCTTTTCCAGCAACAGGGTCTTTTCCAATGGGTCAGCTCTTCACATGAGATGGCCAAGTAGTAGAGCTTCAGCTTCAGCATCAGTCCTTCCAATGACTATTCAGGACTGATTTCCTTTAGGATTAAATGGTTTGATCTCCTTACTGTCCAAGGAACTCTCAAGAGTCTTCTCCAACACCACAATTTGAAAGCATGTAAGGTGACGTATTCACAAATCCTGGAGATTAGGACTTGGGCATCCTTGAGAGACCGTTATTCTATCTTCCTCATCCACCTTGCTTTTCCCATCTATAAAACAGGGTAGTATAATATGACCTATCTCAGAGTTAGAAACAAAAAATAAGTCAGATAGTTCATGTAAAATGCTTAGTTCAGAGCCTCCCCACTATTAGTAACTACTAATGAAAAGACTCTGATGCTGGGAGGGATTGGGGGCAAGAGGAGAAGGGGATGACAGAGGATGAGATGGCTGGATGGCATCACTGACTCGATGGACTTGAGTCTCAGTGAACTCCGGGAGTTGGTGATAGACAAGGAGGCCTGGCGTGCTGCGATTCATGGGATCACATAGAGTTGGACATGACTGAGCGACTGATTTGATCTGATCTGATCGGCTGCAGTCCATGAGGTCGCTAAGAGTCGGACATGACTGAGCAACTTCACTTTCTCTTTTCACTTTCATGCATTGGAGAAGGAAATGGCAAGCCACTCCAGTGTTCTTGCCTGGCGAATCCCAGGGACGGGGAAGCCTGGTGGGCTGCCATCTATGGGGTCACACAGAGTCAGACACGACTGAAGAGACTTAGCATAGCATAGCATAGCATTAATGAATAAATCTCAGAGTCCCTTCCTGCTCCATAACCCAGGCATTCATGCCTTTGCTTCAAGCAGATGATTCAGAGGCCCTGCCTGATTCCAGACAAAAAAAGAAGGCGCCTTTCCACCGGCTGGCTATTCTTCCCCACTCAGATTCTTGGCTACCACCAACTTAGAGCCATGGCTCTCTCAAGAAACAGAGATTTCTTCCAGACGTTCCTTACTTTCAAACAAAATTGTCTTCAACGGAAGGGACATAACAGAGAGCCTTATAATTCAGAGAAACAGATCCAGAGACAAAAAAATAAGGGCTGCCTCTGTTTTTCTCTTTCCATTCTGTATCCTGTTGTACCAGTCAAGTCTCGTCCCAGGGAAAGGACCCTGGTATTCAAAATGCCATTGTTTGCTCCTGGGGATCTTGCAGCGGTAACTTTTGGCTGCTCCTACACTCTGCCTGTTTCTTCTCCACGTGGCCTATTTAATGCTGGCCTGTGCCATCATTAACCCCCTATACCTGGCTGTGCTTTTACTGAATAACAATCATCAAAGTCCCTAAAATGTCATTGCTGTCTTCTGAGTTGTTCTGTATTATATCAGCCTGAGATAGTCTCCACTGAGAGAATTTGAGTGGGGAAAGGAAAAAATAGCACATTAATGTAATTAATTAACTAATGATGAACCCAGAGTTAGCCTCTCCCCAACTTTTTACTGACCCATTAAACTAGAGTGAAAAGTTGTTTGAATGTGGGTTCCCTTAAAGTTCTTATTTTAAATGAAAACAAAATAATTCTTCCTGCCATCTAGAATACTTGAGATTTGCCTTTTAAAAATACTTGTTCTGGTCCAAGCAAGTTTTCAGAGATATCTAGAAGAATAAGTAGGGAGAAAAGGGATTTTTAAAAAATTCAGTAAACAGGGACTTCCCTGGTCAGGACTCCGTGCTCCAATGCAGGGGGCACGGCTTTAGTCTCTGGTCAGGAACTTAGATCTCACATGCTAAACAGTGCGGCAAAAAAAAAATTTTTTTAAGTTTGTAAACATTTCCTGTGGTCTGTGCATAACCTTCATGGACTGTACTTGGAACCCTGTGTTCTTCTTATGTTTTGTTATTGGTTCTGAATCCATATGTATACAGCGATGGTCAGATTTACAACCTCCTGCCTACCTCTTAGCCCTCTTCCAGCGTAGGCCCTCACATCTTCCTGATCTCAAAAGGAGGGTTTCTCATGTGACCTCTGAGGCGTATCATCCAAACCTGATGTCTCCAGAAAGCATCCACGAGCCATGGTTCTTTCCTTTTCCCAGTCAATCCAAATGCCATCCCCTCACTGCTGTTATCGTAGTACACAGCCAGATATTAAGAAGAAAGCCACTCAATGAATTCCATTAATGTGAATTCTCTGATCCTCAAGGAAATTTGCATTTTCAAGGCCTAACAACTAATGCTTTTCTTTCTTTTTTTCCCCAAATTTATTGAGATATATTTGACATTTAAAATTATAATTTTATATGTAAAGTGTACAACGTGATGATTCAGTAGACATATACACTGTGAAATGATTCCCACAATCAAGTCAATTAACACATCCATCACTTCACATAGTTACTTTTTTATTTGATGAGAGCACTTAACATCTACTCTCTCAGCAAATTTCATGTTTAAAACACAGTATTATTAGCTACAGTCACCATGCGTACATGAGATCCCTAGAACTTTTTGTGTAACTTTTTCTTTTTCCACTCTTCCTGCCTTTGTTTCTTGAGCTAAGAACTGTCTGCTTTGTTGGTTTGAGTCATATTCCCTAATGCACATAGAAATGAAGAAAGTGAATAAAGGAGCAGAGTTAAGGAAAGGAAAAGAAAGGGCAAGAAGGGCGGTCTGGATCAGAGAAAGAGGGAATCAAATGGAAAGAGGCGAGGTGGAAGAAAATGATGAGGAATGAAGAGAATATAGGCATTTTACGATGTGCAGGTCTCTTTTCTCAGCAAAATTGTGGCATTGTTACAGCCCATTAACTTGATCCTGCCCAGCTCCCCTTGGCATCCACTCATGTATTTATTTCTTCACTTCTGCTTTAGTCCATGTCAGTGTGCGTATCTATGGGCAACATCCCAACACCACTGCCTGCAGGAAAAACAGTCGTTCCCTTGAGTCTTATTTCATACAATTCCATTTTGGTTTTTCTTAAGAAGCCTAGTGGACTCTATCGTTAGGCATGTCTGGTTTTAAGCCCTAAATTGATCACTTGGGCAATCACTTAATCTCTCTGAAGCTCGGTTTCCACATAAGTGAAATGGAAATAGCAATACACCATTGTTATGGTGTTCTTATAAGAACATAATGAGAAAATTCCTTCTTAGTGTTTGGTACCTTGTTCACTTTTTTGTAAAACAGTTATGTTTTAAATAGTATTGTGGTTTTTATTATTGTCGCTATATCTTCTCCCAGAAAAAGTCTGATTTTCTTGTCCTCTTGCAGAAAACAATGAACTCCCTGCCTCTCCTTTTTCCACCTCTCCAAACCC
The DNA here is from genome assembly GCA_935064755.1 of Tragelaphus eurycerus. NCBI lineage: Eukaryota > Metazoa > Chordata > Mammalia > Artiodactyla > Bovidae > Tragelaphus > Tragelaphus eurycerus. The sequence goes on along the minus strand of CAKXYN010000121.1, from coordinate 679,943 downwards.
AGCACTCCCCAACTCTAAAAATAAGAAATGAAAGATTTAAAGCACGCGTTCCTCCCTGGCTTATATCTGAATGCTCGGTGCTCTGCCCTTCACTTTTATTCTCATTCTCCTTTTCCGATTCTCCTCAGGGAAATCTAACCCCTACAAATCGAGACAGCAGTTAGCCCATGGTCAGTAGTAGCCTCAGTTTTGCTTTGCTTTCTCAGCACATTAGCCATGGACAAGAGAGGGCCTGTTTCTTTCTCCTATTTTTTTGCTGCTGTTTAGTTGCTAAGTTGCATCTGACGTGCAATCCCATGGACTGTTGTCTGCCAGGCTCCTTTGTCCACGGGATTTCTCAGGCAAGAATACTGGCATAGGTTGCCATTTCCTTCTCCAGAGGATCTTCCTGACACAGGTATGGAACCAGCATCTCCTACTTAGCAAGCAGATTCTTTACCACTGAGCCACCAGGGTAGGCCTTCGTACTCTTTTCCGGCTCTTCCAAAACAAATTCCTTTCAAGCACCAGGAGCCATGCCAGTAAAGCCCTAAAGAACTTTGCCTTTCCAGATGCAAGTTTCTGCCTGACACTCACATACTGACTTTGTATATCTGGGTACCCTGGTTTCTACCACATGAGGAGCCCGTCACTGTCTTCTCCGCATTGTGCCAGCTCCACCTCAACATCTTTCCTGTTTTCCTGGTGTTCAGAGGCCACCAGGAGCCTCTTGTTGACTGCTCCCTTTCACCAATGATTGGTGCCCCCTAAAAAATAAAGCTACCTTTGATTCTCACTGCTGGGGACCAGCCCCAGCTGATCCAGGGAGTTCAAGGTGTAGACGGCATCAGTGAGGATCAGGATACAATAGTTATAATTAGAGATATAAAGAATAATAGAACGAGGATAGCTCAGTAGGAAACTTCAGTGGAGAAAAGAGGCTGAATAGCTTGGTTTACGCGGAGGACCAATAAAACTTCAAGACAAGAAGTTTGCACCACTTACGTAGGCCGCAGGTGTCTTTCCGTTCTCCCGAAGGAGAGGAGACACTGAGGCCTCCCGGTCCGATCTTAGAAGTCCAGGCATAATTAGTAAGCATGGTGGGTTCCACGCTCCAGATGGAGACTCAGCCAGAATTTGAGAGAGAGAGCGACATGGGGAGACCAGTCTTTCCAGGAACTGATCCCAATTCTTTATTTTCCATGGTCTACTTTTATACACTGAGATGTTATACAAAAGTCATGTGGGGTCAGCAGCCCTGACTTTTATCAAAGTCAGGTGCTTCTTACAAATGTATACAGAGGTCTTAGGGGTGTTACATCATCTTCTGGCCAGGGGGCCTGTTGACAATTTATGACCCTCTCCTTGTGACAGCAGTCAATCCAGGACATTTATTTCTCCAGGGGTGATTATTCTTAAAACAGACTCCACTAGATAAACTTACATTCCTATAGGGTGAGGGTGTAGTGGGTTTTAGTCAGGGAAAGAATTTACTTAGCCTAAGGTCTAACGTGATTAGTATCAAAAGTTAATACTTATTTCTTCTATATATTCATTAATGTGTATAAGGGCAGGGGAAGTGGAGACTTAGCAGCAATCATTGGCTCAACAAATGAAAAACCCTTCACCAATACAATTTCTAATCAGCCCACTACACTTATACTAATAGTTTTCTAACTTCTCTAAAGAACCTGTTTTTAGAAGGTTAAGAGCATCTCGTGCCTCCCACTGTTGGGAGGCTATGAGCAATCACATGTGGCCAGACAAACCTGTCAGGTAGGCTAGAGAACCTTCGGAGGAGTTTGTAGGTTAAAACAGTCCTGTCACACCCAAGAATTTTTATTAACTGGAGCTCTAAGTTAACTCTTTTTTCAGAGAGAGGTAGTGGAGGACAGCCCCCCGTAAAGTCAGAGGTGAGAACACAAAGCAGAAAGTAGGCAGACTCCAGCTTTTTGGGAATAGATGCTCGAGAACCTCCAAGGGGCTCCTGAGGCTTGATCTTGCACCTCTGCGTTATTGCCAAGCCTCCTTCCTCATGACCTTTGTCACGGGCGGAGCGCTAATCCAAAAACCGGCTCCCAACATCTCACCAAATCATGGCTTTCTTCCCCAAAACCAGCCCATGCAAGGAGCTATAATTTCTTCATTTGTGTATCCAGAGACATAAGCATTTTGGTGAGGCGAGGATCCATCATTTTATCAAATCACTGAAAGGGGCTAAACTTTAAAAGAAATTATAGACTGGATAGTATCGCATTGCTTAATCAGCTGCTGCTACTGCTGCTAAGTCGCTTCAGTCGTGTCCGACTCTGTGCGACCCCACAGACGGAAGTTCACCAGGCTCCTCTGTCCCTGGAATTCTCCAGGCAAGAACACTGGAGTGGGTTGCCATTTCCTTCTCCAATGCATGAAAGTGAAAAGTGAAAGTGAAGTCGCTCAGTTGTGTCCGACTCTTAGCGACCCCATGGACTGGAGCCTACCAGGATCTTCCGTCCATGGGATTTTCCAGGCAAAAGTACTGGGGTGGGGTGCCATTGCCTTCCCCGGTTTAATCAGCTAATACCTCTTAATTAAGAAGCTAAGTTGAATGCAGTCACTTCAAAAAAGTTTGAATTACTTTTTTAAATTTTTTCAAATTATTTTACTTGCATAAGTGTATATACATATACATATTTTTACATATACAAGTAAAATAATATATATAGTATATACTATATATACAGGACTTCCCAGGTAACTCAGTGATAAAGATCTGCCTGCCAAACAGGATGTGGGTTTGATCCCTGGGTCAGGAAGATCCCCTGGAGAAGGAAATAGTAACCCTACTCCAGTATTCTTGCCTGGGAAGTCCCATGGACAGAGAAGCCTGGCAGGCTATAGTCCATGGGGTTGCAAAAGAGTCAAACATGACTTAATGACTAAACAACAACACACAATATGTATACTATTATATATATAATACTATGTATATACTATACATATATACGTATATAGTATACATATATACTATATATATAGTATAATCCCACTATAATGAGATAAGTGGGGCTCAGAAATAAGTGGGGCCAAACTCAAAATTTTGGAGTTGTCTTATTGCAAGATTAGTGAAAAATTGTTTTATAATTATGGGGAGAGGGGAATTTTCTTTCTTCATTTATTTGTTTTCATTTAATAGATATGGCAGGAAAGGAAATAGACTTACATTTATGAGCAGGGACATCCTACACTGAATCGAGACTGTTACAAATAATCAGAAGGCAGACCATTTCCTAACACCTGCCCCTCAGAAGTTAAGGACTTCACAGTCCCAGCAGGATGGCAGGGAAGACTCTGGTTCCAGTGTTCAGGTCAGCCATAGTTCCCCCATAGCCAAGTGGGCCTATCCAGTAATTCCCCTACATATAAATGAGTCCCGTTCTGAGAGTGCATTCATAAGTTCAGTTTGTTCATAAATCCAACAAAGTTAGCCTACAATAGGCTATATAGTACTATAATGTAATAGGTTTATAATGGTTTTCACACAAATAATACATTAAAAGCAAGCACAAAAAATAAAGAAAACATCTTTAATGTTACAGTAGAGTACTTGAAAAGTACAGTAGTACAGTACAACAGCAGGCATACAGGGGCTGGCATCGAGCGAACAGGCTAGAAGAGTTACTAGAGGAGGAAGGAGAGGAGGTGGGAGATGGGAGAGCTGAAGGATCATCAGCAACAGGAGACGGAGGGAGAGCCGCAGTTTCACTCACACCTGATGTTGAGGGTACAGGTTCTGGTTCTTTGCTGGATGCGGGTCTGTCTAACCCTCTTGATAAAAATGATCCAGTGATGTCTGGGTCATAGCTCTTTGTTCTCATCATAGACGACACGGTAGCACTGCATTGCATTCTGAACGGCTGCTGCCTCCTGCATGTACTGTTCTGTGTTCAGATCCGTGCCTCAAAAGCTAACAGGGACTCCTCAAATAAAAAAAATCTCCTTGCCATTTCGTGCTCCCCTTGTAGAGGATGCACACACGTGACAGTGTACACCAGACACGTGAGCTCAGTTACGTGATTGGACATGCGAACTACATTCACATCTTTGAAAGTTCACAACTTGAAGGTTCATGGGGACTTCCTATACAAGTAACATTATTGCTTGTGAGAAATACAGATGCACACACAACCCTTGTCCCAAAGGCACATCATATGAGATAAAACATGGTTCTCTAAAAACATCTTAGGTCCCAGTGCCGTGCTGAAGGCAGCGGTACAGGCGACCTGCTGTCCTTGTGGTTGTCTCCCCCAGAGACTGTCCAGATCCCTTTGATGAAGCTCTTAGGCAGGGCTTCCAAGTCCTTCAGAGACTTTATAGTCCTTTTAACCTCACACAACAGAGTCCGAGTTTTTATCATCTTCCTTCCAAACGGCTCCTTTTCTCCATGCCAAACTGCTCCCAGCCCAGCTCTGCAATCTTTTAAGTCCTGACTAATAGAAGGAGGTGAGAATCATACCCCGTGCTCTTGAGCAGAAGGCCTAGCCTCATACCAATCCAAATGGAGTCAAACAAAACCCAATGACCTTAAATGTCTTGTACACTCTGACCCCAGAACGGCCTTCCTTCCTAACTTGAAAGTACCATTGATAGTAGTCCTTTCCAGATAAAAATTGTTTTCTCACTTTTTAATGACATTTTTTTTGTTTCTTAAAGTTTGCCTAATTATGTACCCATATCAGTATATCAGGGCTTCCCTGGTGGCTCAGACGATAAAAGAATCTGCCTGCAATGCAGGAGACCTGGGTCCATCCCTGGATTGGGAAGATCCCCTGGAGAAGGGAACAGATACCCACTCCAATATTCTGGCCTGGAGAATTTCGTGGACAGAGGAGCCTGGTGGGCTACAGTCCATGGGGTCACAAAGAGTCGACCCGACTGAGCGACTTTCACCATCACCATCAGTGTATTTACATTCTCTAAAGAATTAATTAATTAATTAATGCTAAAGCTGAAACTCCAGTATTTTGGCCACCTTATGCGAAGAGTTGACTCATTGGAGAAGACTCTGATGCTGGGAGGGATTGAGGGCAGGAGGAGAAGGGGACGACAGAGGATGAGATGGCTGGATGGCATCACTGACTTGATGGGTATGAGTCTGGGTGACCTCCAGGGAGCTGGTGATGGACAGGGAGGCCTGGCGTGCTGCGGTTCATGGGGTCGCAAAGAGTCGGACACGACTGAGCGACTGATCTGATCTGATCTGATCTGAAAGAATTAATTATCTTCTCCCTTGGCTCAACGTACATTATAAAGTGGATCTTACAAGCTAGAGAAACATAAGGCAACATAAGAATTCCAACCTAGGGACTTCCCTGGTGGTCCAGTGGTTAAGAATCTGCCTGCCAATGCAGGGGTCATGGGTTCCACATGTCTCGTCCCACATGCCTCAGGGCAACTAAGCCTGATTCACTGCAATCACTGAGCCGGCTTTCCTAGAGCCTGTGCTGGGCGACAAGAGAAGCCACCGCAATGAGAAGCCTGTGCACTCGCGACTGGAGAGCAGCCCCCATTTGCTGCAACTAGAGAAAAGATCACGTGCAGCAACAAACACTCAGTGCAGCCTCGAACACTCAGCACAGCCAAAAATAAATTTTTTAAAAAAGAATTCCAACCTGTTGTTACTGTTCAACAGTCAAACTCAACTAGCATGGTATTTCTAGTACCAATCTGGCTACGTATCACGGATGCCTGTGGTGCACTGTTTAAGTGCAAGGGTTCCACTTCAACCCCTGATTCAGTAGATCCAGATAGTATTTGTATTTTTTTATGAAGTTTCCAGGCCAGGGTGATGTTCAGCCACTGCTGAGAACCACCATGGTGGGTACTTTGGAGGAAAGACCAAATCCCTGATAATGAATCCAGTGGGTCCTAGCCCTAAAATAGTAAGCTCATGTCCCTCACTCCCCCAAACAAAACTTAAGTTCCAAGATGATGTTCAAAGTAAAAGGCTGAGCCAGAAACCCATTATAGCCATTTATTTCAGTGACAGCATTTTCCTACTTTCAGGAGCTCGTCTAGATAAAGGACTAGGAGGTAAAAGCAAATGCAATTATATTTTGCCTCAGGAAAGAGCTCTGAATACTTTTCTATCATATTGCCAGAGATAGGGACTAGAATGTAAATCTGAGAAAATGCTATCAGAGGCCCCTTTTCATTAATAGAAATGAAAACAGGCATTTATATGCCACCAATAAAGAATCCACCTGCCAATGCAGGAGCCTCAGGTTCGATCCCTGGGCTGGGAAGATTCCCCTGGGGAAGGAACTGGCAGCCGGCTCCAGTGTTCTTGCCTGGGATAACTCTATGGACAGAGGAGCCTGGCAGGCTACAGTCCATGGGGTCACAAAGAGGGAGACACAACTGAAGTGACCGAGCATGCACATGCACACAGGAAATCAGTTGAGGGAGGAAAGGAACTTGGAAGGGCCTGCATTGCAGTTATTAACTTTGGGCATCACCACAGTTGGTGACGGCTGGACCCCGCATATTCCTGTCATCCACCTGGAGCAAAGGGAGGGAAGTGTAAAAGCCTGGGAAGGGGCTCATCACACTAAATGCTAAATCCTCATGTCTAGTGTTTGCTAAATGGGAGCAGAAGCCAAGCAGAGCCAGACATTTCTAAAAACACTGTCAGCTTCGGTGAATTTAAAATGTGAGAGTGTGAATCAGGGTATGAGTTGCTGTGTTTGTATGTGTCTGGGTTTACATAAATCTGGACACTGGGAACTGATTTCATCTGAATGATCATTTCCAAGACAACAGTGATTTAAAATGGGAGGATTCCAGTAAGAAGTAGCACCCAAAGGGACTTCTCAGTGACATTTGAGAGTTCTGTGAGTCCTTTCTCCCTAGTCTCCTTTTGGGCTGTTGATCACCAACTGCTTTTCAGTTTACCAATTTCAGAAAATCTTCATTTGTGTTGAACAGTGGCGGCCAGAATAAGATTGCTGGCTATTAGAATCTATACTAGCTGAAGAATTTCAAAATTAAAAGCAAAAAAAAAAAAATAATGGATTCCATTTCCTGCTCTGTCAGAAAATATTTTATATTTGGGAGGGCCTGAGTCTCAAATTCTTCAGCTAGAATTTGAGAGTAATATTAATAATGTCTCTTCAACTTCCTCACCAGGTTATAGGGGAAAGCATTTTATAATCATCAGAAAGTTATACAAATGGAAGACACCATTAGTTTAAGCTTCTACATTTAAAATGTCTTATACATCATCCGTAATAGAAATGTCTGTTTATTACAGATGATGTTGGATTAAAGAGCTGTCATGAAGGATGTGATATTTCAGTGTGAACTTCTTACTAAGCCAAAATGAAATGCACTTTTCTTCCAACACTCTGCGCCTTGCATTTGGATTTATTCTTTATTTCTTTCTGGTTCCCACACTGTTCTACTCTGTTATTTCATTCGCCTCCTATATAGGGGCTAAGAGGTGGAATCCTTCTTGTCCAGTTTTCAGTCTTTTCTAATGACTGTGCTGGAAGAAGGGTGACTTGATGACCTCGCCTCCTACAAACCCATTATGGCCAGGAGATCAACAGAATGTTTTCTAATAACTCGAAGTTCCCTGGGAAAGCGAAAATCGAGGTCCTCTACTCTGCTGCTCTCCAAGTGACCTGCCAGTCACCAAGTCCTACTGAATGTGGCCTAAATATCTCTCAAATCACTCCTTTAGCCTAAGACATATTATTCTCACTCCTGAATCATACAAGTATCCAGCTAACTACACTCTGCCCATACTCTTGGTTTTCTACTCCTTACCCTCTTGCTCCCCAGTCTTTCCCTCACTCAACATACAATCTGCAGCAATCTTGCCAAAATCTATTTAGATCAATTCCCTTCTTAAACCATGGGTAGCACCCAGCTTTTCGGAAGAAAGCCATATACTATCTAGACTTGACAAATAAGGCTTTCTAGGTGGGACGCCTACTTGCCTCTCACTTGCACTCAGCAATTCTGAACTATTCCCAGTTCCTCAATGCAACATACCATTTTTCAAGCTCCACGCTTCTTTTTTTAGTGATTCTTTCTAACTATAATTGCCCCCTCCCTTCACTTTTTTCTATCTGGAAAATTCCTATTTATCTCTTAAAGCTCTGCCCCAGAGTCACCCTTTCTTTGATAACTCTTTAGAATCTTCCTAGGTATAAACCACTATATCCAGCAGAACATACTTCATTATTGTATGTATTACACCAGTTTATAATTACTAGTTAGAGACTTTGTTTTCACTTCTAGAATGTGAGCTTCTTAATGGCAAGGATCATGTCTTACTCATCTTCAGATCTCAAGAAGCTAGCAAAGCGTCTGATCAATTGCAGCTAAATTATCAGTTCAGTTCAGTTCAGTCGCTCAGTCGTGTCTGACTCTTTGTGACCCCATGAATTGCAGCACTCCAGGCCTCCCTGTCCATCACCAACTCCCGGAGGTCACTCAGACTCATGTCCATTGAGTCAGTGATGCCATCCAGCCATCTCGTCCTCTGTTGTCCCCTTCCCCTCCTGCCTCCAATCCCTCCCAGCATCAGAGTCTTTTCCAATGAGTCAACTGTTTGCATGAGGTGGCCAGAGTACTGGAGTTTCAGCTTTAGCATCATTCCTTCCAATGAACACCCAGGACTGATCTCCTTTAGAATAGACTGGTTGGATCTCCTTGCAGTCCATGGGACTCTCAAGAGTCTTAAATTATAAATATTGCTTAAATAAATGAGTGGATGGAGTCTCAAAACTGAAAAAAAGGCACAGCCTGTAGAATCTGTGGGACTGAGTGCTAGTAAAAGAAACATCTGATGGGGCTTATCCCTTATTTGTCATTGTTAGTTCTTTATGCTCTTTTGACATTGCTGTGATCTTCTGGTAAATTCCAAGGTAAACATCTCATCTACATGAATGAGCAACAGAAACCGATCAAATCAGGCCTGTTGGTGAGCCATGCACCTTGTGATATTACTATTATCATAGAGAGGTTATTTTCCCCTTCCTCTCCTCCATGTGACTTCAGGCAGTTGTTGTTATACTTAAATTCACAAAAAGCCAAGCTTCTTGACAGTTTAAGAAGTGAAATTGTTCTCTGTAAAGCGCTTCCTCCTTCCTCTACTGAAAGTTTTGCTCTTCTTTCTTTCTCAACTGAGAAGAATATATAGCCAGGCATTGTGTATTATAAGTTCCACTGATCAGAGTTAAATTGGAAACTAAGCAGCCTGATTCAGGATCTCATTTTGTCCATGAGTCCTTCCATGGAGTCAGTGTAAGGTGGAAACTGGCATGCCCCCATTTTTACTATTTTCACTCTGATCAATGAGGAATAAATGAATATTCTCCATTTTATCTAGCAACACTGCTTCCCAAGAAACTCTGGGGTTAGAATGAGAGGTGTGCTATTTTTCCTTTTATATTTGTTATTATCTTCCAAGTTTTCCATTATTTCATATCACTGGGTTTTTCTTTCTTTTCCTCATAAGGTACACATTTTACTTAGAAGTGAGAATTAATACCTATTGTGTAACTAATGATGATTCTTTTATGAGTTAATTAACCAAAATGGGGGTGAATAGACCAAAAGGTGACATCAGTGTAGTTTGCATATGTTTCACCTTCTGCTTCATAAGACAAGATAAGATTTTGCTTTAAAATGCATGGTCTGTGGAGAAGGAAATGGCGACCCACTCCAGTATCCTTGCCTGGAGAATCCCACAGACAGAGGACCCTGGCTGCTACAGTCCATGGGGTTCCAAAGAGTCAGATACGACTTAGTGACTAAACAACAACATATAATAAGGTTAGTTTTTTATCACTGGGGAAGTGTTTTAACAATCAGTTATCCACTGTCCAAAAAAAAGCACCACTGGACCTTACAAAGAAATATGAGGCATTTGTATTTAGCAGCTCTAATTATGAAATATAGTAGAGGTAACACAGAAAGGAGAAAGACTTTACTGAGTAGGACATGGAGCCCTGGAAGACATGAAGACAGTAAGCCAGCCCATACAAAGATTTAAATCAACTTTGGCATGGCAGAAGGTGCCAAAAAGATGTAAGAGACAACTGGCAGAAAATAACAATGCGTATGAATAAATGCGTCATTTAAGAACAGTGCCATGACACAAAGCAGTCAGGGAAATAGAGGGTGCATGCCAACAGATGTGTCATGTTCAAGAACTCGAATAAAGAAAGTGTGTTAGGTTCTTAACCTCATTGATCAGAAAATTACAAATTCGTTACAAATCTTGACTCTCAGAAGAATTAAAATCTAACCTGGTTAATATGCCATACCTGTATCAGTGTGGAAAACAGAAGGCTGGTCATCATTACCCATGTCGATGTGTCTCCTCTGGTTTGGGGTGGCAACATGGCATGACCTGTCCACTTTATAAACATGCATTCCTTTTGAAACAGTAATTCTAGATCTAAGAGTTTCATCCCACTGGAATAAATATATAAGTAAAAAAGATTTTTTTAAATGCCTGGTCTGAGATTATTTTTAAAATATAAAGTGGATTCACTCATTTCAAATAATCTCTGAAACTAATACAGTTGGAATTTCACTGTTCTACGAGTCAGTTTTTGAAAATATAATTGAAAGTCCACTTTGAGGAAAGAAAACGTATTCTTCTTTTCTCTTTCCTCTTTTTTTAATATATTTTATTCATGTGTTCAATAAATACCAACTGGACATAGTTTTTGTTGATTGGATTTGGCTAGACACTCTAAATAATTTGAAATTTCAGCCACTGCCCCTAAAAACCTTACAGAGACACACACAAAGTTAACTAGAAAAAGAGATGTCACAGACAGTACCAAGTGAGTAGTACGGGCACTATTGCTGCAAGCTCACAGGCCAGTCTTTACTTCCCTGACGTTTTCAATCAGAGTTTGCTAGCCTGCCATCCTTTGTGATTTATTTTTAATGATTCTTTTCATCTCAATCCAACATATAGACAGATACAGGAACATATCCTGTTTTATCCCCTATCTACTACCTCAACTCTACTTCTGAGCTCTTGAAATAAAAAATGAAAGCTATCCCCAGACAATTTTGTGAATGTCAGATTATTATCTACCTGCCTCCTCTGGAGAAAAGGAGATGGGTTACATGAATCAAGAAGGGCATGTTTTTCTCCAGGCCTCTATATTTCAACCATACCTGCACATTCAAAATCTCATAAAAAGAAAATATTTGACTGTGTTCAGCACTGCATCCTTGGACTTCCCAGGTGGCTCAGTGGTAAAGAGTCCACCTGTCAGTGCAGGAGACACGGGTTTGATCCCTGAGCCGGGAAGATCCCCTAGAAAGGAAATGGCAACCTACTCCAGTTCTTACCTGGGAAATTCCACAGACAGAGTAGCCTGGTGGGCTACAGTCCATGGAGTTGCAAAACAGCTGGACACCACTTAGCAACTAAACAACAACAACACTGCATCATCACCAAGTTGAAGAAACTTCATTAATAATTCTGTGCCTTTCCAATTATTATTTCTGACCTTGGTTATATTATCACCCATTGTGAATGGGTATGCACTCATAACTCTGTAAAGTGAAAGTGTTAGTTGCTTAGTTGTGTCTGACTCTTTGTGACCACACGGACTGTAGCCCACCAGGCTCCTCTATCCATAGGATTCTCCAGGAAAGAATACTGGAGTGGGTTGTCATTCCCTTCTCCAGGGGATCTTCCTGACCCAGGGTCTCCTCCATTGCAGGCAGATTCTTTACCATCTGAGCCACCAAGAAAGTTCCCTGAACTCTGAAAACCAAGGCTATTCCAAGCACTCCTTTTCCTTCCTGGCAATAGATAAATAATCCTTAACTCATAGAAGCAACTGGAGAGGCTGTTTGACCACTTTGTCTGACGTTCCATTTTGTCTCACCACCAATGTTCTTCTTTTACTCCCAGTGAGTCACTTCGTACACAGCCCCTCATCTTTTGAGCTGTCTGCTGCATTCACAGTGGACCCTCCATATCTGTAGGGTCCACACTGAGGATTTAACCAACTCCCATCAAAGACAGATCCAGAGGGACAAATGTGCAACACTATTTTATGTAATATGTATTTTATGCATTCAAGGATTTTGGTATAAGGGAAGCAGGAGAGGGACTGGAACCAGTCCCCCTTGGCCACCAAGGGAGGATTGTAGTTCCTTAAATTTAACCCCCAGGTAGTCAACCTCTCTTGCATTCACTATTTTTTTTTCCACTACCATGGCTATGATTACTTCACTGTGCTTTTATTGCTTTTATGCTTCCTTATCTCCCTACTGGAGTGTAAGCCCCTTGAGGGCAGGAACTGTGACTTCATCACTGTTGGATACCCAGAGTTGAGAGAGAGGCATAGCTGACTATGGGGGCTCAGAGGAAAGGCCCTAAATCCAGCCCATCATAGAGAGTTTGGGAGAATTTCTGAGGAAAATACACCTAAACTGAGACCTATAGGGTGACCAAAACTTATCCATGTATAGAGTGAGGGAAGTCCAGACAGAAATAATACTGATAGCTTGAGAAAAATTCATATTTGAGAAAGAACAAGGTCCATTGAAAGACATGCAGAAAGATCAACTGTGCCTTCTTTTACCATGCCTGAATGCAAACATATATGCATATATCAGTGTATGTATATTGTGTGTATGAGAGAGGAAACTTTAGTTTTTAAAAGTTTAATTAGCTATAGCGAAAAAATCAACTCCATCAAGCTATAAAATGCTTACTATTTAGCCCAAAACTCTCTGTGGGGCTAAACATCATTTCCATTAACTTCCCATAATTTTCTTTTTCTTTAGTCAAATTTTAATTTTTTAATCCTTTTGTTTTAATTCTTCATTTTAACTGTTAATGTTTTCATAGTATTTTTAAAATAATTCCATTACAGATAATAGTATGGTTCAGTAGAGAGAGGTGAACCTATCCAGCACACAATGAAATTATTGTGTACAGAAAAACTGGTGCAGGTGCCAAACACTCCCATTAGAAATGAACATTTGGAAAATGACCTGCTTCTAAATTGAGGTTTTAGGTACAGCTGGGTCAAGTTGCAACAGAATGTAGTGGAAAGTAGACTGGTCTTGGAGTCAGAAATGTCTGTGCCATTTACTTTACTAAGTCTATGAGAGTCTCGCTCTCATCTTTTCTTGAATGGGATCTGTAACATCTGCTCTAAGATTCTTTGCAGGCATTCTGAAAGTTGATAGAGAAACTATATGTGAAATGAATCATCTAACAGAATGATGGCAGAGGGTTATATTCAGTTGTAGTGCAAGGTGATCCTCTATTGTAGTTATTTGTGTGTTAGAAAATTAAAATTTTATACTTCCTTCAACAACTGTAACATTGTATATGGACAATATGTACAACCATTTAAGTAAGTCAAAGGAAAGCTATTCCTTTTAAATATGCAGTTTTCTATAGTTTGTGTCTATGTTTGTAAGCATGACTACAGCATGTGTGTTTGTATAGAAATGGCTGCTTGCCTCATTAGCATGAGGCTAATACACATTGTAATTATTTTGTCTCATAGAATGATTGAAGATAGTGGGAAAAGAGGAAATACCATGGCAGAAAGAAGACAGCTCTTTGCAGAGATGAGTAAGTATGAAACTTTGAAGGAACACCCTAGAGTCTTTATTGAGTACTCATGGAAATAAAACTTAATCCTTATGGCATTTGTACTTTTCCTTA